>CM063284.1:46868647-47468647 GCA_032173965.1 Sitta carolinensis | reverse complement strand
CCATCTGTCAGCTTACACTTGCGTTACAATGAAGAACAATGTGACTTAAAAATAAAGTTACACATGCACTGTAATCCATGACCTATCACCTCTTCTCTGTTCATCCAGCCAAACCTTGAAATCATGATTTGGGCAAGACTCCCAGAGAAAGACTAATTAGAGACTAAAGAAGCAGGGTCCTCCTAATAATTAAGCTGTAGGAAATATACTGAAGCTTAACTCCACCAAGAAGGATGCAGCTAAATTTGAAAAAAAACTGTTTGTGTCCTAAATGTCCCTGTTTGACACTGCTGGAGACCCACGTCCACAGACCAGCACCTGGTTGCAGAGAAAGTGTTTTCCTCCAGTTAACAGAGACTGACCAAGTTTATGCTTGCACCTTGCCAGGAACTTAGTAGTCCCTTGGTTCTTCTTTGCCAGTAAGAAATGGGAATGGCCCTATTGCTCTTTTCAAAGACAAAGTTAGAAAACCACCCTTCCTGCAGATATACTGAAAGTTCCCAAACCACCGAAAACCCACAAAACATTAAACATTTCTGTTTAGAGGATGCAGCCCTATGTGTAGGTACCTAGTCTGTCTCCTGCAGTCATGTGGGATAAGCTTTCTGAGAAGTCAAGCAGGATGAGGTTATAGTCTTGTGGCCTCTGCTTGTGATTCAGGAACAGGCAGTACAATATCACTTAATAATTCACCAATTTATTACCATATATCAGCCAACCCATTTAATCTTTGCCACATGGAATAAAGCAAACCTTGCAGGATCTGCAGAAATAAGCTGGCAGCTCTGGTTTACTGAAATACCTGCAATCTGCAACATGAATCCAGTGACACAAAATAACATCTGCAAAATAGTCATGCAGACATGGATTGAAACTATGTGGCCATTAAGTGCTGCCAGATGTATCAATCAGACATGTTGCGAGAAAAGAATAATATATGAACCAACTCTTTCCCCACTAATCTGTTTCATTTTAGTCAAGCTTTAAGGCACAAGTAACAGTGGCAGGGCACGGTTATAATTTTAAAAAGAAGAAAAATAATGTTTATTTTATATGGATTAACCAGACTGTAACTATATTATTTTTCCAGCCATATTCTCACTTTAAAGCAGATAAAAAAGACTGGTTGGATATACCTCTTGAATGTTCAGGAAATATGCTGAAACTACATTTGTACAAAGTTAAAACAATTAAAACAGTTAAAACAGATCTCCATTTAAAACAGAAAATCCCTGGAAAGACTACTCAGGGGTAATTTCAAGGGCCTGTCCTACATTCCCATGTCATGTCTGAGGAAGGAAAACTGTGGGGACTGTGGCAACAGAGACCAAGCAGGATCAAAAAACTCAGTGCATTCACCTCTGAGATCCGCTGCAGAGCACATGGCTCCAGATGCCTTCTCCAAGTGGCTGGACACAGGGATGGTGTACACCCATCATGGTCTTGCTGCAAGTCCACCCACTGCTTTTGATGTCTCCTGCAAAGACCCAGGAGTAGCAAAGCATCTCAAACAAGCAGCCCACCTCCTGCAGGAGGGGCAGGTGATGCCTGTGTAGAAGGGGGGTCAGTACTGCATCCATATGAAGTAGAAGTTTGGAAATGGAATTTAATTAACATATTGTTTGATTAATTTGAAACTGACATCACCTGCTCCCCCAGCAGCAGTCCTGAAAGGGGCTGGAAGCCAAGATGGAAGCAGAACCTCAGAGGAGCCCTAACCCCAGGGAGAGGGCAGTGCTCTTTAGCATTAAGCTTGGCAGCCTTCATGTGATTTTACACAGGCAAAGGAATGGGCCAAATCCTTAACAGGAATAAATCAGTCAAGTTTCATTTCACTGAAAAACTACATAACTCAGGGTCTGACCTGCTGCTTTCCCATGCCAGATGGTATGCAGAAGGCAGTTCAAGACTCCCATAATTTCCAGTAAGTAGACTATCATTGGTCTGATGCAGGTGGAGGCCAAAAAGATCCAACAAAAAGCCAAGCCCCCCAAAAAAACAGCTTTTGCATCACCCCATTTTTTTGTCCTCTGAGGAATCAGAAAGTGTAAATTAATGGTTGTTTTCTATGCATCATTTTTCTACTGCTCATTAAAATCCCTTGTGAAGTGCACATAAGTGATATAATCTAAAAATTCCTTTTTTCTCAAGTTTTCTCTGAAGTTGCTGGAGACAGGATTTCCTCTCTATTACATAAGGAGAAGAGGGTGTATTTGTTCTTTTGCTGTTTAAGACTTATTAGCATGGTCAGGTTACTTGAGCCAGGCCCTCTTTCCTGATCTTTTCTTGCAGGGGAATTATACTTGGCAAGGCTCCAGCCTAACCCAGTGGAGGGAAAACTGAGTAGTTTTCTTTACAAAGAAAGAGATATAAAACAGATGCACCTCAGGGCTTTGACTGACCACTGAGATCTTCAGCAACAGCATAGAAACAACAAATATGAGCTGGTGATGAGCCTCTGAAGCATGTAAGTATAACCATCACTACTACCATGATGAAGTGGTAGAGACACTACTATGATGTCTGTTCCATGGTGGGGCAATCCTTTTCCATCATCTTCACGGGAAGCACAATACAATCCTGGAGGCAAGGCACCACACCATACCCCTTCCCAAGCAAATTAACAAGCCCCAGCAGCAAAGAACTGCCCCTTGTAAAACCCCATCTCTCAGCCTAGACTAAGAGACTGGAGTGGAAAGTAAATTTGTTCTTTAGTGTAGGGGAACAATGTGAAAAGTGGTTCTCCTGCCTCCACGACCTGGCACAGGAGCAAGACTAAGTTTTCCTGAGCAAGACTAAGTTTTCTTCCTGTCTTAATAGGAAAAGACTGCTTCAGAGGTTGGCTCAGAAACTTCTCTTTTTATTAGGTGACAAGAAGATGTGCTTAAGGTCTCCTGGGGCAGGTAAGGCTAAGAAGAACTTTCAAGTATGGTGGCACAGCAAGGGTTACCCAGGGCTTGCCTGTCCACCCACTGCCTCCCAGGAAGCAGTTTCGGGCTGAGGTTTACCTACTGTTCCCCTAGCTGGAATACTGATTTGAGTCTCAGACACAGAAATTGACATTAATTTATTGCCTTTGAGAGACCTCTATGCTTCTGTCTAACCAAACTGAAAACAGCTAACCAGTTACAAACCTTGGGGAAAAAACAAGGACTGACATGTTCCTAAGGCTTGCTGTCCATTCCAAGAAAAAAAAACAAACACCACCAGTGCTAAGTACAAACCTTATACTGGTATTCGTATTTGATACCCTACAGGCATGCAAGTAATAATTATTTTTATAGTGAAAAGAGTCAATCACTGGAACAACCTCCTAGGGATGTGGAAGAACCACACTGCTAGAAGTTTTCACACCTCTAGCCTGCATGATTTGACACAGTGATAGATAATTTCATCCAGGCTCCCCTTCCTAGGAAAGGCTGGGTCAGATGATATTCTGAGGTCACTTTCAACCTGGGTTCTTCTGTGGTTCTGCAGTTTTTGCAACAAGTGTAAAGGCTTTATTACTTACACTTTTTGCACATAGAAGATATAACCACACCAAGAAGCTGGCCAAAGAAAGCAGCAGAAGGAAACAACAGCTTGAACTGCTTGACATCTGAAAGGAAATGGAGCTGTGCTCTGTGGATCTTTGGACCCACCATTGTCTTGACACACCTTTAGATATCTCCTCCTTTAGACAGAGTACAAGTTCTGTCCTTCAAAGCCTCACTCAATTTTCATTCAATCAACAGCAAAGTGTGCTTACAAGAAAAAAAAAAAAGTTATGAGGTCTTCACAAAGTTGCTGCTCAGTATTATAAAGCATCATGAAAATCTGCAGTGAAAACCATGCTGGGGAAGGTGCACAACTGATCACTGCCCTTGGCAACTTGCAGACTCTGAAGCGCTCAGCCAAACTGGAGTTTGCACCTTTACAGTCTGTAGGTTGGTGTTGCACATGCCTGCCCCACATTTCTTCATGGGGTCACCCAGCTGGCACCCCAACACCTGACAGCCAGAGAAAGCAGTCACAGGAGCCACGAGCTCAGTTTATGGCAAGGAGGGACAGGCCTGAGGCAGGTATGGATAAAGAGTGGCAAAAGCACCCTTCCCTATGGACCCGGGGTATGGGACAGTTCTGGGATATTTCCACTGTCCTCATCCAGAGGAAATATCCTCTGGGGTTAGAAACACGGGGCTACCTACTCTCCACAAAAACACTTGTTGCCTTTGACCTGAACTTGCCCTTTTGATCATGCTGCTCATACCCTATGTTTTTCTTTCTTTTTTTGTCAAAAAGAAGCAGTTGGTTCCCTCATTCCCCTGAGATGGGGAGGACATGGAAGTCAAATAGAGGGGATGACCTGCATCCCCAGAGACAGGCCAGCTCTGACACTGTCAATAAATCCCAGATTTTCTGAACAACACCTGCAAGAAACACTGCAGGTTTGGGCAAATTAACCCCAGACTTGATATTTCAATCCAATTATGTGTCATGCTCACCTCCTCATTCATCATGTTAAGCTCTTCTAAAATTACCCTTTAGTCCTCTGAATGAAAACACCTCACTCCTTCACTTCAAACACTGTGATAAACATAGATCCTTGTAATATGAGAAAAGAGGGTGAGGACCTTGCTGTATTTCATTATTTTTGCACTATAGCAATGAATTTGAAAATAGCTTAGCAGTAGTAGTCATACTTACTAATTTAGTGTACATTCCCTTCACTGCTCTTCAGAAATTTAGCACTTCTGGGAGCAAGTGTGAAGACTTTGAATTAGTTTGGGGTTTTTTTCTCTCCTCCCTTCAGCAGGTTACAATATAACATTTTCTTGCTTTTTGTTTGGTTTGAATGAAAGTCTGGCCCTCTTTCCTTCCTGCACAACTGTTTCCTCAATGCAAAGGGCTGAAAGACAGGAGGAGCTTAGCCTTCTAGCCTCATCTGGAAAGAAGCAGTACTTTTCCCTGTTGTTAACACCTGAAATAACAAGCCCAAGGAGTTTTAAAGCTACTTGCTGTGACTGGGTCATTGAAAAGCAAAAAATCCCCAACCAACCAAATAATTTTTAAAAAGCTAAACCCAAAGCAAGCCCCAAGGCAACTGGGGCAACTGGCATACAAGTCCTCAGTAGGTAAAATTAAGATTCTTTGCTTCTCTTTACCCAGTTTTACTAACCTTCTCAACTTGCTGTTCTTTATTTCTGGACTTAAGAAACCAGGTGAGGCAGCTCCTCCAGCTGTAAGTACTGCAACAAGACAGTACTCCAACTCCTGAGAGCATCCTGGACTACCCAAGACCATCCCTGACAATACAGGACCAGCACGAAGGAGCACACTTACTCATGCACATAAGGGCAGCAGCAAGCAGATGCCCATTAGCACAGCTCACGAGAACACCTACTGTCAGGCCAAACGGCCTTCAGCTCCACCTCCAGCTTGGGTCATAGCTGGAGACTTGGGCAACACATGTGAGACACCCCCAGGGCACCCTGAAAACACACCCATGGATTTTGTGAGGCTGAGGTGCTGGTGAGCCCCATGCAGTGATATATTCTTGCCTGGAGAAGCAAGAGGTGAATTTTTCCAGCTGACTGTCTACTGAAGCTGATTTACTGGGGCAAAGCCTAGTTTGCAGGGCATCTGTCCATCGCCAGGGTACATGACCTGAGCTGGGAGGGAGACCACCACGCTCAAAAGCGGAATGAAGGCAGTTTCTGGTCTCAGCTGAGGCTGTTTTACAGCTGTGAAGCTTCACTGACCCCAGCAATGCTCACAGAAGCAAGAGGAAATTCCTCCCTGAGTTGCTGAGTATGGCTTTTCCCAATGTATATTTTTTTCCTGCCCAGCGTTGCTTTTTTCTGTTCCCACGTTTATTTTTCCAGGAAAGTTTTTCAGGCTTGTCTGTGGATGCACATTGCTCTCATTTCTTTCCAGCCTCTCACATTATCACAAATTGGATCAGGTACAGAAAACAATTGCATCGTACTCACCCTGTGTGATTGATGACACAGATATGTGCAATAAAACAGAACAAAAACAAGTACTTCTACCAGGCTCCTCTGGAACTTCAAGGAGACATTCACAGCACCCAGCACAATTGGCTGGCTAAGCTGGACAGAAAATAAGTACCATGCAATCTAAGGGCAAAAATAAAACAAACTTCTAGGGCCAGACTCTGCATACACAGTGGCCAGCTTGGGCTACGGCTGCTTTATTTTATAAGCCACTACATCTCTGTTTTTTTAATAGGTGGGCCATCTCGTTTGGAGCTTTTCCCCCAAAAATGCTGAAGTTGCAGAAGTGACAGTTAACACTTAAATGGATGAGGTCCTTAAAAATCCCTTATATATGTATATTAAAAATATAAATAAATCACAAAGTGACTTTTCTTTCAAAACTGGATTATCAGAATTATTCTGAGACTAGCAATAATCTGAGTTTCTTTCCCCAGCAGCTCCATTCTAGTCAACCAGCTGCTTATGAGGAGGAAAATAAAAATAATAATAAAAAAAAACAAATAAAAAAAAATAGTAAAAGGAAAAAAAAGTGAGAGAGAGAGTGGAGACAAAGGGGGAAGCACAGGATACCTGAATTAGTGATGCAGAATACTGACAGATGTTAGGCTGAAGCCATCAGTGTAACATCTCAATAACCCTGCTGGTCTATCATCTTCATTTTGGGTATCAAACAGTGGTGGGTGGCTGTGAGATGACAGATGTTTCCTACGTGGGAGCATCTGGCTCCCAAGCAGTGCACAGCAGAGGTATCCTTGGCCACAAATACTGTACTGCAGCACAGGATTTCATATCACTGTCACCATCCTGCTCGCAGAGGACCTGCCTGACCTCAGCAACTGCACCAACAAGAGCTGTTATTCAGCATATTATTGGAAAAGGACAGAGATTACAGTTCATCAGCACTTCTCCTCCTCACAACATCCCTTTCACAGAAGCCCAAGAGTCCCCAGCCCCTATTCATTTCCTGCTGGAAATCTGAATGGCAGCCAGAGAGAAAAGTTACTTTACCTCTGTTGTAAACTAAATGCTAGATAAGCAGGGACAGATTTGACACATGAAAAGGAAAGGGCCAGAGTTATTTCAAAACGCTTATTGCGATCTACATTTCTGTGTACAGCAGAAAGTTTAGTAAGACAGAAATCCCCAGCACTCTTGCCCAATTACAGACAAAAAACAAAACCCAAACTCTCAGCTTTTCATTAACACCTGAAGTACCATCCTGTTGGCCACACCACCAAGTGACCTTGCTCAGTGCAGTCAGGGCATGAAGCCTGGCACAAGGACAGCACAGCCTCCCCAGGCAGGTGCCCATGTCTTGCACCCCCAAGGATGAGCAGTGCCTCCAGCTCAGAAGATGCCCCATGACCACTCATTAACAAGCTGTGTCACCCTTGCAGACTAGCTGTGGCATTCCACACCTGTTACACAGCCCTTCCCCTGCTACTGCCCCCCAGCTTCTGGCAGGAAAGGCAGCTCCCCATGTCATGTTCGAAAGGCTCTTAATGGAGAAACAATCCATGACCAACCATTACCAAGCCTAAGGTGACTGACTGTAACAGCCCAGTCTCCCCTGCACAGCTGTGTGCACACACACACACCTCCTCAGGAGCCCCACTGCCTATCGAGGGTTACAGCAGCTGTATCGAGGGGCAGTCACTACAGTCCCAGCGCTACGACTCAAACAGCATTTCATACAAGAAGTGGGAAACAGTAATCCTGGGAAGGAGTGAGTCCCACTAGGGTCACAACAAGGCTCTACAGCACCCAAACATCAAAGGTGTGAGCCTACAATCCTGCATGGAGCTGCGCCTGCAGGACAGGTGCTGCCTCTTACCTATTCTCCAGCAGTGTCATGCACACGACCTCCCGCACGCCAGGGTTGTTGGCCTTCTCGATGGAGCAGCTTTGCAGGTTCCATGTAGCCACCCTTAAGACAGGTCTGCCATCTCTCACCCCCCCAAACATCTCCACAGAGGGGCGAGTAGATATGATCTGGGTTGGACCTCCAGGAGGAAAGTCCAAGTCCTCACTCTGGAGGCTTAGAGAGGTGGGGCTGGGGTGAGGCTTGGCCATGAAGTTGAGGCCACCATTGGTGTTTGTTGAAGGGGGCCTGGAGCGCTCTGCAAAAATCTGGTGCCTAATTTTGTCCAGAAAGGAGGAATTGATGCAGTCCATCCTCACCAGGTCCTCGATACTTTTGAAGGGCCCGTGCTCTTTACGGTAGTCCACGATGCTGTTAGCAATCTTCTCAGTGATGCCACGGATGCTCATGAGCTGTGCCGGGGTGGCGGTATTGATGTTGATCTTGGTGGCGGACAGGTGGTGTTCAGAGGTCGGGTCTTTGCGCAGGGAGCTGGGAGAGTGCTGCGCCGAGCTGCCCTTGCTGCTCACGCAAATCTCGAACTTCACCTGCTCCAGCTTGGCCGCCCCCACTCCGCTCACCAGCGCCAGATCCTCCACTTTCTTGAAGCCGCCGATATACTCGCGGTACTCCACGATGTTCTGGGCCACCACCCGGGTGACCCCGGGCAGGGTCATCAGCTCCTCCTCCGTGGCCGTGTTGATGTTGAGCCTCTCCTGGTTGACGAGGATGTTGCTGAAGTTGCACGCCGCGCTGAACTTGCGGCTGTGGCACAGGTCGGCCGGGTCGCGGGGGATGGAGCGGTGGCAGCCCAGGCTGCCCCCCATCTCACCGCCGCCACGGGCCGCCGCCGGAGCCGGGGGAGCGGGCGCGGGGCGCTGCCGGGGCTGCCCGCCCGCCGCTCATGGACCTCCGGGAGAGGCCGGCAGCGGACCGGGCGGTGGCGGGGCAGCTACGGACAGACCCCGCGCCGCCACACACGCCCGGTCAGCAGAACCTTGCACCCCGCGGAGGGGCCCCGAACCTTTCCTCCTACTCCTCTTCCTCCTCGTCGGCCTCCCTCCTCGGGCACCGCCGCTCCCCGGCGCCAGAGAAGCCTCCGCAGCCACTGCCCACCCGGCCGCGTTCCGGCACCGGCACTCGCAGCCGCCGCTGCCCCACGCCCCGCCGGCGGTAGTAGTAGCTCTGCGGGAGCCCCCGCCCCTCGGCCCGGCGAGGCGGGGCCGCCGCCACCGCCACCGCCCCCCGGGCGTCACCCGCCCCGCGCCCGCCCCCGCCCGGGCACCGCGGGCACCGGCCGGGATGGGCGGGGAGCGGCCCCAGAGCCGGCGGGCGGCGAGGAGGAGGAGGAGGAGGGTTGACCACCTCCTTCCCGCCTGGGCACAGGGGGACTCAGAACGCCCCAGCGCTGTCGCCTGGCCGCTGAAGGCAGGCTTTTTCCGTCCCCAGGTGAAAGGACACTGTGGTCTCAGGTGTTTAGACACTCCCTGCAGCATTACTGTCCCAGAAGTTCCCTGGGCTCTGCAGCTGGTGGGGCATAGGTGTGTTTTCAGACCTCATGAAAGCCTCATCAGCCATCTCCACTGGTTTTGTGCTCCTGCAGGAACTATGCTTTTATACATCGGGGTCAAGTCTGCATTTTTTCTTTTCCTTTTTTAATTTTTTTTTTTTTTTTTTTTTATAACAAGCAATTGCGAAAGTGCTGAACAAACTGAAAGTCCTCACAGAATGATGCTTTTGGACCGTTAGGTCTGTATACTAGGGCTGCCTCAGCCGGGATGGTGGTCTGCAGCATGCCTAGCCCTTCTCTGAGAGTAACCTCATTATGCACCTAAGTCGTGGCTGTATTGCCCGCGTGTCTCAGCTGCCTTTAACGTAGTTTGTTCATGCCCTGAGAACCAGAGCCGTCCACCATGGCCCATTTCAGTGAAACCACTGAAATATTTACCCAGTTTCTACTGCATCCAGTCCCATGCTGCACTGTCTGCAATGCTATCTGTAGCCAAATTAGCTCATTTGAAACTAGCTTGACTGTGCCCACACAGGAGTGACTGCAGTGTCAATGAATCGAAATATAATCGGTGGGTGTAATTGAAAGGAAGAGGGAATTGAAAGAAAGAGCAAACATATGATTGCAGGTGCCAGTTATGCATGCCCTGATGCTGCCTTGTGCTGACAGTCTCTCTCAACGTATTTCTTTTAGCTGCATAGATTAGGGTACATGTGTATTTTCAATATCAAGACTCTTGGTTGGCCCTCTAATGGAAATGAAACCACTTGCAATAGCAGTTTGTACATGTATCTTTCATGGCAAGCTAATGGAAATTATTTGGGTCCACCTGAAATAAAAGGTTAAATTTATTCAGCCTCTTGGCAAAAGGGAACGTGATGTGCTTAAGGGAATGCAGGCTGCACCAGGCTTTACCAGGCTTTCTGACTGCACAGGGGCACAGGTGCTTTATCACTGGCTCTGGATACTCTGCTGCGCATCACACATTTCCCTTCTGTTCGCCTGAGCAGTGGAGTTAGCAAATTATCATTACGGGAATGGCACTGGCTGCATTAGGGCACGGGCTGCATTAGGGCACTGGCTCTCTGCTGACTGCTGGAGCAGAGAAAGTGCTCGCTTAGGTGATTAAATGCTTCCACGTCTGCTGGAGAGTGCTCTGTGCGCTGCGATAGCAGTGGCCAATGCAGCAGAAGTCGTGCTGGGCCTATTCCTGCTGGGACAGTACCAGCACTGAGCTGGAAACAATTAGCCACTGAAATGAGTATTCTTTGCGAGGCAGTGTTATTACAGTAATAGCTCCACAAGCTGTTATCTCAATGGAGAACACTTTCTTTTGCTTTCTACAGCAGGTTGTTTTGCATTGATCCAGGCTCATTAACTAAGTTTTGAAGCTGAAAAGCCCCACGATCCATCTGAGGCATCATCTATGTTGCAGGCAGCACATAGGTTTTCTGCGTTCCACAAAAAAGGCAGGAGCATCTTCAGAAAGAAAACAGATGTCCCTTTTGTCCAGCACTTTCTGTTGACAGCAACTACTCAACATTTCTTGAATCTGCAGCACCAAAATAACCTGTGAGACTGGATGCAGCTGAGGAAGCAGAGCTCAGAGGGATGCAACAAGGGATCCATCACCTAACCCTGAGTATGACCTCATGCTAATGTGAAATGTGGACTGGGGGGGAGAATGAGTGAATAATCATTCCATTAGCTCCATACCTGTATATTTTGTTGTTGTTGACAGTCACAGAAAGCTTGCTGAGATCAGAGTCAACCTTTGGCACATTTCAGGAAAGCACCAAAAGATGTGAAAAGGTACAGGATTGGATTATATCTTGAAAAGTTAAACAGAAAACAAATGAAAAAAAAAAAAAAGATTAATCAACTGGCCTGGCATCAGTGTTAGGCAATCCATTAATTTGAGAAAACTAAAAATGAGGTTCAGTCAGTAAATTATTGAAAAAACAATGGCAAAATTATTGATAGCCAAGTGAGGGCAACAGAAAATAAATCTCTTGAAACCCAGGCAGATACTAGATTTTATCTTTGATTCCATCCTGAGCTCAGTGTATGTAAATTTATTCAAGAAGAGATGGATTGATCATGGTCTCCTGGTGATCACTGGCTGGCAGGTAGCCTCCCTGGTCTGCATGGCACATGTCCTGGCATGAGGCCATGAATACAGGATTCCTGAATCTCTGTCAGTCCAAACAGGTTTAGAGGGCTCTGAGACACCGTGGGTGGCTTATTCCTCAGTATCTGCAGCTTGGTGCCTACTGAGCAGCTGGCTGCTGGCCAGGGCTGGCTTAGAAACCTCTCAGTGACAGCAAAATTGAGTTTCACTGCTCTGAGGGTGTGAATCTGGGGGGGACCTCGCAGGGCCCCAGGCAAGCTTCAGCAGTGAGAGGTGTGGGGGGACACCCTCAAAAAGCTCTTGGGAGCAGCCATCACACTTCATGCAGAGTCTTTCTGTGTTTCACTGGACAGCGTTAAAAAGCAAGGAGCTAGAGAACAATGGTTTTATCATTGCCCAGTGGCCATTTGTTGATCTCGGACTTGCTTTGCCACTGTCTACAGCCCTTCTCAACTGAACATCTCACATCCTGTTCCCCTAAACTGGTAGTGAAAGAGGTTTCTGGACAGCTGAATGACACCAAGCAGCTGGCCACCTGAGAAACGCAGGGGAAGGGTTGTGTCACTTGCTTGCCAGCTTTGGAGGTTTCAAATGCCTCTTCTCTGCAGGAATTCTTTAAAGAGGAAAAAACAAAACCAAACCTTTTCCATCTGAAGGAGGTTCAGCAGTACTTCAGGCCTATAAATGCAATGTTTAAGGATGATGTGGAAGTGCTTGAACCCAGTGGAGTGGGAGCAGGTACTGGTGAACAATGTCTTCTGGCATAATTGGTGCACAAAATTAGCCTACAGGCCAATAGATTTTAAAGGATAACTTCCTAGCATGTTAAGATGGTCTTAAAAGAATCTATTAATCTATTTTTACACTTTTTAACATCCCTCATCTACACTTCAGAGGCTCTAAACAAATAAACTGGATTTTATGATGAGGGATAGAAGGAGCCAGAAGACGTTACTCAACAGAAAAACACAGAGTTTGCCTTCAGTCTTCATACAGAAATTGCAGTTCCTACCAGCCCACCGTGTGATAGCAGCACCTCTTCCAGCTCTTACACAGCCTGGGGGGGGCTTGGTAATCACTCTTCTAGAGTCTGTGCTTTCAGACCTGCTGCACTGGGCTCTTAACGGGCAAGGGCTCGAAGAGGCAGCTGATTAACTGCAGTGCCTATATTCTTATTTAAGGGAGCTATTAAAATAATTGTTTTCTTTCTGCAAGGACATCTTCAGTAACACTTGTAACAGATGCCTGAGGGAGAAGACAGGCAATGTTTTTATGAAGACAAGTAATAACAAGTAGGAGTTAGCAATTTCACGAGCAGTGGGACTTACAAAGTCTGATTCTTGGCGGCTCTTTCCTTTTTCAATTTTCTGGTCTTTATTAATAAAACTGAGTCTCCATTAGTCTCTCAGTGGGGTCACTAATCTGGGTATCTCTGTTCTACATGGCCATCAATATTTGTGGCTCTTTTAGAAACTTTGTATTTTTAAGACATTTAACCTTTATCAAATTTGCTTAAAATCAGCCCACTCTCTGATAAAATCCCTGGGGAAGGGATAAGGGGAAGAGGAATAGAGCACACAATTACGTGAGTTTTTCCTTGGGAATCCAATGTCTATGATGTGAGCTTTTTTTCCTGTAAGGCATTCTATATAGCTGCCAAACTTGTTGCAAAAAAAAGTGATGTCACCAGTGCTATGTTGCCAGGTTACGGGTGTCACATCCTACAGAGAAATACAGTCAGAAGGGTGAGCAGAAGTGAGTCATTCTCATACCTTGATTAGGGCTTCACTTGGCTTGGGGTTGAGTCTGAAAGCCAGACCTCTTCCTTCCAGAGATCTCAACCAGTGGCTCATCAGTGCCCAGTTGGACAGATCATCCTAGAGGGAAACAAGAACCCAAGCTAGAGAAGACATTCTCCAGCAGAGTGTGAGATGTATTCTCCAGTTTCCACAGACAGCAGGGGGGATTTGATTCTCATGCCCCACATTGAGGTGACTCAGATACCCCTTGGGTCACAAGGATAGAAAAAACCTAAAAAATCTAGTCCTTCCTTAATGCCAGGCAGACTCACTGAGGCCATGTTTAGAGAAGCTTGCCTCCAGTGGTGGCATCTCCTGAACTTCCAGATGAGAAACACAGGATGTGGTGGAGCTGTGACACAGCTAATGTTTTCTTTGAGACCTAGTTCATCAAGCCTCCAGTAAAAATCCCCACAAATCGCTGCTGTGTGAATCTGTCATAGGGGAGAGTCAGAATTGGTGACTTGTGAGCTGGGTGCCTAAGTTCTCACCCAGGGCAAGCTTTCTGTGGTTCCACCCAAAGGCAAGCACCAAGTGAATTTTTGTGGAAAAGGTACAAGCAATAAGATTTTAGACACCTTGATAGCCAAGCAGGAGAAGAGGAAAAATAAACTGATATGCTGGAAAGGGTTGTTCAGTATAGCTTTCAGCACTTCACACAGCACTTTGGTCATCAGCAGTTGGACTGCGAGCCTCTCAACTGAATAAATTACTATTTTGCATAATTTGTAATTTTATCCTTTACTTGTAGTTACTAGGTTACCAAAATTAATTTTCTTGTTAACAAATTTTAGAGAAATGTGTAAAAAATCCATTTCATATTTACCTTTTACTTTTCAAGGAGTTTCATGACCATTAAGTTAGCTCATAAATACAGCTTTTAAACTCAGTGATTTTGCAGTTACTGATAGCAGCCACTGCAATTCTGCCCAGACTTATATATTACTTATAATTTGCTGTTGGAGGCTCTGCTTTTTACTTGTTTTTTGGGTTTGGTGGGGAGTTTTTTGTTATAAAACCAGAAGAGGTTATTCTCTACTCCTTGAACAGCTGTGTTTCAGACACTAAAATTATTCAGATAGGCAAAACCTGGACTCTTAGTTCTCCAGATTTTCTCAAATATAAGAAGGGGTCATTCTGTGTGGTTTACTTGTGCCATATTTGTTCCCTGTGTTTTCCCCTTCATGTATAAAATTCTGTTTGCTAAGAAGATAAACCACAAAGTAGAGTCAAACTTTCCCTTAGTCCCAAATTCTCAGAGGAGATCTGCAGAGGGTAGATCCCTAACATAAAACCAGAGCTCTGTTGAGGATCAGGTCATTGGTTTATGAAACAGAAAATGTTTTGATAAAGACTTTTCATGCAAAACATAGCACATTGTGTAAATTAACATCTCTGCAATGATCTCTTGAGAAAATCCATCTCTCACATTTCAAGTCCTGCACCAGCAATTAAAATGGTTTAATGGCTTCAACCACTCCCACCAGACTTTGAACTTCTCTGAGGAGCCTCCCTGACAAGCAGCACAAGTTGCCTAGTTATTACAACACCTCAGTGAAGGTTTGATCCAATTCCCATGAAGACAAAGGAAAATGTCCAGAATGATTCAAGAGACTGCTCTGCTGATTTAGGCAAGCAGGAGGACCTGCACTGTTGCTGGAATCGACTGGTGTGATTCTGCATTTGAGAGCCAGGGTTATTGAAATGAAAGCATGAAGGAGGAAGAAAAGAAGACTGTATAGAGGTCTTCCTCTAAGAACACGTCCTGTAGGATGGCTGCTTGGAGGAGAGAGAAGACCTCAGGTCAGCAGCATCTGGGGGATGGGCAGCAGAGCATCTGAGCAATACTGGACCAGTAGAGGACAAGCAAGTCCCTGAGCACCTGGAATTGAACAGCACTGAGCTAATTAAAACAAAACAGAAGAACTCATTAAACCTAGCTTTGATCCCTGGAAAGACCCAGGGAAGGGTTCTTGGAAGGTAATTAGCTGTTCAAGAAGCCCCACCAGCCTGGCTGTACCAAACTCACTTTTTTCTTTGATGGGATGACTGACTTGAAAGATAGGACAGAAACAGCTGATTAATGACAGAGGGTGTGGAACAGCATACACTTACAAAGCTTGTGGGTGGAGTCAGAAAGCCTGCAAGGACTTGGGTGTGTAGGATCAAGATTCAAAACAGTCTGCACAGGTCAGAGGGACATTCCAAAACTGGCAAGATTAATTTTGGTAGAGACCTAGGGAGGAGAAATTAACATCACCCATTCAAACTGAGAATACCTGAGCCACAAATGGGACAGGAGAGGCTGAAAAACGTAAATAAGAGTCAGCAGGGTGGCCTAATAAGTAGAGACCAGTCTGTTTCTAGCTTATCTCACAAATCCCAACATCATGATTAGGAAGACAGCTATGCAATGACACAGCTGCAGTCGAGAACATGGTGCTTAGAGTCACCATGCCAAAGTATTGGTGAATTGCTGCCAGACGTTGTACACTTTGCAAAAACCAAAGAGTTCTCCCAAAACAAATCCCACAGCCCTGAACTGCTTACTGTTTTAAGGCTAGATCCTAGTCCTTGCTTATGCCAAGTAATATGTACTCCAATAATTGGAAACACAGGAACTATGAAGTTCTGTTGGACATGAATAAAGTTTGCATAGCCTGGGGTGAGGAGTTTGCTGCCTAAATAAGGGCTTAAAGTGCATAAGATGTTAAAGTATTCTTTTTACTGTGTGTGGAGTTTTGGCTGAGGTCCAATCCACAGCTCCAAACCTTGTTCTAGCCAAACAACATGTGTTTTAGAGAGACTTCTCCAAAGCTTAAGGAACACGAGGAAAAATAGCTGTTGACATGTTACACAAGCTTTTGCATTATGTCAGAGCACGAGGTCCCCACACTCTGCAGGCCTTTCATTCCTGCTCACCTGGTGTGTTCTCACCACCATGACTCACCACAAAAACAACCCAGCACATACTGGTTGGCTGTCATTTCTATGCAAACGTTGATCTGGTTATTGTGGGATGTCTGTTTTTCCTGTGATGGAGTCTCACACTCTGTTGTGTTTCGGGAATGGCTCCAGCACCTCCTGCTTCAAAAGTAATCTTGATAGGAATCCTGATATCAGGTTTTAATCCTTCTCCCAAGTGTCCTGAAACATGCAGTTGATTAAGTCTGATTTACACCACCTATAGCCATGTCACAAACACACATTCTTGCCAGCCAGTTAACGATCCACATTCTTCCTGTGTTAGTCATGGAGCATGTCTCCTTTAACCTGTGCACTTGCAATTATGGGTCATGGGCTACTCCTCCCATGACTCAGGGGATGATCTTGTCATCTGACGCTGCAAGGTGCTGAGCATCCCTATCCTGATACCTACCAAATGACATCAGGGAATGCTGGTAACCCACCAGCATGACTCCTAGGACAGGAGAGAAGGAAGAAGGGACACTCAGTGGGGTCAAACTTGGAGAAATGGTTGGATGAATGACTCGCTTAAGCTGACTAAGGCCCATCCCAAAAGTCCCTGTTGCTGACTCTGACTGATCCTGACTGTGCATGCACACATGCAAACTGTGGCAATCAAACACCTTTGGGAAGACAACTGCTGCTCCTTCAGTTTATGTACGATATTGCCATCCCAAACTGGATGAGAACTCACACCACACTTAGGATTGACACTTAGGATTGTCTGTATGGTGATGTTCCATGGGCTAGTGTCTTGAGCTTCAGAGTGTCAGGCACCTGCTTTGGATATGCTAATTCCCTTGGTCTGCCTGACATCCAACATTGCCTTGGTAAAGTCACAAGGCTGCCCACGCACTGTTCACCTTGTTAGAAAGAAAAAGAGTTAAGAGTTATTGTTAACCATGTTTGTAGTTGCAAAGTTAATGTTTGTGGTAACAACTGTTATGACTGTTAAATAATGTTAAAAATCACCTACCTTGTACCCCTACTGTACCCCTATCCCAATTTCCTGTATCCTGTTCCTTGTTCCTGTTCCTGTCGGGCTCTGCCTCCACTGCTCCCCTGTTCTTCTCCATGACAACCAGTGGCTTCACCTAGTATGTAAACCATGTGAACTCCCATAGATCCAAGTGACCACCGGAAGTGAGACCACCGCATACAAACCGCTGAAGTTTGGAAGCTGATGGACAGATCCCTTGCCAAACCACCCTAGAAGATTGGGAAGAACAGCAGCTATCTGGAGAACTGTTTGATAATCTCACTGTAACCACAATAAGACTTGCTCAGAGTCACCCCCTGGACTTCAAACGAGCCAAGATGTAGTCTCCTATAGGACTCCTGTGAGGTCGGAGACCCCAGCTCTGTTGTTAAGGCAAAGCTGCTTGCACCTCCTCCTCTTCGTTGTCCACAGGGAGCCGTGGCGGTGAGCGTGACCCCTCGAGCCCCCACCCAGGCTGGTCACACAATAAAGGCTTTAAAAGGGAGCAGAAGAGCTCCTGGCCCGTTCATTTATACCAACCTCTTAGACCATTAGATTTGCCAGGTATTTCTTACCCTTCCCAAGCAAGCGGTTTTTGTTACATGCACTGCCACCTCCGTGCTGCACAGGGATGAGGAGGCTGATTTTCACCAAACCAAATCATCACTCCTACTATTTTTTTTTTTTTCACCTGCAACTTTTTACGTTGCATTTCACTGCTTGCCATTGTTACTCCTACTAGCATAGGACAGTAGGGTTTTAGAAAGACAGGTTAAAAGAGAACCAACAGTGGGCTCTGTACCTGAGGGAACTCCAATACAGTAATTATCTATCATACCAATCAGAGTTTGCAGGTTTCTAATGGCTGCTGGTGGAAATCTTTGAGGTCTTTGGAGCTGAGCCTGCAGTTTGCACACTGTGCATGAGGATCTGCCATCTGCACTGCCTTTGTTGAGTCCAGCCCTCTCTAGTGTGATTATGACTGGCTGGAGAGTGGGGGATTGCCCACTGTGAGAAAGGGTATCAGCATGTAGCCTTCACAGGGACAGCCATGCACACTAAGAGTTGGCAAGGACACTAAATTGCATTCACATCAATCAATCTTGACACCATCTGGTTCTGAAAGAGGTGATTCTTCCAATGAAAAACACTCGAGGTTTCTCACCACCTTTGTGATGGCTTGAAAAGAAATGGGGAAGGAGTTTTGCTCTGTCTCTATTCTCTTGTTCTTGATACCTTTAGATAAGGCGACACAAACTTGCATGTTCCCTTTGGATTTACACTAGTCATTGTTTAAGGCACAACGATAACTCTGTATCACAAGAACAAGTCATGAAAGAAACATTGTTAGAGAAGGAACCCTTCCAATCAGGAAGGTACTGTGCTTTGTCCTTCATTAAACTCTGAATTTCACTTGGTTTTGCTAGGTGGAGGCTGTGGCAGGGACGATGTCGGATGCAGTGCCCAGCAAAAACATTCCACCAACTCACTGCAGGACCATAAGTCAAAGTGGATACCAGAGGCAAAGTCTCTGCAATGTTTGGAGTCTCTCAGCAGTGGCAGGAACATTCTTCCCCTTCAATTTCAGGAAAGGTTAGAGATTACCAGGAGATCAGACCAGGCGTGTTGCTTGAAAACCAAAAGGCAAGACAAGAATGGGTGTTAGCATAAACCAAATGGGGGACAAAACCCAAAAAAACCCACTACCATGGCCACCACCAACACAAAAAAACAGAAAGCAACAAAATAGAAACCAAAACAACAAAACCCCACAAAAACAAACAAACAAAAAACCCACCCAAACAGAAAACTATAAAAAAATCTGGTTATATAAAGATCAAGACAGGTCTCTTTCACATGATTCAGGAATTTCACAGTGCTTCCTCTAACTCGAATTTTTAAATCAAAATGCTCAAAAATATTGTGTCAAGTAATTTCAAATTCCAGAGATGGAACAGGCAATAAAAAGTCAACTATAATCTTGGTTTTAAATGTGAAATGAGGCTTTTTTAAAAAATTAGAAAATTGAAATTTCCCGACAAAAATTCCTTAATTAGCATTGTCACTCTTGCTAAAAGTTTTGCCCATTTGTGATGTCAAACAATTGCTCTAAGATCATTGTTAAAAGCAAACAGAAACAAACCCCAAACTTTTAAGGATTTTTTTTTTTTTCAAAACAGCATGAAAACCGGTAATATTTGACTGATTTATGTTGTTAAAGGAACCAGCTGTAAGGGGCTTCGCTCATGATAGTGTGTCACTTTGTTCTGTCAGATATTTAATGCTCACATATTTCAGTCTCTGGACAAAGCACAGAGGCTGCTCACAGATAAGATATTCAACACTCTCCATATTGTCTGCCCAGCAGCCTGTGATTTCATTTTACAGCTCCCTGACTCATATGATGTCACCACAAGAGACTTATACTCAAGTCCATTTAATATTGAGGAGCAAATTATCCAGGAGAAACCATTTGCTTTGCTTCCCATCTTCTGTGCCACCAACTCACCTTTCTCTTGTCATCCAACCCTGCTCCTTAGAGCTGTATATGACCTTGAGCTAGCAGTGGCAGAGGAGCAGCAGCAAAACCTGAGCTGGATGAGGAAGCATGGAATGGCACAGGGTTTCTCTCGGCACTTCAGCATGCTCCCACTTCTATCTCCTATTCCCAGCTCTTTTCATAAGGCTGTGCCAGCTCACTGCTGTGGCATTTTTGCTCTCCCTGATAAACAAGAGACTCCTGCCTATGCCTATGAAGCATTAAAGCTGTGTTAAGATTCAAATTCTGTGCTCAGATTGCTGAGATGGAGGAGAGTCCATTTTGCCTGGATGCAAGAGGAGAAAATCCATTACTGCTAACCATAGCCTGGCTATTAAGACTAATAGAACTAATTTTAATAGCATTAAACTCTTGAAATGTATTAAATTTCAGCAGAAAATTTTGAGTGAGCTTTCCCCTACAAATATGCACATGACAGTGATACAGCCCAAGGACAGGTGTCCAGAGAATCTGAGGAATCACCATTCTTGGAGATATTTGAAACATACTATGTGGTCCTAAGTAACTTTGACCAGCAGGTCAGACTAGATGATCTCCCTTTCAACCTCAATTATTCTTCAGCTTTCTAGAAAATTGTGGTCTTGGACTTGTTCCTGTGATAAATAGGAGCTGGGGGAGGATTTGGTAAGCTGCAGAGAGCACAGGTACTGAGAGAGAGAAAACGGAACAGAGGAGGGGTTTTATGGCATTGATAGTTTCATACCCATTCTTTGTAGATCCATGGGGATAACCATCCCATTTTAAACTATAAAGAAGCTTACAGCTGTATGGTTTGGCGTTCTTTTTAGTTAAAGAAGATATGTCATCTAAGCTAGATTAAAAAAAAAAAAAAAAAAAAAAAAAAGAATCCTCATCCATCTGCTCTCAAATAATTAAGATTTGTTTCTGATTCTGCAGCAATGTTATAGTGGTTTGTTACTACTGTAAGAATAAAATCCACAAGTTCTGAACCAAAGCTCTATTGAAATGGTCCAGCAGAGAGACTCCCCAGTCAAAGGAGTCACCTTCTCTGGGAGGAAAGGCACCTTCTCTGGGAAAAGAGAAACAAGGCAGCTCACAACGAGCAACATCACAGAGCTCTTATTCTGCTGTCACTCTGCATGTTACATAGGGTTAATTTTAAGAGAGAAAAAATAACTGCAGGGGTTCCTTAGCCAAATAGGGAGAAGTCAGATTGCTTCAGAACAATGGAAGCAAAAAGAACTCAAGGGAATTATTCATCTTGTAAGTGGAATTTTATTTTCTAATGCAAAGAGCAGGCTTTAATTACAGCAAATTGAAACAACAGAGCATTTCTTTACTAAAAAGTTGAAAGGCTTTTTGTTGCTATGATTACTATGTGAAGGGAATATTTTTGCTTAGAAGCCCTAGCAATTATAGGAAGGTTTAACTTCAGCCAGCCACTTTGTAAAATTTACCATAATTGACAATGGGAATATTTTCCCATAACTTATTTCTCTTAAGGGCCAAACACAAATACCATGATGTGTGATGTACTACACTGAGACAGAAAGGGACAGACACCTCTGCCTCAGGAAAGAAACACTTTCTTCACTGGAGAAGCATGGCCCAGAAGAGAAGCAACACAAAAGGATTCCCATCTGCTACAGCAAATGGGAATTCCTACCTCTCAGAAGAAAGAGATCAAACACTGAAGTCACCCTATAGTTCTGCCCAGTACTGCATGAAAGAGTCCTTGCTAGCTCATGATCATTATATTTGTTAGCATCTAAAAAAAAATTTTGTTTTTTTTATTGTATTTATTAAGACCAATTGCATTACTAGGATAGCCCAGGGCTCAGTGCACATGATATGATTATGATATAGTATGATATATGATGTATGATATATACGATATGATATGATATGATATGATATGATATGATATGATATGATATGATATGATATGACACACCGGTCAGGTGTTCACTTTGAAATGTTTATTTTAAAGTTTATTCCATTGCTACACTTCCTTCATGTGCTGGGGCCACATGTACTGGTTCCTGGCATCACTTTTGGAAGCAGAGGTTCCAAAACTTGATGAAACTGAAGGAAAAGAAGAAATTCCCACACTACTGTGAGGCTTTCTGAGTATGACAAAAATGCATGCTGTGTTTCTTAGAGGCTGCAGTCACATTAGAGCTTAATTACATTAACATTTAATGCTTAAAAATGTCAGGAAAGAACTAGGGGGAGGGAGAATAAATCAGAACTCAGAGACAGAGACAGATGAGTTGCACACAAGTTTAGATGCTGGATTTGGACGCCCAATGAGGAACCGTTACCATTATTTTTGCCTCATGCCAAACTATAAACAAAAACTGAGTGTGTTTAATCTTCAGATGCCCCCGCCTCCAGCTTGCTAAGCTAGTTGAAGCTAATCAAATTGAACTACCAATTCAAAATAATTTTGTTCCCTGAAATATTGTTTCATAATGAAAATTGTAATGGGGATAAAACAGATCATGTTGTTCTGAGGTCTCAGGGCTATCAGCCACACTCCATTTAACTTTAGCAGTCATCTGAGCAGGAACTTCAATCTTTTTGCTGGGAGTAGATGCACTCAGAGCTGACTTGGCAACTGATGCTGTGTCTGCATAACGAGGAGTGAGTCTAGAGAGCTGCTGCTCATGCTTAGCACCTTGTTTCTTGAGCCATGTAGCTCAGAATCTTGCCTCAATCTCAGAACCTTTGGGAGACTGGTGACCTGTCAGACTGAGAGGAGACTAAACATACAGTCAGTGCATCCAGCTGAGAGAATACAGAAGCTGTTCAAGCAGGCAGACCCTGCTAGTGGAAGTTCTATGCCATCATTCTTTTAGTCATGACATCTCTCCTATCAGCTGCTGTATAGAAGACTGATCCTGGTTATCTACTTCATAAAAGCCAGATTAAGTATTTTTCAAGCTCTTATTGAGGAATAACTTGGGATTTTTTGTTTGTAGTTGTTTCAGTTTTTTAAATTGTCATCCGCTCAAATAAAGGATTCCTACAAAGTGAGGATTCCTACAAAATATAAGTTGTGCAGTCCTAGAAAGTCCAGTAAAAGCCTGTGATTTTGTGTTATTTGCTGAATGATACTCCAGTGGGATCACATTTCCAAGAACTTCTGATTTCATAGCAAAGTGAAATAACATTAGAAAAGAATTTGCATAAAACACGTTAATTTTTAATGAAGACATTAAAAAAACTCTCAGAGCTTTGTCTCCTCACTTCTGTACCCAGCCTACTGCCACTGAAATTATCCCAAGGTTGGGAATCTTGAAGAAGAGAGATGCCTCAGTGTCTCTCTGTTAGTGAGATTTCAGGGATTTGATCTCTTCGTTTAAGAAATTATTTTACAGTTAATGGATAATAATGAAAGTAAAGTGCTTGAAAGATTTAAGCATAAATGTTTTTGAGCGGGGCCAAGGACTGTATGGCTCATGAGTCTACTCACCATACATAAAACCCTAAGAAGGTTCTTTCTCAGACTGTGGCAAGCAGGGCAGTGGCCAGAGGTCTGAGGCAAATGAAGCAAAGGATCATGAATCTCTGAATAAAGCTTGAGGAGTTGTCAAGCATCACACAGAGCATTTCATCTCTTCTCTCTTCTAATAGCAAGGTTCAGACATAATATGTGGGTCTCCTGTATTTCCAGGATAGGACATGCAGGGCGAAACTCTTTGGGAAACTACCAGTGAAGCTATTTCCCTGGAGATTTCTGATGATCCCAAGTCACACTAACAAACAGCTCAGAGGCATTTGCTCTGTGTGATCCAAAAGGAGCAGGTCTGAAAAATGAAAAACTAACCATGTGGGATTGGAAATACTTTCCTGAGGTCTTTTTCCCAATCTTTGTTATCTAAGTGCTTCAGGAACATCACAGAAACCTTTCCTCATAGCACTTCTGTTACAATGGAAGTGGCATTAAGTTCTTTATACAACTAAAAATCTAGGGAATAAAATAATATGCCTGCAGTCTCAGAGCTTGGTCTGTCCCAGACTTTCCCCTTCCCTCTGGAACATATGCAACATACAGACAATCCTGTGAAGTCAAGCTGGACAGGATAGAAAATTGGAGCAGCGATTTGTTTTGAGAAATGCCATTCAGGCACTGCATTTATCCTGCATGACTCAAAGTAGATATTTTCTTCTTTCAGTACCCTCTCCTGCCAGCTCACCAATTTTTCAAGGCAATATCCATAGAAAGGTATTTCTGTTTGCACGTGAAAATTAAATGTCACTGTATTGTAATGGCCTGGGCGTGGACATATATTGCATTTGAATCCTTGCTCATGATGGTGTTTTTTTCTGGACTGTGAAATCTTGGCCACCTGACTCTTAGATTAATATATTAACAAGATAAAATTATATACCATAAGGCTTCTTAGATAAAAAGCTTAGCTATGCAAGGGCTTCTTATTATCCCTTTTATCCTTTGCTATGTCAGAATGAATTGTAGCATCTAACTTCAGCTAAATCCCCTATTCCGTACTTAATGCTCAACAGATAGGATAACATATATTTTATTTTGGAATTTAACTTTAGATGAGGTGACATGCAACAGAATGGAGCACAGACACTGCAAAACAGTCTCCCGCAGTGTGACAAATTACAGAGCACAAAAGAGTAATGCAGAGGCAATTGAAAATGGAATATACCCCTGGAAGCTGGCATGCTGCAAACCCATGATTAAGTAGCCAAGCTGAATCTTCAGCTATGTTTGTGCTCAAGTCTAACCATGCTGCAGAGTATGAGGGGAAGAAGTCCAAACAAGGAGAACTTTGGTTTGGTTCTCTGGCAGTGGTTATTTTTCTGTAGAAGAAAAAGAGTCACCCTATACACCACCCTTCCCTTCCTGTGCCATTATTCATGAAGTCATTCAAAATCATGCAGTATAGCTGAGTAAGCTGGAAGATCTTGCCTGTGCTGAGACCTCCCTCTCCAAGCAATAAAGTTTCCCATCAGCTGCCCATCTTGCAGTGTGTGCATAACCCCACTGGCTTTGCTGGCCTAATGGTCCTGCGTGCATGTTTGTGTTTCTCTGGCTGGAAGAGGGCCCCTTCACATGTCCCATTTACCTGGCTTCTAAGAGGCTGCTTGCCCTCAGCAACATGACCTACAGACTTACAGGAGATGGGATTGTCAGCAGTATCCTTTAAGCCAAGCAATGCATTCAGCAGTTGGCCCTGTCTGGAAAAGATGCTCCATGCAGCTACAAAAGGCAGCGGGAGCAGAGGACATGGATTGAAATACATAAATCGGAACTTTAAAATGGCCATAATAATAGAGCAGAAAGAATGTTATACCTCCTCCTAGCTTAGATTGCAGGATGGAAAAAACATTTAGCAAAGTCCATTTCAAAAACATGCTAAGACAAAGAGTAAAGATGGGCCTAACTCCGAGTTTCATATCTGTTACCAAGGCATTGCATAGTCTTAATTATTACAGCAACTAAGTTATCACACCAAGGCACTGAAATTAGTCACACAACAGAACAGTGCAATTCACACTGTCAAAGCTATTTTTATTCACTTGGAGTTGTTTTTACAGACTGAAATAATTGGACAACAGGTATGACAAGCTTTTACTATGATCTTTTCTTCACCAAGACAGAGATTTTGTTGTACAAGAGATTTAAACACACGGCTCTGACAAACAACCCCACATAGAGGAAGCCTACCTCACCCATGGAAATCAGGGAGCCACATTTTTCTTTCTCTGAAGCTAACATCAGTCTCACCAGAGCTACCTTGTTGTAAGACAAGAACTGTAGTGATTCTTCATACTGGATATTTCCTGAAAACCAGTTAAAAACCAAAGACATGAGCAATAGGGAAGAAGAAAGAGGAGAAGAGAAAAAAGAAGAGAAAAAATATACAATGTATTTTTTATCTAAATATTCATCTTTCTGCAAGCTCTTGACCCAGGCAGGTGACTTTTGTTTCCACATTCACCTTCAAAGTCCACCTGCAGACCTGACCATACGCAGCCACAGGTCTTCAGAGCACATGTCATGTCAGCACGACAGGATTCATTCATTCCTTTACCTTACCACATGTATGAGGTTGTCCAGAGAAGTTTTGGCTGCCCCAACCCTGGCACTGTTCAAGGCCAGGTTGGATAGGATTTTGAGCAACCTGGTCTAGTGAAAGGTGTCCCTGCCCTTAGCAGGGGATTGAAATTAGATGATCTTTTAGGTTGCTTTCCAACCCAAACCATTCTCTGATTCTACATTAGCCCACATTTGTCTTAACTGAGTCAAGCAATACTCCAAAAGACCAAGAATTCATCTTTAATTCATCATTATTAGTATGCCTTAAATAGTAACTTTTTCACAGTGCTTCCCAACTTGCAGACAGACCAACTTCTTGTATTGGCCTCATCATGGAAATTTTTAAGACTTAGTCTCATTTCACTCAATGAGAAATTCTAGCAGAGAAATTAAGCGTCAGCTCTGCAGCCACGCAAGGCTACAAACTCTGCTGCTTGGCACAATAGACTGTGCCTCAGCAAAGCAGCATCTACATGTGCATAAAGTAACCAAAATGAAATTAAATATTTACTTCCTCCTGATTTCAGCCTGGTCTAAAAAAGCAGAAAAGAAAGGCTTTCCAAACCATTTCCAGCTTTGTTCTGAGAGGCTCTGCTGAAAAGCAGCTGAGGCTTAAAACCCACATTGATTAGAGCTGACCTCTGCTGGGTTAGAAAACCTGATGTTCAAAAAAGGCAGCAAGTAGCTGCATCCCATGTCATTAGGAGATGTTTTCTCCATAGAGCGCTAATGAGCTGGCACAGCTGTCTTACAGTGGGACCTCCTCATCTTCCTGAGATTGCCTGACAAACTTCCCCAGGCACAGGCTACTTTTTGTCATCCTTCCTGCGGTGTTTAGCCCTGGCTAGGAATAACACAGGCTGCTATAACATGAATAAGGAAAAAAAAATAATCCCACTGTGCTGCTGACACCGGGAAAGCTCTCTGCCTTGTGGTGAACAAGGCGATAATAATTCTACCAGTCCTGATGGGATCATCGAAATGTCAAGGCTGATAGCTGCCCTTTCCCTTATGACATGATCATTAGCCCCTGGGAAGGAAATAAATTACTGAGCCACTTAACACCTCATTAGGAGTTAAAACTATATATTCAGCATCTCCAAGTCAAGTTTTAAAGCAGCTGGGCTGTTTAACAGCCAGCTGTGAAGTTAGCTCTGATAGTATATAGCGCTGTTTCCTTAAGGGAAGCTTTTCCTTTAAATGTCTCCAAATGCCAGGCAAATAATTTTTTTCCATTCTCCCTGCTTAGCTGTACTGGTTTGGGATGTATAGTCTGTCTGTATTTATAAATAACCCACTTTGTTTACCAGTTATCTTAAGTATTTTCAGGAAAGGGAAGGAAGAAAAATAGGAATATTACAATTGCTTCTCTGCCCTCATTAACCCAGTAATTATTGCACTGTAATTCAATTATTTCTTGTACTCAGTTCCAGATAAGAAGACTGCAAAAGCAATAATAGCTTAAGAAGTTTCCTCTTCTCTTTTTTTTTTTGCTTTTTTTTTTTTTTTTGCTTTGTTATCTAAGGCTTTTCTTCCCTGCCTCTGCATCATTCCGCTCTCCTCATTATGGTATACAAGGTGCTTGCTACTGTGCATTGAATCAGAGCTAAAAATAATTATCTTCCTTTCTTTTTGTAGCTTTAGATTGTTTTTAAACCCAGATCAGTTGGCATTTGCATGGTGCATACCCTCTGAAGGCTAAATAAGTTTTATCTTATTTTGTCCAAGTTAATAAAATTGGCAAACATGCTGTGACTTATTACTGGAAACTATGATGCTTTAATATCCAAATCTGTGATGACTCAAGACTGTGTCAAAGCAAATGCTTTGAACTATAAACCAGCTTTTGATGCTCTTTGCTGTAGCAATGGAAGTAGGGGGCAAAAAAGCAGGTCCTATGCGTGGAACTCTTCCTACCAGAAGTAGGAATGATGCAAAATAGTCATGGAAGGCTGGAGTTTCTAGATGGGACCAGGTTCCTTCTGCCTGGGGCAAAAATTAACTGTCAATCTGGGCTGCTATGTGGAGGTGCAGTGTTTTAGGCTGAACATCACTTGTCACCTTCATGGGTTTATTGTGACCAGAGGTACAACCACAGTGACACCTCTGAGGGCAAGGGCACAGAGCTCTTCCTCACTGTGGTTTCACTGCAGTGTCTCATCTTTCCTCTCTTGTAACCCCAAGGCTTTGGCTTGGTTATGAAAACACAGTTGTCATCCACCACAGGGTGTTTTTCTGTCACCCACAGCATTCCCTGGCTCAAGAGGGTGTCATTTGTTCTTCATTCAAGTTGGATCATTTGTTCTTTTTTGTCATTTGTTCTTCTCATGCAAGTTGGATCATATCCAAAGACTGTCACCATGTTCATTCGTTAAGGGGTCTTCTTTTGCTGACAGATCCAAGAACAGATTTGAGTTGAAGGAAAGTGACTCTATCCTGCTACTAGAAAGGGGAGTGGGATGTGGTGTACAAATACAGCTCCTCCTTTTTAAAAAAAGTAAGCCTAAGGCTTAACTTGGTTGATGTAATTTCCTCAGTCAGTGTAAGTTGGACCAAACTGGTTTAGAATTGTATCTTGAGCCCATCTGAAAAGCAAAAATTATTAATCCTTCCACTGCTTGACCTAGAACTGCATTTCAGAGCTGAAGAGCTTTCCTTACTTGGGGAAGACTGGTATGTTCCTCCTCCTGAAACATGTGCTCCCACATAGCTTGTCAGAGCAACTGTGTGGAGCTGCTGCACCAGAATCCTGCTTTCTAAACCAAATGGCAATCCACCATCCTTCCTCTGCTCCGTATTCAAGTCAGTGTCACTTAGGTTTGGCAAGCTCCAGTGACATCTGTGTGTGCCTGATCCAACCACAACAGCCAGGTGCTGAGATTGGACATGTGAAGGGACTTGCACCAGATCAGATGGAGCATCATGCTCCATGGATCAGCTCCAAAATGGGGAAAATAGCTCTGGTTTCACCCAGAGGAGCTGCATGTAATGTCTATGCATTTATATTGTTAATAAGCATGCCACTTCTCAGGGGAGCCAGGATGTTTTGGGACCTGCATTAGAAGGGAGAACTTCCTACCTGATCCCACTGATGTGTCTCAGACAGGAATAACATGCATTTGGATGGCCCATCAGGGCTTTTTGATTGGCCAAATGTCAACTGCCTTACCTCTTGTGAACACTCCAGATTCAAACGGGTGGAGGAAGAAGAAAAAAATTAAGAAAGAGATTTTTAAAATTGTCAAAAATAACTCTGGGAGAACTCTCCAGCTCCCAAAAGTGATTAAGAACTGGTTTATAACAACTGTTCTCAAAGCCAAGTCTTCCATTAGCCTCCCTCTCCCCAGAGGCTTTTGCGGGGGATTGAATCCCACCACAGTTATAAATGGATAACCCATGTTCTTGCAAGCAGTGTTACCTGACCCAGCAAGAGGGTATGGGGGAAGCACAACCCAGAAGAGGAAGAAAGGGTGGTGGACTCTGCTGAGTGAGCTTGGCTTAAGTCAGGCTGAGCCACCAGGAGGGATGTGCAAAAGCGGATGGAAATGCCTCCTTCAGAAAGTTTTTGGAAACTAACAGAGTCCTCTGAGACAGCCTCAGGCTTAACTCTGTGTCTGAATCCAACATCAAGGTCTGTTTCAGCCAGTGCACTTCTTTGGGTGCAATGTGAAGTTCTTCTCAGTGTCATGTTTTTTTCTTAAGGGATACACAGGACTATGTTAGCATACTAATAAATGCCCTTTGATGCCGTGTTTCCAAAAGGTTTTAACACCCAGCATCAAGAACAGGCATGGCATACCTTGCAAAGAAATAAGGACAGATGCCTGCTGCTGCCCTTTGGGCGGGGGTGAGCCTGCTCAGCTCCTTGCCTTCAGTCCTGCCTTGGAAACTGTGAAGGAAATTATTCTTCATGTTCTGAAACTGCAAACGTGGACTTACTTTGCAGATTTTCCTTCATGCTTGGCAGTAAGCACCAAAGCCTGGTGTGAAAAAGAGAAATTGCTCTGGTGGCAGCAGCCTGAGCCTCTGCAGCGGTGACAGCTGCTTTTCCCAGAAAGTCACTGGTGACTTTCTAAATGACCTTGGCATGCAGCAGTGTGACAACTATTAAGACCCAGCTGACTGGTTGGCTACAGAGATGTCATTTCCAGATTTACTGCAAGGAAATCAGAGAAGTCCAACACCACATTCTTCCCAGAGAGGGGATGGCAAAACAGGACTCCTGCTGATTTTCCTGTGCATAGACTGTCTACATTTAATACACCCCCAGCTCTCTTATCAGTCCTGCAAATGTGTCTGTAGCATTTGCAGTACACCCAGCATTGCTGTAGAGCATCAGGATTATCCTGCAGGGACTGGTGAATTATTCTGACCTCATTTCAGTCTCCTCAGGTATTATGGATTGGAAAGTTTGTCTTAGATTCATGCATTCCTAGGGATGGAATAAAAGAAAGGTAAATGGGAAGAAAATAATGTGGGGAGGGCGTGGTGGAGGATGTTAAATTTGTTTCTTCCCAAGTGGTCTATTCCCATTATCCCCACCAATGGGTTTGGTCTGTCCCTGGCTAGCCACTCCCTGTCCCATTGTATCTACCCCCCCGATGGTGACGCCCCTGGACTAATGCAGGTTAAAAGCTTGGAAATCGGGGTCCTACGGTCTCTTTTGCATGCCCTTGAGAAAAATAAGTATCTCTGCAAATGTGCCTTCTCTGATCTTTACTTCAAACCCCAGCACTGAGGGGTCAGGGGCCTCGAGAGCAGAGCACCTCTCTGCTTTCTACCGTTCAAGGGCTGATTGAAGCCCGAGAACGGCTGACCCTGACTATGCAGCTGGGGACAGGGATAGCCGGGGCCCCCGGGCCAGCAGCCGTGGGGGTGATAGTAGTCAGCCTATGAAGCCAACAATATAAAAATTATTCTGAAATTAGAAGCCGAGATGGGAAAGAGAAATAGTTTAGTAAGTCCCTAGCAGCCTGTGCCTTGTAGAAAATATGTTGGCTCTCAGGAAGGAAGAGGGAAGATAACTTCATTCCTGGATCATCATCTGTTCCCTAGTTTGAGCACACTTTCAATCTAGATTAAGGGACCACCCTAGAAACCCTAAAGTAACATTTTGAAAGGTAGGTAGAAATGCAAATCTCTTCAAAAAGCATACTGAGCAGTTTGTAAAGCTCAGTGTTCCTTAATATCTACTTTGGGTACCAGAATTTTTGGAAACTGTATCAAATGACACCATGCTGTCACCATAGACAGCATAGAAGACTCACTCATTTTTTTTCTTTTTATTAATGTTACTTATTTTTGATTTCTTCTGAGACTATTGCTCACCAATGTCTGCAGTCCTGGGACAGCTTGCTTCCTCAGGGTGTGCTGACCCATGGCACTGCTGGCTGCCTACCTGCTCTAAAGTCACATGTACTTTCTGGGCAGTTCTTTGCCCCTACCATGGAATTCAAAACTCAGACAGACAGATTTTTTCAGGTGGAAAACTGAATTGTGGGGGAACTGAAATGTCTTGTTTAAGGATATTCAGCTGGTCAGGAATGGAAGTGGATGTCAAATCCCAGGCTTTTCAAGGCCAGATCAGTGTTTTCTGCTCTGAAATGGAGCTTCAGGAGAGCCAGCAACACTCATCCATATCTTTGGGATCATTCAGCAGCACAGCCCTTCCCATCTCACATCAATCCTAGGGACACACAGGATGGAGAGAGACCTCAGACCTGCTTTTTTCTCCCAGTCTCTCATCTGATGAGTCTCTGGCACAAAAACTTTCTTATCTACCAAAAAGCCAAAAATGCTATATTATGTTCCTGGATAGCAGGAAATGAACATGCTGCCAAAATCACTGGTACAGTACAGTACCATCTCAGGAGGCAGCCAGCTCCTGTCAGGGGAAGTGTTCTGCAGACACAGAGGGATGTGCTGCCCAGGATTGCATGGTGGCTTTTGGCAAGGCTACCGATGACAGGCTTTCCAAAGTGACTTCCCAAAGCTCCTCCACTGAGGAGTGAACTGAGAAAAAAAAACTCTCATTCTGTTCAAAGACACTCATTAAATTCCCATTTATAATTGTCTTTGGATGTAATTCAGCATTAACTGTAAACATGGATTCCTGACTATGTGAATATTTTATTATTTCGATTAGTCAGCTATATTTTTAGAAACAGAGAGCATAAAAGATTGAAATATTTTGCTTCAGTTCTTCCATGCCAAAGATCTTTTTCTTCAAAATATATTTTGTTAGAGCCTTATGTTTCTGATAAAAGAAGCTGAAGTTAAAAGGGAGATCTGCACTCTAACACTTGCCTGAAATATGGGTTTACCTGAGCAGATGGCAGTGTGTAAAGTTTCATTTAGGCAGGTAGGAAATTGTCCTCTCCAGGACACTTCCCAGCACTGACTGTCCTAAATTCCTCCCTTATCACACAGTTCACTACCCCAGGGCTTACCCCTCCCTAGATAAAAACATACCTTTTAATTTTATGCCACATAATATTTGTGCTCCACTATATTTAAAGACCTACCTGCTTTTCTAAAGACCCATGGTGCTCTGATGTCTAAATCCTGCAGACACCCATACCCTTATGCAAGGCCAAGGGCTCCTGATGCTGCTTCAGCTCCAAGGAGCCTGTTCAAATACAATTTATCATGTTATAAAAGATTCTCATTTACAGACAATAATAAATTTTGGTGCCATCGGTGATCTGCTCAGTGGGATTTTTTAATTCCTTTACCCCTCCACCCCCAGAGCCATTCCTCTGGAACTAGGGTTTGGTAAAGTATGGCTGTACATTTTCAGTACATCCTGCTTGTCACTGTGACGCAGAGAGGGAACACAGCAACACTCACACAATAGGCGTTCAGGCAGAGAAGAAAAGAACTCTCTCATTTATTGTTGACCCCGTATATATAAGTTTCTGGACAGTGACCAGAGATTGGACAGAGAAGTTAGCACCTCTCCATCTCCACTGGTCACTTGAGAAGTCCATCAGGTGATCTCTTTTCACAAAGGAATGCAAACATGATCCTTGTTTATCTTACAATTCATGAGAACTGACTCCATTATACTAAAACAAATCAGAAGGCTTATTTTCAGGGACAACACCTGCTAATTTCCAGCTGGTCCCTGGGTTATAGATGAAATTTTTGAGCTGCTGTAATTCATACCATAGCTGTTCAAAAACACAGTGTCACCACAGGCAGGCTAGAACCCATTAGGCCAGTTTTTTTCCCATATAATATTTCTCACAGTTGCTGGGGGAGCACACATAGTCTGACTTCTAAATGTATCTTCCACCTCAATCCCATTTTTCCACAGCTTGTTTTATATCTTTCAAACAAGTATTCTTTGAGCTTTACATGAGTTTTTGAACCCAATTGAAAGAGCCAGGAGGTCCATGATGGAAAGTCACTTCTTCTAAAGCTCAGCACGTGCAATGTAAAGGAAAACTCAAACTACTGCCAATTATTTCCCTGCTGTGGTCTTATTCTTTTTGTTTTGCACTGATCTGGTGAAAGTGGTTGAAAGGGAAAATGTTTAACATAAGGACAAAAGGAAATAAATCTTTGCAGGCATTTCTCAGCTTGGCAGATTCATTCCTTTTTAAAACTCTTTACAGCTTACACTGTTTTAAAGAGAACCTGGTCAGCAAATTGTGGAATCACAGATCTTATCCCCAGGGTGCAGCATGAGGGGATTAAGGACAGGTCAGAAATATGTCTTGGTCAAGATTTCCAACCATGCATTTCTCCCTCCTGCAACTCCAAGGACCAGACTCAGAAATGTGCCAAAAGATGGAAACCTCTGCACTGCTTACCCTTTTTTCTACGAAGCCACATCAAACGACCTCTCAAGGCAGATATTGGTCCCTTTGTACTACTACAGCAGCCAGTCGAGAAAGGGGAAAGCAATTTGGTCATTGATGTAAACACTGTGGAACAGATATTGTGGGACCAACCTCATGGGCCTAGGTGCTTATTTCAACTCTCCCTGCTCCCCCATGCACATTTTTGTAGTCACAAGAGATACAGGACAAGAAAGCTACCCTACTTTTTTAAATTTTATTTTTAATGTCCTGAATACTTCCCCATGTATCCATGAACTAGATTTTAAAAATTCCCTCATGTCTGACAGAAACTACACAAAAAATATTCAAGTGCTCAATGAGATGCCTGAATGCTGCTTTGACAACAGAACTGAAAAGTACCTGCTGGCTTTGCTGCCAGCACCCCTAGCTGGTGCCCAAAGTCTAGTTTCAAGCCATTGAGGTTAGCTGGTCACAGTCATGAACACAGGTCAGTTCTTACAGCCTCTGTCACTCCAAATCTCTGCCAAGAAGGGTCAGCTTGATAACAGGGTTTCTCCATGCTGTCCTTTTCATCGTAGTTTTGCTGGTGGCCCAAAACATGTGTGTGAGCTTTGAATTAAAAAGAAAACACCACCAAAAAAAACGCACACAAAAAACTTAAAACTGAGGGGCAGCCTCAGGGAAGAATTACACCAAGGGCTTACCTCTTTGAGTAAGTTTTGCCACTTCTATTAACTATGCTTTAATTTTCATGATAAATATTTTACTCCTATTGCTGTGAAATAATACTTATTCTACATATTTCAGAACAGTCCCATGACTTATGGACTATCCTGTTTGAGCCAATGGAGTGATCCTTTCTCCCCAAACATATTACTGCTTGAAATACTTTTTCTAAATTACTGGAGACTAAGTTAAAGGACCAAGCCTATGATGCAGCTAACTGCTGCTGTTGTGAGGCTGAAAACTCTAAGCTTTATTCCTCCAAATCTGTTCACTGGAATATTTTGATATAAGCTGGATGTGTCCCATGCTCAGAGCCCCCAAATACTGCATGAGAACCTGTGTCCTTACCTGGCATGAGGCTCAGGAGGGACCAGTAAGCCCTGCAACATCTGTCTCAAGGTTGCATTTTCCAGATGCACTTGACATTCTTTTTTGTGCCTGTGGGACTGTCCTTATTCTTACCCTTTCTTTCAATGTCTCAGAAAGCTGCACAATAGAAGCAAGAAGAATCTAACAGAGCTGCAGATAAAACCATCTAGAGGACCCTGGTCAAAATTCATTGCCTTGTCCTTCTTAAAAGGAGAAACTATCAGGGAAAACACCTGTTCCAAATTCCTACATCTGCTCCCTGACCTTAGCAAAGGCATTTCACCTTTTACTGCATCTGTGTCCACAACTGTGAAGATAAATTGTGAAGAAACACATGGCATATGAACAGGGAGAGCTGTAGGAAACTGAACTATCCCATCAGGGAAGCACTAGTAATATCAATCGGCGAATGAAGGCTGAACAAGAACTGTCTGTCTCTGCAGGACTGCTGTATTTTGCAATGCTGTTATGTTATTTTTCTTCTCTTTTCCCTGCATTTTCTCTCCCAGGCCAGTTCCACTTCTACAAGGGAACTTTGCAGCCCTCCCCTCTCCTCCCCTTCCCTGGAGAGAAATTACATGTCTCCCGCAGCAGTCCAGAGCTGCAACGGGCAGGATGCTCGTATTTCACTCTGTGCCTCTGTGACCTTTAAAAATATAACCTGCCATTGACAGGAAAAAGGTAAAGGAGGAATGTGATCTGCTTGAAGCATGGGTTTCCACAGCAGTACAGCCTTGTGGGGCTCACCTGGTGGTGGCCAAGCATGGAAGGGCTACCAAGACAAGCAATAAGGACGGCAGTGCTGCATGCCAGAGCTGGAGAGACACCCTGGCACAGGTGCACAGTGAAACACCCTCGCTGCGTTCCCCACGGTGCAGCTCGCTGGCCAGATCTGTGTGACCGAGTGCCCCGTGAGAAAAGAGGATCAGCAATGGGCGGGGTGGCATTAGACAGAAATTACTGAGTGGGAAGGGGGAACATTCAATCATACCCTGAAGGGGAGCCAGCCTGGGGACCAAGATTTATAGTTAACAACACCATGTACTATTAATCCCCTCGTTGCACGGGGAGGTTTTAGCAGAGAAATCCACCATGTTGCCGTCTTTTCATCCGATGGCTTCTCTGTTTTCAGCAGCAGTGGATAAAAATAGAAAGGAGGTGTAAGAGATAACTATTAACTTCAGCTAAAATCAATTAGGATGAGCAACAACTGCTTCATTCACTTGAAACACAGTTTTTAGGAAAGGAACTTAACTCAAAGACTGTCCAAGAAGGATATGCAGACCACAATGCTTCTGATTTCCTTCAAGCCACACTCAGGGAATTGGGATAAACAGCCACATGGCCCAGGGCACATTTCCCAGTGTAAAATTCCCTATTTCAGTAAAAGAAGTTATAATATTTTTGAGAATCCCAGCAGCCACTGGGGTTTCTGGTAAGTGAAAGAACCACAAACCTTAGAGAAGCTGTCCTACAATCACAGGTTCCTGGTTTCTTTTGTCACCATTGGGTGCCATAGGAATTAATTTGGGGAAGTATATGCCTGGACAGTGCTCAAACTGCAAAGAGCAGGGCAGTTGGATACTGACTAGCAGTTTTATTCCAATGCATCAGAGGAGAAGGTTGTTAAGAAAAATTAATTCCATTTTGCTCTGGCTCAGTATGTACCCATTTACACAGAAATGCTGGAGAAGTTTTATTTAAAGAAAAACATTTTCCATATAACACAAAAATCCAATTTCACACTACAGGAAAAATTTTGGAAGAAATCTTAACTTGAGAATTTTCACAAATTATTTTGAGGGTTTAGATTTGAAAGGAGAAATTTTTAAGAAAGACATTGCATGAAAAATTCAAATCACCTGTAATTGAATCCAGCAGTGGACTGATATAAAACCCCGGAAAGAGCTTGCCAAATATGTGTATCCCATTATTTTTTTCCAGTTTATTGCTAGCACCTTTTAGAAATGGAAAACAAGCAATTACAATGGCTGTATTTGACAAACAACACTTGTAAGATGTAAATTAACAGTGCCTGTTTCTGGAATTCTGCATCCTTCTTATGCCATTTTATAATGGAGGGGAAGTGCTGCTTATGCAGTGCTGGCAATGAAATATTAAGACGCACCCAGTGGAAAATTGATTTGTCTCATCTTTCAGCTTTGGCTTTGGATTAGACACTAGCAGGAGAAGCTAATTTTCCTGGCAGGGCCAGTCTGGAGAGCAAAATTTGGCCACCAATCGTGGAAGAAAGCATTATTTTGAAACCTGTTGAGCCACAGGACTCTTGCAGCCCCTTTTCTACTCTTTTATTTTCTGGATATTAAGTGAAGGTGGCAGGTTTAAAATTAAGAAAAAGAAGTAGCCCTTCATGCAAAGCCTCATCAAGCTGTGCCACTGCATGGTACTGACCCCATCAGCTCACAAGGACGGCGAGATAGGCCATAAGACAGAGCACCTGAGAGCCAGGAACTACCCAGAAACCACCAGTGTGTAGCCCATCCTCATACTTGTTAACAGGCTCTCCTACCAGGGTAGGGCGGAACAGAAATGGGGACCATGCTGGCAGCCACCCACTGGTGTGGGCACAGGAGAGCAAGGCAAGCCCATCCCCAAAATGATCACAGCAAGATGCAGAGAGTTCAATACGTGCTGAAAACGGTGTACAGATCAGCTCTGAGCTTATCAGGGGACAAGGGCTGCCAGGCAGCTGCAGCTCCAGGGTCTGTCCGGGCCACAGTGACACTGGCCGATAAAACACTTGATTGAATTTTGCCTTGTTGACCTGATTACCTGGCTGCAGCCCAGCTTTTAATATCAGTCTTTCAAGCCAGAAAGGAAATGCTGACCCATGACCAAAAAGCAAAAACAGGGAAACAGATTGAGTTGGACAGGCGTTAAAAACAAATTTTTAAAAATAATTGTGAAGTCTTAAAGTACAGGATTACAGAGACTGAGGCCTTTCACATTTATTTGAAACTCTTATATATTTTCTCATGATAAACAGGCAGCTGCTGGGTCAGGAGTACCCTGTGACTTCCAGTCTAATTTCAATGTTTTACTGCTGCCTTCAGCTGGTAAAGAGATAAAGGCATCAGCCAAGCACTGGGTTTCTTCTCTACAGAAGTGGGTATTGAATCAAAACTCAGGTTTGAAACAAAACAAAACAAAACACAACGAAGCAAAACACAAAACAGAAGGTCCTCAATCTAAGTGTTTCTTTGCAAAGAAAGAAAGATGACAAAGCAAAACTAATGCAATTTTTAGTGCAAACCCCACTATAGATGATACCTCTGGCCCCCATACTGACTTCCTTCTCTGTAGGGGATCTTGATGTGGGGAAAGCCCCAAGCCCAGCCCTTGCTTCAAGCACTACTGTGCAACATTTGGCCAGAACCAAGAATCCACCAAGTCCCCAAGACACATAATTTCTATACTCCAGCAAGCAGCAGTTACAGAAAAATTTTTCATCTCCTATAGTATTTACTCCCCACTCACTGGGATTAAGCTTCTTAGGGGGTTCATAGCTCTCTGCAGGTGACATTGCATATACCAGTAAATATTTACTCCCAGTTAAGAGCTTGATATAAGGTATGAGCCATCTTTTTTCTGTGCTTGCTGCAGGCCCTGGCACAGTTCCGAGATCCAACTGTGACACATGCAATAAATAGTAAACCTTTGAATTTTTAAGGAGTAATTTAGTACTGCTTGGGAGATTCCTTAGATCCTATGAAAAGGACTCGAATCGTACTGAACTGGCAGTTGTTCAATTATGAATGGATGTCAGCTGCAGTGTAGCATGCCCATCCCATGAGGGATGCCTTTGCCTCTACTGTAGGGCCCTCTGCAAAGTCTGTGCCCCACACCAGTGTTGAGGGTCCTTGTTTCACCTTTTTCTAACATAACTCCTTGTCAGCAAACACTAAAAAATATCTGAAAAGTGTATGCAGCCTGGCTAGCACTTCCTTTTTTCTTATTTTTTCTCCCCAGTGATTTTAATTTTTCTAATTCAAGTGTACTAGGGATGCTCAGGTGAAGAAGGTGTGCTGCTAGAGAACAGACTTCAGCAGGGAAGACTGAAGCATCCAGCTAAAGCCCCAACAGGTCCTTTCCTCACAAAGTGTTCATTGCAATTAGAAACCTCATCCTCAGGATGTCCAGAGATAAAAAGAGTTGTAAGTGTCAAGTTTCCTCCAACACATGCCCTGGAGGACACCATTTATCTCTCTTTCTATGAAATTCGATTCACTTAATGTACATTACATTTTGCCTCCTGATTTTTGCAGACCTTATGCAGACTCAAAATAAGAGTCTATTTAGAGAACAATGGATCTGTTGTGCTGGGTTCATAGATCAGTAGTGATACGAGCAGTGAAGAGTACCAAATTCAGAAGTCAATTGTTGCCAGATGACATACACACACAGTGCTACATTTTGCTCAAATCATTTATTCTCTTAAGAGACCTTTTTCTCTGTGTGCCTCTGCAGGTGTGTCTATATGTAGCTCTCTGCATATATTTGTCTACTTGGCACCTCCATTAGCCTCACCTTAAAAGCACGGTGTGCAGCTCCTGCTTCCCCATTTGTTTATCCTCCTACCCACATTTACTTCCCTTTCCCTTCACCTACCTATCACCATTCCCCAGTTTCTCTCATTCCTGTCCTCCCTGCCTAGGCACCTCTCATACCCCTCTGAACACAACTTCCAGGGGTGCTGTGTGTCCCAAAGCAGCTCTCTACACCTATGGCACAGGCAGCAGCCACGGAAGAAAGGGAAAATAAAGATATTGCCTCCTGCCAGCTCGCTGCAGCAGCTAACCCACTTGCCACTGCTAGGAACAAAACATGGGCTCTTCCACCTGGTTAGGGAAAACTACATTTTATTATTGTTTTTTCTCCCTATCTACAAAGCATGTATTCGCAGAAAGGCAAAGAAAAGCAGACCAGGCAAGCATGACATTTCTAAGCCAAGCCAAAAATACGGTTGAACCAAATAAACTCCCAAATATAACAACATAAGGAACAGTTTTACTTTTTTTTTTTTTTTTCAATCATTATAAGTTTGAAGTGCCTTCCATAAATTTTAATAAAAAACACAGATCAACCTGTGTGGGTGAAGGGAAAGAACATGTCTATTATTGGCAGAAAGCTTTGACTTCAACTATAGAAGAGCTTGTATCTTTTAACTTCTCCCGAAACAGTCACAGAGAGTACAGAGGAGGGGGGAGGGCAATGAAACAGCTCTGGATTTGCTTCCATATGACTCAGTTGCCGTTGAATTTCCCCCCTCCCTATCCTGCACCGGTGGTGGTGGGGATACATGGTCTCCTTTCTGCCATCGCTTCCCTGTGATCCTCTTCAGACACCCCAAAAGCCACAAGCCAGGAAGAGGCAGGGTGTGTAGGAGGACACCGCAGATTCAGCCTTTGCTTCTGGAACTAAAACTTGGCAACTAAAACTTTAAGTTTAACAGGCCCTTGCTGGCAGAGAGCAGCCAGAGCCAGCTGTGTGCTAGGATGAAGGGCTGGCCCTTGATGGTAACAGATACGGGCAAAACTTCCCTGCGGCTCGCTGGGAGAGCGGCATAGCTCAGTGGAGCAGGGGGAAAGGTCTGCCTCCTGGCTATAATTAGCAAGTCGTTCAGCATGCTAGGAATGGATCAGTGGACCAGAGCAGCTGGTGCCCTTGCACTACAAACAGTTCAAAGGTTTTATTTCAGAGGAGGTCTGGTCCCCCCAGCGGTGTCCCTGAAACAAGAACTTAGAATTGGTCCGGGCCACCCCAGATGGAGCCAGACCGGTTTTGATGTGCTCATGAAGGCAGCTTCTGGTTTGGCTTCCTTCCAAGGCACCTGGGTCAAATAAGCCAAAGTACCCTGCAGGTGCATCCAGCCCTCACATCCCAACACACAACTGCTCCGGGTGTGCAGGAGGCCAGCAGGCACAGACTCAGACTCTCAGACTCGCATCTTTGTGCGGGAGGAAAAGGAGGGACGAGCACAAAGACAGCACGCCTGGCTCTGTACTGATGCTAATATGCAGCTTGGGCAGATAATGGTTCCTGCAGGCTTGGATCTGACCTCTCCCAGGAGCTGGTCTCTCAGTCCCATCATCTCCCAGATAGAGCACATCTTAAGTAGGTGGTTCTGCAGGTCCTGCATGCCTGAGACCAACTGGTATCACTGGTACAGAGATGGGGTTTGCTACAGACCATCAAAATCTTTAAATGGAAATGGAAGAAGGAAAAAGGAGAAGCAAGCAAATTGCACACTGTGCCACAAACTCAGGACTTGCTATTGACTTTTACCAGGGAAATGTCACAGTTCTGGATAGCCTCACACCCAAAGTGATAAATGGACACATTCATCACAGCTTGTGGCATTATTTGACCTTTGGGGGAAGCTTCAAGGAATTTTTTTTTTGCTTGCTTGCTTGGGAAGCAAGCTATCTGCATGGGAGTGTTTTAATTAGCTCAAAAATGTCATTAAGAAGTAGAGCAGGCCAAGTTTGTGAAGGGAGTCTCATGAAGTCAGCCATATTGTACTCAAGGTGTCAACATTCCTCGTGCATATTTTGTGACCATGTTATGAAATACTCAGAGCAACAAATAGATATTTTGACTGGAAATAGATTTCCCCAAAGAAACATTTCCCCATTTTTGCGCCCTTTTCACCTAGGACTAAACTAGCAGCAGTTGTGTCTCCCCATAAGCTGCAGAGCAAATTCTTGTAGCAGTTTGCATAGCTGAGGCCCAGATGGCCACTGCAATCCGTGGGCTATTAATAAGGACTGTTGTGGAACAAATTATCATTTCACAAGCAACCAGACTATTTATTAGCCCTATTATCTTTACTGCCAGCTGCAAGGTGTTTTGACTCTGTCATGCGTTGCAGATGTGGCCTGACCAAGAGACACGATGATGTCAGCACAGATGACGAGCTGGCCTCTGCTTGCAGCTTTGGCACTTGGAAAGCTGATGGCACCTGTGTGCCTGCTTGGTTCTTTACAGTTGTAACCTGCAGCAGCCATTCTTTGTTATTAGAAGCAAAAGAGACAGTGCTATTCAAATTATCTGGGTTAGTCCCCTCAGGTATTGCTCCTTCCCAGCACACATTCTGCAAACAGAGCTTGATAACTCAGAGTGGCAGAGCTGATCCCAGCTGAGTCAAGGCTCCAACCTACTTGGTGCTTTTTATAGATTGAGCTCTTCAAAATAATGTATTCTGCATGTTGAAGAATAAAACTACATGAAACAATAAAAAAAGAAGGGAAAGCAGGAATGTATGATGAGGCAGCATGAGCCCAATGCAGTACCTCAATGGGATCCCTGCTTGGAACCCATCTTGAAATTTTTATTCTTTCAAATTCCTGTCACATGAAAAGGCAGCAATGGATTGGGGGTATTTTTTTGCTATATGATTTTATTAAATGCTTATGCTGTCTTTAATTTCTATTCCCCATTAAGTGTCTTCTACGAAAGGCTCTTTTGTCCTACCTGCCTCTCAGTCCTCTTCACCAGCATTAGGAGGACAAAGGTAGAACAAAAAGCCCAGTTTTCAGACAAGTGTTTGTGCCATTGTGGTTCTGCAAAGTGAGGGGTGTAATGTAGGACAGGTAAAACCCACCCTTCATTGCAGTGACAACAAGCTCTTCCCAAGGTGGCTAACAGCATCTGCTCCCCATTCCAGTGACCACTAGGAGAACACACACCTGGGAATGATCCTCCCAATAGCCAGGCTGCTCCAGACACCCTACTTCAAAATTTGTTGGAGCAAACAAAGCAACTCCCTTATATCTAGCCCTTCATCCTACAGGCTTCCTACCTATGGATTTTGTATTCTTATATGAAATCTTTCACAGTTTGGGGGAGAAGCCAAAAAGCAGACTTAAAATAGAAACTCAGCTGCAGCCTTTGGCATAATTTGGCAGCTCTAATCCTGTAATAAACTCAAAGCACACGTGAATCTGAAAAACAGCGTGGTGAATTCTCTATTCCTATCCCTGGTATTTTTAGCAGCCAGGGTAATTTTTAGCCTGTGCTTTTCTGTTGGCTTTTTCCCCCCTCTCTTTCGGTGTGAAGATGTTGTCAAAATACAGGAATTGCTCGCAGTGCAAACTGCAGTCAGTTGATTCAGACAGACATGCCTGACATTTCAAAACACAAACTGCTCAGCAACCGAATTCCTGGCATGCTATGAAATGCAAAAATGTGAAACTGTTACCTATGGCAAACATTTCTCCATTTAATGTATCACAGGACAGTGATGAGGAAATCAATGGAAGAAAAAAGTCAGAGCTTATGTTTTGCAGATAGCTTAAGGGAAAGGAATCCTAAATCTTGAGCAAATGTTTGGTTTTGCATTGTGGCAAAAATGTTTGTTTCCTTAACATGGGGTGATTACAATGCAATCTGCATTTTTGTTTAAAAATACTTCTCCTGCTGTCTGGGCTGCAGTGTAAACAGGATGCACTGAACTGTTGGCCCATCCGTGGGCTCTGCATTGGCAGACACACACAGAGAACCAACGCACTCACGCTCAAATCTGACCTGCTTCCCCAAAATAGATCTTCATCACCCTTACAGAGCCGTGACTGTCTAATTACAGTTCCTCAGGCATGGTGGAATGTAAGGATGGATAACTTGATGGTCATAGCATGGCCAGAGGAAAAGGCTGGGAAATGAGTTGGGGAACACATCCATAGCCAAGCTGTGCAGGAGGGTGTCCTCAGCAAGGAGCCCCAACCTCACTGTCCATGCTACCTCCTCTCATCATGTCATTGGAAAAATCCTGGCTGACTACTAGCAGTTGCTCATCCCTGCAGGATTGGGTGACATGGGGTTGGATTTGTTCCTTGAACTGAGTTCCTTGAACTCTCCACCACAGGAAATGTAAGGAAGAGATCAAAATGACTGTCTTTGACTGTTTTTCACATTGGTACAAACTTAAGAAATAGAGACTGTCTTGTTTGTAAATTTTTCTTCTTAAAAAAAAGACAGGAATCCTGCAAATCCCTTACACACAGGTCCTGTCTTTGCCTGCCTCTAGGTGAGGTGAAGTTTAAGCACTAGAATAACGGGCATTAAAATTTGCACAGAGAAATGCTGTTAGTGCTGGAACCACCCTTTCTTTTCTGCTCTCCTTCATTGACAGTTGCTCAGATCTATTCTTCTTTAAAAGACAGATATGTGAGATCAATAGGAAGCCTGAGCTAATATACAATCAATATTCAACAGACTGCCTTTGACAAGGCCTTATGTGGCACCAGTGCCTGGCCTGCAAGAACTAACATTTTCCTTGCCATAATCGTGATTTTCATACAACATAGATTTCTCAGTGGAAGTATCTTCCACACAACAGCTCCTGCAACAGTCTTCAGTAATAAAAATGTTCTTTCCTTTGTGTTTTCCTGAGCTGTGATCCAAGGCAACACTTCAACACAAGGCTACCTTTAAGAATGCCTCTGATTGAGAGACTGTAACCAAGAGGACTGCAGATGGCCTCCCTGTTATAGGGACTCTGGGTTTCCAAAGTTCCATAATCAGATTTCTTAGAAATAAATGCTTCTTGGAGCCTTGACTCTAACACAACCTTACATATTTTGACTAAGACAACTTGGGTCTATGAGTATGCTCAAGTACTTCACTACTCCAAAACCTTATTCAGTGCAGGAGTTACACTCAGGTTGAAAAACCCCAAATGTTTTCCTACATCTCAAAGTTCTGAGAAGAATAGCAATAGGTAGATGGGTGCAGCCATGTTAAACTGACTCATTATCCCACAAGCTCATGCCTGCAGAGATTCTAAAAACCACAATGACCAAACTTCTGGTCTCTAGCAGTGTCCAAGCAAGCTAAACCTGGAAAAAGGGTTTGGGGGAAGCCCATTTCACTCAACTGCCACCTCTTCTCATAATTCCCAGAAGACCAGCTGAGTTTTTAAGGAAAAGTAATTTGCAGTTTCCTTGGCTGTGGAAAAACATTTGTCAGCATATCACAACTACAAGGAGTAAGGATGAAACTAATTGCTTAGAAAATTACTTCATAAAATTAAATAAGGACATTTGTTTCAACTCAATGAGCACAAACTGCCTCTTGAATGAGCCATCTTCTATTTTCTTTTTTCTGGTTAATGACTGACCAAATAGGCTTGTTTTTCAGTATGTACAGCCAACAACTGTAATCATCATGGTCCCTTGAACCAAGCCTTTGCTCTCTGTATTTTAGCCCAGAAATCGATGACAAATTTAAGGGCTATCACTGGTTTTCTTACAGGTGGCTGCAAATCCTTTGAAAGGAGATTTATCACTGAGATATTCTTGGTCTCTCTCTAAAGCTGCCTTAGACTCTGGTGGTATGAGGGTCTGCTTAACAGATCTGTTTTATTGTGTGCTGCTTGGTTCCATATACAAAAGTCATTTGTAACATGCAAATACATCTGCTAAAATGCAGCACACCTTGAAGGAGATGAAAAGATCCACATAGAAACAGTTATAACATAAAAAAAAGTTCTACATGCAAGCAGGACACATTCCATTTGAGGGCTGAGAGCCCTCCTAACTTGTCTGTTGGCAGGGAGTGGGAAGGGGTGGTGACAGGCTCTGTTAACAACCCTGTGCTGGGGTCACAAATTTGACCATTTATGTCTCTTTCAAATGGTGAATTCTGCAATGCTGGACTGTTCCTGGAATTACCAAAGAAATCCCTTTACTCCCAGAGGCCAACATGGGTTTAGGGGTTCTTCCTAATAATTTCAAGGTGTGTACAGATGACCCACATAGACATAGACAACTTGTCATCAATGGAAAAAGACTTATCTGATCCAGTAAGCATGGTGTGAAGGTCAAGGAAAGCCAGCTGGGAGGGCTAGGATGTTTTGGGTGGGCTGGCAAGTCAGGAAGTGCACTTGGACTTCTGCTGACAGACTTTTGCTGAGCTGACAGGTGTTAGCAACATAAGATATAGAGGTGACAGAAGTCAGGAACAGTTGATCAAGCAATGTTTACTGCTTAACAAAATACAATAGGGTAGGTAGGCCTAAACACGTGAAAACCCCAGCTCTCATTGAGAACAAAGATAAATTTTAATATAAAAATGAACCCACAATCCAGTCAGAACTTGTGTTGGTGTTACTAACACAAAGTGAAGCCACATTTTTCCCACTCAGTCCCTGCTTGGAGGTCATCTATACATGACAGGTGTTTTACCATACCTGACTTTTGGGTTTGGGTCATCCAAACCCAAAATATCCATACAAAACGTGAGGGATGTGTACATTGATGGAACACATACTGCCTGAAACTTCTGCTGCCTCCACAGCTGACAGGCAGCATCCCAGCAGTGGCAGCTCAGTCCCCATGACCACAGTGGAAGGGCATCAGTTCTCATTCATCACCCCTGTATTTCTGGCCCTCCTGCTTGCAGAGCAGTTCATGAAAATGTGCCCTTACTCCCACCCCAAAAAGAGCCAGGCATTTCAGCTTTCTTGCTGAGGAGAGTAGGATGTTTTTATGGTGTAACAATAATTCTTAGTTTCAGGCAAAGGATGGGCTGCCTCATGACTTTGAACTTGGGGAGCTGGCGGGGTGGAGAGGGTGAAGGAGCTGGCAGATAACTGAGAAATCAGGCTGCCTTTTCCCCTTCTCCCCTCCCGCTCATTCCCTGCACCAGATGTCAACTGCTACATGCCGAAATGCCTGCCATCCTCTCAACTCCTTGCCTGCTAGCTTATGGCACAGCCTTACCAGCTTCCCAGCACTACCTGCCAGCAGGTCTTCTTCAGAGACAGCACTCAGTGCATGCTGAAAAGGCAACTGTGCTCCTTCCTCTCCATCCTCCTCCTCCACCTGCCTGTTATATATTGCAGAGGTGACTTTCAGATGTGATAGCAGATATGCAAAGAGTGCATTAAAAACATGCTAAATGAAAATCCTGACAGGAAGGAAGAGCACCAGAGGAGCTATAGCAACACGGGCATATTAATCATTTCCAATTAAATAAAGCCCAGCAAAAGTCTGCCTTCCTTGCAAAGCAGCAGGGTTTCCCCTTTTCCCCTTCCTGCTTTAAGCATTGCACAGTTGGGTTGCTTTCCTACCAAGAGAAGTGCTGTGCTCAAGGACACCTTCAAACCATCCCCAGCCCACATGAAGGCAAGCATGTTCAACTTTATAGGGCAACCCAAGACAGCCTGATGTTAACTGAAAGGATTTCAGCCCAACAGCGAGCCTTCCATGCTCTGGATACAGAGAGCCTCGGCAGCAGTTTTGTGCAGAGCCCGTTCAGCCCCACCAGCCTTGCAGCATCCAGGACTGAGCTCTTGCCATGCTTCATGGATAGGAGCACATCACCCACCAGCCTCAAGCACTCCCATGACTGTGGGGACCGCAGGTTCCTCACTGCTCTTAGACTTTGAAGGCATGAAGGATTTTCTATTATGAACAGAGATGCCCACAAATGAGATAGTTTTAAAGGAGTGGGATTTTTCAAAACTACTGGGCACTGGCCCAATGCTGTCTCCAGAAAGGTCAGCTGGAGTTATGCACCTGACTCTGCTGGAACCAGCCAATGATTTGTACTTTCCAAACTTTTTCCTTGAGGTTAGAAACATGCTATCCTCCTGCCTTAACACCCCAAATATGGGCAACTCTGTACAGCATGGCTCTCAGAGGTTGGGATTTATTCCTTCACTCCAAGGCAGGGAGAAGTTAAACCTCTGAATTCCTCTGGGACCAAAGCCTAGATTGAAGCTTTGGCTTGTGAACCAGCACAAACCCAGTATTATAAATACCAGCAAGGGAAAATCTGATTTTGACAGACACTGCACATGGTCTGTGGCTGAAGATCTTTAGTTCCTTTGTCCTTTTGTCTTAAGAGAGTAAGCCAGACTTAGTGCACAGAAAGGACAAGGGAAGAACACAACTGGAGTGCAAAGAAACCACCCCAACAGACAGAGCAGGGGGTGAAAGCCCATCCCTGAGCTTACCTGAGATGGGGGTTATGCTAAGGCACCTCTCAGCATTTTGTCTAGGTTTCCTATTTGCTTGGAATTAATTTGGAAGTCAAAGCCTGAATAACAACACAGAATTAAGAAATACCCACCAGATGTCAGAGGCTGACAGAATTGCAGAGAAGAGTCCAGCAGTCCAGCACTTTCTCCCCAGCTATCACCACTGCTGCCTAAAAAAAACAACTTCGCTGCACTCTACAAATTGTTTTCAGAGTTTACTACGATACAACCTGTATTTCCATCTTCAGCTTCTTCAGCCTTTCTTGCTATGCAATTTTATCTGCACAGTAGCATCTCTGCCACCCCATATCAAAGGAACCAAGTGGCTCCACTCTGTGCCTCAGCCTCTGCTGCAATGACTTCCCACCAGCATGTCATCAAGATGGAATTACTAAGGGGCACTTCCTGAATATACAGAGGCTAAATTTAGTCATGGATACCAAGGCAATAATTAATCATTCTTGTTAGAGATTGGTTTTAATCATTATATTTATTAAAGATCATAATTTCTGATGAAAAAATAGAATAGAATGCGATTTTGAGCAGAAATCATGTTCAGTAGTTACGTTTCTCCATCAGCTACTGAGGTCACCTCAGTACAGGTATGCGCTATACCGGAAGGCAGCCTGAGCCTCAAAAAAAACATTTGTCTGATAAATGCTTGCACAGAATGAGGAACAGCTCAATTCACCCACACATCTAAGGGGTCAAGATCTGCCAGCCACAAAACACCATCACACTAAAGAAATACCATATCTACTGTTTGTTTGATCTAAATCCCTCACAAGGCAAAAATAACAAGAGAAGGAGGGGAGAGGCCTCTCTGTATTTTGCCATTCTGTCCAGAAAAAGGTAGCATAGGCTTGCTGGGTTGCTTTCCTCCACAAGCAAGCAGCAGCTTAAGGGGTTTGTGCCTCATGCCTGACAAAAGCCCATTTCCAACCATGCTGGGACAGTGCAGGGGTGAGGGAGAGGGACATGGTGCATGGACAGAAAGGCACTGCATTGCACTGCTCTTCCTTTTGCCAGGAGCAAATTGTCACATCAGAGAGTCACTCTGAGCAAGGAGAAAACATTAAATGGATCACATCCAATTCTGCCTCCCTTCCACCCCACCCTGCAGCAGCTGGTGGAGAAGAGTGAGGAGAATGGGGTAGAAGCAGAAGGACTTTGGAGGAAGGCTGGTACTGATTACTGTGCCTGCTGCCTCTGCCAACCACCACAGCTTAGCCTTCATGTTTCAGTGAGAGCTGTGATTTAAGATGATGCCATTTTGGGGGGTGCCTAGCATAAATACCACAAAAAGATCAAAGTTTGAGGGGGTTCTTAATGTTTTGAGAAAGCCTCCAGATGGCTGAACAAATGAGAAACTGCAGTGTTTTTTCTTACTTCATCTTCACTCCTGGCTACCCAGCAAGATCATGCAAGGAACAGATGCACAGAAAAATGAAAAACAGTTGGGAAAACACATATGAAAATAGCAGCAGTGTCCATTTTGCAATGCAGAGAGCACAGCTATGTGAGGAATACATTTTGATGTCAGCAAAGAAACTCAGAAAATCCTGTTAATTAAGAAGCATCAGTACCCTACTCCACTCTCTTGCTCCCATGACAGGCAACAGCTGCTCTGGCTCTAGAGCAGCAGCCAGCAGAGGAGCCCAACGAGTGGAGTAGAGACACGTGAGCGATGAGTTTAGTGGCCCTTGAACACCAGCACTCCAGCCTGCTTCAGCTTTTCTATCTGTGAGATGCTTTTCTGTGCTCTGTTGCTGCAGAGCTACACACAGCTAGTAACTCTGGAGGATCACCACAGTAGCAGTGACAATACAGGTAGGTCTGGTGAGTTCCTAGCTTATTTCTCAGAGAGTGTACATTTTTTGAAATAAAGACTCCTGAAGCACAATCTTGCTAAACCTTGCCACAGGCATCTGGCTTCTCTCATAGCTTTAAGTCAGCTTAGAAGGGCCTTTGCTTCTAGGGCCATCATGTCTGCAAATCCAGTATCTTACTGCTTCCGATCCAGTCTGTTGGAGAAGCACAAGCTGTCCAAGCTCTGCCAGATGTGCTCAGAAACAAATCACCTACAGGCAAAGCCAGCAGCTCTGCCTTTTGGGTCTGGCTGTCACTGCACTTTTGGTTATGCCAGTCATGCACCACCTTCTGCAGGGCTGAGCTTTCCCTACATAAATGGTAAATAACACTCTGGCCAGTCACCAAATGGCACATTTATCTCCCTAACAGCTCATTCATCAGCTGCAGCTGAACACTGGCAATGCTCCAGACCAAGGACAACAACCTCCCTGCAAGAGTTACTGCAAGAGCACCAGTTCTCCCTATTCACTGTAGGATACCTTAAGCATGGGTATGTAGGAGGTAGGAAACACATTCCTGGCAAGCCCTGGGGTACTAATGATGGCCTGAGCAACCACCTCCCTGCTCCCTGCCTCAGCCATTGATAGGGAACAAGGCCCAGCACCTGGAGTCTTTGATCCTGGAGAGAGGGGACAGCATAGGCTGCCTCTTGCTGCTGTCTCTGCAGGAACCAGACCCCCCAGATAAATCATTGCACTTAGCTTTTTTTATTATTCTCTTAAAAGCATGCAAGTTTTTTCCTCTCTGAAGCAGCCCTTTGGGATGCTGTTCCCTTTCCTACTCTGCAGAAGTAGTAAACCACACCATGGTGCTGGCTGGACACAAGCAGCTCAACAAGAGAGGCTGCAATACTCCCTTGAGAAATGCCTCATTCCTCTTCCCAAATCACATCATACCTTGGGATTGCCATATCCTTACACACAGGAAAATTTGAAGGATGAAATGACAGTTCATTTTGCCACCACGGCCACAGAGGAAGTGACAAAGGAGGAAGGTGGAAGCAAAAATAGTAAATTTTCCTCAGCACAGCAAGCCTGGCGATGGTTGCTGCTCAACTCCACACAGTCAGAGCAGACTTGCTGACAGGCCTGCCAGTGCATTGCCCCATACAACTCCCCACGCTGTCTGCCCCAGTTCCCTGGAAATGCGTGTGCATGTCCTTGCATAGGGCTGGAGGTGGGCAGGTGCACTCCAGCTCCCTCTCTCTTTCCCTAGAAAGGCTTTTAGAAGCCCCCAAACTTGGTTTTGTCTGGAACGATTGAGAGCATGATGTGAGTTAATGAGAGCAAAACAAGTAAATGAGATTTGTCAAGGAAAAGACAAGCCAGGAAGACAGGAACAAAAGGCTTGGTGGGAATAAAGAGAAAGCCTCAGATCAGGCAATAAATTGGTAAATGAGGCACAAAGGACAGGGGAGAACAACAACTATCCTGTTGCTGCTAATCCAGTCATAGTTTTCAAAGCAGGATCATGAGTCACCAGCCCAGTTGGCTGGAACGACAACCCCAGCTTACCACAAGAGCAGAACATCCTTTCTTTGGCAAAGCCAAGGGCTCCTGTTTGTGGCATGTGTGAGGCAGAAGGTCTGGAGTCAAGAGCTGCAGGTACATGCACATGCTATGAAGACAGCAGGAAAACTGCCTGGACTCACTTGCAGGACCCTCTCTGCATGGAGGGATGCTCTGGGGGATAGGGACTCCCCTGCCAGTTCAGCACTAGGCAACGTGCTGGGTTGGGGCTGTGCTATGCATGTTAGGGTTTCAGTCTTGCTAGAAAAAAAAAATCTGGGACTTTTTCTGGGGTTTTCAATGAGTCGAAAACTTCTTGCTCCAACAAGACTCAGCGCAGCCTGAGCTCCCACCCAGCCAGTGGTTTGGACTCTTTCCACAGCCCCAAGTCATGGTGGAGTCTCTGATCCTGCCACTGTGGTGTGGGGAGGCCTGTGCACACCCCAGCTCTGTCAACACCATCCCAAAAGGAGCCAGCAACATCTCCCAAATTCTTCTTTGCCCATTACAAGTATCTTACTGGCACTTCTAGGAGCAAAGGGGCCTGTGGAGGTTCTGCCCTGTTTTGACACATCCTTAAGGAAGCTTTGCCCCTGATTTTGTGTTGCACCATGTGGAAAGCCTAAAAACACATATGCCATAACACTGCAGGTGGTACAAAGAGGTGCCTGCAAAGATGCTGCCATTCCACTGCTTCATGAACCCAAAAAGAAAAGAGAAGAGTGTTGGCCAGCCAGGAGGGTTTTACAGGCTTCAAGTTTGTTTCTCCCCTGCTGTGTACTGCAGGTTTTGGGTCCCTGAGCAGGAGAGGGAGCAGTGCTACCCTGCACAGTGCAAAGCAGAAATTTTGGCTTTCTCCAACAAAAGACAGAGGTGTAGCTCCAGTCTTCAAGAGCCCAGGCTGCTGGGGTGCTTGCTGTTGCAGCAGATGTGTTTGTACATATGTGGAAGTGTAGGAGTCTGAGAAAGCAGCCACCGCAAGGAAATGAAACCTTAGAGATGGACTGAAGATAATTTTGGGAAGCCAAACATCCTCTTGTCATGCAAATCAGTTGAGCAGCCTGGCAATGGTCAGGGCAGGTAGTCTTTCACTTTTCAGCCACAGAGCATCACTCCCAATTTGGGCTCTGCAGTGTGGCAGGGGTGCACAGGGGCTGCAAACCTGGCAAACCCCTCTTGCCAGCCAGCAAGTTGTACTGCACCATCAAGGCTGTGGGGATGGCTGCCCAGCAGAGCCTGCTAGCTTCTGGTGGATCCCTCTTATTTTAAGCCAAGAAGTCACCATCATCAGGGCTCTGCTAGCTATAAACTGGAAGCAAACAGAAGTCTTGACTGTGTGCTCTGAGAGATGCCATTGTGCTCTTTTTGGGGTGAAACAGCAGGACACCTCACCAGTCCTAAAGCTGTTCGACCTCTAGGAAGTAGTAAGAATGCTCAGAAATATTATACATCTATAAAGAGTGGACACCCCCCTGTGCTAGTTGGTGATATTTCTATTGCACGGATAAAGATGTTTCATTTGGTCTCTCACCCTATGTCTCAGAAAAAGCCCTGACCTGAGTATCCCTACACACTTGGCAGAGGGTTTTATTCTGTCCTGGAGGATGGGATAAAACAGACTTCCTCCAGATTTTAAATGCTGCTGGGTGAGACAAGGAGAGCCACAAGACCCCTCAGGAATCAGTCTGATGTGGAGAACAAAGACAGAGATCCTCAGGTCATGGCTCTGGCACAAGCCTCTCCTGCCTGCAAGTGCCCAATGGTGCTGTTTGTCACCATCTCTAAAGCAGCTTTATTTAGCATAAAAACACCCAACTCTTACAGAGCCTCTGGAGACAGGTCACCACCACAAAACCTTGTCCTTCCCTGGCCCCCCAGGGCCAAACTCTGCCCCATTGCTGGAGGGTGGGCATGAAGGCTGCCTGGGGAATGGGCAGGGCAGGGAGACCAGCTTTCTTTTTAGAAGTCACCCCATGTGTCAGGAGAGAAAAAGGGTTGACTCATTAAACAGGGCGAAGCTAAGCCCATTTTGCATCACCCACAGCTGGCCAATACCCGGTGGAGGCAAGAGTGGGGAGGCTGATGTTTATTCTCCAGCCCCACAGCTATTCAGCTTTGAACAAATGACCCCTCTGAGTGACACAGCAGTAAATTGCTTAAACAAATGCAAAGTTCAGATAGCTGCAAAGAACTTGTTTCAGTTGCCAAAAAAAATTACAAAACACCAGTGTTTTCTGAAAAGCAAGACTGTGCAGCTCTCTCGTGAGAGAGGCAACAAGATGCCAGGGAGCCAGTGAGCGCAGGGCAGATGTGGAAGGACTCTGGTTCTTGCCCAGACAAGATCTTTAGGAGCAGGGGCTGGTTTTGCTGCTAATGCTCCTAAGAACAGATGCAAGGTTCCCTGCTTGTGTTTGCAAGGTTCCCTGCTTGTGTTTGCAATGAGCAAGGCAGCAGAAGTCCCGTGGGTACAGAAGGTGAAGCAATGTTTGATCAAAGTCTCCCTGAGCAGATTTGAGGACAGTGCATTTCAGCACCCTCTCAGTCAGGAAGTGAGTCACCTCAGCTCAGGGTCTTTTGAAGTCCCTTGTCCTCAAATCAGCAGCAACTTGCCACACAGTGATCCCAAGCCACCTAAAGGAAAAGGCCAGTAACCTGGCCAGCATCTCCAAAAAACAATGAATAAAACAACCTGCATGTGCCCCTGATCCCAGTGGGCAGGCACACAAGCATTGTCCACTGCAGCACTAAGCTTTGCCATTGCAGTTTGAATAGAGACAAACTGCTCCCTTTTCTTTCCATGAAGACTGGGAAAGGGGGATTCTTCTTTCCCCCCTCTGCACAACACCCCAAGCAGCTGGTAGCTGTTGCTGTTCCAAAAGCATCTTAAAACCTTCACCCCCAAGCCAGAGTCTAGGAGCTGTGCTGTGTACAAGCCTAGGAAGCGAAAACTTTGGTAGTCAGAATCACAGCCATCAACTCCAGCACAACTGCTTGTGTTGAAAGGCTCAAACCAGTAAGAGAATTTCACCCCAAAATCTCACCCATCCTTTGCCATTCAATCTACTATGCTGGAAGCTGTTCTTTTACTGCTTTAATGTGCAGAAAGAAGTAAAGAAGGGAATAAGGAAGCTTCCAGAAGGCTACCAAGAGCTTGCACAGCTGCATGAATCAGCTGGGCCAGAGTCAGGTGAAGAAGTGGCTTCCTGAGTTCAGCTGCACAGAATTAAGCATCCAGGTACACAGCTCTTGCACACCCCTTACTCAAGAGTGCCGGCAAACTCTTGTCAAGTACTCCTCCAATCAAACTGCATTCCTTGGGTTCTGTACATCTCCCAAGGCTGATTTTCTGAAAAATTATGTTCATCCCATTTTGCATGCAGAATATTGTCACCCTTTACATTTTTCAGAAATGGTTTCCAGGTGACCACAAAGCATCTCAGCACACCATCCTGCCCTCCCTCCCAGTATCTTCCCAGACAAACCCCTCTAAGCCACATGCCAGCTACCCCATGGCAGACGGTATTTAAATACCCCAATGGAAAAGAGTATTTAAAACCTTAACTCTCACTGCTTCATTTTACCAACAGACTTCATAATCTGCTTCTTTTTTGGTTTCCACTGCAGGGATAACAACCCACAAACTTATTTACAAGGTAAAGCATGCTGTGAGTGGAGCTTTAACACAACAGCTTACAGTCCAAATCTTTCCCGAAGAAGTATATACAGTAAGAACATGGGCACCTAAAATTTTAGGGTTTAATCTATAGGAAATAAAAATGAGAAAACAGTACTCTTTGTTTAAAACCTTAATTTTCTTTCCTCTCTGGAGAGTGACTTACCTGCCATCCCTGCTCTCAGATGCTGGAATGTCTTCTGAGGTCCTTGGTACAACAGCATGTGGAAGAGACCAAAAACAGACACCCACAGCAACAAAACAACAGCAAACTCCTTATCTGGGCAAGGGCCTTCAGGTCCTTATATAACTTGGCCTCATAACTGGCAGCTTCTGGGGATTAAGCCCCAGCTGAAGCAAATCAGCAGTAACTCACCACTCCAGGAAGGTGCTGGCATCTCTGAGCCAGGAGAGGATGGAGGTACTGAGCCAGACACTAGCAAGGGAACACTCTGTCCCCACCAGGATGGAATGGGCTTGTGCTTCTCTGTGCCCTAAGTCTGTCTATTCCCTCTGTAGCTCCTAGAGCAAAGCCCATCAGGAGGCAAGGTCAGCCTGTGTTACCCGATCAGTAAAACCAGGCAGATGATAAAACAGCAAGCTATGACTGACATCATGATACTCTGAAAGATCTGTGTGTTAGGCTGGGAGCCCAGCTGCCCTACTGCTGCCCTCATCAATTGAGGAGGGATTTGAATGTCCTATCACTGATATCACTGATGGGTGTACATGGGTTTTGTAAACCCTTACAGACAGGGAGAGGAGAAGCAGAAAGGACTGGTAGAGGGGAAAGGCAAGGCTTGCTATTGCCTGTCAGTGGAGGGAAAGAAGAAACATCATCCTGCTGCCTGGTGTGCTCCCTGCCAGCTCTTGGGTCTAAAGGCTTTATGGAGCCCAGAAAAGATGATGTACATGGCTTGTGAATGCCATCCCTTTCCCACTGCTGAGAAGGAGGGATAATTAAACAGGCTGTGCTGCTAAATGGTACTGAAGTTGCACGATCTGGATCAGCATGACAGACGCCAAGCAGGGCCCAACACATCATAAAATTGCTATTGCTTTTCCACGTATGCCTGGAGAGAGCATCTTCATGGAGCATCCCCTGCAGCCACCTGCTACCAGTGACTGAGGGCCGGCTCACAAGCAGCTCCTGCCACCAGCACTGCTTTGGCTTGCTCCCTCCTACAGGCAGGTAGGCATGGAGATTTGGGAACATTTAAAATTTCAGAGGGATTTGAACTCTTAGCAAAGACTGACTGGAGGAAAGCATCACCGAAGATTAAGACATTCAGGCTAAGCATGGACACACAAAAGATGGAAGCATCCTACACCAGTAACCATTGCAGAACTCCTCATGCCACACCTCCCCACGGCCATGCAAGGGCTTGTTTATTGCCTTGCATCTGCTTGTAGGCCATGCTGACTGAAGCTGTAACATCACCAAGAAGGAAGTCAACATGAACACAGAGGAAGAGGAGGAAATTCCCGTAAACACTGCTGGATACTGCTGCTAAAAATAAAAGGGAAGGGTGCTGGTTCCTGATTTACTATTCTTTCTTGTGACTTCCCATCCGCCAGGCTCATGCTTGCACTGTGAGAGCTGGGATGGACAACTTTCCCCAGCAGCTGTTCCAAGACAGCAGCCAGCTGACATTGCACAGCATGTAGATGGATATTTTTAAAGTTATTTGGCTTCCCCTGCCCATGCATGCTAGTTGAGATAACCAGGGTGAGCACTGCTGAGAAACCTCATATCTAAGCACAGAGTAAGGTTGTGGTGCTATGTCCCCTTCATCTATTATGGATATCTCAGTTGCTTCCACTGGGCAAAAAGACCTTTTTCCTGCATGAGGAGCAGGAAGCTGGGCTCCTGAGGAGGTGATGGAGAGCAGCAGCATTGTTGGGAGCTGGACATCCTGCAGCAGTGCCAGCTACAGCTACATCTTTTTTCCCCCATGATTATCTAGCAACTGGTTTTCAAAGACATTTTTCACAGGCTGTTTTCTCCCTGAGGTAGCAACTCAAGATCCAGAGTTGCCAAGACTATGGCATTTACCACGTTATTACCTTGGCTGCAGCCCTTCTGGCTGGAGAGAGGGACACACTCCTCTTCCAGGAGTTGATGAGAAGCTTCCTACTAATAGCTCAACCTTCCAATACTTCTCACTGCTCTGTGCTGCCTGTCAAGCCTGGGAAGTGACTGCAGCAGGGCTTCAACAGCCATCACTGGTGTGGGGCAGCACTGTAAAGAGGCACTTCTTGCCCATGTCCCAGCCACTGAGGTCTCAGCACAACCCACCTGCTTCAGGGGTTATTTGGCTGTGCACCTACCAAAGTTGCTTGCATTTATACTGCAGGGCAGCCCAGCTGCAGGGTTTGCAGGGCTGTGGAGAAAAACCCTAGCTTTTTCCCCATTATGTTATGTCCTTGGGAATTTCTCTTTGCTTCATGCATGGGGCAAATCTGTTCAGCCCATGTCTGACCATTACAATGCCTTTTCTCATATGACACTCACCAATGTTCTAAACCAGTATGGGATGGTCCAGCCCTGCCTCTGCTCTGCTCCAACCAGCCTCATGATTTCAGGGCATCTTTTTCTTGGCCATGAAGGTTTTCTGCCAGGATGTATTAAGGCAGAAAGAAAGCTGGGAAAAGGCTGCTCCACCCATGCATCCTCCAGCACACAACCCCAGGGCAGCACTGCTTTCTCTTAGCCCTAATCCCCCAAACCTCCATTTCACTGTAAAGCCAGGAGGAGGACTAATTGCTGACAGCATTGCCAAGAAACCCAACATGTCCAAAACTATTGTGCTGTTTTTAGCATCTTCCATCCAAGAATCTCACAAGCATGTGACTGAGGAGGTATTTTTACCTTCTTCCCTCAGCATTTCAGGCAGGACAGCTGGTGCCTCTGCAGTGGGAGCCCGTCACTTGTGGCTGCTGCAAGCCAGGTCCAGCTGGGCCCACTGTCAGGATTGCTGACTTCCAGCTCCCAGAAGCCTGGGACCCCACAGCTGAACCAATCACCCCATTTCCCCTTGGGGTTTAGTCTTCAGGGTCAGAGCCATGGCAGTGTGCTTGAAATCCTCTCCCAGTGCTTCTGTAAACAACAGCAGAGAAGATGAGGAGGAACAGCAAATGTAAATTAAGGACAAAAATAGTGCAAAATTGTGTGGGGGGTTTTTTCAGATAAACAATGTGTGAAGGCTGGCCATAGCTCTCTTGCTGTGCAGAGCCCTTTCCCATACATGCCTGAGCTTCTATACCCAGAACTGGGCTCCTAGGGACCGATCCAGATGCAGAGCTGGCCAATAAAAAAGCAAATGAGAGGCAGGGGGTCAAACCTCAGTCAGCACTCAGCACTCCAAATCGTCCAAATCCAGCCTCCCTGTTTATATGCTGCTGCCCTTGGTGTGACAGAGAAAACCATGCATTGCAAGGGTCCTTGCAAGGCTAATTCCTCAACGAAGAATGGAATAGTGAGGCTAGCAGGACCAGGGCAGTGATCACCACCTGTACTTGGCACTGGTGAGGCCACACATTGAGTACTGTATCTATTTCCAGGCCTCGCACTTCAAAAAACGAGGTGCTGGAGTGTGTCCAGCTAAGGGCAACAAAGCTCTGAAGAGTGTAGAAGACAAGTCTGTGAGGAACAGCTGATGGAGCTGGGCTTCTTTAGTCTCAAGAAGAAGAGGCTCAGGAGGGATCATGGCTCTCTGCAAGTAGCTGAGAGGAGGCTGTGGCCAGGTGTTGGCCGGTCTCTTCTACCGGGCCTGCTCTGAGAGGGCAAGAGGGAATGGCCTTAAAGTGAGACTGGGGAGATTCAGACTACAGATTAGGAAAAAAAAAACCAAACCAACAAATCAGTGTTAGTGTGACCAGGCATTGAAATGGGTTGCCCAGGGAGGTGGTGGAGTCACCATCCCTGGTGCATTTACGAGGCCTCTGGCTCTGGATGATGTGGGTTAGGTGTTACAGTGGCAGTGCTGGGTGGACACCTGGACTGGATGATCCTAGAGGTCTGTTCCAGCCTGGATGATTATTCTGTGATTCTGTGAGAGTCTCTCTGCATGCCTGTTCCTTGGCAGGTACTGCCCAGACCCATTGGATGCTATTTCATTCAGACTGATGTGTGGGGGGAAGAGAGGAGTATAACTCATTTGCTTTCTTGAGAGGCATCAAAATAAAGCCAAGGTCTATGAAAACCCCTAGGGTTTCAATCAGCCCAAAGCCTTCTTTGACAAAGCAGTGATCCTGAGAAAAAGAATGCAGCCTTCTAACGCTCATCCAGACAAAGACAAATGCCAGTAAGGCTGTGGCATGAAGGACAATGCTTGATGCAAGGGTGACTACATATTTTACTGGAGAACAAGAACACTTTCTGTCTTTGGGATATATTAATAAGGATATCTCTATTTTTAAGACATCAGTGAGAGCCACTCGAAGCAGTCAGCTTGAGCCAGCAGGGAGTTAAAATCCCTGACAGAAATCCCTCCTCTGGGAAATCAGCCCTCAGTGAAAACCCAGCACACCATCCTTTCATGGCGTGCAGCAAATCGGCCCAGGGCGCTGAAAACCAAGGCTGAAATCCAAGGCGTGTGCCCGTCCTGCGGGGCTGGGCACGGCTGACAGCGCAGCCGGGATGCTGCCGGCGGCACGTCCAAGGGCATAACTGCGGTGCTCCGGGACAAAGGGCTTTGCAGGGGCCCGAACCTGCGGTGATCGCTCCTGCTCTGGCAGCTGCTGCTCCGGGATGATGGGAGACGTAGCAGGAAGGGCAGGCGCCAGCCCTCAGATGCCGAATTAGGTCAGTGGAATTCTAACATCTGGCCTCGTGGCTGCCGTTCTGCGAGGATTAGGCACAGGCGCCACTCAGGCACCGCGACATAAATACCCCGAGATGCAGCCTGTGGGGGTCGGGACATCGCGCTCTCCCTGTGGCCCCGGGGCTCGGGGGCTGCTCCGCGCAGGAGGGAGACTGCATTCCCCTGTACCATGGCCCTGTCCCAGCTGTGGACACCTGTGAGCCATTGCAGCACCATGGGAGGAGTGGCCAACGAGAGTAAACATTCCCGGGAAACTGGGAGAAACTGCCAGAAAGGAGGCACTATCCAAAAGAGGTACAAGGGGAACTCAGGAATCCCGGCTTAGTCATGGGACAAGGCCATAGGCAGGGGGAACGCCAGCTGCTAAGGGACATTCCCATTGACCATGCAAAACCAGGGCCAGCTTTTTACATCCTGTATATAAACACAGTGTCTCTATATAAACTCACATAAATAAAGACATACAGGACATTAGTCTTGATTAGCATTTTAAGCAGCATCAAATTTTCTTGTTTCTCAGTCATGAGAAGGTAATTAGGTTTTCTGTGTGGGGTTTTTGTTGGGATTTTTTTTTTTTGACTGTAGAGCAGCAGCAAGCAACACTGTCTGGTGGTCCTTTCTTGACATTTTGCAATGCTTTTGCCAGCTTGGGCTGCTCTGTGTGGCTGTGGATTTCAGACCAGTTTAGTTCAGTTCAGGGTTTTGTCTTTGCCACTTCCATTGAAGCAACCTGAGGGGCACAGAGTAAGACAGATGGAAGGATCACAATGGGTTTGTATTTCACCCCCCTGCTCAAGACTCAGAGCAGGGTACTCAGGATACTCTATCCAGCTGGGCTGTAAAACCTCCAGGGATGGAGCCCTCCCAGCCTCCTGGGCACCTGCATGGCCTCCATGGGGCCTCCCTGAACTCGCTGCAGTTCACTGACATCCATCAAGTATCAGCAGGAAATTTGCATCCACAGGTGGTCTAATGAGTGCCAAGTGGAGGCAGAGAACTCCTTCCCTTGACCTTTGGGCCTTGCTTCGGCCCCCAGTGGTGGGAGGCACTGCTCTCATATGCTCAGAGCTCACACTCAGCTCCTGTCCCACCCCCAGGACTTTCCACTGTGCTGCTCCCTAGCCAGGCCCTCCCCAGGCTTGCTCTCAGGAGTTAGTCCTTCCCCCTTGCAGCAAGTAGGAAGGAGCAGGTTGCTCCTGACTTTTCTGAATGCGAAAATTAAATTTCTAAGTACACAAGACCATTTTTTTGCATGCTTTCTCCATGCAACTGCATTTCTTTAGCCTCATGTGGCTAGGGATTGTCCCTGTAAATGAAAAGACAGGAAGACATATAAACCTGCAATTTAGGAAGAACAATGGTTAGAGGAGGTTTCAAAAAGGAAAAGTTAAAAGCAAATGGAAAAGAGCAGTGTGACTCACACACCAGAAATACAACCACAAGAGCAGAAGGTGAAATAGAAAGTGGAAGCAGGTCTATTGCCAATGCCCATAGCAGTCCTCGCTGCTTACAATCACTTTGTGACTTCATAAATTGGCCTTCTCACCCAGATCAAATGAAATCCCCTGAGCTTCCAGGCATCTATTGTTGATCATCTGTCTTTACAGGCAGAAATATTTTAGTATCTCTTAAATCAGTGTCATGTGTGTCTCTTCCACAATTTCCAGGAATTTCTGGGCTGCCTTTACTGCCTGGACAGTTACAGACATAATCTTTGTTGTACCACGATCTTGTGACTTGACATAATTTTCTGGCTGCTTCTTTCTCCCTAATAAACTCGCTTCATTTGTTAGTTCCTCTGTGTTTAAAAACATTATATAACCTTACCTCTAGCCCTCAAGACCATCTGTCAATAAGAAGAGTTGGAGAGTAGAAACCAAGTATGCTTCATAAGAACACAGATGTAAGCTAAAGACAGTACATAGAAGAAATTACTGGTGTTCTCTTTGATTCATTAGAAATCATAAAATTACACCACTTTGTCTCGACTCTGGGCCCTCCTATGCCAGGAATATCATCATTTTAGACTTCTTAAGCAGCTTTCATTTAAAAATTAGCTTTAGCCTTCCCCACTTAGAGAAACCCTAAATGTCTTTCCCCATCCCACCAAACTGAGACTGAGCAAAGTGGTGGGTGAAGCACTTAGACACAAACAGTGAATTGGGTCAGTAGGTCTACAGCTTTTTTGAGAAGCAGAGGTTCAAAGATCTTTGAGTTAGGCTGTGGACTCTTTATGAGTTTGTGGTCCCAAGGATTGTGATAAAGCCACCATATCTCAGGCCTAACCACTTTGATATCAGAGTGGTGCCAGGATATTTCAAGTTAGGGCTTGAATTCATATTTACAAGTGTTTTGTTTGTGGCCCACTAAGATCCACACCAGACTTCAGGAGCTTACTGAGATTTAGCAGTGGGAGCAGAAAGAACAGCAGCAGCAACATCCTTTAAAGAAGAGACTTGATGCTTCACTAAAAGAAGTGTGAAAAAGACACATGGAGTCATACTTTAAAACGTCATCCACGATGGGTGCCCAGCTTTCAATCAGATGCATCCCAAACACATGGGACTATAGCTCTGCTACCTCCCATCTCAGCTTCAGGACACCTCTCCCTGCAGGCCAGAGCCAGCCTTGGGACAGGTGGAGCGCATGCAAAGCCATGAACAGGAGCACATGAGGACTGAGTGCTGCTTGCACAGCGCAGCAGTCCATTCCCAAGCGGCTTTCCCTTGTTACCCCTTGCTCACTGGAGCAACAGAACCCTCAGTACAAGGAGCTGCTGCAGGCACAATGAGAAGAGGAAAGGTGAGGTAATGGCAGGAGTAGACAGCGGGGAGGTGGAGGAGAAGAGCAGGATGGGTGAGGAGGAGGGAACTCTGCAGGTTCTTTTTCCACTGACACATCAGCCACTGTAGGAGCAGGAGAAGAGGCAGGGGCAGGAGGATCAGGGCATGACCACAGGGAAGGCAAGCAGGAGGCTGGGGAAAAAAGGGCAGGATAAGAAAAGTCCTGGGGGTCATGAAGCTGCTTTGCAGGGAAATGCTGGGAATAGGAAAGTGGAGATGTTTTTCTCAATTGCCAATTTGAGAAGCCATAAAAACATGCACCTGCACACATCCTTGTATTTAGGGAAACCTTTTTTCTGTATCTTTTCCAAACCTACTAAAGCCACCATATAGGGAAAGCATTATTCAGTACACATGGAGGCATTCCTGTGTGCCCTTGCGCACGCCACTGATCAAATTCAGGTTATGCTCAGTGAAGGCCATTCAACTCACAGGGGAAGAAACACCTTCTCTAAACAGAAACTATAGCACAGAAGTCAAGACAAGACACTTTCTTCCTGTGCTTTTGCAGACTTGCCTTTGGAGGCACTGGCAAGGTGCTCCCAAGAAAGGCAGAGGCTGCAAACAGAGCCTGAGGTTTCTCTTGTTCCAGAAAAAGGAAAAATAAACCCTTCATAAAAATCTAAGATGAATTTCATCAGGCAGAGGATGTTGCCACCTGCTGCTTAAATAAGGGCAGACATCAGTTCCCTATGTTTTGGGTCATTCCTGGGATTTGAATTTTTGTGCATGTTCCAGGGACGAACATTATTTTTTCTGCTTGAAACTCAGGTGCCAGCAACTCCTCTTCCACTGTACTGCTGGTAAACACAACAGACCACAAAACACTCCTTTCTCTGCACCCTTCACTGTAATAATGTTTTCACATCAGGTGGGCTACCACAGCAAAAAAACATCACCTGAAAAGCCTTCAGATGAGCCCAGCTATGTACTTAGCTGCCACTTTTTCCCTGGTGTCACCTAGCATGAGGTGCAAATCTTTGGAAAGAGCCAAATCTTTAGCACCCGAAAGCAAATTAAAGACAGAAGGGACTTTAAAAATTATTTGGAGAGAACTGTTAAAAACTGTATGGCCTACACACTGGGAATAGGAGTGAAACTGCTGCCCTTATTTGCAATTCAAAGAATTAAGTTGTAATGTTGAGAATCAGAGCATACATTCTTTGTGCAGGATTAAATAAAAATGCTGATGTTTCTGTGAGACAGTAGCTTGGCAGACAATGAGAAATGAAATAAAATGAGCCTGGGTTGCTCTGCAGTCAGAGCTGATGAAACAGCAGCATTGGATTGCTATTCCCCCTAGTAAAATGCCTCTGGGAAAAAAAAAAAAATCTATTAATCACAACCACCTGTAAGGAGCCTCAGCTGCAGATGCAGTTGGGATACTGGGGACAGGGTTGAGCAGCCAGACCAGTGGCTGTGGCCAGGAAAGAACAGCAGGGACTATGCAACACCATCTGTGGGGACAGGGGAGAAACCCCACCAGGATCCAGTGCACAAGAATGGAGATGCAAAGCCTTGGGAATCATGTTGATTTAACCTGAATTTAATTTCTGTAAGGTTTCCAGACATGATGAAATTACTCTGCAACTGGTTAGTTTTCTTGGGGCTCAACCAGTTCCATGCAGGGTCTAAAACCATCAACACAGCAGCAGAAAGGGAAGGGAAGGGAGCTCATACCATGCAGTCACTGGAGCTGGCCAGATTAGCTTCATCTATTTTGCCAAGACCCATCACACTGCCTACATCTCCTGCAAGTAAAGAAAATTTTACTTCTGCAGGGAGGCACAAATCTCTGTTTCCCAAGGGAAAATGAGAAAAACTACAATTTTAGGCGACTTTCCGAAGTACTCAGAGGCCTTTCCTAGTCATGTGACAAGGCCTGAATGCTGCCAACACAGTACTCAGGCATGGCACATACCAAGTAAGCCTTTCTCTTCACAAGGAACCATAGAATGTTAAAGAAGTCCATCTAGGATAAACCCCCTTCCACAGGAAGGACCACCTTCCACTAGGGCAGGTTGCTCAGAGCCCCATCCAGCCTAGCCTTGAACACTTCCAGAGATGGAGTACCCCTACTTCTCCTGGGCAACCTCTTCCAGTGCCTCACTGTGGAGAATATTGTAGAAGAATGGTTAAAGAATAAGGGACATATTAATTCTACGTCTGAAGGCTGCTGTAAATCAACTAAATTTAGTACTCAGCCTAATCCTGAGGCTGACAAGGACACTGTGCCCTTGTAAGTGATCATTAGAAAAACAACAAGACATTGTAATAGGGAAAGAATGACTAAAATGCCCCCTCTGACTGCAAGAATGTAAACTTAGGGGGAGTTAGTGGTGATATGAGCGACCAATAATGAACTTTACTTTTACAATATGCATAAACTAATTAACAATAATATAAATGTAACCTTCTGATCTTAATAAACGGAGACTGATTGATCATTATAGAATGGTGTCTGTCTCCCACTGTTCTCCGACACCTCACCACCCTCACAGCCAACAATTTCTTCCTAATACCTAATCTTAACTGTCTGTCAGTTATACCCCATTATTCCCCCTCGCCCCATCACTCCATGCTCTTGTTAAAAGTCCTGCTCCAGCTCTCTTGTAGGGCCCCTATGGGTACTGGAAGATGCTCTAAGATCTCCCTGGAACCTTCTCTTCTCCAGGCTGAACATCCACAAGCACTCAGCCTATCTTCACAGGAAAGGTGCTCCATCCCACTGATCATCTTTGTGGCATCCTCTGGACTCTCTCCAACAGGTCCATGTCTTTCCTGTGCTGGGTTCCCAGAACTGGATGCAGCAATGCAGGTGGAGTCTCACCAGTGCACAGGGTCAGAATCCTCTTCCTGCTGGCTATGCTGCTTTGGATGCAGCCCAGGACACATTTGTTTTCTGGGTTGCAAAGGCACATTGCTGCAATCACACCCAGCTTCTCATACATCAGCACCCCCAAATCCTTCTCCTTTGGGCTGCTCCTCTGCCCAGCCTGTATTTTGCTGGTGACTGCCCCAACACATGCAGGACCTCAGATAAGTCAAGTCTGGGGAGAAGTGATTCAGCAGCTCCCGAAGTAGAGAAGGAAATTCTTAAGGTTACCAAATGAGGTCTTGAGAGCAGAAAAGGGATTCCTCTTGCCTCTCTTGTAATCTTGCTACACTACAAAAATCTGGTCACTGTGACATGACTGCTTTTTCCATTTCCTTTCATTGTGAAGATTATTGCTGCCAGACTAGGGCAGGGGTATCCGACAAGCCAGAGGAATTATATTCCCTTAGTAAGGCAAAAGCTCAAGTTTTATCTCTACCTATGTGGTCGAGCTGTCCCAGGGCAAGCTGAAATATGATCGCCTTCATTAAAAAACTGCCCTGTCTGCACAAAGCATCTCGACTGCCTCAGAAACCTCTCTGGATGACAGTGTAGAGGTGATATATTCCAGAACCAGAGCTGTTTTTTCAGCTAGGAGGGGAATGGATAAAAATTTTGACTTGTTTTCCTGTCAGTCAGCAGCTCCTTATGATAGTGCTCAAAAATCTGTTCCACTAGTCATTCCCTTTAAACAGTGCAAGCAAAGAGAACAGGGTGCAGCATGCAGGATTTGCAGCTGCAGCCACCATAGCAGCACTGCCTGGCACCCCAGGCCACTTGCAGTGACCCAGTGCTGCTGCTGGGTCCCCACCTGTAGTCTCAGATGCACTCCTGCATCCCCTCTCGCTTACGCAGACAGCCCAGACAGCTGTGGATTCCCAATGAATGGCTCACACTCTCCAGTCTCACAGCTATATATTCCTGGGACCACAGCAAGGGAAGACCTGTTCACTGGGCTTCCTCTCCATTGCCCAGAGCCAAAGATAGCCAAAAACATCCATCAAGCCATGAGGATGGGAACAGTGCTTTTTTCCACCACCAGCAGGCATTTAGATATGGGTGTGGGGGAGGAATCCTATTGGCACGCCCTGAAGGCGACCTGTGCCATTTTTACCAGTATATAACACACAGTTCTAATGCTGAACACTTGTGACTGGTTAGAAGCAAGGGCAGCTGCCAAGTGGAACAAGCTGAGTAGTTCTGGGAAGTAACCATGTGACAACAGGAAGGCAGCATGGAGCAAACCCAGCATGGAGGCAAAGCTCCAAACATGCTCCATTCCTGAAGGTGCTGGCAGGGGTAGCCCATTTCCAGAGAGTAGCACAGCAGAACTTGGTGTGAGGACCAGGCTATCCTGATGGCTGGTCACCAAACCCACCAGCCACCCAGCAGAACAGGATACTGTTCATGTATTGGCTTGCTCCACAACTTCAGCTACACTTTCTGCTTATTGTCAAGCATGAACCAGTGATCCAGCCCAATACTTGACTTCCATATTGATTTATCTCTATTGAAACCTTTAAAAGCATTATTTTAAGCCATTTATATTTAAATCAGATTGAGGGGTTTCTTGAATCAATAAAAACAAAATCAATCCTCAAACAATTAAGAATCCCTCATGCTTACTGTGGAAATTATGAAGGGGAAATGTAGATTTGCCTCATTTCCTGAGGTGTCCAATTGAGGAGTCGTTTTGGCAGCCTGACCACAAGAGTACTCTGGTGACATAGTATCACCTGAACCAGAGGTCCAACATGTGGCCCTTCATGGAGTCAGGGCATCAGCAGCTCACTGCATATCAAATGGGAAAATTGCAGTGAAAGCCACAAAAACTACATCACTCCCCCAAAACTTTGTATTTCATGCTGGAAGCAGCAATTTCAGCATCCTGATAACTCAGGATGTTAAATCTCCATTGTGATCAGCCTGATAAGCTATCCAATGTGGGAATGTATTTTATATCGGAAGAAAATCCCAAGTTTGCACTCTTTACTCACTTATTCATATATAAAAACATAGATGCATTTTCATATCTAACTAAAATGAAATATTTTACCTACTGTCCATATCTAAGTGCAATTGCACAGTCTACAGGGCTGTTTGCAGTGCCATGCTTGGCAGGAGGAGGATTATTTTCTCTCACTCACTATCTCTTTCACAGAACACAAAGCTGAATGGAGATCTTCATTCTCATACAAAAGCAGCAAAATTTCCATCCCCAGAACTATCTGGGGACTATGTTATTGGAGCAACTCTTGACACAGAAATGCCCAGCAGATGCACAGAAGTGCTCCTTAACAGCTCTTGTTCTGTGCCTCTGCAGAGCAGGTGGTGTTTCCCTGCACACTTTAAAAGAAACAGGAGACAAGTCCAGTACTATCCAGTGACACCTGGAAGCAACAGGCTTCTGGGCTCATCAGCATACACACCACAAAACCTCCACTGCATGTGCTCAGCATTGTGACACTAATTCAGGGAAAACTTATTTCCAAAATTTAGCAAGTAAAATGAGTTTTGGCTTTGCATAAATAACACATTTAAATTACATTTTTTTCAGTGGATGAAAAAAAAAAATACAAACCTTGGCTGTCTCATAGCCCTTCTTTAGCTTACAGATTTTGTACTGGCTACATGGCTACTGTATTGCAGAGGTTCACACAACATTTTTAATTTTCTTTTTTTAATACAAAAGCCCTGGTGCAGCCCAAACTCACAATGAAAAGTGAAAGCATTTTAAAAAAAGTTAAGGTGACAGAAGTCTTCCTCAAAAGAGCAATGCTCTATTTCAGAAGAGAACTCCAAACACATGCTCTGCATTTCTATCCTAATACAAATGACATGTACTAGATTATATTGCCTAGAGAAGCTGTGGATGCTCCAATCCCTGTCAGTGTTCAAGGCCAGGCTGGATGGGGCTTTGAGCAACCTGATCTAGTGGAAGGTGTCCCTGTCAATGATTTGGGGGCTCAAACTAGACTTAAAGAACCCTTCCAACCCAAACCATTCCACGATTCTATGATTAATACAAAAGATCTAACAAGCTTATACAAGTTTCTGATCATCCTGAGTGAGTGTGAGAAGCTAGAGAGTTAACAGTGGGGAGAATGAAGAGAAGCATAGTGAAATCAAATTTCCTGATAAATGACATCTCTATTTCAGAGCAAAGAGGGATGCTAAAGCACCAACATATACCCACATCGAGTTCATGTGCAGTTTTGATGAGCCCAAAAAGCAGTTCAGAATTCTGTCCTAGATGGCAATTGTTACCTGGTTATTAAATTATTCAATTTACTGAATTGAACTGAAACTTGAGGGGCAGATGCAGGCTGTGTACATTCTCTGAGATGTATCACAGACCAGATTTTGCAATTCTATTTAATTGCAAGGGAAAGCGATGCCCATTTACTGATACTCAGTGTCTTCTTTTTTTCAGAGATAGGCAGAATATTTGAAATTAGTTACAAAGAGGCCTTTATGCAGGCTACTAAAAATGCAATTTGAGAAACTAGCTGAATAAATCACATTTCTGTAATCATAACTCATGCAAAAGAAAAATGAACAGAAACAGAATGGTAACAGGGATAATACAGGGAACCTCTGCAAAAAATGAGATATTCTTCATTATTCCACAGGCAAACTGAGACATAAGAAATCGCCATCAATTTTTAACAATTTAAAAATGTGTTGCTTCCCGCCTATTCACCCAATCCTCTTAAAAGCTTGCAGGAGGCAGTAAGAACAGCAGGAAAAGCAGGACTGCTGAAAGAGGAACAGGTGGGATACAGCAGAGTGCGCAGGCATTTGGTGCCCTCTCCTGGGCACGATAGAAAGATCCTTGTTTAGCAATTCTGAGCATGGCCATGGAAACGGGGTCTTTTACTCCTTAAACCGATGCCTCAGATGAATCAGACACAGGTCAATCAGAGAGAAGGTTCACACATTTCCAGAGAAGTACCCAGCTGTTCAACTCCCTTACAATTCCTGACACAGCAGCATGTTACATCACAACATTGTTTATTATGTAACTTTTTACAATACAAACAAAAATACAGAAATGCAGTATATGAATACAGCTAAATGCAAAATGGTGATGTTTTTCTCGAGGCCATATTCCCATTTCTAGTAAAATAAAGACTGCACACAGGTAGAAACAGGTTGGTAGTTAACTCCACGATTTTGCCTAGAAATGACCTATAAATGCATTTTCCTGCTACTTACCATAAAATGTAAAAAGGGAGTTAAAGGAAAGTTTTACTCACTGGTTCCTACCATATGAAAGAAGCTATATTCTATTTAGGAGGGCCAATATATGGAAAAATATCTAAATTAAATGTTATTACAAAAAATGAAGCAGTAATGAGATCTTTCTGGCTAAAGAAGTTACTAAATGAGAATAGCATATATTTAAAGAATCCAAAACATAAAAGGGTTGTTATAAAAAGCTTAGGTGCACTGTAAGCTTACAACTTTTGTTTTTCCATGTGTCCTTTTAAACAATGGAAGTGTCAAAAATAGGGTCAACTGTGTTAGACTAAATTACATTATTGTATATGCTGCACTGAATGGAATTCTTGTATTATAATAATAGAGAAGCATTGTTTGCATCATATTATGGCAATTTATCCTCACTAAAAACCGTCTAGAGTCCTGCATTTTTTGTATCCTGTAAACCGTCAAACCACCAGAACATGATTGTACAACAGGAAAATGTTTTCTTTTGCAATAAAATGACACCTGTTTAAAAAAAAAAGAATGAAAAAGGGTACTTAGAGCTGTTATTTTTCCAAGTACACAACACCCGAGACAATTCAAGGCATCTCATTCTCCATCAAAATTAACAAAAATTTGTCATGCTGTTAAATCCATTACTATGGATACGACTGGTGCAAAATTGGTCAAATGGATCCAACAAACACTGATGTCCAGGCTGGCATATTGGCAACTAATACATAACTGGCGGTCAAAATGATGCATTTAAAATATCTTCCCTTTCTTCTTATTCTTTTCCAAGGTTCTAAAATGACAATAAAAAGTTTGTTAAATAATACATACATGTTCTGATTTTTAAAAAATTCTATACACCTTTTAAAATAGGCATTTTAATAAGGATTTACTGGTTACAGCACAATGGATGAAACTTACTAAGTACACAACACTTGTACTGTGTGAATCAGGCAATGCAGTTATCAACAGATTTCCCCTCCCAAGGACTAGGGACATTAAACACTTGAATTTTCAAAACTTTAATTCTTCATCCCCCAGAAGGCTGACACAATCTATCAATATAAGCTTTTTTTTTTTACAGATACATTTATGTGTGGTACCATGTTTTTGGCAGGCTAAAATCTGCTTTAGCAGCTACTACTCTTCCCTCTATCGCTGAACTATGGTCATTTGTAACTGAAAGCAGTTCAAGATTTTTCTTGGCTTTTAAGTGACACCTCCATAGTGGTCAATGACCATGGATGGACCACTACTGTCTCAGAAATTGCCTTTGAGAAGAAAGCTACAGAACTTTGACTGTGACCTTCAGAACAAGCCTCCAATTTACCTGGAAGAATTCTGTTGTTCCAAAATACGTTGCTGAGCCTCCCAGTTCGCTTTCTCGTCCTCAAACTGACGACGCTTTTCCTCCAATTCTTTGTGTTGTGCCTCTAAATTCTTTTTCATTTGCTCATGGCGTCGCTGCAGCTGTAGAAGATTATGAACAGAGTCATTAGGTAAAGTCAGTCAGAAAACATAGCAACTTCTGGAACTGTACTAACAAACATCTAAACTAAACTTACTAATGCAACAAAATTATATATTCTATTCTTCTTCAGAGAAAATAGCTCAGACTAAAAACTCTAAGGTGATAGGTATTGGCAGAAACAGAAACCAAAAGGTTATTAATCCCACAGCTTCATTTTATAGAAAATGCCCCAAATGATGCCAAATTTAGAAAAAGGATTTAAAAGCAGCTGCGTTTGGCAAATAAAAGAAAAAACATTTTTGGTATTTGATACAAACATTAAGCAGCAAATTGCAGAATATTTGAGTATCACTAATGCAATAGAAGAGTGGCATCTTTGACTTTCTGTGTGGGGAAAAAACCCAAAATATTAATTTCATCCTATAGCATTAACTATATGGTGGATCTATTTGGGAAAAAATATTAAGTGGATTAATTTATTCACTAATTAAGTGAATTAGTATTACTGAGGAAGTGAATTGTCTACATTCCAAAACAGAGTAAGAATTCTCTCCTGCAAGTTGATGGGACAGACTGACAATCAAATGTGTCGTATGTGACAATGGAAGCACTTGTCAGGAGAAGTGATTCCTTTTGTGTGGTGTGATTTTTTTTTTTTTACATTGAATTAAAACATAGAATGGTTTGCATTGGAAGGGACCTTAAAGATCATTTAATTCTAACCCTTCTACTAAGAACAGGGACCTAGATGCTCCAAGTCCCATCCAGCCTGGCCTTGAACATGTCCAGGGTTGCTGTACCCACAAACTTCTCTGGACAACCTGTTCCAGTGCCTCACTACTCTCATAATAAAGTACTTTCTCCTATTATCTGATCTAAACCTAATTGCTTTCAGTTTAGAGCCATTCCCCTTGGTCTGTCACTCCATACCCCTGTAAATAGTCCCTCTCCACCTTTCTTGTTGGGTCCATTCAATACTGGAAGGCCACATTTAGGCCACTACAAAGCCTCCTCTTTTCCAGACGAAGCAAATCCAATTCTCTCAGCCTTTCCTCATACAGGAGGTGCTCCATCCCTCTAATTGTCTTGGTGGTCTTCCCTGGACTGGGTCCAACAGGTCCATGTCCTTCCTGTGCTGGGACCCCAGAGCTGGATGCAGCACTGCAGGTAGGGTCTCACCAGAGCAGAGCAGAGGGACAGAAATCCCCTCCCTCGACTGATATCCACACTTGAGAGAAAATTATATAAACCAACCTCTTTCCTTACTCTGTTGCAAGACCTTGTTTTACACAAAACTTTGAAAATATATTTCCTTTTGCACATTTTTACACAGCACTGTCTGTTGCCTACTTTCTACATTTAGATAAATACAACAGAAGTTGACAAAGCCAAGAATGGTGAAGAAAAAAGAATGAATTGCATTAACATAAAAAACCGGTATCACAAGATACACTCAGTCAAAAAGTCATGAGACAGTGCATGAAAACCACAAGTATTTTGGTTTTTCACATAACATGGAGAAAGTGGAGGCCAGAAGAATAAAAGGGTTCAAAAAGATTCAAGACAGAAAATGAGAATAGGACTGATCAAGTGACTACAAAAACCATGATCCAGATAAAACAGCTTTAAAATACTCAAGTTGCTGATTGGTGTATCTTGGTATTCACATCCCTATCTATTCAGTACTCAAAAAAAAACAACCCTAGATTGAATTTTTTCCTCTGATCCAGTATGCCTTGGCACCTTACACTACCTAGGCTGCCAAGCATTTCAACTACCCTTCCAAGTTTCCTCATTTTTCCTCAGATTTGGAGACAAACTTTCTTTAGGAACTTTGACAGTTGTGAACTTCTCTATTAGGCTTCCTGTGATAAACTGCTTTCCCAAAACTTAAATTACCTAATTTTTTACTTTAAATTAAGAAGTTTTACTTAAACTTCTAATTATAATAGTCCCTTAAAAAGATGATTTTTAGAGCCCCTTGAAGCCTGTAAAATGCCAGTTTCACTGTGAGAACTTCACCTGGAGATGACAGAAATTAAGAGATAAGCATCCATAAAGCGTGTTCAAATGATACCAGAACAGTGACAAAAACAAACCCCTGACTCCTCCTTAGCCTAGTAATTCTCATTTAGGTGATGTCCTATAGGCGTTGCATCCAATTCCCAAAATGCTTTTTCAATACACACAACAAATGATCATTATTGCATTACCTTATATAAGACATAAAAGGTTAAAAAACTTTTAAAATTACATATAAGAATAAGCATAAAATGTTCCAAAGAAAAGGGAGAAGAAAAGGGTAAGGAAGTTAAGGAATATTTTAACATGTTATGACTGAAAATAAAAATAGAACACATGTAAACATTAAAATTACATTTTAAGTTTAGGCTTATACCATTTCAGCAAAGGCGACAAGCTGAGAACGAAGAACGGTGTTGTCCTTACACATATAAGCCAACTACGGAATCAATTATGTTGCACAATCTTGGCAAAAAGTCCCATCTCTACCCTTGTTCAGCCTCAAGTTATATTGGTGCTGAAAACATTTTGATTACCTCAGCTTCAGAGTCCTTCAGTTTCTGAACTTTTTCTTTGACTTTCATCTCAAACACCTGTTCCATTTCCATTTCCATTTTTTTCATTTTGGCTACATGCTCCCTCCTTTCCTCCTCCATCTGTGCCAGTGGGCTCCTGCCATAAATCCAGAAGAAGCAGTTAGCTAGTAAGAACTTTTTCCCTTGCCTGTTACATTAGGACATCTGGAAAAAGCAAGATAAAAATGCTGAAGCAGAAAGATAAATACATTGCTGTAGGCACTGCTAGTTTAAATTTGATTTGCATTATTATATTAACTGCTTAGATAAACTTTACCAAAAAGCTATTTCATAAAATGTCTTTTCCTCCCCCACAATTGATTTACACTACATTTCGGTTAACGGAAACTCTTGACTTTCTATCTGTAGAACCACCTGGTCATGGGAAGAGAGGAAACCAATGTTATAACAAGAAAAACAAAATTAGCATTTTCCAAGTAATCTTCAGGCATCCTTTTCTTCCCCAAAATTCAAATATATAAAAAAATTAATGGACATAATAAGAAAATGAGGAGCACTGCAGACTAAAGTTCTATTTTCTCCATATATCTTCATTGTTCCCAAGTGAGCCCAAGAGACATTTAAGATTACAACTATGTTGAATGCTCTGGTCATAGTTTTAAAGAGAGATCAGCTAAGAAAGAAAGGTTTGGGCAACTGAACATCAGTATTTCAAAGTGTTAGTTGGAAGGTATACCTTTAGAAAGCTATTAATAAACGCAATGTATAAAAATAACGTACATAATTTTTAATTTTTCCATATACTTTATGGTGTATTTTCCTGGATTGTACTTTATTTTTAAAGCTGTATAAGCCTGCTATCCATGTTATGGTGATATGGGTTTTAAATTGTAAGTTTCACTGTAAATATCTAATAAAACAGGGTAACTGAGATCTAGTGATGACTGCTACAGAGTTTTGTTAAGACTCTGCTGTTTCACAAAGAGCAATCAAAACAAATCACTGGCCTCTTGTTTCAGTTTTGAGTATCTACGGCTTAAAAAGGACAAAGTTTTAACTACTGTGTTGGCAAAAATGAAGAGCTGATTATATTGTAACTCTTGTTTCAGTTTTGAGTATCTATGGCTTAAAAAGGACAAAGTTTTAACTACTGTGTTGGCAAAAATGAAGAACTGATTATATTGTAACTCTTGTTTCAGTTTTGAGTATCTATGGCTTAAAAAGGACAAAGTTTTAACTACTGTGTTGGCAAAAATGAAGAACTGATTATATTGTAACTGGAATTGTTACAACCTATCAGCAGAGGATATCAACTGTATATATAAAACTGAATCTGAATTAATAGTTGCAGCGCTTGGACTTGTGAGTAAAATACTGTATAAAATACAGAACTGTATCTTAAACATAAGGGAAATTGATCTTCAATTTAATTTTTAGTCCTTCAAAAGGCCAACTGCTAGCAATCTTTTACAAAGAGAAAATTAACAGTTATAAACAGGTGAGGTACAATAACACATAAAAATACTAAGGAAGTGAAAGAAGAGGTGAGTAGCAGTACTTGTGGAAACTAAGCAGCTGTCAAAACAAGACTATTTTCTTCTAGAAATGTAAAGTTCTCAAATGCACATAGCTCTTGAAAAATACGTTTACAAAGTAGAATAAATACTGAAGGAATCATTGCTGTAGTTTTTAACTTGAAAGGGGTGCAGAACTGTCCTTTGATTGATAACTTAGTGATCTAATGGGGACATCGTGCAAACTGTATTTGAGAAAGTGGTAAAAATCAGTGTGCACAGGAAATGTGATTGACAAGTGAGCATTTACAGCTGAGAGCTTTACAACATAGGTCACAACTGGTTTTGTTAGGTCCTAAGTATGTAACATAGGTAAAAGCACATCACCCTGTATTTCAAGACAAAATTACACAAGGGATTTAAACAAAAAACAAACAAACAAAAAACACACACACGCGCACAAAAAAAGAAAGAGCTGAAGGGAAAAAAACCCCACAAACCACTGAACAAAGATGTAAAATGTAAAACATTTAACAGATTTCAGAGGACATGTACTCTAATAACAGTCCTCTAAGTTATTCTGCAAAAATTAAAAATCATTCTAGATATGTGCAAAGTAGACCCTCTGCAAGCAGGTAATAAGATAAAATCATGGTCAGAAATTATTTAAGTTACTAAATCCCCAATTGAATGAAAAATTGCAAATTTACAGGTAAGGATAAAAATTCCACTGATTCTTCATAAGCATCTATATAAAGATGACTGAGCTACGGATAGAAATTGGGGGAATTCCATAATTTATGTACTTCTACTGATTTTTGAAATTTCACCAAATTTGACTTGAATCTTAGCCAAAAGGTTTCTAAAGAGGATGGATTTTTATAGAGGTATTTGTCACTGTAAGCATTTATAAATTCCTAAAATTTACAGTAGCACAGCTTTAGGGGAAAAAAAACCCAAACCAAGAGTGGGACACCAGGAAATGGTTTTAAATTTGAAACATCAAACAGTGAAATCCTTTTTGTGTTTATAGAATTTTTGTCTTAAGTTTTTTGGAAAAATTTAAATGACCACTTACATGCCTTCAACTGTGTCAAATCTAAAAAACAAAAAATACAGAGGCTTAGCTTAGCATGCTTAAATGAAACCACAAAACCAAAAAGCAATAATTAAAAAAGTAAATTCAATATTATTAGAGTCCTAAAGCTAATTATGTGCTCCCCCAAAAGCAAATTTTTCATACTAAAAGGAAAATTTGTTAGTTAAAGCTTGTTATATTTATTTCAAATTCAGTTAGTTGATTGCTACATGTCAATATTAACACAGGTTTCATGTGCAGATGCTTTCAGGAATAGTTCTCCTACAACATCTACACTTTTAAAAAGATTTTGACTATTTCAGTGACATGAACCACCACTTGATCTAAACAAGTTTTCGGGAACCAATGCCGCCTGGAGGCTTATCTCCTCGTTTAGAATTTACCAGCTAGCAGAGGCCAGTGTATTGAACGCCCGGGAACGCTCAGACGCCGCAGGAAGAGCACTTGGCTCTCCCGGCCAGCAGAGGTCTCAGCGGCGGCTCAGCTGCAGCTTCGCCTCCCCCGGGCACCGGGGTGCGGTACCCAGCGTGCCTCGGCCCAGCGAAAAACGGGCTGGAAACGAGCCCTGATCTCCCCATCCCCTTACATGGGCTTCATGGCATTAGAGCCCCTTCACAGAACTCGCCAAGAATACAGGCAAAGGGAGCTGGAAGTGGTCCAGCCGTAGCACACTCGAGCACTGAGTATTTTGTTACCTTGGGTCCATGATGGATAAGACCCATCTTTACAGCGTACAATATGATTTTCAACAAAAATAAGATTTTACTTATAAATTCACTGAAGATAGCAGCTTCAATACAGCAAACCAAAAAGACTTCTCTAATTACAACATCTGAGATTCAGAGCAAATACCAATTTTCTCACATGTTACATAGTACACATGTGAAATTACAATTACCGCACAATTTGAAGAGACAAGTTATCTACATATGTGAAGACTACCTTGACATTTTATTTTGTTTTTTCAATGGTTAGGATGATACTGAAATTTTCCAAAATTAGACTAAACCTAAAATATAAAAAAAAAAGCTCCATAACCATGGAAAATACATGCTTTGGAATGCTCCTAAATGAACAAGTTACTTACAGAACAGTCAAGTTTCACCAAATCAAAGGAGGCAAATCAAAGTTAAGATTATTAACTGAACAGAAAAATGTTTCAATTCATCTGCACAGTATTATTAAAACTTGTAGCACATCTATTTGTTTTCACATTAGCATTTTTGCCTAAAGAAATATGTTAACAGCTGCATGAAAAACTGAGATCTGCTAGGATCATAAAAATACAGCTGTTTAAAAGGCACAAAAGGTCAATCCAGACTCCAACAGCTGCCAGCAGGAGATACTTTTGGAAAAGCATAAGCACCACTGCATGTCTCCTGGTATGTCTGCCCTCCCAGTCTCTCAAAACCCAGCAGCTCAGGAGTTCCCAGAGCCAGGGTGTGTGCCTGTGTTTAACCATATGTTTGTAATACCACCAGACAGCATCAGAGCACGTCTCCATTCTCACAAAGAGATAGAGGATCTCTCTCCCATGCAAGAATCGATACTATCCCAATTTGAGACAAAGACACTTCTTTCAAAAGGCCAGCAAGCAATAAAATTCCTAAGGGGAGGTACAGATAAACTGTTAATATCTGTTCCTCCCCCTCAGTTTCCAGGAGGCATATAGTTATTAGGAAGATTCCTTCTATGCTGCTTCAACTACACTAGATTAAAAAACCAGAAGCTACAAAAACACACTGAAGTAAAAAAAACATGTTAAATCTTTTAAAAAAAAAAAAAAAAAAGTAAAAAAAAAAAAGCTGCAACTCAGCATACGGTTAAAGTAAAAAAAGAAAAATAGCATCAGCTGCGTCATAACTAGCACATGCATTCAAGAATTTCATATATTTACTTAAGTCACCCTATGTTCTGGGGAACAACTCTTACAAATGTTCAGAGCAGTCTTGGCAAAGTCTATTGCAAATTTACAATCTTTCAGACGGCTGAATCAAACTGCAATTATTTGCTCATTCTCTTGAAACAAAAAAAAAAAAAAAAAAAAAAAAAAAAAAGAACACCTGACAGGAAAGAGCACCAATTCTATGTATTCATCTCTGAGCTGCAGTACTGCAGTGTTCCAAGCAACAGATTTCTAATGGAGAAAATAGTTCCAGAAGGCACATTCACCTGGAAATATTCAGGTGGGACAGCACAGTGATCTGAAGTGACTGGAGATGCAAAGTGAGCATGCTTCAGAAAGTAATTTCAGACCTTCATAGTGTAGGTTCTGGCTCAAAAAGAAGTATCAGGAATCCTATCAGAAACTGAATGAGGTGGAGGGGTAAATGAAAGTCACAAAGAGTTTTGAAACCTACTCATAAGATGTATTTCTGTATAAAATAACATCTTATTGTGTCTGCAATATGAGAATAATTTTAATAGCCACTCTGTTGTTATTTTTAAGAATGCAGAATAACCAGTCCTTACATGCATGGGGTAACAGACTGAGTTTGTAGGTGCAGACTGACACAAATCTAAGCAGGAACAAAACAAAAATGGTCAAAGTGTTGTCACTAAAATTCAGATTTTCCAAAATCTAAGGAAAACATACTAGGATTTTGAAAGGTATATAAGAAACCCCAGTATTTAACAGCACATAGAGAAAAATGTAAACAACTTCCTTTAATATCCCAAATAACAATGGGGATAAAAAGGTTCACTTTTCAGTACTGTAACAGGAAATAATAGTAGAGTAAAAAGCATAGTTAGAAGTAATAGCATAATAAAAAGCTAGTTAGAAGTCCTGGAGAAAATGCAGAATTTCCTCTTCTGAACTCCTATTTCTACATTTTCACTTGACACACTTGTTATGTGCACTCAGAAACCTTGAGACATGAGTCAGGGATAACATGATGGCAAGAAACACGACAGTGAGAAGAAGTAACCACAGTGTTGAGGACATATATATTTGAAAACTAGTATTTTTAAGACTGACCTCATTAGAAACTGTACTTAAATGCAAGTACACTTCTGAAGAGTTGCTATAACTGACATGAACTATTATATTTTTTGTCAGTGCTGAGCAGGGAAGACTCACACTAGATGAAACTAAATCATGTCCACTTAAATCATTGCCTGAACTTTGAAGCACTAGCAGAGTGTAGAGTAGACATTTCTTTAGTAAAAAATGGCTTCGTAGCTGTCATGAATGCAAGTAGCAGGTACTTCCAAATTTCAGGGATCTTTTTCAGGAAGAACAGCTATAACTTTGCATACCATTAGCTGAGAAGATAGTACCCTGTACTTCGATTGAGAAATTTGTACTTAAATATAGTACAAAATAAGAGCACCATTAATTATTTAATCACTAATTAATGTTGATGCAGTTACTACATGCAGAGCGGGGTATTTGAGTGTAGCTGTTCTCAAATAGCATTATGCAATTCAGAATACAGTAGAGCCTACTTTTACATCTTTCCTTAACTTCATCAGGTTGGCAAATAACTTCTTGTCAGAAGTAATAAAAATGAAATATCAAAGTCTGAAAAAACAGCTACAAAAGCCCCCAAATACTGTATTACAACTCCATTCTCACAAAACATAATGATGCTGAAAAAATTACCCTGCCTTGATAAGCAGCCATATGAGTAGCCAGAGCAGCATTTCAAAGACAACAGTAGCACGTCTGCTTTTTTGGAGTCTCTAAACAAATATCATCCCATTCTTCTCAAAAACATCCCTGACACAGAGTATTGATCATTCACGCAGAAGAGCCAATAATTCCACAAGTAACATATAAACCAAAATAGAAACTAATGCACAAAACTTTGCAGTACCAATGAAATAAAACTCCGAGTAAACGTAACAATTCTCTTCAAAACTGAATCTATTATTTAACATGCTCAGTGAAACTAGTGTAAACCTCAGTTGAAGAGGAAAAAAACCCAAATTACAAGTAAACAAGAGGCATACAGTTTCAGATACAGCAAAGAGACTGATAAAGGCTACATACATACAAACCCACCAGCACCTCTCCCCAAAAAAACCAAAACCAAAAATACCACCGCACATTCATAAAACCAGTCCACCAAAAAAGAGATTAAAAAGATTAAAGTGCAATACAGCCTTAACAGGAACTTACTTTGTTAGCTGCCCTTTATTTTTGTTGTTGTCAACACCATTGTATGTAACCGCTGCCAGTTTTCTGCTTCTGTAGTTCTCATAATGTACATTGTTAGTGACATCCTTCAGGTCCTGCATATGAGTTCTGTCAATAAGTGTAATTTATCAGCTTAGTGCACAAATACAATTTATTATCTGAAAAATCTGTCCCTGTTCATTGTCCAGATTGACTTGAATTAAATTATATCCCCTCCATTAGTGTCCCATTCCCCATAGTGTTGTTACTCTACCATTTAAATCAGAGCTGTCAAGACAGCAAAAGCACAGAAATACCAGATTATTTTGCACCAAAATATCTAAAGCTTGCAATATTCCAAACACTAATTACAGGACTAGTCTTTGGAAAGTTTGAGTTGTGTGGATAAACTTGCAGGTATTTGGATAGGCAGATAAGAAAACCGTATATTACTACGGTAGTAGGTGAGAAAAAGCATGTCAGGAAAGAAACAACAAACGAAAACTTCCTAGTTTCTATCTTTTAATTCTACAAAAGCTAAACGTTAATTTCAAGACTAAGCTAAAAGTATTCACTTCTTTCATAATTTTCCATTGTCAACACGGAGAAAAAGCAAAGCTCAGGAGTCAAACTATCAGTTTTTACGGCAGATGTCACTTAGTGGACTGCTGGACCTAACACAACAAGGCACAGGCATTGCTTTAGGTAAATTTTCAGTGCTAAAGTTTTTAGAAAATGCCTATAACTAAGTACACATCAGCACAAACAGATAACTCACATTCCTATGAACTAGTAACAAGTAACACAACAAGTAATCACAAAAAATTCACTACCAACACCACTGCTTGCTAAATATGTAGTTAAACAAGTTATCATAAAATGCAAGGTAACTGCTTACAATTAAAAATACAGGAATTCATATGAACTCACTATCTCAAATTCTTTTTTCTCTGGTGTATGACTTCCCTACATCTCTGGCATACCAGAAAATTTAACACTACCTGTCAGTTACTTACCTTATTAACATGTTCCTCAGAATTGTGAAGTCACAGTGTTCACCATTTTCAACTGCAAGAAGAAGTAAGCTTTTGTTGAGATATCAACCAAAATCTGTGCCTTACAGAGAAGTAAGATGTCACCCATCTACATTCATTCCAACAACAAATTACTCCCACAGCCTTTCCTTACTCAAACAACATGTGTGTTAACAGAAGGAAAGCATTAACATAACTATATTAATGTGTCTTACTAGCAGAGTTCCTATGCTCCCCTAAGCCATACTGGCAAACCGTACGTACTCTGAGTCAGTGCAGCAGAATAAGCAACCACAACAGAAACACAGTTTTGCCAGTTTAACTGTTTGATCCTTTGGCTGCCTGCTAGCACAGTTGTGTAAGGATCAGACACTAAGGGAAGACCTCAGTCTAGACCCAGCTTATCTAAGAACCTTTAAAAGACAGACTCAACCTGTTTGACCCTGTTGAGTAAGTTGCAGAAGTCTTAATTTTAATATGGATTTGGTTCTTTATTAATGAAGCAAAGGAAGGTTGTGTACTGAATTTGATGCACCCACCTACAGATGAAGGGAGAGCTGGCAGCTGACATTAGATGTGCCTATCCACTGTGCCTATCAACCTGCTAAAGTAGAAGAGGCTGATGCTCTTCTGATGTGAGTGGCATTTCCTGAGAGATCATGAATGACACTGGAGAAAAATGCATACTCCAGAATTCCCTGAAGTGCAGACACAGAAGGCAACACACAAAGCTCTTAGCAGACAGAAAAGAAAGGTATAGGGCAGGTTCAAATGGGCCTCTGAAGTAAAGACAGACATTTTCAAGGCAAGGAGGGAAAAAAAACCAGGATGAAGGAATTAAAATAGCCCAAGTAAATTCAGTGAATCCTACAGAAAAATGCAGAACATTTCCACTTTGTGTATTCATTCTTGTATCTGCACTCCTGCATTATTTTATTCCATGGTTTTACACAGACGGATAAATTCTGCTCAGATGGTACATGAAGTCATACTCTAAAAAAAACATCATCTCTGTCCTTAGGCTGACAGACTGAAAGCCACTCCAAGAGGCTCCTTTTAGTTAAGCTAGCTCTTCCCTTCCACAAGTCATAAAATTATGAACATGAAACCTTTCAGAAATTTGTTTTAAAATAAAGAAAAGCAGGACCATTTTGCACATCTCCAAATGCCAACAGAGGAGCCTGAAATAAAGTTTGATCTTCTCTGATGCAGCTGGTTTTTACTTTCTGCCAAACCTCATTTCCTGCCAGACATGCACTTCAAAGTGTTACAGCATTCCTTTTTAAAGTATTGGTCCATACACTGCTTGTTGGCTGTGGTTTTTTGTCTGTTTTACACTGCATCCAATTTATAGTCCATTGCCCTCGGAAGGCAGAAATAGTGAGGGGAGAAAAAAAATCATCTCTTTACTCAATACATGCACACCAAAGGAAAAAACTCAATGATCATGGAAAAACAATCTAATAGCAATTGCTTTACTACAGAGCATGGTGCAAGTCATGCCATGTGAAATTTGAAATATATGAATGGCATTAAAGCACAAGAAATGGCTGCCAGAAGAACATGCAGTTATCTTCATGTCCCTGTAGCAGTAGAAAGTAAGTTTTAAACAAATTAAAGAAAATTTAAAAAATGAAAAAGTACTCTATTCATTACCAGGTACCTTTCTGTTGCTACACTTAAGATTCAGATGTTTTGGGAAAAATTGTATTTATGACAACTGAATTGATCATATTGATATTTATAATGTGAATGCTCTAAAAAGAAGAATTTAATACACAGGTTTTAGATGAAGATGGGTAAGAAAGATAGAAAACAACTAACACAAGTCACATCATTACCTGCAATAAATAACTACAGGTTTTACAATTTCTCACTGAGGCTTCAACAAAAATCTGCTTGCAAAGTTACATGTTGCCAAAACCTTTACCTTGTTCCAATGTTACCAGAAAAACAAAATGGTATTTTCAATTAATTTCCAGACCAAAGACCATTCAAACTAAGCATTTCAAACAGTTCAAATACAGAATCATGTCTAGTAACTTTTAAATGGAATAAAAAAATCACAAGGAAGCCTTACCTTCTGCAACACCCCACGGGTACTGCCTTCCTCTAACTCTCTTTCCATTGACTTCAATGATCGTATTACTACCTACCACAGCAAGAGGTAAACGGTCCTACGAGATAAAGTATGTCTTTAAAAATCAAAATCTGCTGCCAGAAGATACCGAAAGCATACCCATGTATCAACTTAATGTAAGCTAGGTCAGTGCTATAACACTGCAATGCAGCTAACCCCAAAGTGCAAGAATAGTGATGTTTATTGACCTCTGCCCAGTTTAATGACTTATATATGCACATGGTCCTTCTGAATTCCTTATGCTGCTGGATTCTGTAAATCTAGTTAAGGAACAGACATTACTGTTACTAAGTAGCTAAGCAAGAGGCAAAACATTTCCTATTTACTCAACTGCACAATTATTTATCAAGTCATATACCCGTTGGCTACAAGGGTTGTTACTTTGACTGGATCTTGTACCCAGTTTTCAAAGGTTTGGCAAAGAAATACATAAAGTTCTTCTTTTCAGCTGAACCAAGAATGCCTCCAGTGTAACAAGCAACAAAGGAGCCAAGAGCAGCTTCAAGTGGCAGAAAGGGACAGAGTACAAAGCTCAGTATTTTGCACTTTTGTCTTTGCTTCTATTCTGCTCTTCTCTAGGCTTAGTCCCAGAATAGCTTCCATTTTTTGCCCTACTTGTGTTTATCTATCCTAGGAGATTTCTCCAATAACAAAAAATTTTTAAAGCTCTTACAAGCTGTTAAAGCTACTGAACAAACTGAAACAAGGCTCAAGAAACACACAACATGGACTCCAATATGAAAGAACAAACTGAAAACAGGAGTAAACTAAGAAAAAGCCTTTTGACAGTCTGACAGTCCTTTTGATTTTCTTTTGTCATTTATCTCCATTAAGGTTTCAGTGTATCAGTCAGCCAGAGAGCTGTTAGTTGTAATGCATGCACTTCATGACACTGCACACCTCTGCCTGAAAGACAGCACTTGCCTCCTTCAAAAAAACAAGTGGTAGGCTGTAGGAGGGTGGATGGAAATAAGGATGAATATTAAAAAGTGATCTTTAAGTGTTCATTACATTAATGAACATGTGATCTAGTGATCTCATTCTGAATTTAGCCATTGAAGGACTTAGATAACTTAATAATGTCATTCACTGTTTCTGATAAGGAACATTGACCCTTAGGACAGCTTTACATCTGATTTCCATCTTCTAAACATTTTGGTGGGCTCTTCATTGATGACCAAATGCTTTTCATATTCAACCCCCCCTGCCGCTCCATAAGTACATTTCCAAAAGAAAATTAGCTTACCTTTATCTTTTTAACAATCTTATTTTCCTCTTCATCATCTGTTTCCGGAAATTCATATATTTTAATTTTGTGTTCTTGGATTTCTTTCATTATCTAGAAACGAAAATATTTGTTTGAGGATTTCATGTTTCAATTTGAGGATTTCACTTTTTAACAGCCGGATTTTTTTGCTGCAGTCTGATTCTCCTCCTTTTGTCAGATAAGTAAGTCCTTTAGATTAAGGTGACTTAAATTACAGCGTAGAACTTACAAATGTTTAACAGCCTCAGGTGACCCCCAAGTGGTTCATAGTGTGACTATCTCTCCTTAGCCAAGAGAAGACACAATCAGAGCTACAGCCTCTCAGCTACCAGAATATTATCCACCAATACAAGACAGCAAAAATTAATACCAGTTTTCTACAACAGGACAAACAAGATGTTTACTCTAATGGGAACTCTACCTGCATAGAATTAGGTGCAAAACCTAATACAGCAAACTGGCAGACCGATCTCAAAACTGGGTCCCTTAGAAAACCAGATACTTGAATAGATAATTGCAGGCACACTTTATATCCCCTTGAGTTCCCACAACGGCTACTGCTGTCACTCCTTTTCTGTTTCTAGCATACCTGAGCATCAGTTGCTTGAAGGAGGATCACTTGCCTATTTTAATAGAGTTTGTTACTGATGGACTAACTCTAGCAGTAAGTAGTGTTGAAAAATATCTGCAAGCAATAATGAAGATTTAAGAATAACAGTTATCAAAAAAATGACTGTCCTGTTCTGATGCTCTATTTGACTAAAAGATATTTTTAAAAACAAGCTGATTAGTTTTGCAGAACTTTAAGATGGAAAAATATTAGACCATTTAGCTGACAGCTGCACTGCAGAGCCCTGGGGAATATTTATGGCTCCCAGGTTCGCAGTTTTAAGAGAAGTTAAGTTTCCAAATCATGCAAGGATTTATTTTCAAAGTTTGGTTAAGGAAAGTCTTTCCTATTGAACATCCACTCATTGATAAAGCTACTTATATATTTGGAAATATTCTGTGTTCTACCATTTTTTCCTCTCATTTTGTAATCTAATTTTTAATCTTATCTAATTAAACCAAGAGTTTTGCACACAACACCTCTTAATGCCACCTTCTTTCCAGAACTCTGTGTTCTTCTAAACTAGGACTGGACAGAGTTCGATAAAATAAACTTTGTCTTGACTTGTTCTGGGTCCTCCTTGTCCTCTTCGTACAATACTACTAAGCTTAACTGTTCTACTCTGATCATGTAGCCAAAAATAAAACATAAACCACTTGTAGACACTCACAGCAAATATATTCTACAAATACAAAGACATTATATCAGTTGTATCAATGTTAGAACTATCTCACTATCTTTAAAATTAATTACCACACCCAGGAATGAACAGGTTTACTGATTCTCATCTAATACCTGACGTACCTTTAATAATTACAGCCCATCAACATGGAAGTGAATACCACAATGCAATCGGTAATACTGTGATACTGTTGAATACCTTCTTTTTTTTAAACACACTTCTGTTAGGCAGCTAAATCTTGAAAGCTTCTTTCCTCCCTTACTGATTTTTATCTCAGCAGTGAATTATTTCGCTTGCCAAGAAACATACTATACTTGAAACCTCTTCCCCTGAGGACAGAAACAAGATTGTTTCGCCAAGAATTATAATTAAATCTAGAGATATAAATTACTTATCTTTGCTGTCTCAATTTATTGCTTCAGGGTTTAAACTTTGCATGTAAATTAAATCTCACCATTTCCATAGGGATCAACTTACTATATTATCCTATGTTGTAAACATTAATTTTTCAACTCACCTGTTTTTTAAACTGTTGGCATTCCTCGGGTGTCAGTGTGTCTGCTTTGGCAATCAGTGGAATGATATTCACTTTTTCATGCAGGCGCTTCATAAACTCTATATCCAAAGGCTTAAGTCTGAAATACAGCATTAGAGCTTTGCAATTTATATTAATTAAACAAGATTGTACAAATGATGAGATTTGTCCTGACAACTACTCTTAAGACACTGATTTATGAGTGACAGATGACTGAAAATGAAAATGCTACCTGCAGTTATTACAGGAAATCCCATAAATTGTATAATACAAGAGGAGTAAGTGTTAAATTAATATTACTAGCAGTCATGAGTCTTCTGCTAGCTGAAAGCACACTTATTTAAGCAAGAGATAAGAACTCTCCTATGAAAGTAGTAAAGTTTGTGTTATTAGCTGGAAGATAATCCCACTTAAAGCCTGACTGATAAGAGCTCACAGTTGTGAATTATGCTCTGTTCACACATACAGCTGCAGGTTCTGAAAGCGATGTCTTAGTACACTTCTTCTCGAGTGGTCTAGGAGATGTTTTCTTTTAAGACCTTAAGACTGCTGAAGATGATAACTTTTGTGGCCTATGTACAAATGAATTAGAAATATCTCTAAATTGCAATGTAAAACTAAAAGACAGTTAAGAAAGTGGATGACCATGACAAAACCTAAACCATCATATATACCCATGGGTATAGGGTGGCTGCATAGTACTATATTCACCATCTATGTGGATCAAAGTGGTCAGTATCCCCTGTTTCCTGAAGTAAAACTAGAGACATTTGATGTATTAATGACAGTAAGTTTAGACAGGCTTAAAGGATTCACTTAGAGGATTTAACAAGATTATTCTTCATCTAAAACAAATTAGCATTAGCAACATTAAAACCAGATTCAATTGGTACTGAAATTTCTGAAAACCATATATAAAAGAATGAAGAAAATGTTCAAGAACACATATTTAACTTCATTTTAACATTTTCTACCTGTGACTGATTTCACCATTTTTCAGTATGTGTCCATTAAATAGCTAAGATTAAAGCACATCTATATTACAGACACCTTTTTGGTTATCCATTCACCATAATATGCTTTCCCCTCTACTTGCTTCAAAAAGCTACACTGGGTTGCAGCAACAATGGCTTGAAGAGCAGCTGCCAAAGCAGAGTTGTTCAAAAGGGCTGCTCACCTAAGGACTTGAGAGTTTACAGTGGAGACTGAAACAGGAGAGCTTTACATAAAGATACCAAAATTGGAGAAAGATGGTAAATTCCATTATCACCCCATTCACTTACCTGGAAGGCTCCTCCAATCCCCTCCACTCTTTCCCCTACTACCACAGAAACCCATTTAATCATTTCAAGCATTTATGGGAATGCTAGCTAAAAACGCTGGGATGAATTAAATGGAAGGACTTGAAATGCTGGGGTTTTCTTATTTCTAAATTTCTAAAGCAGGCTTTTACAAACATATTAAAAGGACAAGGAGAACTAAGTTCACCTACAAATGCTTTAATTCAACATAAGAACTGAAGACTCAAGAGGACACTACTTGGTGGGTTAGATGTGCTGCTGTCTGCTCAGCAAACAGGAGCAATAACTGCATCACCACAAAAACCAGGTAGGAAATGAGCTCTGTCCTTTCAGAGGGCAGCATCTTAAAAGAGGAAATGAATGCTAAAAGCAGAAATTTTCTTCATTAACTGCCTTACTTAGATGACAATTCTAGCCATTTACTCCAGGAATTAAAAAACAGTATGCAAACCTAGCAGAATTTTACACCTTTTTCTCCCCTAAAAATAACATGAAATACCTATACAAGGAATATACTTTTACAGCTTTTAGCCTCACAAATTTAGCAACCAAATCTTAATCCATCAGAAACATTTCTTTTTCCTTATGAACAATTTGTACCTCCCACTGATTTAGAAAGTTCTAACAGACATGGGGGTGTGGAGGGAAGACATGTTTTTTGAAGAATCTGAAAATTAGCTCAGAAACAATTGACTAACACAAGGAATCAGTTTCCCTTTATTTACATTACATTTTGGGTTTTGCACACTAGGAAAACAGTATGTCAAAAATTCAAGTGTTTGCATTTAAAACTGACATGCACATTGAGCAAAACTGGCATTACAAACATGCCTGTTGAACAATAACAAAACACTTAATAAAGGCAAGTCTACATAAGAAAAACTCTACCCTCTGACATATCTGTACAGTTCAAAATTATTAGAACCAATCTAATGCTAGCTACAGAAGCTAAGTATAATAGCTGGCATTTTTTACCGCCCGAGGAATACTCTTTAAATTTCTTCATCACTCCCTTCAACAAGTTTTGCTACTTTTGAGCTACACAATACAATAGGCTTATACTCATCTTTGTCTCCTTCTGGTTTTGAAGATATAACTCAAGAGTCTAACAAATTTAATCATGATGCCATGACAAAAAGATACACATACAGTTTAAGATAGTTAATCTGTACCAAATACACTGTGGAAATGCAGTTCTCCCTGTCTACCACTAGATAGAAGTCTGACCAAGTAAAAACTAAGCAGGGGTGGAAGACAACATAATAACTGAAAAAAACCTGCAATACCTATACTGGAATTGCCACCAGACAAAATACTACACACCAAGTGAATGATGGCATGCTTACAAGGATGCATGAAACTTCCCATCTTCAATTTACATTAGCAGGAGGGAGGAAGAATGGAAAGGAAAAATCCTGTTGCTTGAAACCAGTTTCTCCTAATGTGGTCTAAAGGCGTACAGATCACAAAAAGACCTGGCATTTGTGATTGTCTTTGTATTTTTCACTGCTAGAATTCTATTTCTCTTGTTATGCAATTAATGTGCAATCATATTTTCTGGTGTTTGGCTTGCTAATTAATATCTGACAAGCCACAGTACACTCAACTCTGAAATTAAGCATGATCTTCAAGTCATTAAGAAAATCCAATTTGGAACTTAGACTGACAAATTTGGATATTAATCTGAGATAAGAGGGAAGGAAAACATAAAATACACTAATACAAACCCATGTCCTGAAGGAGCAATGAAGTATAAACAACACTGCACTCTATTATCTGGCATCTGGCGTCTGTTCACTCGAGATTCTGCATTCAGGTAGTCCTCAAATTTACTGTCAATGTAGTCAATAACTGGCTGCCAGCTGCAGAGATTACAGGAATAAAACCGTTTAAGTTACATTATTTACATAAGGAAACCAGGTTTTTCTAGAAAACAGATGTTCACAATTTCCCCACAGCTTGGGTGCTTTATTTTGCTTTTCATTTGCTTTTTTTAAATTAAGATACTTCAACACTGCAATTAACCAACTCCTCAACCTAAAACTCAGTTACATAGTTCTGAAGATACAATGCTGAGTCCACTGAAAAAACGTTTCAAACACCATCACCTTCATTGTAAAAGCATTAAACAGAATACTTAAGAACAACAGCTAAAGGAATATGCTTCACTGATCACATCTTGTGACAGCACAGAAGATGGTTCTGCACACTGCATGTGTGGACCAAGAGCCAAATGCACCATTCAGTTTCAGGGGAAAGGCTGACAGCACTTCAATCAAGTTATAAAGGTACTTGAAATTAGAGTAGTTAGATGTTTTCAGCTAAATGAAAAATTTAAAAGTCTTTATATTTTAAATGAATACAGAAGCTTGCATTTAAAAATACATCACAAGGTATTATATCTCACACACACACAAAACACAATGCAGAATTACCAAGGGAGAGCATACAAAGAATGTCTTACCAATTACTATTATCCACAGCATCTCCAAATCCTGGTGTGTCAACTATTGTAAGAAGTAACTGAACACCACCCTCTTTGATTAACACTTTTGACTGCTCAACCTGAAAAATGAATACAGTAAGATTAAATTTTTAGCAGTTCAGTCACCTGTCTTAAACACTGGGAAAAATATTTAATGAAAAACAAGTCTGACAAAGAATTGGCAACTTTTCTGCTTCAGAGGTACACTGTGTCTTTGTTTTGCTTATAAAATCCCAATAATTTAAAAATAATTAATAACTTCTTCAAAGAAAAAGGTCTTTATTTAAATGAAGTTAGTGATAGAAGAGGCCTATAAGTATATGGAATATCTTACTATTTAAATTCCTGATTAAACAAGAAAAACCTTAACCAGGCATTAAACTTCATAAAGTTGCAAACTTTGGTCACTTCAAACAAAATGACACTTTTCAAAACTAATCCTCCCTGCAAGCACTTCAGACACTTCTAGTCCTGTTAAGGTATTTTGAATAATACATTTATTCTTCAGCTAGCATAATGGTTGGGAATGGAATCACAAAGTGATGGTTTCCTATTACAAACACAATTATATTGGAAACTAACACAATCTGGCTGCAATCTGCTGAGCTAGACCTCATGTGACTGTAATGGATTGGGTTCCTGTTAGCTCGAGTCACTGATGGAAACCTGCCTCAGAAGGCAACTGCATCAGCACAAGAAATGATGTAAGATCTGGGCGTGGGAGTTCATGCCTCCAGTTGTGACCACCCATCTGCATCACAGTTCAGGCAGCTTGCAGTGAACATATCAAACAGATTAAACATGTCATGACACAGAAGATCCAGGCTGAGCAGCACATGGACTGCTACCCCCTTCCTCCTACTAATATTTCAGTAATTATTGATACTGCCAATGTCAAGTCCATCTGCCTGAGAAAGTGCTGTACACCACTGTCCTATCAGTGAGATGCACAGCAGTATGAAATGACAAACTCAAGTCGGCTTCTTTCCAATTGCTCAGACATTTAATTAGCTTTTTTTCCCCGACAGTAAAATAATTCCTATTAAATCACTAGTGACATTATTTTCTAGATACAGATTCAAGAAATCAACCATGTAAGACATTTATCCAGAATCACATGAGAGCTGGAAGACTCAAGGTGATGCCACCTTGTTGCTCATTGCTTAACATTCCTTAAGCCTCACAAACCCTAACTGGGGAGAGAAAAACAAGTTCTTTTTATATTAAACCCTATGTGGATGGTCTCTTGACCAGTTCAAGATCTGACAAGTATCATAGTAATGCTTCTTAAGCTCTTGCACATCCCTAGTTGTTATGTAAGTGAAACAGACTCCCACAGCCACACCTGAACCTTGTTGCAAACACTTCAATCACCGCTTATGTGATGCAATGTAAATCTACAAGATAAAGTGACACTGCAGAAAGTCGAACTAAATCCCTCTTGCACAAGAAAAACACTGATGCCAATTTGGAAGAGAATATCCAGAATCACAGAAAACAGTATCTACCTACAAAGAAAGCTTCATACTTAACCTCTGAGTATGCAGAATGCTGTTTTTATCTACTCATCAGTAGAGATCCTACCCAAGTTGGGTCAGTCCTTTTTGCTGCTAGTTCTCAAAGAGTTAATGGCTACCAGGATACAGAAGTATTCAGGTTGGGCTGGACTTCAAGATCCCCCAATTCAAACTCCAACATGAACAGGCCTTACTGCAAGGTTAGGAAGGTGTAAAAAACCAGGAATTAAAACCAACCAAACAAAACTGTACACACACCAGCCTAAGTCACTACCAAGTTACTCTTTCACAAACATTACAACTCTCATCCTTCCAAAAGTGTGCAGCTGAAAGCCCCGAGAACCTAGGAATACACGCACTGCTTTAGAAACATACATTTTTATTATGGTGAGTGTCCTTCCCCCCATCCTCAAGAGTTCTATCAAGAAATTTTATTGTACACAATTGATAGCAGAGCTCAAGACAGTAATCCCTTGCCATAGTCAACTCAGCCAAGAGTTTACTACTCACAAGCTTCAGCACACAAAAGATTAACTTCTGATTCCTTGCATTCTTTTGGCTATCTTACATATAGTTACCACACAGCCCTCCTGTTACCAAGCTCTCTGAAAGTATAAGAAGCCCACAACACTTGCAAAATACTTGAGATCATAATGTTAAGAGATGTACTGTTGCCAAGAGCTACAAGGTATCAGCTTTATTCTTCAGCAAAAAAAATTTCCAGCAAGAACCATTAAATTATTATGGGCTCACAGTGGAATGCTTTTACAAAAGAAGTAATTAATAAAACATTATCTTAAACATATGTTTATAACAAAGGAAAAGAAAGGTCAGGAGACCTCAGAAATGTCACACCAAGCATTTCCCCATTCTGCATGCTTGTAAAATGTAAGTGTAGCTGAATTTGTGAAGCCACCTTCTGACAAATGGTCTGCAGCAACTGAATTTCTGCAGACAGTGCTAATACATTACTGGGTGGTGAGGATTTAAATTTTTTTCTTACTTTTAATAAATTCATGTAGGTATCTTGCTATCAGAGCAGGGTTTTCACAAACCTACAGAACAAGAAACATTAGCTGATGAATTAAATATCCTATGCTTCTGCTGTGGACAATCAGACAACATCCAGGATATATTGTAAGCAATAGAATCTTCTACTAGGAAGGAAACAGTAGATGAAGACCCTGCCACAAAGCTGCTGCAAAGCTGCGTTTTTCTAACCTAAATGGATGTGTCCATACATGGTCAAAGGCACAGAAAGTATCAACATCTGGAAAAGATCCAGAAAAAATCACTGTAAAATAGTGTCATTCACAGCTAAGCATCCAACTGCATGCCATCATCTGATTTACAAGTATTCCCAAGGGATTCATAGAAAACATTAGTTCAAGTCTTGGAATTTAAGACTCTGTAAGAAAAGTCTCCTCTGAACAGCCATTTTCCCATGCACTCCAGTCAGCTGGGTCACACGGGTCCCCTTAGCAGTTACCACAGAGAGTTCAGCACTTGGTGCTTGTTATAGCTCAAATGTTTTTTACTGGATGAAACACACCTCTGCCATCCTGCATTTAAGTTAGTCAGATAATGATCAAAGAAAACACATTCAATACTCTTTCATTTCTGAGTATGTTCCCTTTGAATTCATCTGACACCAAAATACTTACTCATAACTGTTTTCCTATATTTTCTATCAGATTAATGAAAAGGACCTGCCCCTCAAAACAACTTCAAATTGCAATGGTTTTCAAGCCCAAACCACAGTTTGTGTTTATCTATGCAAAAGCCTCTTACACAATTCCTGATCAGTAAGTTGTTGCCATTCTATAAGAAGAGGTGATTATTACAATCAAGATTTGAGGGTGCTCAAGTGAGGTGGTTTCTCCAATCCCTACCCTACGAAACCCTTTCATCAATCCTCAACTTAAAACGGTTTTCACTGGCGAAGAGTACAAATCCAATAGATCCAAACAACAACTCCCACTGCTTATTCTTTAATATCTGACAGGAGACACCTCCACATCATACACACTGCTACCACACATGATTTTCAAGCTCGTAGGGGGAAACAATTTTATCCTCATTTACACTGACACTGAAATAAGATAGCTTCAGTTTCTTTATTAAAATGCTACACTGAATTTTCATTCATCCCAAGGAACTGAAAGCAAAGTTACATTGCAAGTACACTAAAAAAAAAAAAGTACTTATTAAAGTCAAAATTAGTTTCTAGAGGAGAAGATGGTTTTTATATCTATTTAATTCCCACAATATTATTTTCTAAGTCATGTCAGACTTCAATTCACTATTGAAAATAGTTTTGAGAAGCTCTTTGCCTCAAATTTTAGCCCATACAATGGAATGCAAGGGCTTTTCAGCCTGAGCTTCGTTCAAGCCCTTTTCTTCCCCTCTCCAGCTTTACATAGGGAAAAAAAAATCATTAAGTGAGGCTTTCTGAAAAGTAGGTGTCTTTTTCTTAAACCAGTAAATCAACATAAATCAAACCTGATGGTTAGAATGAACAGATCATCTAATCTTGTCACCTAACAGATGAAAGTACTTAACTCAAATTCCAGAAATTCCACGCAGAGTTTCTTTTTTTTCTTTTTTTTTCTTACACTGAAGCACCTTTAACTAGGGTGGGAGTGAGTTATCTTTGAAAGATTTCCTGGTTTGGGTTTTTTTGTTAGCTTGTGTACAAATTCTTCCAAAGATTTTTTCCTATTGAAAAACCCAAAAATCTTCCAATTACAAGGAATCCATCCCACAGTTATTAAAACTAAAATTCAATGAACATAACCTGAATTGGTTTAGCTTCTGCTAAACTAAAATGTCATAATCAGTAAAGGAATCGTGCTACATCTCTCTTCCAATAAAAAAAAAGTAACCCATCTATTTGGTTTTCCAACAGTCACTGACTGGCTCAGTAATAAGTAAGTATATTATATGAGAGTTAAACTCTTTCCAAACCTCTTTCATCCCACTTAACATCTCTTGGAAACAGGTGGGCCCAATCCTTACTCAAGTAATTGATGCCCCTGATAACAAGTTTTCAAGTCCATTTTCTCAGTCACTACAGTTTTACATTAAACTGATAAAATAGCCTAACATACAGGAACCAAGCTTAGAAACTATTAATATATTGTTACTCAAACTCTGGGTGTTCAAAACCTTTCCTCCAATTAAGAAAAAATTATATTCTGCAATGAATTCATTTAGTAATAGTATTCAAGTTTTAATGTTGAGCTAACTGATAAGCAATGCAATTTAAACTTCTCAATATGGACATAACTTTTTCCTTCTACTGTGGTAATTATTCTGTGTTCTGACATTGGATTAAAAAATATCTTAACCAAAACCCCAAACAAAAAAACCCCTGAGCTCCCACAAAGCAATAAGGACAGTGGTTCATGGCACTGGAGCTTAATTACTTGATTCCAATTAGAAAAAAAGCACTCTCTTTTACAGCTTCTGTTTAGCACCTTGCATATCTCCTAAGTCAACACAGGGCTTAATCACATTATGACAACTTTGCAATTGCCCAGTCTCTTCAGCCACAGTGAATTTTGCAGCTGGAGGAAGTCTGTTGGACAACAGCAGCAATGGTGAGTACCCTTGGTCCTCACCTGTACAAAGTTAGATTATCACAAGCTATCTTCAAAGTCTTAAGCAAGTGCACAACAAGAGAGGTAAGCAGAGCTCATGCATCCTTATTCAGCTACTCAGCTGTGGAAGCATAAAGTACCTCACAAACACAATGATTTCCTAAACTATCCACGGCACTATTATTTCTTAGCATTAGGTAACTTATTTTTAATAATATTTTTATAACACAGAAAACATGCTCCTTTTCTTGAGAGAAAATGTAATTGATCAGTAGCAAGTTATTACACAAAACAAATGGATCTACTTCAGTTTTCCAGTCTTTGACTAAATATTTCAGTTGCATCATGCACTTGAAGGAACATCATTTTTGCCTAAGTCTAGTTCTTAAAATCAGGCAGGTTCACCCTAGTCCCTGCTGTTTCAGAATAACAGCTTGTAACAGGTAAACAAGGTACCACTAAGGATACAGTCTGCAGAAGACTCACAGATACTTTTATACCCAGGTCGCTGCAATTCTGTCAAATACTTTAATATTTGGTCTCTTTTACTGCATGCCTATGAATTTCTACAGATTTACGCACTAATTTAATTGATAATAAACACTATATTTTCAAAGAGTTATGCAGATATATGTGCCTTTTAATCTACAGGCAAGACAAAACATTTCAGGGCTCCCACATTTCTACAGGCTACAGGTTTGAGAACCTGGAAGTTTTGTTGTTCAGACACACTGAAAGACACACTGAATATTTCTTAGTGGATCACATCAAGACTGAATGTATCTTGAAACTCAGGTGCTTATGGGACAACTATACATCACCTTACTCTACTAAACTGCAGGTTACAATATTCAGGCTGTACCTTTTTTTCCCCAGACATACCTGTACGGTCTTTTTAATTCTGTGTGAAGGACCTGGATACTCCGGAGAATACAATTCTGTTAAGAATAATGAGTTGATTAATGTTGATTTTCCCAGTCCAGATTCACCTAGAAGGAAACAGAACAATTTCAGTAAAACCAAGAGTATCACATCAAAAATACATTTCCAACGCTACTTTAACATAATACCTGAAAACATGCTCTGCACTATAAGACTTTGAGAATCTATCATCTCTTCCAATTTCAAGGGAATTCTGAAATCCAACTGTCACTGTTGGGCTTTATAAACATTAATTTTTCTGATTATATTAAGTAGTGAGTCCATTCAATGGACTTTAGTCCATTGGTCACATTACAACACACAAAGATGATATTACATTAAATTTTATACACAAGCTATCTTCCTGGTATAATTCATCATAATGCCAAAGCAGATTAAGTTGTCTCTGTTATTTCAAATATTATTAATTCGAGAGTCTTTATTATTAGGGAGGGAAAAAAGAAGCTGGTGTGGGAGTGGGGGGAGAGGGAGAAAGACTCCAATTAGTTTGCTATAACTTAAAGCCACAAGAGATAAACTGAAGTTCCACACTGCATGGTTTGCCTGGGAGTTTTGTTGTTGGGGTACAGAAGGGGGCTAGATTTTATTTGGCTTTTTTTGGTGATTTCTTCATGTGCAAGAATAAGTCAGCCTTGCTGAAGAATCTGGGCACACTTACTGCCATGACAATCCGAGCAAATACAGATAACACCTACAGCAAAGATTACCCTCCACTTACAGCTCTACAGAGACAAGGGCAAGAATTTCAGATCAACTACTTATTATTTTTAAAGTATTTTGCTTAGATTTTGTTGGTTTTTTTTTTTGTTAAAAAAATACTTCAACAACTCACACTGGCATGAAAACTAAGGAAGAAGGTATAAAAATAATATGCTGCTTTCTTTCTGTTTAAGTTTCATATGCGTCTGTCAGTACATTGACCTAAACAGAGACAGACACAGATATTTGCTTTCAAGCTAACAAATGTGAGGGCAAATCATGTACTTTCACTGGGGAGGAAAATGAGCTGAACTGGGCCCATAACTGAAAGGTAAAACTTAACTACAGCACTAATCACTCTAGCCCAAACAAATATTGTGTTGATTTACAGACTGAAATGAGAAAACTTCCAACCCTGTCTTGAGATAAATGCCCTGGGTTAATGAAGGCGTTATATAACAGCAAGTAGTTAGGAACTGTCTCCCCTGTAATAGGTATCTAGGTTTCCTACAGGAGCTGGCTCAGACACAGCAGCCATCTCGATTACAGCGGTGTAGCAGAGCGACTGCAGCACCAGCAGAGCAATCTCATTAGTTACACTGTAAACGGATTAGCAGCTGATGAAACACTGCAACCAGAGCTCCGGCCGGCTGTCTGCGCTCTCAGGAGGGCGTGTTCTTCAAACCCCACCCTCTTGGACCGACAAGCTAACCCGCGTTGTGTGCTGCCCACAGCCAGGCTGATGGGCTGCGGCAGCCAAGGAAAAGATACGTAAGGTATGGTGTCAAGATAGTAATGAACACTGCCCCACCAGGACAGGTTTATGTGAGCCAGCAGGGACATGCTTGCTGACACGATTTCATCACTGTCCTGCAGATTTTGCCTTTTTTCGTGGTCAGATGCATAAAGATGAACTAAACACAGTGCCTCCTAGTCTGGTTATAAAGGACTAATTTTAGTATAACTTATAGAGTAGTTTTTTACTCTGCAATTGCAAGACTTTAAGGGCAGGGTCCGCTGAAGCCCAGAGGTCTCCCCACTAATTATGAAATAGAAAGAAGCTTCTGAAATGCACAATTTTCTGAAATGAATAATTTTCCAAGCTCACAGATGCATCCCGGTTAAAGTCAAACCTCCATCTCAAAACCCTGATCAAGAGGTAAGTATCATTCCAGTTAAACTGAATCCACCCTACTGAAGTCCTCAAGAGAAGTGCTCTGATTTTTAAATGAACAATTCATATCTTCTCAGTGACTTTCGCTTTTTAACTTGACCATAATCTTGCAAAAGGCACCCTACTATAGTATTGAAAAAAGATTTTAGCATCAGATTCTCCTTCAGTATACAAAAAGGGTTGCCCTTCTTCTCCCTTTTTATTAGGGTTACTGCTGGTCTTAATATGCTGAAGAAGTTCAGGTGAAAACAACTGAAAACAACTATTTCTCCTGAAAATGAGTGCCTGTCAAGTTGTCATTGAAATTCAACATATGAAAATAAGATTTTCAGCTTCAAAAGAATGTGATGGAAAATGAGCAGTTTGCCCTAGATGGCTTGGGCAGCTGTAGCACTCCATACCAAGCAGTCCTTGAACTGCTGAAGCATTACACCCTTACAGATCTGAGGTTTGTTCCCCTACTCACCTTTCATCCCCCTCACAGCTGCAAGGATGAGAAGACAATTTTGAGCTGAAAGTAGTGAAAGAAAGTATGCTAAGAATATTAATGCTCAATCTTGTTCCCAAAGGTGCCCAGCATCCTAGATATCCTTACCCACCATGCTAACTTTAATCAGCCAGTGCAGATTATAACAGTTTAAACTGCTTAATTGCTACCAGTAATTGAGGTATTACATGTAAGAGTCTGCATCAGTGCACCAATCCTGGATGCAGTTGTGCCTTAGACCATCTAAGGGTCAACATCTGCAAGAGCAGTAAGAGGCTATAATATCAAGTAAAACAATTGCACTGAAACTGTAGGTCAAAACTCTAACTGAAACATGAAATATTGTACTATAAGAATTCATGCTGCTTCTGCTGTAATAAAACAAGAGTTTCCCTGATGACTACAGTGAAAGCAGAATTAGAGAGATCAACTGTAGTTGAATATTCTAGCAGCCTTACTGGACACACTAAAATATTCTGATCTTTGTTAAAAACATAGTTTTAAACAAACAAAAAAAATCAATCACACTCCAACCAAAATAACCCCCCAAATCCTCCAAACATACACAAGATTCCCTTAACTCCACAGCCAAACAAAACCCTCTGCCCTTGCCAAAATTACCTAAAAGGATTGCCTACTGAAAAGGCTGGGAAATCAGCTTCCACGGACGCAACAGGCTACGAGTATGACTAACAAAACCACAAGGGAGAAGGGAAAACGTGTGAAATTTAATTTGCCTTTACAGAAATAAAAAGACACATCCCAAATAAAATGCATCTTTCCACTTTCAGTAAGCACTTCTGATGAGATTTTGCCCTTTGATCATTCTGTGAACTGGCAAAAGGATGCAATGTAATAGAAACTTTTCAACAGCAATAACTTCCAATCCCTTAATGAATTATGATGTGGTTAGACCTAGGTGCTTAATTTAGAGTGAGTAATTTTTAGAAATTTGTTTTAAAAAGAAGAGAAAAAGGAAAACATTTATTTTGCAGGGTAATCCTGAATCCAAAAGGTTAATTAGTTTTGGTATTCAGGTACTGCTTTTACATTGCCCTCACTCTCCCACTAAATATTTCACATAAGCTAAAAGTTCTTCTGAATATTGTTCTTTTTCTTCATTATTTTGTGTCTCATGTTTATCAGCAATTTAGTGTTTCCTAATGTTAACATTTTATCAAGCTAGTTTAATAGTTCCATTCAAACACATGGAGCTGGCTACTCTTGTTGGTAGAAGTAAGCACATACTTTTACTAACATACTTTTGCAAAAGAAGACCCTTTGTGAGCCCTTACAGGACTAGCAAAAGTTCCAAGTCCCTCAAGCCCATGAATTTCTAAATGGCTGTACAAATAGTGGAACTCTTTTTATACACTTGGGTTAACAATTACCTCTCTTGCCAATTAGCATCTTTATAAAGACGGCCCATAGCACATCACTTTAAATTAACCTTGGATAGCAACATTTTTTCTTCTGTGAACAAAACGTTGATCAAGGACTTTCCTTTTTTCCTACACGTATAAGACTAGCTGTTAACATGAGAAGGGAGACCAAGAAAAAAACCCCAAAAAGAACACATTCAGTCTCCTCTTTTATATCTCAAGCATATATATCTCAAACATACTTTTAGGTGTCACAGGAGACCACTGGAAACCACTGGGATGGTCTGCAAATCATGTAAATAGTCTCCAGAATAGTATTAAAGTGAGTAAGTAAAGGAAATGAAAATTAAAAAACTGAAACAATGGTGTGAAATTCATGTGAATGGGGAAAAGCAGTGATCAGGTAAAAAAAAAGTAACTAGCTCAACTAAGCTACATAAATCTTTCATCTTCATTTCCAAATCCCTCCCCACAAATGAAAAAGAAATCCTAATCTGAGATAATCAGTTAGAAAATCTACTCACAGCTAACTTGTTTCCATCAGTTCTTGCTATGACTTTCTTACTACAAAAAGCCTCAAACTGCCAGCATTTGCTCCCTGTGACAACAGAAGTGAATTGTTACCCTTAATGATGCTTTTTCCACTGTTCATTGCTGTGGCACATTGAGAATGTGGCATATTTCCAACCTCCTCCAACTTTCCAGCCTCTGCCATTCATATTCAGATATCTATGAAAAAAATGGACAAGAAGTCCAGTCCAACCTAGCTTTCCTACAGCTTTATTTGTAACTTCTGGTGGAGACCACAGTTTTCTCATTCATACATTGCCCCTCTCAATAATGCATCACACTACATCTTCTAGATACCATACCATTCTGAAAATCCAAGATCAGTTTTCTTCTTTATTTTTAGCATCTTGTTTTCTAAAACTCAAGCCCCAAAAAAGCATGACTTGCATTCTTAAATTTATGACCTCATGTGAGAGCTCATTAAACAAATCAAGTGGTCAAGGTGAGTAACCAATCTTGAACATTCTCAGCGTGCTCTCCACATGACTTACTACCTCTTCATTCTAAGTTATTCTTGCAGAAATAACAAGAATTTTTCTACTCTTCACTAACAATTACTTGGCTATCTACCAGTGAAACAGTATTTCATGCTTATGCCCTGTGACAGTCAACCACACCACTGGGAACATGACCACAAACGTGTACTTAGGAATTTCAAGCGGCTTTCCCAAGCTCCAGGTGGGTCTACGGCCAAGGAACCACCCACCAGCAAGAAAAATGCTTTGCAGCACTGGAAACCAGGACTTCAGTTAAACTGCCTAGTGATTTGCTTCATGTATCATCACCAAGAAGACTGTCCAGTCTCTCTGGCACAGTCTCCATTAACTAGACACAGCAAGAACTGCAGATTCAAAAGATGCATTAACTGCTAACTCTGATGGCTAAGAGAAGGTAACTCATCCCAGTAGGACTCATAGCTCATTAGAGACAAGCCATCAGTAAGCCCCATGGTAACCACATTTCTACAAACTGCACGGGGTTTTTGGAAGCTTCCACTATATTTTAAGTAGACATCTGTATTTAGAGTTCCTTGATACAGTCAAGCATACATTTCTTCTGTGATGAAGCACATTTGATAGCCACAAAGAGCTATTACATGGGGATCAAATTCAACAGAAAAATGCTGTACTTCTCCACAACCTACTTATACAGAATGTTTACATCAAAATATATTTTATTTTTAGCTAGTGAGCAAGTTTTTTCATCGAATTTTTCAATTTTATAAATTCTAATTATTGTGACACTTCTTGCTTAAAATATAATCCCATTAGTTTGATGCTGTTGACTCAAAGAAGGGTAAAAAGCTTGTCAGAAGGCATAAAAAATAATGCATTTCATCTTCTTTCATCCTTGCACAATTCACAGTTTATGTACATGACAGCACCTGCAGCTTTATGCAAATGTGCGGTGGCTTTGATGGCACTGTAACACGCAGGTTTTTGCTTTTATACAGAAGGGAAGCTACATGAATAATCAGAAAGCCTGAACTACTGTGAGTGGTATGATGGAACCATCCTCTTGCTGAGGGGGAATGATTCTCTGCTATATCATTATAGACAACCACAAAAACGGAGACTACGAGATGCTTTTAATTTCAAGTCTGATTTTAGAAGTTTTCGTAAAGGCTAGTTGCTGTCTTCAGTGCTCTACAAAATACAAACCAACATTCCAATAAACATGTAAGAAGATCCAAATGAAACCCTCAGGAGGAGGATGAGAGCACGACCACGCTGCTGACATATATCTACTTTTCCATGTAGGATGGTGTCATGTGAAATCTTGCAAATAATCAACTGTGTCGTTTATAGATATTTATAAATGGAAGAAAGCTAAATCTCCACCATTTCACAACTTGAATGTGAAGCATAAATAATGGCAGCAACATATGTTAGAGCCACAAAGATGCTTCTAGCAAAACAGAGGATCAGAGAAGTCTAGCAGCAATAAATCCATTTCTGCATGTCAGCAACTGCATCAACAGCAACATAATTTCAGCATTCAGGATACAGTAAGACAATTTAATCAATTTTCTTAGAGCAGAATTTAAAGTGCAATAGCTGAGGGCAGACTCTTGGCATATTATTCTTGTCACAGATAACATTTAAATAATTCAGAAAAGCCATTAGCAGAGATGGGAAATACCTCAGAAGAATACTGCAACAAATTCTACATAGCATTTTCTAAGTAGTATTATTTCCTCCCAAAGCAGAAGCAGGACTAGCTTTCTACAACTGACAGATTAAAACTGCCATGAAACAGTGGTTTCACTTCACAGGTGAAATTTTGGCTACTGTCAAGAGAAATAGTCCCTGACTCCCAGTCCAACTCCTGCACTAGAATTCACAATCCGCATGTGAAGCAAGAAGCGATCCAGCGAACTAGGGCACACAGGGCTTCAGGATGGGAAAATGAGGGGGAAATGACACCAGACAGATGAACTAAATCAAATACTCTCCTCCCTTTTTGGAAACAAGAGTAAGTGCAAAAATCTGCATTTAAAACTAGATCTCTGTCACAAAAGAATCACCAACCATTCAAAAGTCAAAGAATTTGTGGCACTTCCTGAGGAAAGTTGTATTTCCTCTAATTGCATATACAGCTTTGCTCCTGATAAAGAGCGTGTCTGTAAAGTAGCCATTTAAAATAGGACGTGTTACCTAATTTACCATGAGGCCCGGGAAGCAATCTTTCAGCATTTTGGACAAAAATTTGCAGTGCAGTAAAACCAAGGAACCAAACCCACAAGTTTCTCTTCACTTTTAGTTCTTCGATATTACTTCAGATGAGAGAAACACTCTGTGGCATTGGTTCACTCATATCTACTACCAGGAACAGCTGAAATGCAACAATCTGAGCTTCAGAATTACAAGCCCACCATTAGCAGCTGCTGACCAGGCTTGTCAAAGCTTACCTTGCTTTGTTTTCTGTATTAGGTGAAATAAGACTTCTGTGTCTGATTAAGCTGTAGTAATACTGCAATGCAGCTTTAGAGACATGACAAGAAACAAGAAGTTCTCAAAACTGACCTACATGGAAAATCTGAATGCACAAACCCTCTGTGAAGTAAATGGGTTAAAGAATTCAACTGGAAATGATAGAAGCTGCAGAGTTCTGGGGCAAATCTTCTACAGTGAAACCTTATAACTAGGATATACCTTCGATTCTCACAGGCTTTGACAAAGCTGAAATAAAGAGCCTTCACAAGAGAAGGAAAAAAAACCTTATTGCTTCAAAAATCAAAGCAAGAGGAACAGAAACTGTTGTGAAAATGATAAAACAGGATGCTCTGTTTAAGGCAAGATAGCAAACACCTGAGACCACTACCACTTGGAGTGAAAGAATTATACAACCAGAGAAAGTTGCAGAGCTCAACTTACTCTCTGGAGGAAAACACAGGGATAAAAAGAATTGAATTCCCTGATTATATGAATTATTAAAAAGAAAGAAGAGGGAAAGATTATAGGAACATGAAATTTGTCATCTCTACATTACTGCTGACAACCAGTTGTACAGCATTTTCAGTACATAACTGCTAACATTTGCTGACACAAGAACGAAAGATGTATTAATGAACAGAGATCACAGATTAGTCATAGTAGGCTCTTTCATTACTTGTACAGAAACAAAACTGACATGGCTATCAAAACGCTAATAAAAAAAAATAAGAGAGTGATGGGGTTTACTTAATCTTTAAGATTAAAACAGTTGGTACAAATACAGGGTCAACATCTCAGTGTGGCATGCGTCAACTCAAGAACAAGAAGCTCTACACATCAACTTGAGCAGAAGGAGAGAAAGGTGAAGCTCTTTAGGCAGTGTCTTCCTCAAAATGCCACCCAACTGATATATCTAAGGCATAAGTATCACAAAAAATATCAGAAGGACACAAAACAATTATTTTTATTTACATGGAACCTAATGAGTCTCTATAGAAGAGTACAAAGAGCGCTCAGACTGACTTACTCAACACATCATCAGCTCTTCCCTTGAAAATTTACAGTAGAACAGAATAAAAGGTACTGGAAGTACATTTGGTGCTCAAAATAACCCAGATATGACACTCTAATATTAAGCAAATCCACAAAACTGTCAAAGGACTTAGAATATTTTCTGTGGTAGTAAAAATTTCTTTCAATACCTTATACCCTCCCTCTTGAGGACTTCTCTCTTTAATATCATTGGAAGCACTTTTTATAGCAGGAAACTATGTTACAACAAACCCCTTAATTGGCACAAGTGGCAAGAGGAAGGTACAGATAGCTAGGCAGAGTTCTGAAAACTCACCCTGTTGGAACCCATAATGTAGAGAATATTTCTCTGCATGTTTAAAAGGTCCAAACACTCTTACAAATAGTACTTTTAACCTTTGTCCATGGAAAGGACTTCCTAGGCTTTGGGATGAAACAGAATTTTCAAGAATGTAAATTAGATAATAGCATAATATGCAATTTATCACAGAGTGAGAAATTTAATTTTTGGGCTTGTTAGTATGGTAAATAAATGAAGACAAGATGGAGGAACCTTGTTTGTAGGCTTCCTTCTCCTTCATCTACTCCGTATGCTGCGGCGTGGGTGACACAGAACAATCGGTCAAAATTTGCTGCAGTGAAGAGTTACGTGAATAGAAATTTAGTTAGTTAGTGGTAGAAAAGCAGAAATTATGTACATTCTTGGTGATAATTGGGTGAATTATCTTTAAGAGAACCTGGATTCCGTGTGTTTGGGGCCTTTTGGTGTCTTTTCTCCTGCACACTAAGCTGGTGTAAAGCCTGGTGTGCAGAAATTGCTGATAAGAAAATAATAAACAACCTGAAGAATGAGAACAACCAAGAGTCCCATTTGCCTTTTTTCTCAATGACGACTTTTGCAAAAGGCATCCCCTATCAGGCGAGAGACCTTGTGGAAGTCGAAGAACTGCCACATCATCCCACTGACACGACTTTTGTGGCAATAAGGAATGAGAAATTAAGGCAATGTTGTTTGCAAGTTAGGATAATTCTGCTTCTTTGGTCTGGTGTTAGCCAACCAAGTAACAAGAGGATCACAGAGATGAGCTCTCCTGGCAAAAAGTGGCACTGCTGCCACTTTTAAGCAACCTTGGCAAAATGTGCTTATGTTTCTGTAAGACAGCCTCCACTAGAATTAGAAAAGTGGGTATTTTAGCTCTAAAAAAGGGCGTGGAATAAGCTTGTGTTGTCAAGACTTTTTAATATGGTAACAACTGTTTAGCTTAAGCGCTAAGCCATTGTTTCCAAATTGCTTCCACCACTGTTCAGTTTTCTAATAATGACTTAGAAGAAAATTGAGCTGATTTTGTAGCCAATAGAAGCATCCTTTCCACTCTGGAAATGGGAAGTGGACAGAGTCTGATAAGGTCATAGCCTAAGACCTGTCTAGTGTGCTTGCTATGTTTTGCAGTGGGTGAGTGTGAAGGACAGACACGGGAAGTGGACCAGGAATCCTTCTGAAATTCCTGCCAGCTACAGAGGACGCAGCCCAGAGCCAAGGACACTGAATCTGGTAAGTCACAGGCTTGTCCTTTATGGAAGGTGAGAATGATACACAATGAGTTTAGTCAAAAGAGATACAAAGCATAATTCTTAAAATATTTTTTTCACATAAATTCTTAAATCATTCAGTCAAATACAAGGGAAAAAAAAAACCTTAACATGTAAGTCAAAATCTGACATACTCTTTTCTGTCTTCATGCCTGCTGAGTTGCAGCCATTGTTTTCTGCTCTGCCTGGCACTGATGCAGCAGAAATGTGGTGAACGAACACTTGTCAGTAGTCAATTCCCTTTAAGTTAGCAACTTCACATATATACACCACAGTTTTACCAGCAGTATGTCTCCAAGACCTAAAAACTAAAGAAAGCTTGCTATTTCTTCTCCAGTACAATGTAACAGTATCCCTCTAAATTAACCTTTTTAACACAGAGCATCAGTTTCACCTCATCTTTTATTTCAATATTTATGCTATACTAACTAAGGCTGAGTAGGACCATGGATTTCAAAGTTATTTGCCTCTATAGTGCTAGAAGCACATGAAACATTCTAGTAATTTCTATATTCCCTTAATTAGAATATAAGGATACCAACCTTTGCAGTACTATGCATTTTTGTTTTATCCAAACTTCAAAATCTGAATTGAAGAAGTCTAATGTTGTTCTCCCATAGCAAAAATCTTCCCACACCTCATGTGCCACCTTTAAAAATTCCTTTAAAAATTCATATTCCTATTCAAGTTTGTTGTCCAAAATGATATATCGACACATATTTCTCCTGAAATAATCATTTTCATAATGAGACTTAAAAAAGGGAAATGAAGCTAAACTTCAGTAAGGCACAGAAGTCCAAGTGAGATAGACCTAATTAACGTGTAGTTATTTATTTACAGTTTGTATGTGAAAGGTACCCATTTGGGGAGCAATATGAAAATGCATTCTACTAAGATTTCTATACTCCACAAATGTTGCATTTGGAAACACACAACTAATTTAAAGCCAAGACTGCACTATTGCTAAAAGATGTGTCGTTTACAAACATTAAAGTTGTACTTCTGAAAACAAGAACAAATATTTGCCTCCATCCTACACCACACTGGGCAGCAGCTGCAACAACCAGTGCTTAAAAGAAGTGTCAACTCAAAAGCATGTTGCCAAAGTACAGTTACATACATCCACGAATATCAGCTGATCTGATGTGTGACTTAAGCTGAGCAGTGCTATAGGTTGTGCTCCTCCTCTGAGCTCTCAAAAATTTCAGATGCATACAGAATTTACAAAATACAGTTTTTAAAAACATTTATATAGGAATATTTTTGATTCCACCCTTACTGACTAACTTACACATAACGTCATTATGTATTTTCAGTACGAAGTTATCCATAGGATAAGCTGCTCCTCCAATTAGAGAAACCAAAATTCTTCAAGGAAAAACACCTCAGACATAAACACAGATTCTTTGTCACAACCATATTACATAATGCTCAAGATTTTTAGTCAAGACATTAGTTCAATGCAACCAAGGCTCAATTTGACAACTTTCTGAAACAAATGCCTCACAACTGTCATATCAACTAGTACTGCCACTGGAATAAAAAAATTAAATCCCAGCCTCCAAGCCATTCCTCCTTTGTGCTGACCCAAGATTTTCCTTTGCTGTGCTGCAAGCAGACTGAAGACTAACCTTCCTTGCAACTCCCAGAAAACACTCCAGCTGGATTTGCACACTAATCTAATTCAAGCCAAGTGCTATTAGTTCCTTCAGCAGCAGCAGACATAGGCCAGGTTAAAATCTGAACTTCAGCCTAAAGGAGCAGCTGCTATTGCTGGATCATGGTTTTTCTAATTAAACCAGAAAGATACTTTATAAATGCCACTGAAGATACTATGATTTTTCCTAAGTACTTAAAAATGATGAAGAATCATTTTTATTCTCTTACTCATGCCACTGACACCCTCTACATCAACTAAATTTTCCCATCTAAGCTTCTTAAAAAGCTTGTCCACTACCTTAATAAACATTATGAAAAGGGAATTCCAGCATCTGTAAAATACATCAGGGACGTAGGAAAAAAAAAGAGCTCCACAGAAAAACTAGTCAAAAGGAGGCTGAGCACATATGGAATGCACAGAATAATTTTTTCCCCCTTCACTTTGTTCTGTTTTTCATTAAACAAGCAAACCTTTTATGTTTTGGGATGGTTTTTCTGTGGGTTTGTTTGCTTTTGTTGTGTGTGTGTTTGAGGTTTTTTTTGTGTTTGTGTTCTGGTTTTGTAGTTTTTTTTGGCAACGGAAAGTACTCAAGTCTCATTTTCCTAAAAGCCACCATAACTTGGTCTAGGAAAAGTAGCTGACAAGCACATGATACTTAAATGAAAATATGCATCCAGGTTTTATAGTCTTTAAAGATGCTCAATTATTGAAAAGCTAGAAGAAAATGAGAAGAAACCAGACTTTGAAATAAACAAGTCTGTGAGCCCAGTGCCACAATAAAAAACTAGTTTTTTTTCTGCACAGTGTTTTATCCATTAACATCTGCGATGCTCATCATCCTCGCCATGTTCTGACAGAAAACCTCTCAAAGGACCCAGCAGCTCTGGTTATTTTTCTGTGGTAACTGAAGTTTATGCTGGTCATGCTACAAATCTACCAACATTAAACTGACCAAAGGAAGCCTAGATAAAGACAGTTTGCCACCATCACATTGGTTAGTGGAAAAAGCAGTCATGTCAAAGAAATCCACCAGTATTGATATTATTTAAAAAAAAAAAAAAAAAAAAAAAAAACCCCAAAAAAACCAGCCAGATGTTGTATATAACTCCAAAACAGAATTGTACGTAAGGCACTGACTTACAAGGACTTTCCACTTATTCTAATACTTTTGGAAAGGAAGACTCAAGTCTGGATTTTTCCTAGCCATTTCCAAATGCTATGACTAGTAGTCTAACAGCCTTATAAGAGGGGGGAATAGGGGAACTTTTATCATTTCAATAGCATCAGTTATTGTTCAAACTTACTATGATGAAAAAAACAGGGGTTTTTTTTTGTACTTGAATATCTAGTGTGTTATTGGGAACTTTGTTCTCAAAAGCACAGGCAAAACAACAGCCAAGTCAGCATCACAAAAATGAAGGTGTAACTAAGTAGCCTAAAGGATAGGGAATTAAAAGGATGAAGCCAGCAGATTCAGTCATGATGCTGCACTGTAAGGTGTCTCAAACATTAATGCCCATCTAAAAGTAAACCAGTATGCAGGCAAACACCAGAATCAAGGTAAGACCTGGGACTGGAATGAAGAAAACTCTGAGAAGAGAAAGTTGGTAAGTGTTCAAAAAGTACAAGACGGTTTGAATAAAACTGACAAATAAATTGTTAACTATATCTGAAAACGGCAGTTAGACACAGGCAGCCTAAATCTACGCTGCTTCTGAACAAGACTTCTCAACAGTGAAGCACCTAAGTCATGCACAGTGGTTAGAAAAAACAAGGACAGTCCCAAATTGAGTAGATAATATCAGGAGATCAGCACCAGTCATCTCAGCACCCAGTTATATGCTGCAGTGAAACAGTCCTGCAGAAAAATCAATTGGAAAGCTGTGGAAAATGGTTTTAGGCAAGATTCAAACTTCAGCAAAATATGTTGTGCTGAGCTGTGTTACACTGTACATCAATAAGCTCTCTGCTCCCAGTAGCATTTTTTCCAAAAACAAACTCACCATGAACAACCACAACAAACTTCCTCTTTCTATAATGTGTTTCAGGTTAACTACTTTTTACAGTTTGCTCTTAATTCTTCTGTTCTGTAAAATAAAGGCCAAGGTTGGCACTATTACCCCTGCAAAACATCTTATTGTCTTCCAAATTTCCATTAGGATTTATTTTTTCTTCCCCACTCGAATGTAATAATGCTTCATTTGAATTATAGACCTAAATTGCTCCAGAAGTAGTTTAGGTACTGAAGTGACCAACAGAAATTATTTGTAATTGGACCCAATTTGCTACTTGTACACCAGAGTTACATTTCACAACATGTTCTACACCCTCAATCAGAGATGTGGGGATACAATCTCCATCGGGATGCAGAACTGTTTCTTTCAACCATAACAGTGGATTCAAAAAGAAGTAAAAATTATCCTTCTGTTAGTTGACTGCCCAATTACTGAAAAAGGCGTACACAGGGGGTCTCTAGCCCCCTACAAAAAGAATATGAGATGTGCATTACTGTCCTCCCCATCATGACCATAAGCTGTGCCTTTTCTGCTGCTTGAAACAATCCTGAAGGACTGGATGCAAAGTTGGCACATTTCTGCGTCAAAATTTTTCAAAAAACTTACCCAGCTCTGATTCTTAAAGGAGCCATTTAAAAGACAAACAATGAAGATTTAAACAGATATGTTTCTTGAAAAATAAAGTACTTCAACTACCTCTTCTGCAGTCCTTGTACCAAGTGTAGTAAAGGTACTCCAATAAAACACATAATCCCAGGCTGGGTATTTTGGGTTTCTTTTTTCTTGCTGGGAGGGGCCCACAGTGGTTTTTAACGTGAAAAGCTTCATTTCAATGATTAAAAGAGATAATTACCATGACTGGGGGAAACCACAAAGTGACCTGGATGGCATCTTTCAGTCCCAATGTAAGTTTTTTAAAGCTTCTTATTTAAGTATAAATAGCCCACAAAGAGCTACATTAAGATCCCTAATTTGATAAACAACAGTGGTGTCTGCAACACAGGAAGAAATAGAAAAACCATTTTCTGCTACAGTGACTGATACAAGACCATCTTTCAGCATTAAATTTGTGATTTCAAATCAGGTCATATCAGCTCCAAGCTATATTAATTTCACAGCATTTGTACAGTAGCACAAAAAAAAGATCACATTTTTAATAACAAAAAGATTTTTAAGAGCTTTTCACTGGCTGCTTTTTGCTGTCAGAATCAATTTCCTTATCTTAAAAAATCATTATGATTATAGGCTTTTACTTATATGTTTGTAAGCTAATCAATTCTACTACAGATACACCACACCTATGTTCCTGCATCTGTCTTCGTGCTTACCCAACCATCCTGAAACATCACAAATGGGGTCAGGGGAATCACTGAAATCCCATGTCCTGGGTTAATGCTGAATTGTATCCCCATTCGTCTGTTTAAATCAAAAATGAGTTCTGCACCTTTAAGACTAGATCTAAGAGTGAAGAAGAAGCAGTGGAATGTCTGAGGCGGTGTTTTCAAAACATCAAGATAAGAGTTTGCAGTTTTGGAGCACACACAGGGAGTGTTGGCTGCAGTGCGGATGGCAGGAGAGAGCTCTCCTTTGCTTTCTGTTAGTTCGTGGCTAGCTGAAGCAGAGAAGTTTTCCGGACTGTGAGTTTCTTTTCCTTTTTCTTTCCTTGGAACTGTTCAAACCTACTCTGGACTAACCCCCAGCAGAGCACCAAGAGCTCATCCCTGTGGCCCACTGGGCCTGGCTTGGGCTGGCATTTCCCAGTGCCAGGGACTGACACAGACTGAGCGAGCCGAGCTGCACCCCCGGCACAGACTGGCTGGATTTGTCATCTCTGCGGAGCAGCAGGAGGTTTTGTTCCTTGGTGTTCATTTGTTGTGCTTGGCCTGTTAAATAAACACATTTTTTCCACTTTCCTCTAAGGAATTTTTTTTTTCCTCTTTTCCTTTCCTGAACCAGTTGGGGGGAGGGGCCATTGGACTGGTTTTCTGGAGGGACCTATTCAGAGGTTCCTTCCCAAATTTGCCTTAAACCAAGACATCCCACCATACTACCAAGAGGAAACTGAACTATTAGCTAATTTCCTCATTAGGTAAAGCAAATGCAGCAAACCCATAACAAACCTTGAAGTGTTACGTGTTTGTGCTAAGCACCTTGACATTTATTGAATTAAGATGAACAAGCTTGATGCTTTTACCACTGAGGAGTTTGCAACACTTGACAAAGTAATCTATCAATAAAATGCAGTCAGAACTGCTTTAGCTAATTAAATTGAACTTGCAATGTTCAAGTTATAGCTTACACCCTGCATGTTAAACATGGGGTCGTGCTAATTACGGTTTCTCAGAGTTGTTACACATAAAAATCCCCCAGCCTTCTAAAGCTTGTACTAGACACCTTGCTTCCTTTTATCCATTCAAAGAAATCAGCCTCAAACAGAAAATATGAACTACATCCTACAAACAAGAAAAGCCAAACACTGCAAAATCTGCATAAAAAGTTGTACTACAGGAACTAAGATTTTACTACTACACCTAAGGCCATGCTTACACTTTTACTGGAAACAGCTATGCTCAGAAAAATTGCCCTCATTTGTAAGCAGTTATTATGGGCTTAATTGCAAGTATAGACTTATAAAAAGATTTATAAATTATGTTATTGCACACGTTGTTCCACAACTGGCAAAACCAAGTTTGGTTTTCTAGACACCAGCGGCTACCCCTTCCTACCAGGCAGTTAGCACAGGTTCCTCTTTGAGCCCTCTTGATTCTTTTCCTGGATGAAAGCCTCAAGGTAGATGGACTGAATGTTAATAAGCACATGGACCCTTACTACCCGTAATCCTTGACAGGACCTTCTGATTTAATATTTTTTTTGGAAGAAATCGAGTTCACATGCTACTAGACTGCCCCACGTTATGAATGAAAGTTAGCAATTAATGTGCTAACTAATTGTTCAACTTATATCAAATATAGAATAGCAAAAGCTTATTTATATTCTCTCCAAGGGAAAGAAAGTCACACAATTCTACAAAAATGTGCAGTAACAGCATCTACATAATTACCTGATGTTTCTAGTCTCCAGCACCTTTTTAAATACTCTGAGAGTCATCAAGAGGTGGTAGAATAGAAGGGATCTGAGAATAGGCAGCTTGATCACTGTGACTTTCACCCACAAGGAATAATAAGTATTCTGGTACCAGACAAAAGGTATAGGGAAAAAACAGCTCCAATACTTCATACAAACATCTATAATCCTGAATAAGGCTATCAAAGCAGTAATTTTAAAACCTGAATGCAGAGTACCTCCCCAGTCTCAAGCAGCTGTTTTGCATGATCACTGTTGCTGGCCTTAGTTATCTCAAAGATTTTTGTAGATAAAGTATCTAATTATAGGGATATAACATATTCAATCCAGAAAGGAAACAAACCTCCCTTCTCCCCTTTTCCTTAAAACTTTAGGGTCTGTCTTCCCACACCCAAAATTGGGAGTGAGGAAGTAAGCTTTATTCAACCAAACAGGAATATACCCAAAACAGTTTTTTACATATATATCTGTATTAATGCTTTTGACTCCAGCTTCCTTACATGGAGTCTTGCTGTTTACATCTTTTTCCTTCAGGTGCAGAAGCATTATTTCATCTACAGCAGAAGAGGACTTTTCAGTCCTCGACCCCTCAGGCACAACCTAAAGCAGCCACCAGTGAGGCAAGAGATACTTCACTGACCCCATCCAAACACAGTGTTGGCTTGCCAGCCAAAGCAGCAGCACTCACACAAAATAGCAGAGATGTTCCCCCTTCCAGAGCCAAAGCTAAGAAGTCTAACATTGGTGCCTTGAAATATAATTACTGGGAGCAACCCATTGACTATGCTCTTAGGGAGGGATGACAAATTATTTTGATTCTATTAATGAATCCCACTCAAGAAAATAAACCTGAAAGCGTCTACATAAAATTAGGCAATTTTTGCAACACACTTCTACCCTCAGAGATTTCACAGCCCACTGAATACATTTTATTTACAATTCTAACATTGGTCCATTGACACAGGCAGCAATATGCTGCAGAATATGGTTAGGCTATTTTGAGTAGTATTTTGGCAAGTATACATGAATGTCAAACTTAATTTAGTATTTCTGGATCTTAAAATTCTGAAAATGAAGGATGACACAGTATATAGCAAACATACTCCTACGTTAAACGTGTCATTATATAACAGATCTCATGAGACTTATAAAAACCATATTTGAACACCCTTTTGCATACAAGTTTTATATAAGAGTAAATATATCAGTACTACTGAAAAAATAAAACAAAAAAATCCCCCAACGTTGCAACTTTTAAGTCATCTTTTTCACTTGCTTCTTTCCATATCCATTGTTGGACTCTGACCATAGGAGAAACACTGTTTTACAACTTCAGTGCATTTAACTGAGGAGGATCAACATTAGCATTTCATACATCCTGAAACAAGAAGTGCCAAGTAAAACATGCCTGTGACAAGACAGAAAGCTTTTTTAATTCATCCTGTTCAGAACATACACAATAGTTTTGATTTATGGGCAACAGTGACTAATAATTAGCTGGATTAGAACTAAAGTATTAAGAAGCCTGTTCTGAAAAGCAAGATAGAGAAGTTTCGACAAGCTTGAGTAGATAAAATATCACCATAGTACAAGACAGTAATTATGCGTAAACTCAAATGTGGCCAAGAGCAAATGGAGACATGCTGAAAAAATCCTAAAATACTCAAAAGCAGCATTACACAACAACTTATGCAAGCAAGTACAAAAGGGAAGGTTTTACTGCATTTTAGCAGAACTTATACTTTATATTAAAAAGTTTACTGACAAAGGATTCAAAATTTTCTTTGCTACTTTGAAAGACTTAAAAAACAGCCAAAACACAGAACCCTAATTTCCATATCCATGTTTTGTTTATTAAAAAAATACAAAATCCAGATTGTATTCTCTAGGTCTTTATAACTGAGATTGGGATTACATGTCTCTAAAGAGCTAATGAGGGCAAAGAGCTTCAGATTACCTTCCATGTATTCTTTTGCATTCTTTTGAGCCATCTGTAGTTTTAGCCTGAGACTTGAGATTCAAGCATCCTTTGAGAGCAGTAAACTCAACTTCTCAGTGAGTTACAAAGTAAAAAGCAAGCAAACCCTTCAGAACAGCAGCTGTCAACACATCCATATAATGAACGTTACCCAGTGGATCACTACATCTGTGCAAGAAACAATTCAGCACTTAACCTTTTACAGTGCGTGTCTTTGTGAGACATGAATCACGAGTCAGATGAAGAGTTACCCCAAAGCTTACTGCATGGATTTAGTGGTACTTGATGGCAGAAAGGGCAGAACCACAACACATCTAAGGCCTCAACGGCAAACACCCACCAGCTTGAATATAACAAAAGCAGCAAAAAAAGCTTCTGATGAAAGAGGTAGAGAGAATTCATGCTTTCAACAATTCCCTGTGATACAATATTCAGAGCATTTCCAAAATGCTTAAGTAGAAAAATCAGGAATTGCATTAATTCTGAAGAGTGTCTATGCATGATGAACCCAGCACACCTGACTCAAGACAGGCAATGAGCCTCCCCTAACAAATCTGCTTTGTAACAAACTTTTAAGTGGCAGCTCATTTGTCCTAATCTTTTAGGGAAACACGGAACATACCACCCCTACTTCACACAAGTTTGAGATTCCAAAGTGATCTCATCTCAAAGTTTGATCAAAAATGCTGTGGTATTCAGAAGATTCAAGATAAGAGAAATCCTTGTGGGGTGTGGGGTACCATCTGGCAACGTCTTTTGGCATATTGCAAGACGCTGATCAGAAATTCACCTGTTAGCAGATCCAGCCAAGGAAGAAGGTTCTCCATGAGCCACAGCTCTCTGTTGCTCCTGCCCAACTTATCACCAGCCAGTCACATGGTTTCCAGTTCTTCTGCAGCACCCAGTGCTAAACCTGAATCATGGGATTCAAACCAAGAGGGCAGCACAGAGCAGGTATATTTGTCCCTGTCACACTTTCCCACCTTTTTATCCATGGAAATTCTATTAATAATTACGATTGCAAATCAAAATTCACATCTCTACACTACAAACAATACAAGAAGTTGCCTTTGTCTCCTGCTTTTACATTCCCATTTGGTACTTCCCACCTTCACACCCAGCATATCAGGTCTTCACTTTCTCCAAGAATAGCTCAAAGAACCACAGCTTTTGCTTACTGCTAAAAGCAGATAACTGAAGTTATACATATGTTTTGACATATGCAGTCACTTTGTCAAATACATGGACAGAGCTAAAAATGGTTTTTGAACAGTAACTAATAAAAAGCCTTCTGGAACAGGTTCAGAGTGCATCAACAAAAAAGCTTCAGCCAGAAACATCAGAAAGAAGAGCACTACAATTTACTGGGCATGAAAGAAGGCTAAATACACTCAACAGTACTGCTATGACACGGCAGCTTGAACTAAACAGGTAGAAAAGCATGCAAGAGACAGCCCTTGATCTTCCAATCTCAGAAGCTTACACATACCCAAGATACAATTTAACCAAGAAGTCACATGTGAACATATACAGAAACAGTCTTTCTAGTTTTCTTAGTCTTAGCTGGAAAATAAAATTTCCTCTGGGCTTTTAAGTCTATTTTTAATAATTATTTGAATGACAATTCATTTAAAAGCTTCTCACTGTATCAAGAAAACCCAGCTGAGTTTACATTGTTTTGCATCTCCATGTAACAGAACTTCATCTACAAAGAGCCTTTATACAAAAGCCAAAAAACGGGATCATCAAATTGAGGCTGCAGATTATTACATGTAAGAGAAACTGCTCATTTATGCTCCTTTGTAATAAATAGGTCACATTAACTGAGTTGTCCATGTTACTCAGATAATACTATTTGTATATGTGACAGCAATATCTGACAGGGAAAAAACCAGGTGTTTTAACAGAAAAAATACTTTATGGGGAAATATATGGCAATTACTGCCAATCCAATTGAGTATTTACATGCACCTCTCCAAAAGACACCACAATCTGTAATATTTCTGTGTCAAAGCTGACCTTTTATATTGCTGTTGAGTTAAAAGTGCTAAGAGGTTCCCTTACCCAAAAAGGGCCAGCCTCAAGCTTCATCCAAATTGTGTGGATAGTAGGTTTGTTAGAACAGTATGTTTAGGTGTTTTGCACAAACAAAAACAAGCAGCTTAAGATGTTACACTTCTCTAGGATGTGACACTTCTACTTTACTTGCAAAGGTGTAATTCTCAGCATCTGGAGAATTAGCAAGCACTATCCTGCTCCATATAAAAAGCTTACAAATAACAACATTAAAAAAGCAAAGCAAAGCAAAAAAAAAAAAATCAATCACTTTATTAAGGTTTGGATACGGGCACTTTCTTAAGTAGCACATTTCATAAGAGTGTTCTGCCAAGCACAAATATGAAGAGCACATAGAAGTTACGAAAAGTCTCCCCAAAACCATTGAATGCAGTAAGAAAAGAATCATCTTTACCAAGGCTAGAGCTCTAACATGAGTGATTATATCTGCATTTGGCAAGTTGAGGACATCCTGACCTTCGTGTGATATATCTACATCAAACCACTTACAAATATGCAAACAAGTGAAAAACACGTTTAGTGGTAAGGCATGGTTTCTGGGCTTTTTTTTATATTATTATTATTACATTGTAATAATTTACTTATTTAAATATTAATCACATTTGACATGCATTAAATTGATTTTTTTAAGCTGACAGCAGGAGCTTTAAGGCAACTGGTAAGTACATATATTGACAAACACGACATTATTTGAGTAAGCAGAAAAAGTTCTATGTATCTGCAAGCAGTTTATCTTGCTAATAACTGGGAAGCCTTTGTCTCCCTGCTTTTCTGCGACACAAAAAAAAAAAAAAAAAAAAGTCCAAAAAAGGATGCAATAACATGCCAGTATTCCAGATGCTAGAGGAATAAGATAATCAACTATGGATTTACTTACTAATTGCATTATCTTCTCTGTAGCAGTTTATTAAAAAGACAAACACCAAAAAAGGTCTTCACAATCTGCATATTCAAATTAGTGTAATTCAAATAAGAACTGTAATTTTATGCTATTTAATCAAATGCTAGTTTCTATTCATTTCTGTCTATTTTGAGGAAACTCGATTTCATCTTTGGCTAAAAAAAAAAAAATCTACTTTTGGCTAAAATATTTTCACTTTCTCACTAACGTGATACTGTGAGAGGCCTAATTTCGCCTGATCAGCAACTGCAAAGCATGCCAGGACACAAACTTAACCACAGACAGATTCTAAAACGTATTAGATTCACAAAGGTTTCAGAGTCCTGTCAAACTATTAACATCTTACTGAGCTCTACTTCTGGTTGACATGGTATAAAACCATTTCTGCAGTTCAGCCTTTTTTGAGGCAAAACAAACCACCTCAATGCTAAAATGACAAAGCTGAATGGCAAAGATAACCTTTGCAGCATCTCATGCATATGATGAATCTCTACATGACAATGCTGTCACTGCAAAGGCTTGGACTACTGAGTCCTTAAACTGATTTGACAGAAACATTTGTCAAGTAATCTGAATAATCAGACTGGAGAGCCTACGTTTCACCACAAGTTCAAGAACACAGCTGACACCAGACCACCATCATCAAGTGTGATTCCAAAATAGAACCTTGCTTACTTTATCTAAGCCAGCATCCCTCCTCCTGAGAGAGGACATAAGCAGATGTTCAAGAGAAACCACATGATAGTGCTTTGAACAGGGGCTGGACCAGCCAACTTTTGAGAGATTGCATCCAAACTGTTCCATGATTCTGTAAAAAGGCATGCAAGTAAACAGTGATTCTTCCTTGAAATACCATTTACCTCCCAAGTTTATGGTGCTTGTTGTCAGTAATCTTTAATTTGACCTCTTTACATCATGCATTTTTGAAAAGTTATAGATAGTAAATAAGAAATTATCAACAGCCAGGCCCACACACTATTAAACTCAAAACTTACTTCTCAAAAACCAAAGACTCAGACTTGAGCGAGACACAAACTTCAAGCAAGAAATGGCTGCTAAACATCTCTTTGCAGGAGGGCTATTTTGTAGCCTTTTAAAAGAGCTCTATAGATGAAGAGTCAAGAAACTGCAGGAGGCACATAACTGGAGACCTCTTCATCCATCTTTACAGAGTTGTTTTCTCCAAATTAGTATCATGTCATGATTTCAGCTACTGTCATTATGATGATCCTCCTTCTGATTTCCTATTTATCCTACTGTCTGTATCTTCGCCTGGTCTTCATCAGCCACTCAACACCATTTAATAGGCACTAGAAACACAATTAGAGCACTCTACACTGTGCCCTAAGAGTAAATTAGCTCTTATAAATGAAGTTTATTTATAGAAAAAAGACCAAATAGAAAACTTCGGATGAGTGCCAAAATAGGGAATAAGAATGAATATACGTATATACACACACACACACACAATGCCTAGAAGTTTGTCTGTTGATTACGCAGCACAGCTGCTACCTTGAATGTCAAGTCTCAACTCCTTTCAAATAAGACAGGTATAAAAAAACATTATGCAACTAGTTGCAGATTAAATGCATTTACTGTTATTTAAAGCAGAAGCTGTTTCGGAGTAGAACCTTAAACAGTCCAAGTATCTGCAAAGCTCATAAAATACTTCCTCTGAGTCAGTTTTATTTTATTCAGATATCTGAATGCTTGCCATTTGACATAAATCAACCAAAGCAGATAAATTCACAGACAAATAAAAATTTGGACACTGTCCTCAGTTCCAACCACAGTCAAACAACATATAGAAATCACATCCTTTTACTTACTGTAGACTGAAATAGCTGTGATAATTCAAGCCAAACTGTTTAAATTTGACAAATATTTAAAGCTAAAATCTGGCCCAATCATCCAGGTCTCAACTAATTTCTCAGCATTCAGTCACTACAAAGTATCTGATCATAGAATGACTTCACTATTAAAGAACAGTGGCTAAAAGGATCAAATTGTACAGAGCAAGAACAGTATTTCAGAAACACAGCATGTTTTTCTTCTTAAGAACATGGATTCAGTTCTTCAATCACTAGACAGTGTTAGTCTATTAAGCGGATTAGTAAGCACCGTGCATTATTGGATTAAGGTCTACCTGTACTGTAGCAGAAGTGGGTACTGCAAAATCATTGAAAGACACTGCCCTGCAGTGTTAATTGGTTTAGTTTTTTAGTTTCAGTTACTCAGGAAGAAATAGGAGACAATATATACCCTTGAAAAAATAATTCAAATAAAAATTTTACATACTTTAAGATACTAATAGAATAAAAATTGAAAAATTCCAGAAGAACCTTATAGAATAAGCAAATGTAAAATATTATTTTTATTGATACAGTTGCCTATATATATATAGAAGGAGTTTTGACAGACCATGTTCTTCAAGGTTTGACTTAGCTGGAGTTTCACTCAAGTTAATCAATGAGCCACAAACAGTGCTGCCATGGAACACAGGTGGGATGTTGGACAAGCGGCTTCTTTTGTCCTGCTCAGACCAACCTCTGCACCAGTTCCCTCACAGGCTTCAGAGTACATGGAAACAAGGTGGTTATGGTTTTGTTTAAAGCTACTTTTTTTTCTGTGTCAGAAAGAGTAGTACTAACAAGGTTACGTCTAGCTTTTTCAGAGCTGGGTGCATCCTACACTGGACCTATATAAAGAAATTATATGATTTCTTTTCATAACTACCATTGCTGAGAGCACTTGAAGAACGGTTAGTCATAAACCTGTGCAAACATCTAAAAGGTTTCTACACTCCCCAAGTCTTGGGTCAGAAGTCTGGAGATACAAGGTTGTTAGAATCTGGTGACCAAAATGTTCAGAAGGGACATCCTCTTAAAAATAATTACAGTAAACTTTAACATTACTTTATGTTGCTAACCTATCAAGCAAAGCACCATTACACTTCATCCAAGAGCCAAGAAAACTCATCTTCAGGTCCTTAAAAATCCCCTTGTGTTATTTTTGTCATTCAGTCCTACATGAAGGGAGGGTATTTTTACTGCAGAAGGTATTACTTGAATTGCTCAAAAGCCTCTTTGACAGACTGTGCATATGTCATGTAAAGCATTTTCTGGGATGACAAAAAGAAAGCAAACAATCATCATCAATGTCAGATGAAAATAGCTAATAAGGAAAACAGCAGAGCAAAAAATAACCGGAAACTGACAATAAACTGTCCCATCCATCAAACCAAGGAAAAACAGATAGTAAAAGAGAATTGCTGCCTTTTCAGACAAAGCTGACTCTCAGAAAACCTACATCTCCCTTGAAACTCTGCAGCGTGAGACAGAAACTTTAACAATATCTTGTCATCAGAAAAATCATGTAGATGTGAAGGCAAATTAATAGCTCACAGTTTAACACAGAGAGAAAGTAAATGTTTGACAGATTTACATCATAGGGTCCAAGGAGATAGTTATAGAAGAAATATCAACTAGCTCTTTACCAGATTATTATACCACAGATGAACCACTCATATCTTTCATGAGCCAAACTCGGAATATTCCTCAGATTCCTCCCACCATACTTGTAAACACAACACATATTTCTGTCTTGAAAGACAGAAGACACAGGCAATGTGCGTGAAGGCAAGAACAACCAACGGACGTGTGCAGTGAGTGCTCTTTGATACTTTATGCCATTCAATATTATCAAGGATCAGCAACTGTTTATCTGATAATTACATACTTCAGCAGTGGTTTGTTTCACAGTTGTTCAGTTTAACACAGCACTCATGATCCTGTACTGAAAACTGTTCCATAGACATCCAACAACTTCTTTCCACTTCAGACCACCAAATTACTATTTTTTCCACTATCTGAGCAACAGAAAATGGACCAACAATTCTGGCTTAGCCCATAAATTCCAAATTCAATATATAATGACCTTAGACTGCAAAATTGCTATTTTACAAGGCACCGCTTTTTGCAGATTGAGATGTCACCTGGGAATGCTCCAGATTTTTTTAAAAAATGCAGGCTGTCACCTCATACAGAAAGCAACACTACTTCACATCCCATGCAGTAAAACAGCATAGCCAGATGCTGTTAGAACTGACACTCGATGTTTTTATCCAGCCCACATTTATCTGTGTCCTTCCACTGCATTGCTTCTCATTCCACAGAAGGCTGAGTTTAACTCCCTCGAATCACAGACCATTTCTGCCCTTCTGAAGAAGCCTCTGCCCCATGAAACACATTTGTTTAGCCTTCACAGAAGTTTCATGAGCAGAAGGACCAGATGATGCACTTTGCATTAACTTTGACAGACAATGTGGTTCCAGTCATAAGACATCAGCGCAATTCTGATTTAACGTTCCATCTTATGACCAAAACCAGTTTCACTGATAAAAAGCTAGAAGTGACTGTGAAAATAAGGAAACCAGGACCCTCAAAAAAAACTTGCACTTCAAGTCTAACAGAGGGAAGGAACTACACTGAATTGCATTACTACAAACTTAACATAGCTTAAATCAACACTGACAGAAACCTCACACTATTCCAAGACAGAGTGTAAGAGTTCTCAAATTTTTGCTCTTCGTAAACTACCTACAGAGAAAAATCATGATGAAAGTAAAGGATGACAAGAACTCAAACAGAAAAAAGTAATTTGATGAAACAGTCAGCTTCAGCAGCCTTTCTCCCCTCCAACCATTGATAAATCTAAATAGTCTGCCTTAAGTATTGTATTATGGTAAAAATTCCTTTAAAATACCATCAGATAAGTAAGAAAAGATATTATTATATCTTATGCTTATTCTCTTTAGTAAGAGAACTTCAAAACAAAAGTATGGTATAAACTCTAATTTATCAGTAAATGTGCTCAATCTTAACAGAAAAATATCCAAAACCCAAAATGAAACAGTTGCATGTAACAGCCATAGTACTTAAAGAAAAATACTGGAAAAAGAAAGAAAACTGTTTCAAATGCATTGACAAGGCAGATCTGAACTGACTATTGTAAAATCAGCCAGAGGGAAAACAGTCATATTGAATCACATTTAATGGGTCACATGGGCTTTACTACAACTGGATATTTAGACCATAAGTACTCCATCTAAGAATATCACTTGGGTTTCAATATGAATCTATTCCTCAAAAAAGTTGTCAGCATTTCTTGATACAGCAGTCAAGACTAACATTTTCAGCCAACAAGAAATGAGTAATTAATTAAAATTAAACTTATGAGTCTTAAACTCATAATTATCTATATTTAGATATAAATACACTGCATATTTATCTATACAAAAAACTGGCTCCTAGTTTGAATCTCACTCTGGGCTTGTAGCAATGATGGCTTCAAAAATCAGTGCTGCAGTATTGTGGCACCTGATTATCCCAAGCTAAGGAAACGGAAACAGTATTAACGTGACTTTCATCAGGCTACTGCTTACAAGATGCACAACATTTAGTTCACACCCTGCTCCTGAATGTGACAGCTCAGGACAATCTGTTGAGTAGCATCAGAACAAGTGCTGGCCACCTGATGATCAATTAAAGAAATAAAACATCCATTAGTTTGGTATCTTCTCTAAGATGTGTTCAAGTTCACACATTATCCTTAATATAATTATTCTTATTCTAGTATCAAAATGCCAGATGCATTCATTTCAGCTAAATCGTGACCTACAAGTCTGTCATTATCAGGAACAAGGACCAGGTTCAAATGCTGATCTCACTATAACAAACAAGCTTACTACAAGAAATATCAACAATTTAATAATATTAAATATCGACAGAGTAACTGTGTGTTTGTGTGCATGTGCACACATATTTGGATGTGTAAAATCAGCAATCACATTCTTATTTTGGAGTAAAACAAAAAAAAATGGTAATGTAGGAAAAAAAACACCTGGAAAGAATATTTTTGTAGTTAGATGTACAGCAAAGATGGCCTGAAGACAGCTAGTACCGTGACAACATTGATTATGTAGGGAACTACCAAAAAAATCCACAAAGCTTCAAAAGTGAAGATGACACCTACACAAAGCAGCGCACAGTCTCTCATTAGATGGTTTTTAAGAAATTTCCTGAATTCAGCTTTTAGAGACCCAGTAAAATAATTCACAACATTTGTTATGAGACTGACGCAAAAACAATATATGGACTAGAAAAAAATTGTTTGCAACTATTTTTATTATTTTTTTTATTGCAACTATTTTTAATTAACAAAAAAAAAGCTATTTACATTACAGATTTTTGCCAAATTATGGTTCACATCCACACACTTGGAAATATAAGTCTCTTCCCACAAAAACCTTTGCCAGTAAAAAAAAAGAACTTTAACAGACAAATTAGTATCTGATCAAAATACTGCCACATGAGAAACAGATCAGTTATGTTCACTATCACCAAAGCTTTACAAAAATATTCTTTATTTTTCCAAGAAATATTCTCATATAGCAATACTTGGTAATTAAGGTTAGTTGTCAGAATTTGAGTCATAAAACAGCAAGCATCCAATAAGAAGTACCTCACTGTAGCAGTTGGCTTTCATACAATCTACTCAAGAAGTTCTTCATCCAAACACTTAAGAAAACAAAAATCCGAAAGCTCTTTAAAAGTTATCTAGTAAGCACTACTATTCCAATTAATGTTGCAATTGCAAACAATCAGAAAATGAGAATTGAAGATCAATCCTATTAAATGCCAACTTTAGTTGTGTTCATTAGAGCCTTTAAGCTACTGCACAGAGAGGAAAACGTTTAAAATGAGCTTAACAAAAATTAAGATTAAATTTTATTCCTATTGAGTGATCAAAAGCCACTATGCTATAAGCAACTTGCCAAAGTATTTGAAAAGCTATGGTTTCTAGATAAGCTCAAATAGGTAGATTAACTGAATTTCCCTGACAATAAGTTTCAACAACAACCCATTGTAAAAAGTTTCTCTTTTCCATCAGGTTGTAGACTTTGTGCAGGTTTCTTTCCCCAGCAGTAGAAAAATGAACAGCAAAATACTACAAAAAGAAGCAAGAGCAGCAAGTATGTTGCCAAATGTACTTCATTGTAAAAGAAAGAGGAGGGGGGAAAAATAAGAAAAAAAACCCATCCATAAACCAACAAAAAAGAAGAGAGATTTTCCAACTGAATCCAGGTACTTGCATCAATATGTACTTCAAGCTCCCATCTGAAATCAACTCACTGGAAATCCTGCAGGCCAGTTAACTCACGGTTAAGTTACTGATATTTCACATCATGGAGAGACACTTATTTCTTTATTAAAGATTTTCAGAAATCAGCTATTTTGCCCTCTCAACAATTTTTTATCAACTTCTTTCCATAAAAAGAAGTGACAGCCTATTAATGAGGCATTATTCCAAAACATTACTCCAGAGGAGCACATAATCTGTGGGCATACATTGGCTCCATTCTGAGTTCCACCAGTTTCCAATTTCCTCTGGTTTTACCTCTGCCATTTCCCTTACATTCAACTTATTTTGCTTTGTCATCCCCATCAGGTACATGTTAAAGTATTCAGCCATCAATTTTTATACTTCGTAGGCATCATCACTGGAACATAATAAATTATTTCTTTAAAGAATTCTGTAACATTAAAACCAACCACTTCTACATTTATACTTAATGGAAACCTCATAATCCTGTCAACAGAATCCCTGCAACACAATTTTATTTTTTTATCTAGTTTTCTAAAGCTCTATCTTCTATACCACTTGAACCCAGATGTCAACATTTCTTTATAGACAAAGTATCCTGATAACTGGAAGAGTGCTAATCCAGCCCCAGATGTACCCGGCAGCTGCCAATGCAAGTAGCGCAGAACAGGCTGCAGCCAAAGATGTACAACAGCACAGAGGGCAGTTTTCAGCAGATGAGAGAACTAGGGGAATTTGGGTATTCTGAAAAAGTGAACTTACAGGGAGAATGGAGGCAGGATAGAAATCTTGCTAGCTGTTTTCCATCACATGCTTTTTCTCTGTAAAAACAAGAGAACTCTACTCCAATCCTGTACACGAGACTGTACTCCCTGACTGTATGCACACAGCACTGCACACTCAGCAATGTGAGCACAGGATCCTAAGCAGCCAGGTCATGAAGGTCACACCAAAGGCCAAACACCTACTCAGATACTGTGGCAGTAGAGACATTAACTAGGTAGTAACTCCTTAACTAGGAGCATCTCAAATCACAGCAGATCAACAAGAACTGGCAACATCCCAAAACTGTTCCTACTTAGTTGTACTGCCCCCACACAGTCTCTTTTTCATTTAATTATTCTTCCTATCCTACAATAAATGATTTTGTTCCTGGCATTAAAATACACAGCAAGTAAAGAATAAGTATCTGTGAGTAACTGAGTGTCTTGGCACCACTGGTTGGCTTGATAAACGAATTTCTTCAGAAAGGAAACAAGTGAACAGGGTAATTCTAATCAAAACATGATCCAGCACCAGAAGATACAAATATTAAACCAATCCAAGCTTTCTTCAGTGAACAATAAAAGCATTTTAAAATCAGGGTGTGTTGCTTTTGTAGTGTAACTTTAAGTCTTGCAAAATACTCCTCTTCTTTGCATCCACGCCAAAAAAACCATTTAAACCAGAACACTCGAGTATGCATATAATTAAAAACAAAGCACTCCAACAATATTGCATGGCATTTTCCTTTCAGTTGTAATCTGCAGGTGATCTACAAGGCCAAAGAAACAACTTGGAAACAAAACAGGTAATTTACTATAGGAGAGGTTTCAAAGTCAAAGCTACCAAACAGTTGCTCAAGAACTAGGAACTGCACAGAAAGGTCCTCTGGAAAGCCACTCAACTGTAAGTGTTCTGTACTTTGGAAATCAGATGACTTTGAAAAAAAAAATCCAAACTTAAAAGTCCAAATTCTAATATGACTCATGAAGCCCGAACACTTTGAAATATACAGCTCTTGGAAAAGTCACCACAAATACATATTCTTAAGTACATAAGGTCTATAGGAGAAAGGAATTTTTAAGAATTATGGCTTTGCATCTACTTGGGTGTTGGTTCAAAACCCGTTACTAGCGTCATTTCAATATAAGAACAACAAAAGAGGGATTTCCTGACTCAAGTGTTTAAAAGGAAGATGCACTGAAAAATAACTATTTGTTCCACACCTCATATACTCTAAAGCAGAAACACACACCCGCTACTTAAGCAAGTGTAATTATATTAACAAAGAGACAGAACTACAATTCCACAATTAAGACTTTCTTTAATTGTGAGTTACTAACCACAGTGGTATTACTTCTGGAAGTTTTCTTTTCTTAAGCATCTGACTTAAACATGTTCTTTCCTCCAAAAAACTCTACAGCAGAGAAATACAGAAAATACTCTTTGGATTTCAGACAGACTAAATATTTACAGTGGGTTCTGAAGTGTTTCAACAACTATCTTATACTTGAAGAGATGACACAAGATTATGAAGGAAGCAAGCTACCAAGACAAATTCGACATTTTTTTCACTGTTGAGCTTTAATGCTTCAGATGTAGAAACAAATTAGTTGCTTTAAACCACTACTTAAATGTCTTACTTTGAAAGCATCAAGACTGGAGCTCGGTTAAATACATACTTCTGCTCACTTTATGTCATATCCTCAGAGGAGGTGCTTGTGAGTTTTCATTCTGCAAAACCAACTTGTTGCAAAAGTAGCATGATGAAAGCTACTTTGAGAATTTGACTGATATGAAATTTTCTCATGAAGATTAGAGACAAACCAATGAAAACTGATTAATAAGGAAAACAAAGGGCTATCTCAGCCTCCAGTTTCTCAAGAAAAGTTTATAAACACTAACAAAAGAATCAATACAATTTCGGAAAATAAACAGTTTGAAACAGAAATGTCAAAATGTTTATTATGGCTAAATATTGCACAGCAACACCAGTTTCTGTTAAGGTTTACTTTTCAATGAGTCTTAAAACATTTGATATAAAAAAGGTACTTTGACATCCTCTTTTTACACTTGTAGGTGTGTAGTTCATAATCATTTCACCCCTTAGTTACATTGAATGTAAACACCATAACACCTGGAAATCAGCAACTATACTTACAGAGAACTCACTAATATTACGAGCCTCAAATATATCAATCCCACCAAGTCCTGACTCAAAAGGGCAAGCTACAAGACAGAACACTGTCCACATGGGTTCAAAGCAATGCCACCAACCAACGTGGCTCAGGAGGAGAAAGCTCCTGCTCCAGAAACCAGTCTCTAGGCTGTTCAACAGCTATTTGGCTTTATGCATGCCCACATTTAAAAGCCCTCTCTCCAACCTCACTGACACAAAGAACGGTACGAAGTCACCATATGTGGGATCTGGCGGGCCCACCACGGCGCTGCTGTGGAGGGAGGCCCCTGGGATGGGGAGGCGGGCCTCCTGAAGAGATAAGGAGCATTGCACAATAACAAAGTCCAGACCCCCTAGATAAGAAGAACACTCTTTGGTTATGGAGACCCACAATTCTTTGAGGGATTTTATGTAGATCTGTTGGAACCCATTGGTTTGTAACCTCCCACACCCACCTATGTACCCTTATAAAAACCTCTGTACTTTCCCCCAGACTTTAGGGATTTCTCATCACTGGCTCTCCCTTCGCTTGGGTGCTTGGCAATAAAGTTACCCCCTGCGGAATGGCCACACGAGTCCCTCATCTCTCTCTCCCCGTGCCGGCTGTGAAGGGGTTGCCTTGCAGGATCACTGAGCTGAACTCACTGAGCTGAACTCACTATAGCCGCCGTGGCTACTACCCTGCTAAGGCACCCCTAGGCTAGCCGAGGGAAAGCCGCTGGCTCCCTGGAAGGCATTGTCTGAGGAGAGTACCTCTCTGGGGTAGACCCGACTATCCTGGCCTGATACCTCTCAGACCCTTTACCGGCGGAGCCGACATTATCTGGCGCCCGAACAGGGACCTGAACCCTGGACCCTCAGATTAACCATACACTGTTACGGGCAGCTCCATCATTCCAGGGCAATGACAGTAACTGGGGAAATACTCATTTTATGGAGTACATTCACACTTTGGGCACAGGAAATGTTCTGCAAAACTAATCTACTTCCTTGCAAAAATTCCTACTGGAAACATCAGATCTGTTTGATGCTGTACTTGCTAATTCACAAAAATTTTACACTGTTAAACTGAAAACAGAATTGTTTCTACAGCAGTAGAAACACACATACAGTACAACCATACTGGCAAATCCCCCCCAACACAAATACTGCCCTGGTGAATTTTCACACTACACACTCCAAAGACAAAAAAGCTAGATGTATCACTAAGCACTTCTATTAAGCTTAAATAATAATTCCAGACTAAATCTACAACAGGAAAACAGTTTCTATACAACTGCATTAGTTACAACATCAAGACTCATGGCCACCTGAAGAGAGCTGGACAGAGACCACAGATCCCAAACATAATTTGTTTTCTTCATTGTACCTGTTTAGCAACCACGAGGATTGTTTTTCTCTTTTTTCCTTTCAGAACAAACGGGTAACACACTGACAATGAGTACCTCCAAATAAGGCAAAGCCAGCAGATCAGTAGTTGTGCAATCTGCAGTAAAAGGTAGCCATGCACACGACTCTTACTAGTAGAAAGGGCAATAGAATATTTTAGATAATCTCCAAGAGATAATACACCCAGTATTCTTATTTTTCCAGCACTGACCATACACAGATAAACACTACATTCTAACTTTCAAACTTTACCAAGTAGATTATAGATAATTCCATTTACTATTGACCTCAAATCAAGTCAGAGTACAGTACCTTCCAGTATGAATAAAGCAACAACTAATTACAATCCTAACAACCTACTTGCAGATTACATTACAATGTTTACCAACACAAGTGATCAGTAATACACTAACTATTTCATCTTCATATTTAAAAACAAACACATTTTTTCAGGGCATACTATTACCAGGCACTTAACTTTGAAACAATATAATTTCTGTACCCCACCCCTCCCCAAATGTCCGTAGAGTACTAGAAGAACAGTCAACATTTTGTTTAAACTCTCGCTTTCAAGTATCTGATTTTGATACTTGGGGGTCAAAAGAAGAGAATTAGTGGCATTTTTAATTTAGGAAAATACTGCCACCTCTCCTAGTAAGCTTCCAGACAATGACACAAATTTCCCTGCAAAAAAAATGAAGTCTTAGTAGGAAGCAAAAAAATAATAAAAGTAGTCAACATCTCATTTTCAATCTAATTTTGGACCAATTTTTCTTCTTGAGGATCACAATCTTCTACAGCTGTCCTAAATGTAATTGCTTTAAATTATACTACAGGGAAACAAGAGAACATGGAGGTAATTTTGCAGACTTTTTCCAGTTCTAACACATCCCTATATCTACCACTTATGAGGACAGTTTCACCCCTTCCTCCTTTTTATTATCTGTAGATAGCAGAAAAACAAATTTTACTTTAGACTTAACAATTTTGTTCCAAGTAAGTTATGCACCTGAATGCTAAACCATAAAGGAACCTGTCATCAAGCTCCAAAAGAAAAAAGCAACTCTCAAATTTTAAAATTCTAGCTGTCTTTTGTAACCAGGAGAAAAATATACATGAACTATACAATGAGTTTGCACCAATTTGCCCTTGAATTCTAACTCTATCAATAGTACTATTATGTTACATGCACATCAAGTCTGCACAAAATATCCATTGTGTTGATGACAAAACAAAGCACTATAAAGCTAGTGAAATTACAAAAGATAAAGCTAGATAACAAAGTGACAGATGGCTATTATAAAACACTTTGTAAACTATTATTATTATTTTGCTGATTAGTATGCCAAAACAGGGTCACATATCCAGCTGCATCAGTTACAAACAAATGTACCCAACTTTACTAACAGTCTATTATCGTAAAAGTACTCGAAAGAGCAAGAAAAAAGAAAGGAGATTTCCTAGCAGGAAAGATGACAAATTTGGGTCATCACTGAAGCCTAAATGAATTGCTCTGAATGGTATTTATTCATTCAAGCTAACTATAATTTCCCATTTTCTATAGTCCACAGGGAACAAACTGTTTACATTTGGTTTTCTTTGCAACCATACAAACTAGAAAGGTTTGTTTAAATTAAAGCTGTGATTTTGTAGCATAGTTCTGTGGCCACAGAAGTGCAGGATAGACAGGATCCTACTGCCTGGCTATGTACAAGGTTTGGCATGTTGCACTCAACTATAAAAACAATTCTTATCTTTATTCAAATGAAAATCAAGTTCAAATTACTTCTGTCATATTGCAAGTAGCATTTTAGACCAGATGCATACCAAACTGTTTTCTTAAAACCATATGAACTATACAGTCCTCATCATTTATTCATCTCCTCAGACCAAACATGTTCTTTTTAACCAGCCTAGATTTATCAGTCTAGCAGGCAAAGATCCATGTTTTCTCCTGAGATCATACAAAACATACTTACATCATCATCACTACAGATTTTAAGAACTATGTCAAAATACTTCTAACTATCAACACTCTAAACAAAGAAACTTACCTACTACCATGAGAGTGAACTCAAATCCTCTCTTCACAGACTTTCGGTAAACTTGATTTGGAAGATTTGCAAACCCCACATATCCTTCAAGGTTCTTCTGTTGCTAAAGCAAGAGAATTTTAGGGAAAAAAAAGTCAAAAGGAAAGCAACTAATTTCTTAGTTGGCTTGTATTCTTAGTTATTGAAATGTTCACTTCATTTTCACATTTGTAGAAAAATGCTATCTACCCAACCTCTCAACAACCCAAACTGACTATATTCAAGACAGTGTAATGACCAGAACCAAAAAAACCAAAAAAATTTTTTTTTACTGGATGGCCAAAAAACTGGCACAGAAACTCAGTATACTAAGAGTATTTTGAGCAAATGCAATTGACATATTAGGACTGTTTGTATAAGCACAAGAGTGAGCATATGCAAACAAATTAAAACATAATCAACTTGGTACCAACGCCCATTTGAAACACAGGCCACCAGTAATGAATGCACCTTTCCTACACTTCCAAGTCACGGTGGTACTAGCCCAACATGATGGGAACCAACCTGACACCTCTGCTTCTGTGTCACTCAACTGGAGGCCTTCACGTTACACCCAGACTTACACTAACGCAGCATGCCTTGCAGCAAAGTCTCTACACAGGCAAAGCTTCAGCTGCCTTGTAGTCTGAAAAACTTACCCAAAATAGTGACTACTGTAAACAAGAGAAGAATTCTGGATGTTAGCCATTACGTCTTCTCACCACATTAATGAAAATGCTGGAGGTGCTTAAAATGCCTCCTCCTCCTTTCTGTACCAGACCCAGCAATCTTTCAAAGTTCAACTGTGCTACCTTTACACGTCTCTTACAGCACAATCCTACAACTGTCTGTTCATTAACACAGCAGCTCTGAGGACTTTCTTATGAGACTGGACAATTTAAGTATTTTAAAAAGATTCTGAAAACACTTTCTTGAGACCACTGTCTACTTAAAGCAACACAAGGCACTGCTAGTCATGGAGCAATGATTTCAGCTTTTAGGCTTTATATCCACACAAAATTGAGAGGATGACATGTGATGGTAGTACAGCCTCATTTTCAGAGTTTAAGAGAGCTGTACATATTCCACACAGCTGAAGTGCTGTCTACAAGTTGAAATCCCACTTCCTAAAATTACCTGCATGAGCACAGAGGAATTCTAAAAAATAATTTGTGAAAAAAATTCCTACTACAGACACTATTCCCTTGGAATGTCTCTGTATGGGATACAGTACAGTTAATTTAAGTTTGCTATGTGGTTGACTCATTTATCTTGAAGTTTTTTCTTTATAAAACTGACAGAGTAAGTTCAATGCAATAATAGCTCATGAAATTTTTATATTAGAAGTATTTTTTTAATTAAAGCAAGGATATAAAAACATTATCACCTTTAAAGTATTGACTGCAAGAACAACTAACCTCTTGGCAGTCCAACAGCACTAGACAACAAATGGACTGCTTTAAGTCATACAGTTGATTTCTCCATTTATGATAAACTATTAATCTCAAACAAAACAACACCATTGCAAAGGCTAAGTTAGAATTTGAAGTTTATATACTCATAATGCAACAAATGTTATTACTTCTCTAAATGCAGGAATCTTTGCATCATGTCATCAACGAACTTCTTTTAAAAGAAGCTTTTTGTTTGAATATAGCCTTCGGTGTAACTATAATCTCATTTGAAAGGTTTTAAAATATTTTAAAAGTCAGCTAGGAATTTAAAATCCAAATATTTGTTTTAATTTTCCAATCTATTACTACATGTAAGGAATGGAATTTATCACAATCGAAGACCTTGAGCAGGAGCCAGTGCTTCAGAGATATTACATGACATGCAGGTCAGTGCTTTTTAAGATATTAAAGAGCTCCTTAACAGTGCAGGTCCTTAACAACCATTAAGGATATGGAACGGCTATTCGTCCTAACAGATATGAAATATCTAATCACAGTCAGACACTCCTAATAGTTCTACTTGTCAACCACCCACATTTTTAGTATCTACATACCTTTTAATGTGTGTTACGTTTACCAGAAACAGCTCGTCCCCTCATTAACTAATTCTTCTTTTGCTTAAAAGAATGGGCTTCCATGTAATTCTTGTTTTGAACTAAAGTTATTTTTCTTCCCTTCCTCTTTATATAGAGCTCCACACTTAAGATAGTTCTATGCTTAATAACTTTTAGATTACTGAGTATGAAAGAATGGACAGCAATTTTTGGGTTGTTTGTGCTATTAAATGGGTCTACGGTAATTAAATACACAACTTTAGATAGTGAAATATAAATGGTAGTAACCAGAAAGATGAAGATGTATAAAATGTTACACTAAATGCTGTGTTTAGTGTGAGCATTTGTTGTTGATAGGAAAGAGCATCTTAAAAAACTGCAGCTGGATGCCATATTGAGATTTCTGGTATACCAATTAAAACTGAAGATTTCAACATACTGGTTTTTAAATGGTTGCCTTTGTTCATAACTTGATACTTCTAAAGAGACCAAAACAAATTAGGAATTGAGTTTCTTTAATTCCTACAACAGCTTTTAAAAGAACTTAGTAATTTTTTTTTTGTAAAAGAATTGACTTCCACTGTCTTGAACACAGTGCCAAATGAGATCTCACGTTTCTTCCCCTTAACTTTTATCTGCTCTTGATTTTTAACCAGCTGCTACCTAAGCTCAATTTTAGTTCATCTACTAAAAACCTAACACTGCTTCTATTCCTACATTAGCTGTAAAACATGTGCATCACAGTAATACTTACAGCTACTTTGTAAACAACACGTTTCCATCATTTTCAAGATTGAGGATATCAAGAGAATACATCCAGAAGTAGTCCCGTAAAATGGTGAATTTGAGCCATTGCAGCGACGAGTCCATACAGGTGCAGCCGCAATCCAGAGAAAGGGACAGAGGCAGTGTAAGAAAGAAAGAAAGAAGAAAAAGTTACTTACATTTGATCAAAGTAACCCACAGTATTTTCCATCCAGTATGCAGCATATTAATCAGAATCACAAAATGGTTTGGGAGGGAAGGGATCTTGAGGAATACCTACTTCTAAACCCCGTCATTGGCATGGACACCTTCCACTAAGTCAGTTTGCTCTAAGCCCCATCAAACCTGACCTTTAACACTTCTGGGGATGGGGCACCCACAGCTTCTCTGGACAGCTGGCTCCAGTGCCTCACCACCCTCACAGTAAAGAATTTCTTCCGAACAGCTAATCTGAACCTACCCTCAGTCAGTTTAAGGCTATTTCCCCCTTGTCCTTTCACTTCATACCCTTGTTAAAATTCCCTCTTCAGCTTTCTTGCAGGCCTCCTTAATTTACTTTGTTAGTGACCTTAATTTAGTTTGGATTATACATAAGACAACCTAATTTTTCAGGGTAATATACTACATGAACTCCAGCCATTTAACATCAATACAGGTAGTTATACAATAGCTCTTTTTAATTCAGTTATTCAGTGTGTTTTTTGTTTGCCGTATGTTACCTGAACCTGTAATGGGTTCAAGGGTGTTTCTTCTTCTGAGGTGTTCACTAGAACATGCAATCTCATTTCACCACACTACTGCACAGTATCTTTACTTTAGTGTGGAAAAGGTACAAAGATCAAAGACATCATCACAGCAAATGTCTCCTACAATTCTGTACGTCTAAAGTCTCTTTATACAGTCAGTGAACAGTGTCAATTGACTTCATTTGCAACACTGAGCATTAGGAGCACTGCTTCAACCTTGGATACAACTGTCACAGTTCAACAGCCAGAAAATAAAGAACAAAGTAGGGAGCACAAGTTAAGTGTCTGTTCAACAACATCTAACTCTGTTCATGAAAAGAGGTCTACAACAGTTCTCCAACACACCACTTACAATACCTTAACTAGAAAGATGTATCACAAAGATCCCTTAAGTTTCTGTTTGTCACTGAACATCTTCCCATGCTTGAGTATTTCAAGACATTGATACCAAAAAAATAAGTAAAAAACCAAATTTTAATACCAAATTGTAGGCCAAGAGTTAAGATGCTTCTGCATCTTAATATCTAATTTTTAATCAATCCCATAGTCACAGAGTCTGAATCCATTTTTAGAAACTTTACACTGTGATGGAAACTGCAGTTCAAAGTGGCACTGAAGTCCTCTTCTGCTTTTGTACCTACTGCAATACAAGCTTCCTGTTTTTACAGCCCCCTTCATGTTCTACTAGCATCCAGAGCCATAACAGCTCAGCCCATTGGGTACACTGCTGCTGTACTCTTCTGAGACGACAAAAAAGCAAAGCACTGCTGATCAAGCCAGTCCTCCTCTCTGCCTTGACACAAAATGCTCTGGGAGGCAGCTCCCTTTCCTTTGGGAGGAAGACAGATACTTATGCAGCAGAACTGGAGAAAGCTGTACAGGCTGGAATGCAACTAACACAGCATATCCTACAGTAGTCCCAGTACTCAAAGATTTTAATATCAACCACCTTAAGTACTATATTACTATTGGTATCATGTTGCACATCACTACTTTCAACAGTGAAACAAGGTAACATCATCAAGCACTAGTTCATCAAGGGCAGACAAGGGCCTCCTACCCTGGACAAGAGCAGTACTATTTCAAAATTTATCATCCAGCAAGAACAGCCACATGGGTCACACCGAAGTTCCTGCCTTCAACACTGGCCAGAAACATACATCTAAGGTAGTACATACAGGAGAATAAACAGAGCAGTCTTAAAACCTCCACAGTCACCAAATATCTGCCGCGAAACCATTTAGGATGGGGGTATTTCTTCACTTAAACAACATTTGACCAATTTCTCTTTCACACACATTCTTCTTACAGTCATAAAAACAGCATCCACAAAAGTCCCTGTAGCAAGGACCCTCTCTGTACACTGTTAGAAGGAGGACTTGATCTTTTGAAAATTACCTCCTGTTAGCTTAATTGCTGCACAGTAGTATCTTCACTGGAAACAGCCCTAATCATCTAACTTACTGCATTCAAAAGAAGCCACTTCATGTCTCTGATGGCTCCTGTTGCTCTTATATTAGTCTAGCTCTGTACTCTTCTGAAGAGGCCAGGGCAATAGCTACACACAGTATCCAAGAGGTAAAACACAGATCCAATTTCTGATCATGTGCTCTCTTACGCTCTGATCCTTTTACTGATTCCCAACATGTAACTTATTTTACTCCTTCCAAGCACTGAAATGATGACACTGCAAACTGTACACAAGACTTCACTCCTGAGCTTTAAAAAACATGCACAGCTTGCCACCGAGCATACAGCACAGCAGTCCACATCTATCACTTTACATTCACCCACAATGGATTCTAGCAATCATTTCATAACAAATCTTCTAATATTTCATATTCTTGTAGTTGTCAGCCATCTCCAATCTAAGCACAAATGAAGGCAAGACATACAATTAAGAATTTGGCCTTAGACGACTTTCAGTGCATCCACTCTGTGTACTCAATGTTGCTTTAATATAAGTCTCCCTCAAGCAAAATGTCACAGCCCTCATAAACCAGTTGCAGCGCTAGTGTTTTTGGATCCATCATATGAATCAATGAATTAATAGCCAGCAGCAAACTGCTCTAACTATGCAAATGAGCGAAAAGAGAAACAAGGCATCACTGGCTTCCCAAGCAGTTCTAAGGGAGATCACTGATAAAAAAAAAAAAAAATTCTTTCTTTTTAAATAAGTCTATCATCTTGGTTATTGACCGACACTGTAATTTACATTTCTCCTTTATTCTGGGATGACTGTGTTCAGGAATGATAAACTTAAAGTCATTCTTCAGGTATTACCATCTGGGCAAAAAGATGAGAGTCTCTGGCCTAAGGTCTAGTGTCTGAGAAAAGAGCATACCTTATCCCTCTGATCAAAAGGATGTGGAAGTCCAAGGTGAGCTAAAGCCATTTTTTACCTCTATGATGTGCAACCTGAGAGTTCAGCGCACACTCAACATAGGTAAGTGCAGCTGCTGTGCACTGGTAGAAACCAACAGCCTGTAATATGATGTTATGAAAACTCTTTGAGGATTTATGACACAGCCAAACTAGCAGCAAATATTAATGAAGACAGCTGGAGAGAAAATAGAAGACCAAACAGAAAAGCAGTGTGACATCAGGGAGTCACTGTCCTTTCCAATCAAACTTGGCTTTAGCACTTCACAATCAAATTTACTCTAGGAGAAAGACTTACTTTTCCTCTAGTCACCTCCTAGGAAATACTGCTTTTAAAAGTACCTAGAACTATCACAGAAAACCCAGAAATAGTTGAAATTTGACCACAACACAAAGTGGTACTAAAAAGGGCAGATACCCTCTGCATTTAGCATATGATAGAAGCATTTGTTGTCATCAACAATGGAAAGAGAAGTTGATCATTCTTCACTCATTTCACACAGCTGGAACCAGCAACACCCCTGAACACAGTATTTTTTTTCTGCAATTTACACTTGCTATGGTGTCAATTCATTTTGGTAAGGTAACTAGACCATAGAAGTTTCCTTTATACACAATTTACTTTGAAAAGATGTCAGTGCTGCTAAAACACAAGCATTTGCATTTGCTCTAACAATTATTTCAATAATTAAAATAGTATTTTTAGAACTTTAAGCTGAATTTCTGCAAACTCTTTAGCCACCGTATTTCTGTGCAATAACCTACCATCATGCTGTGAGTATGACCAGTTTGACAGTTTCTGGTTCTTTGCATAAAGACTGGTCTATAAACACTGTTTACTCCTATTTCCTCCACTATTCCTGACATGGTAACATTTATTTTCTTTCTTTCTAACAATACTAGTTATTTGAAGTCTCCATATCAATACAGAGATGTGGAGATCTAAATTTTCTACTGTTTATTAAACTGCATTTTTTTAACTTGTCAATACGGAGGCAATACATAAAGAAAAGAAGTAAGACATCTCCCCATCTTGTCCTCCCACATCTCGGAGACAGACAGCAACTGCACATCTTGCAACTTACAGTTTCTGTTACAGCGTTCTTAAAACAGAGGCAGTATTTAGTGTAATAATGCTTCAACAATCCGTGAGCACTTGTCAAGATAATACGGACTACCTCAGCATTGACCTTTTTCTCTGCAAAAACCTTTAAGATAAACACAATCCATATTAAAAAAAGAAAACCAAACAGAAAAAAATCCAAACAACAAAAGAACAAAGTAGGGAAATAAAATAAAAGGGAAACTCATCAGATCTATTTGCAAAGTTAAACTTAAGCTGCATCTATGAACACATTTGTCCTTTCACTATTCAAAGTAAATATATTTGCTGGGTCAGTAACATCTGCTGTAATCTGCATGGCAGAAGTCTAGCACTGATGGAAAGGAAATGAGCACTTCTATTCCCTCAAACAGACATCAGCTGCAGCCTTTCTTTACAAGACAACATGATTTCCAAGTGTGAACTGAGGGTATGGCCTACATTAGAAAAATAAAAAATATTTTCATAAAGAATTTTAAAAAAGAATATTCTTTCAATGCATAACCACAATGTAAAAATAAGGATCTCTTTCAGTCTCTAGTAGCAAGCTGAGTAAGTAATAATTTCAAGCACTGATCCAATGAATGCACTAATTCAACTGTTCCTCAAAATCTCACTAGGCATAGTGAGTGAATATAGGTGAAGAATGAGCTTTAGGCTTCCCTCTTTTTTCCCATACCAGACACTTTGACCTGGCTTATTAAAAATAGTGCTGAAATACATGTGATGTCTAAGAGCAAAAGGACTCTGCACTGTAAAGACTAGAAAGAGAAGACAGCATAATCTGTCTGTTGAGCTACAGGGAGCATGTCCAGGAAGAAAGCAGAAAACCCTAAACAAAAACGAACAGGATGTAGCAGGCACATTACTAAACCTTAAGTTGTCTAGTAAAAAGAAATCTGAGAGACTTCAGAGCTAGTGTACAATAAATATGCACAGCAGCTATAGCCAACACAGCCAGTGCTGCACTTCTTTGAGCAGCCAAAGTGCAAGAAAGCAGACAACTACAGGGAAATGCAGTCAGTTAAATATTTAGAAAAACAAAGCCAATTATAAATAAATGGGGGGAGTGAAGGAAGGAGGTTTTCAAAGTGTAAAAGCAGGCCTGTATAACTAAAACATACAATACTAAAAAGTTTTACCCAGAATAAATCAGGCCAGCCACACATGTTGGCAATTTCTGTAATCATTCAACCTCGACTAGAATTAGCTAGGCAATTGAAAGTAAAGCAAACCTTTTTTGCATTTTAGATGAAATTAAAGTACAACAATACTATTTTAAAGCTTCTCGAGTATTTGCACATTCTCCCCTTTATTCTGGCTTTAAAAAACCCTTAGTATGCCTGCAGAGAGCAGCACTCAAACAACCATCACACAGCAACTTGCATCCAACTGAAACGACCAACTAAAAATCACATTTGACAGTGAAGTGACCGATTATCTTCCACTCTATAAAGTCGGGGTCAAAATGAAATGGCAGCTGGGAACCTCATGTCAAGAACGGTATCAACCACACATCACTTGGTGCGTTGATCACACCCACTAACCTCCCTAACTAACTCCTCCTCAGTTTTGCTGTCTTTGAATGTTTATTCGAATACAAATACTGAACCAAGGGCTGAAGATGAAAGATAAAAAAGAAAAAAAAAATTAGAACACCCAAAAAACCAAACCCAACTATGGAAGATTCCTGAATATAAAGTCTCCAAGGAGAAAAAAAAAAAAAAAAAACACACTAAATACAAACAAATAACTCCAAGAACGAAAACAAATTGTTATTACACTTTATATTTAACATATCTCATGACTATTTAGCTTGTGGATATTTCCCAAAAGACACGTAAACAGAAGATTTTAAAATAATTTTAAAAACTAAAAAAAAAACCCCACCAAGCAATACCAAAATGGTGGTATCTTTCAGACAGTTTTATCTCACCCTATTTTCATCTCCTACAACATCAACTAAACTATGGTTTTGAAAAGAGCCATTTCTAAGGAAATGGAAATTCTCCCCCAAGTAGGTCAGTACCTTTACATGCAGACCATTTTGAGTCTCATTTAGCACTGGAAACACAGAAAGAAAAAAGAGACAAAGCACAGCAAGTATTAAGAAACAAACTAACATGTCATGCTGCAATATATCATTTAGTTCCTTTGTCATATCCTTTTTCAGTTCCTTCAGGTTCACCCTAACATTCCATTTTCCTTCAAAATTTGCATACAGATTAAAAGATTCAGCAGGTGATGATCAAAAAAAACAAAATGGAAGAAAAAAAAACAACCCAAGAACAAATCCAAACCAACCGATTCCCACACCAAATCTCTGGGTGAAGCAGCAGCAACAGCACAGGCATCTCCAATAAACCCAAGCACAGAAGTGAGTTTCTCAGGAAGAGCAGATTGCTGCAATCCAACTGGCAATATTTCAACCAAGGGACTCTGAAAAAGACATTTGCAGGTGTGCACTTTGCACTTCCTTCTGTTCAATGCCTGGAATCCCCACAGATGTGAACTCCCCAGCAGCACATCCCATTCTCCCTCTTCACCAAGCAGCTGTAATGATGGCATGACAAGAAATAGCATTATTACAGTTCTAGCCCAAAGGGCTACTATCAGATCTAGTAAAATTTCTTGAACATGTAGGTGTAGAAATGCTAATGAGAGGTGAATCATTCATGCAAAAATACTCAAGTACATTCAACACAGTCTAAATGAAGTGCATTCCCCTTAAAGAGAAAGATTACAGTATTTCAACCTGATTCTTCTGTTAACGTGAATAATTCTCATTTGATAAGTAACTAGAGTGAAAGGTTTTTACCAGACATTTCTGTATGGTGGATGCAACTCACTCCAATATGGAAGACACCTAGTTTTCTGTATATTCATATTTTCCTACACTAGTTTCTATGCTGAACTCCTTACCCTCTGCCATAGACAAGCTTTCAGAAGTTCTGCTGGTTTCACCATGACAGACATTTTGAATTAAAATTTTAAGGCACATGTACGTCCCTGTTCCCCCATAGCATATTTTAATCATACCAAAACACAGAATTTAGGCTTTTTAATTATAATTTTTATGATATGCTGAAATCGTATTTTTCTGTTTCAACACTTCTACTACAAGGTTCATCACTTTGAGAGAGGTCCATAGGGATATTATTACATTACTAATACTTAGAGAATTTTACCTTTTAACTATTTCCACACTGAGTTCTCTATTTAGAATATAAAGAATTCTAATGAGACCAAGATGATTAAAAAAAGACCCAGGTGTTATTTCAAAGAATTATGCCAAGTCAAGTATTAAAAACCATTCCATGTGTTAAATGTAGATATCATGAAACACAGCTGGCAGCCTGCATTGTTTTTAATTATCTTTATTTTAAAGCTAGAGATACACCACAGAAAGATAGCTCCCATTATAATTACTGTGTAAGGAAGATAGTAAGTAAAAGCTAAGATTCTTTCCCTGTGAATTGCAATGGCAACTGATACACAGAATGGTCCATATCTAGAGCAAAATTTACCATCCGGATTTAATATTAAGACTACTACAATACAGAGTTGGTAAAACTACCATTCATCTGTAAAATAGTTTGGCATTTAGAAATCCTAAAGTTTTATTTCACTTACTCTATGTCAAAGATTTAATTTTTAACTTGGTGCTTACTGCACATGTTTTTCAAGGGAAAGGGAACACATCCGAGAGCAACTAAATCATCGGCAGTCAAATTGCTCTGGAAGACTAAACTAAGGCTGTAAAGAGTGAAGCCACTGCTGGATTGCAAACCATCCCAGTGATTAACAGCACCAACGCTGTTGCTTTCTCAACTTCCCAAATTATTTCGTTTTTGGCTTTAGTGAGGAAGCTGGCTGTGAAGAGCATGCATTACATGGTCCAACATGTAAACCAGCTGAGCAGCTATGCTGCATTATCAGCCCTTCCAAATTTCAAGTGGGAGTTATATCCTCTCCACACCTTGTTGCCACACTAGAGTACTCAGCAGGCAAGATTCCCTAGCAGAAACACAAGTCAAAGCAACAGGAAACTCAGGATCGTTGTTGATGTCTACAGCGACAAAGACTTGAACATACCAAGAAAGAGTCACGTTTACCTAGGGGGACGCTGGATGCCTTGCAGGCGGATCACAAACCGGGGCAAGCGAAAATCATTCAGCGCTTAGGTTGGAGGCTGTCCATTAACACTTCTTTACAGAAGCTGTCTTAATCACTATCAAAGTCTTCTCCAAATCAACTTTTGCATGTGATTGGACAAACAACACGTCAGTGACCCTTCACTACTAACATACTGACATTCAAATAACTTAACTTGGTCTGAATAAAATACTGAGTATTAATATAATTTTAAACGACCCAGCTGAAAATTTCAACTGTTGAAGAATTCTAAACACAACAAACCTCACAAGACCTTCTACAGAGCCCCTGTTATTAAAGACATGAAAAGGAACACCCCCACCCAGCTCAAAAATTAACTTGCCAAATTTGAAACTGCTGGTAAGGAAAAACTCCCTGCTAAAATTCCCTGCTTTCCTTGCCAAATTTTTATGAGACGGGCTCATTACCCCTACCCTCTCCTCCCTTCAAGCATCTAATCTTCGGCATTGTTTTGAACTTGTAACATTTAGCCATTTTTTGCTTTAACTGAATGAAAAGGAGATTCCTTTTTTTCGGAATCCTCAACTGTACAACACACGACCACATACTAAAGGGTTTTGCCCAGTCTCTTTAAGGTCTTGTTCCTCATTGTTTGTCTCTCACACTGAAACTGCAGGTTCTTTCCACTGCTCTGAGAACTTACTGGTTTGCAGATGCCCACAGAATTGGAAATAAGAGCACTGAAGGTCAATATTTGGCAGAGCTGAACAGTAGGAGATGACTGCGAATTTTAGTACCATACTGCAGCAGTTTGCAGTCTATTCTCCTCTAAGTTCTCCCTCAACGAAGTGCTACAAAAATAAAGAACACAGAAGACAACAGGATGGCTTCGTTTTATCCATCATCAAGGGAATACTCACACCTTGCTTTCACACCAGCTGGCAAAGCCACCCAAGAAGAAAAGAAACTTTTCTTGAAAACTACTCTTGAATCTCTTGGTTTGTTAATACACCTTTACTAACTACAATTAGGATATGTCTGTTCCCAGAAGCAAGGGACAGGGAGTATTAAGAGGATGGGTTGCCTGGCATCAGTCTGCTTCGGAAATTTTCACTGGTCCAAATGTGAAAACATTAAATTACATTTAAGCCGACATCTGGAATTTACTACAGTGCATATTGGTAACACACATTCAGAAAAGCCTCTGCTGTCAGAAAGCTTCCAGAGAATTATATTTCTCCAGCAACAGCTTTTAATGCCTCAAAACTGCTTTTTTGGTTATTTGTTTTTTGTTTATAACAGGAAGTCAGCTAAAACTGGTATTTCAAGATACCACCAAAGTCAGGATCTGATCATGACTACAAGACCCTCTGCATTGTGAGATTTCTGCATCCATCATTAATGAGGGTCTTAAGTTTTGCAAATCACTCTAGAAAAGTCCTAATGCTAATATAATATTACCATAAATGTCATAGGCAATGATTCAACAGCCTGTAATAAAAAGCCTCACCTCACCTATTCAGTGATCAAGGATTCAGCGATCAACAGGAGCTGAAACAAAAGACATTAAACTTTGCCCACTTAATAAACTTTGTGTTTACCCTCAGATAAGTCACCAGCTCTCACGAAGGGGAGAATACTACATTCTCAACCACTAGCACTAATTCCTCCAACAGGACCCAGTCTTCCTCCTTCCCTATCTCAACCACTGGTAGAGTGGAAATAAACAAGTTGTACAACTAGATCAACTACCACGTATCTCTGCTGCCTTGGGCACACCAACACAGCAACTGCCAGCCTATGTTAAGATTCAGTGTTTGGGTGGGATGAGAAAATCAAGCTCTCTTCTCTTTGCAGCAGTGCTGTATTACACCAGTCTAAACTATACACTAAACCAAGACTACATATATCTTCTACTGCCGAAGTGGTCGGCTGAAGTTTCAACTCTTGCCTTGAGCCCACTTTCATTTCTTCTTTCATGCCAACACCTCTGTGACCACATATTATGAAAGCTTCAGGGAGATCAACTAAGACAAAGAAAATCACCTTGAGTTAAAAAACAGAGGCTGACCCTGTGAGCTGAGCTCCATGAACTGACTTGCTACTGGGCTGAAGAGGCACCAGGGTGGGCAGAGCAGCAGAATTGCCTCCTTTTAAGCAGCTGGCCAAGAGATTCACCTAGGAACTGCACCACCAGGGTGAGCTCAGGCTGCCCTGCTATCAGTTCTGATAACTGCATATTGAACAAGTGAGATTAGCTCACGCGCCAGCTGAAAACTACTGTTAAGGTTAACTTTCCATTACATCAGCAAGCTCATCGAATCACACCACCATATGAACACTGGAAGGTTTTCTATACTGTGCATAGAAAAAACACAAAATCAAGACAGGATTTTTCAACTGCAGTCCAGTTACATATAATTTTCAGTCTAAGCTATAAAATCACATGGTAAGGTTCTTACGAAAGAACAAAAAGGAAAGCAGACACAAAAAGGAAAGCAGACGACACTTCTGGGCACACTAGGACTCCCTGCACACTGTGACAGAATTACGCATAAATGCAATTAAAACAATGCAACTGGCCAACTGGAAAAAGTTTGATTTAAGCTTTATGTTAAAGTTAACTTAAGTATTCTTGGTAATTCTGACCACCTTGCTAGGTCAAGTTTCATTTTATTTAAAGTTCAATATGAATCATTACATGAATGGTCGTTTAAATGTACAAGAAATAAAAATAGGCAATATTTAATGCATTATTCTTCTAAGAATCTACCTGCCCATAATTCAGTGACAATCACTGGCAGCAGTACCAACTTTCATGCCATCTTATATTTTTCTCAGTGTCAACTCCAATGACCAACAATGCTTTTTCAGACAAATGTCACTCCAGAAATTCATCTGCTGCCTTTTTGAAAGGCTTCTTTGTAATAACATCATTGTATGACAGACTTATTTCTGCATATATGGAGACACTTTTGATAGGAATTTGATAAACTACTACTTCATAGTTCAACATTCTCCAACAATGTTGAAGAGCACACCTCATATACATAGCTTGTATTTCTATTTTTCTGGTCATTCTTCTGTCATGCTTTACTCCACAGCACTGGAAAGAAGCCTCATATGGGATATTCCCTGCTCTAAGAGCACACTTCTAAAGACCACTGTCTTCCTTTGATCTTTTTCATCAAACAAAAGAGCAGTCTCAAGTAATTTTTCTTCAGGTCTCACATTCTCTCTTTTGTGAATATGATGCAATCTTTCAATTTAGAAAGCTCTATTTTAAAAGTGTCAGACCAAAACTATGTGCTGTATCTTAATATTGATCCCCATAGAGCTACAATGGGTCATGGGAGGAAGCAATCTACCTAATGTTTTAATCAATCCTCCCCCTGGTTGTAACACCTTAAGTATTCAGATTAAAAAATAAAAAATAAGAAGCACACAAGTATTAACAGCTTTAAGTAGCAAGAATAATAATAGTAATAACCAAAAAAAAAAAAAAGGCAATTAAGAAAAGCAGTATCTGTAGGTGTTATTCTTAATGTTGACCAAAAAAATTTCTAAATCTTATGTGCCACTAAGAAATAATTCAGTTCTATTTTAATTTAAGTGCTTCTTAATGTAACACCCAGAGTGATACTGTTCAGCAATACTGCTTCCAAAATTATCTTCAAATGCGTCCTGAGGTATCACTGCGTTAAATGACAGAAATGTGGTGTGAAAACAGCCAAACAAAGAGACATTTGAAAATAAGATACAGAAGTATTCTGTTCCCCATGAGTGGCTTTAAGAAGGACTGCTGGGCAGTGACTCTTGAGCAGCAGCCCTGCCAGCCCGTGCAACCAGCAGGTTCCTGTAAGGCACATCTGAAGCATGGAATAGCTCTGAAGCATGAAAAGGAGAAGATTAAGTGGCTTTTGGGGGAAGGAAGTCCAGAACATACATCAGAACAAGGTTTCGTAGGGCATGTGTTTTACATTGCTCTAACTCAAACTCTACTAAAAGGAAAGTGGATACATATTGGCTTCTGAAGTGCTTATGAACCTACTGGCTACTTTTTTGATTTTTAATGTAATGTAAGGATGCCATGGCTTACAGGAGTTTCAAACCTATGTCCATGAAATGAAGCCAATACCTGGTTTTACAGGGCTGCTGCATTAAAGTACAGTCATGAAAGTAAATACTGACTTGATTCTTTCCTATTTAAAAGCCCCACAGAACAGAAAAGAGCAACCTGATGACATTACAGAATTATCAGTATGCAGCCATGAAACCAGGGCAGGAAAAAAATTTGACTCATCCCTGATATACATGAAACTCACTCGGGCAAGGTGAACAGGAAATCACTGGTTTCTGTAAACTGAGTTCCCAGCCCTTGCAATTGAGAAATGCCTTTACCTCGCTTGTGCCACCATCCCCACCTCTGCAAGACATCTATTCCACAAACACCAGCTCAAGATGTTCAAACCCTCCTAGGGAATAGTTTGTGACCGCCTACAGTTTAACACTACCCCGAATTTGAATTACTAATTTAAACGAGGTTTAACTAAACTACTTAAATGGTGACTAAATGTCATTCTAATTACAGAGCACACAATTGCAATTAACTAGCTCATTTCAGGAGCTGGAGCACCAACTTACAGAAAACAGAATGTCGCTCATACATACGCATCTCTGGTCTAGACAAGTTAAGTGAATAGTCTGGCAATAAAGTGAAGCTAAAAACGTGTGTCATACTACAGTCCTCTCTCCTACACCTTCTATAAAGCAAATCTTCCTTCACTGACTTTATGTTTAAAATGAGGTTTTGAATCTGCAGCCATTGTATTTTGTAACAATTTGTTGTCTTAATGGGTATTTTAAGGTAGTAATAAAAACACCGCAGCAGCACTGAGCTACTAGAACGGAAGAAAATACAGCACACGAAGTATGAACCTGCCCCACAGAAGAGACTAAATACCACTAAGCTGACAGCCAGTTAAAGAAAAAAAAAAAATTCTGCTGTGCACGTTTAGATGTTTTCTATGCTAGAAAAGAAGCAAAGCCTCTTATATTTTAGCTTACAAAGCAGACAAATCTAACCTTTCATTTCTGCACAAGATAAAACGACCAAATTTTTATCCATATACATAGAAACACACATACACTGAGTATGTATCTGAAGAACTGTTTTAACTGAAACCAGTTACTTGTCTTTATGGGTAAACAGAAGGAAATGCTGTGAGTTATCATCTGCGCATGGACAATATGTACAGTTCTTGTTATGTCTGCTTCAATTTCAAAATGATTTAAGTAACAACCCTTTCTTTCATAGTAGCAAGCACAGGTGACGCTCTTGGATTACAATTCAGGTTTCAACACAGACAAGGTAGTAATTAACCTTTAAAGCAATGGCTTCTTGAAACCCACTCTCCTAAGGAAAAAAAAATCTATGTATTGTTATTTGCAAGTCAGCTTAAAAAAAATATTTGGTCATCCAAAGTCAGATTGAATTACTGCTCTTATGTTCACAAACGAACAGCTAAAGATGCTAGTAATTACACAAACTAAGCAGATATCAAGTGAAAGATGCTAAACACTACACAAAAATTATATATATATATATATAATTATAAAGAAGAAATAAGATTAGTTTGCTATCTCAGTGAAAGTTCTAGCCACAAATTAAATTATCATTTAGCACTGAGAAGCTATCACTACAAAAACCCATAGAAGGTATGGTCTACCTTTTAAGCCCAGATATACAGCAGTGGCCCCATCTAACTTCCATGGGGACTAAACCTGCATATTTTACATAAACGGACATTTCTTTAGTCGTGACATTAATACAGATCATAGGTACTTCTACATATAGAAGGATTTCTTTCACTGAGCAGAACCTGAAGCCACTATCAGTCAGAGAGAGATTACAATGGCCAGGAAAAAACATTCAGTGAATAGGTAGTTCTGACAGTCTTCTGTTCAGCGACATTTCATCTGCAGGAGGCGGCATACAAACTGCACGCAGAAAATTCCTGAACGATGTCTTTTCTTGGAATTACATCTTCACATAGATGGTTCAGCGTGAAACAAACAACTTCACGCTAAAATAAGTTTAGCTGCTTTTCCTTAAGTAGCCCATTAAAAAAATCTTCGTGCATAATCGCCCCTTTTCCCTGCCACCCCCCTGAAACACTTAAGCACCCCTACAATTTATTCTGCAAGACTGGTTCGCTAAGCGAGCGGATCAAACAGAAACTGCTCAAAAAAGGCGATTCACCCAGACACCCGAGGCAGCTGTTCGAAAATTCTAATTTCTACTCTCTTCTTCTTACAAACGACCGGCCGAGGCCCCCCCGGGCTGCAGGAGCACGGGCTGGGCCGGCGGGGCAGCGCGGGCGGGCGCCCGTGCAGGGGCCAATAAAAGCCAGACCCAATAGAATACATAGCCCTCCGAAACTGCCCTAGCGAGGAAGGGAAAAAAAAAGAAGGGAAAAAAAAAAAAAAAAAAATAAAAAAAAGCTGGAGAAGGCAGCAAGGGAGGCGGGCAGGCGGCTGGCGGGCTACCGCTGCCACACACGCTCCCACCCGCGCACGGGCGCCCCCTTCCTTCCTTCCCCCTCCTCCCGCGATTCCAGTCCCACCCGCTCTTCTCCCGCATATTTGAAAGGCTGCTTTAATTCCTGCAGCAGCAAATTCCTCCCTCCCAAATTTGGGCGCAAAAGGAGAAAAAGGGGAGGAGGGACCGGGATGGAGGGGGAAGGGGAGAAAAGCGAGGGAGAAGAAATATCTCCAGCATTCTCGCCGCCCGGCTCCCCAAGCCCCGCGCAGACATTATACAATTTCGACGAGGCAGGAAGTGACTGAGGGGGGGTGGGGGGGAGAGGCGGCGGCGAGGGGGGCTGGAGCCGCATCTGAGTAGGACGAGGAAGGCGGGGGACGGCCAAAGGGACCGGGGGGCCCCGCGGCGGGGCCGCCGGGATGGGAGCCTCGGTGGTGCCCGCGGTATTGCCCCCCCGCGCCGCCTCCCAGCCCACCCATGGCGGAGACCCCACGGCCGCAGGCTCGCACTGTCACGGCCCCCACGCCGCGCCTCGGCCCCGGGCTGGAGACTCACCCATGGCGCTGTCCGGCGGCGGTGCGGCTGCCGCTGCTAACGCTGGGCTCCGGCTGGCTGCTCGTCCTCCCGCTCTACCTCCCTCAGCCGCGGCGGCACCGAGCGGGCCGCCCCCTCTTCCCCGAGCACCTCCCGACAGCCAACCCGGCGGCGATTCTCCAACGCCCCCTACGCCGATTCCGCCGAGGGGCCGCGGCCCTTCCGCACACAGCGCCTACGCGCTCCCGCGGCCGGCCGGACTTAGCGGCTCCGCTCCCGCTGCCGCCTCCGCCTGCTCCTCCTCCTTCTCCCTCGCCGCCTCCGCCCAGCTCCTCACACGCTCCCCGCCCGCCTCTCCGAGCACGCAGCGGCTTCCGGCTCAGCCCCTCCACCCGGCGCGGTCCCCACGTCTCTCCCCCGCCCCTCCCAGCCCGGAGTCGGTCTCGATGTTATTTCCTCCCGCGCCGCGCCGGAGAACAGAGGGACCGCTCGGAGGCCATTTTGGAACCGGGCGTCCGCTGCGGGCGCTTGAAGGCCGCGCGGCGGGCAGGCCGGGCTCTGCCCCGATCAAAGATGTCCGCCGGGCTTGCGCGGGGCGAGGCGGTCGCAGCGCCCCCGCCTTGCGGCGGGGCCGTGCTCGGAGCGGCGCCGCTCCGTGCGCGCCTGGCGGGGCCCGGGGCGGGACGGGGCCCCTACGCCGCCTGCCCGCCCGGCCGCCCACGCAGGCGGCGAAGGGAGAGGCCGGCTAGAGAGCGGCACCGCGATGGGCAGAGCGAGCGAGGCCCGCAGCCGCCCTTACCCCGGGGAGCTTGGGGCTGCGGCGCTCGACTCGCTGCTCCCTCCACATAGTCACGATTGGGTGCCCAAGTCGCCCTTAATGAATGAGGACTCATTCATTAAGTGAAAAAAAAAACCCAACCAAAACATAACCAAGCAATTTGAAGGCAGCTGTTGGCAGGCACTAGGTAAAATCCTTCTAGGGGGCTGAAGGGATGCTTGGGTGCCCTGGGAATCCCACTGTCAAGCCCTGCCGCCTGGGCTGCTCTAGTACATCCCTGATACCTTGGATTGGTTCCGTGGAAATACTGCTGCCAGCCGAGATAAACGTCCTTTGCAGTACAGAAGTAACATGGGAAAACGTGGATTCCAAGAGAAGCAGAAACATGCGTTTTGCCCTTCCTATTCCAATGGAGGTCTCAATGTTGTGTTTCCGTTTTACGTTTTGGACAGGTATCTGTCCAAGAGCTTTTTAAAATCTGGGATATTTTATGCCCAAAATGAAATACTGGAGACCTGTATTTATGATGTGCGATTTGAAACTTAGCATAATTTCTTCTGTGTCAGGAATTTTCAAGTATGGTCCTTTCCTGGCCTTTTCTTTCACATGAGGCACAGTGCGCTTTTCTGATTGGGAAAGGTGGTTAGCAAAAAGGTAAAAATACATTCATTTACTGTTTATTGTATAATTTGTTGCTGCCATTATTAAAACTACATCTTAGCATCATACCCTGGTACTGGCAAGATGAAAGCAGTGATTTTCATTTCAGCAGCAAAAGGAAATATTTCAATAATGCAATATTTCTGTAGGCAGTCATAGCCAGGCAGGCAGGAGTAAAAAGGAAGACACTAAGCTTGCCTTTGTTTCTCACAGAGTTCCAACCAATTCTTTCTTGTCTAATATACTCCTTTTTTTTTTTTTTTTTTTTTTTTTTTTTTCTTGGGGGGAGGTGCATTTGATAAACAAATACTTTTTATGACAACAAGGAAAATGCATAGTCTTTTCAGTAAGGTATGCAGCCCTTCACAATGTGGTTCAGCACTGTTCAAGAACTGGAAGTGTTACAATATACTGTGGTTCTTGGGTGCCCAAGGGAAAGAGATTTTTATTATCGTTGGTCACAGGACTGCCAAATGTTATCTTGTAAATCCATGTCTTTCACAATGGATGAGGTAAGAAATAACCTTTTTTTCATTCTGGTTGGTTTAGGTGGTAATGTCCATGGCAATGAAATAGAGCTACATTGCTTTCGTGGTTATTTGAATACCAAAGAGAGACATTTTACACCACAGAAGTTGTTCACTGAATGCAAAATATGGTCTCCACAGCTCTCCCATAAAAATACATTGTGAGAAAACAAACAATACGAATAATACTTGTTTTCTCTCTTGTAGTAAGAGTTTCACTTTGCTTGAAAACATTTATCTTGGTTTTCAGATATGTAATGTTGAGAAAATAGCATGTAACAGATGAGGATATCTTCAAGTAGGAAATCAGGATTTTGGAGAATTCCCTTTTAAGTAAAACATTACTTTGTGGATTGATTGTTGGAAAAACAAAAGTGAGCTTGCACCTTTGAAATCTGCAAAACTGGCACAGGCTTAATGAGGAAACAAGATGCAAGCCAAGGGGTTTTATGTGAGGTTAATGTCCCGTTTTTCTGGGTTGTGAATAGCAGTGGGGGGGTGTCTCTTTTCATACAGCAATTCACAAGCTTCGGAAGATTCTGCAAAATTGTGTTCATTTTGAGAAATAAAGCAAATGCAAATGGGTCCCTGGGGTTTGAAAAATACTGTATTCTATGTACTATATAATAAATCCAAACTTTTTTCATTCCTGTAGTGATCTGCTGGTCTTCTTCAAAAGCAAAGGCTTCATTAAATATGTCATTGAACTTTAAAAAACTGAACTTGCCAAGTAAATTTCAGGATTCTGTAGATTCAAATATAGAAGATACAATTTTGTGACTGCTTTTTGTGAAATTAATAAAAAGCTTTGCAAACTTAAATGTAGGATGCTACCTGCCATAATTCAACCCCCATCTCTGTCCCTCTTGTCTTCAGATACAGGAACAAAAATCACTCACCTTATTGAGAAAATCTACTAACTAGGGTTGCCTCCAGGTTGGTTCCCAACCAGCCTAGCCAGTTTCAGTCTCTCCTTGCCAGTGAGACATAGGAAGACTATTTTGTTTTTCTATTTCTTTTAATGCAAGCAGACGTGACTCACTAGGTGAATTTGCACATAGCATTAGCTCCAGCATGAGATGTGGTGGAATTACTGTGCTTGTAGTCCGCTGACTTGCTCCTGCATGGCAGCTCCAATTCCTTCTGGGTTTGTAGGGCACATGGCGCATCACCAGACTGAATCATGCTTGCTCAGTCAGTCCAAAGTGTGGAGCAGCCTTTGGAGCTGCTGTGCAAGTGTGACAGATCTTTGTGTACTACCAAGCGATGTCTTGCCCAAAGTAGGTTTTTTGGACCAACTACGTGAAATCCTAAATTCTTGCTCCTAACCCTTGCAAGGCTGAGGATGCTCAATGGGGAATAATGAGCACAGCATCCTCCATCAAACCCATCCTTAAATTTCAGGTTGGTAATGATGCCAACAGGCATCTTGACCACTCTTTGACCCCTGCTCGTCATGTTGACCAGAAGCGTCTCTTGTCCTGTGTTCTCTCTTGGACACCTGCTGCGCCTTACGTTGAATGATGATCTCTTTGTAAGTGCTGCCATTTTGCTTTGTTCTCTAGCACAAGAAACAGCGGTAATACAAATGCTAACAGTAATGTGAGGCATCAGGTATCACATCTGTCTTGTCCATTGACCCTGTCCTTTGGGGACATACCAAGTCAATATGGTCATTTGCCTGAATAAATATTTCTGGAGTCAGGCCTGTATTTATGGCACTTTTCTCAGGGGAGGAGGGCTGTCATGAAACCACCCTTGCAAACTCACAAGCAGCACAGAAATCAGCTAGAGGGATAGAGCTCGTCTCCTGTGAGGAAAGGCTGAGAGAATTCATTTTTTTCAGACTGAGGAAGAGAAAGCTTCAGGGTGACCTGATAGCAGCCTTTAGTACCTGAAAGGAGTCTACAAGAAAGGAGATGGACTTTTCACTGGAGCATATAGTGGCAGGAAAAGGAGAAATGGCTTCAAACCGAAAGTAGATATGGAAAAAATTATTTACTATGAGGGTGGTGAGGTACTGGAACAGGCTGCTCAGGGAAGTTGTGGCTTCCTCATCCCTGGAAGTGTTCAAAGCCAGATTAGATGGGGTTCTGAGCAACCCAGTCTACTGGAAGATGTCCCCGCTCATGTCAGGCAGTTTAGAACACAATCTTTAAAAGCCTCTTCTAACCCAGGCCTTTCTGTTATTCTAACTATCATTACTGCTGCAACATGACTGTCTTCTTTGATTACCACCTACAATATTATTCTGCAGATATGCAAATGAAGCAAGATAAAATGTTCACCTCTTTGCCTGTTTTTAAGGTTTGCCATTTACTTTTTTTAAAAAGTGCTCTGCGGCAATAAGAGCCACATTCACCAGCAAGTGCTTATAAAATGCTGTAAAAGTTATGAACACAGGGTTCTATTGAACAATTGCTACAGGAAAAATACAGCATCTCTTGTTTTGTAGTGTGTTTACTGTATCGTCCTGGTATACATCCATTACTTCAATTATCTAAAGAAAGAGGCTTTGATAGATTACGACCCAATGATGTGATCCTTGTGAGAGGCACACACATGCACTTATTGTTTAAGGTAGAAAATGGTTGCTTTGTGCAGTTATAGTGGTGTAGCAGGGAATATAGCTCAGTAGAAGCAGCAAGGCAGCCTAACCCTTAGCCCTGCACTCAACCAGCAACCATTACTTCCTTAAGTGATGTGAAATGCAGCCTTCATGGCAGTTTCCTTCATCCATGTGAAAGACTCGCATCTTGGGAGACATAGGAGGTTTACAGGAGAGTTAAGCTATTTGAAAAATGCACCATCTAATGCGTTGTTTGCACAAGAGTCACAGATGCAAGCTGGTGAGCTGACAGATTGAAAAATACATTTCCTACGCCAGGGAATCAGAGCCTTGAGCAAAGGCCCCTCTCTCCCTTCCACACCTCTGCTTGCAGGCAGCAGCAGAACTGCTGGTATGATCAGGAGCAAGGCGATTGTGTGTGCCACGTGTCCTGTAATTCCAGTTCTCCGTTTGATTATTTGTTAATAAGTAAACCCACTGGGGTTGGGCAGGTCTCAGTAGATCCTTAGAGGCTTTCCCTGTAGGCAGATGTGTAATCGTTAATGAGCAGTGTTGCTGCCGAGCGCACGCTGATGGGCCCTCATGTCTGAGCAGGGCACCATGGGGCTGCTCAGGCTGCCACTACTGCGAGAGGGAGGCCTTTGGGCTGCTGGGCTCGCTGCCTATTTACATTAGCAAGTGCTTCCTAGCCTAGAATAAGGTACTGCTGTCATACTTTGCATATTAGATTAGGGGAGAAAATACTTAGACATGTAATGCAATGTGACATTTTATTGCCTTTTTTGTTGTTTTTTTTTAAACTCTCAGGAAAGGACTTATGCTTTCCCAAAGAACAGTGTTTTTCTTAAAATGAATTAATGAGCTAAAAACTAACCTCCTGCATAAATGCTAGACAGTGGAGGTTTTTTTTAATTACAGGAGGAAAATATTAGAGAATAAATCAAATATTACAGAATTAATTAAAACATCAATTCTGCATGTACAGTAGTCAGCTCTTTATTCTCTTTACTCATATCAGGACTTTGTTTCTATAAAAAGTAAAGTGAATGACAGGTTCTGATGGGAAACAAGTACTGTGTACCCTGTGCCACTGTGGCCCCAGCAGTCTGGCTTTGTATTTTGCAGTTGGCTCCTTTTGATTAAAAGACATCTACATCAGCCTAGGAGCCCTGAATCGGGCTTTGTCTTTGCACATACTAAAGTAGCAGTACATCTAGTACTTGACATTAGACTTGAGGTAGCAGCATGCACATCAAGGCCTTGGGTATACATGCTGAAGAGCTGAAGCCAAGTGTTGCAGATTGTGCCACTTACTGGAATTCTAATCACTTTGTCACTTCGTTCTGTTTCCTTTACCTGTAAAAATACGACTGTAGCTTCTGTTATAGTTACTGGCATACCTACAATCTGGAATCCTCTCCAAATTCATTCCAAAGTGACAAGTCTCTTCCTTTGTGCCTCAAGTTGGACCACCCTGGACTCTGCTCCCTCTAGGTCGGTAGGTCCTGAGTCCACCAGTGCACTTACCCTTATGCCACTGTGCTTACTCATCACGTGACTTAGCTCCCAGATCTGTCCTTGGAGGCTGCACCTGGCACTTAAATTAATTGGTTAAGCAAAATTAATAGCTTGGCACAACCTTTAGGAGCAAAGTATTTTGCACAGAGAAGGACCTGTACCACCACTCCTGGCTAATCTACACACAAGCATGTAATTTGTCCAAGGTAGTCAGACCATCCTTCCTGAGTTTTCTGAGTAGTTGCTCTGTATGAACAAAATTATTGGTGTCTTGGCACCAGAGCATCAACCCTACAAAACCTCCTGAAAGTCACTTTTCAGACACTTGGTTGCAAATTTCAGTTTCAGGTAGTCCTTATGCATTTGATCTCTAGGCTCCAGCATAAACCCAGCCGTTGAACCCCTGGGCTAGAATCAATGAATAGAAGCTTTTATAGTTCACTGCTTGGTTTTGTCTCCTGCTTTTGTCAGAGGATGACTTATTTGCCTCTGTCTTTTGGGCTTTGCTGATAGTTTATCTAGTGGCAGTCCTTAAGCTGAACACACCTATACTTATAGCTCCAGTTAATCCAGTAGAGCTACTCACTTGTCTTTTGCAACAAAGGGTGATATGAAATACTTATCAGTAAGTAAAAAGCAAACTCTTTTATTTTTTTACTTAAACCATGTGTGACAGTTGGCATCTGGTTACACATAGGTCTGACTGAATGCTACTGCCATTGGGGATAGTGGGACTTTTGCAATTTAAGGGTTATACAGTCTTGAACAGTCAAAGCTCTATTAACAGAAAAAAACCCTCAAAACTGTATTTTGTAAGAAACCCACAAACTGCTAAAATATAACAGTATAGAAATACTCAAAATACATTATGGCTTAATCCAGTTAGTTAAATTATTGGTGCATAATGTGGGAAAAAACCCTAGAAACATATAACACGGAAAATGCTGAAACTTAATTCAGATTACTTCTTTGTATTTGTATCCTGAATTGCAACATTCTGAACTTCTATTTTACATAAGGAGAAAAATACTTAGTAATTTTACTGTGATGACTGAGCAATACTAGAAATAGAGCACAGTTCTGAAAGAATCAGTTATATAGGCATTTGGGATTCAAAATGGGAAATAATGGTCTTTTTGATGATGAATCCACTATATAAGCCAAGAATATTTCAAGAGTTTGTTTCAAAGTAGATCCATTAGCATAACCCAAAACTTATCCTAAGTCTTCCAGATAAGGAAAGTTCTTGTGTTGTTGTAATAACAGAAAGTTAGAGTGTTAGAGAGTTTTTGAAGAAATTATGTGCTTGTAACAGAGCCAGACTTCAGACACACTCCTTACAGTGTGTAAATTTTAATGCAAAACACATAATCTGCAAGGAAGTGTGGAAAAATAAGGGTTGGGGTTATTTGCATAACATCATAAATATATTTTTTGAAACAACTTCTGGGTCATGAGCTCATTAAATGTCCTTTTTTTGGATAAACTGGCAGCATGGACTCTTCCTACACAGGATGGTCCTAAACTCCTTGCCAGCATTTTTTTCCCCCTTAACAGTCCAATGTAATGTCTAAAGTCCTGTAAAAACCATGTTAAAAACTGTGGTCAAATATATGGGAAGCATGTACCGTTTGGTTTTACACTGACAGCACTTTTTGATAGTTAATCTTGTGCTCATGCAGTGCATGGGAACACCTCTGTTATATGATATACTAAATAAAAGTTAGATAGATAGATAGATAGATAGATAGATAGATAGATAGATAGATAGAAGATAGATAGATAGATAGATTAGATAGATAGACCTGAAATGCTTAGATGTATGACTTCATGTTATAAGAATTTAGTAGTATTTGGAATGGCCTGTCTTCAGATATTACTCATCTTCACCAAAGATACTGTGATAGAAATAGTCTATTGGTCATAACACTTACGTGCCAGTTCTTGTGTGTTCTTTATTTCCATGAAATACCTGGATGGAAAATTTAATGTTAATGAAAGAGGGTTCAGTTGTGTAGAAAGCAAATACTTCTCCACATGACCTTTCTTTAAAACGAGTTTTGGCTACTTTATTGCAGAAAGAATGTAGTATTGTTCTACCTGTAGTGTATTATTTAGCAACTTGTGCTGTTACTGTTGAGTTGGCCAGCTAGTTAAAATATGCAGTGTATTTCATTCCAGTTCATGAGCCAGTGATTTTATATCAATTTATTTCTTCGTGTTTTTTCTAGGTTATTGTATTTATCTCAACTATTTAAAATGTCTGCAAATGTCCCCATGGTAATGGAATGCATTTGGCAGCACTATATAGTTATATGAATCATTACAAGACAGTAAATAAATTATTTAAGGCATAACTAAATACCAAATGGAAGTTGATAGGTTTGGTAACAGCAGAAAGTGTTTATTGTGAAGATATCTCAACACCATTAATATTTTTTCCTGGAAACCCCTATTTCTTGAAAATGTTAGTTTGGACAGACTTGAAAGTTGGTCCTGATGTTTTGGGTGATGTCCCCAAAAGAAAACCTTTCCCTGCAAATGGGTGGGTCACCCTATAACTCTGTTGTGCCTGAGTCCATGTAGCAAAGGTGGCTGCTGGAACCTGTATGAAAGAATGGGGATTACTTAATTTAGGCATCATGTGTCTATTAGTGCTATGGTCTGTCCATAGTGGACAAATGGAGAAGTAATTCTTTAGAAAGGTTCTTAGCTTGAGCCTGTGCCTTTGACAGAAAGCAGGCTAAAGCAGTATTTATGGACTCTCAAAAGATGTAGTGTATGTGCATGAACTTCCAATGCATAAACAAGTCACTGTTTTTTGTAACAGCATGTAATGGAGTAAGATGGCTGAATACTTGCAGAGTATTTTTTGCAAGAGAACAGTATTCAGTTTTCTTGGGCTACAACTGGCAAAGCAGCCTTTTTCAGAGTATTCATAATTACCACAGCTATGAAAAAACTGTCCATTCAACTCAACGTCTTAGATGGACCCATTAGCTACTGTTGTCTTCTTGCATAAATGCAGTTGCAAAAGTGACAGGGTTTTAATGTAAGATGTCTTAATCCATTGTGATAGCTACATGGCTTCTTTGAATATAAAGGAAGACTGTGCAGTCAAGCATATTTTAATACCATATCTAAAGTTCAGCAAATGGAAAAGAGAGCATTGAAAGCCTTAAATAAACCACAATGTGATAAATCATAACAAAGTTTATTTAGATAATGTTCTCAAAGAATGGAATACATTGGTCTTGAACCAAAGCATACATTTATGTAGACTGTTGTTAATTCACAGTTTATTTATAAAATTATTCCATTTTTGATAACATCTGTATATGGCAAGGTGCCTAACCTCTGGGGCACAATGGGGAGAAGTTTTAAAGTTAGCATCCTCCTTCCTCTTGATGTACAAGCAAAGACACTGGAATGACTCAAAGAAAAAAAAAATTCTGACTGAACTCAGGCAGCAGCATCTGCTGGGTCTTACTAACTTCCACTTGTCGGAGAAAAGAAAGAACTGCTCTAAAATGGAGGCAACAGGAAGTCTTGGTAGGAGGCTCTCAGAACAGCCAACCAAGGCAAGGTAGTTACAAGGCTGTAGATCTGTTGTGGTACAGAGTCAACACTGACTTCAGTCATGGTGCAAACTAGACAAAATCACACAAAATGACAAAAATAAATCAGAAATTACAAACTCCAGCTGTTTGCATAAAGCACAAGATTCATGGCTATTATAATTCAGCTTTTCTCTCTGGTTACTTGACTGGGAAACTACTAAAACATAATTTCTATTTCAGCAAATTTTTGAAAGAGCAGTGAGTACTTTTGAATAATGCACCTATGAGGTAAAGTACTGATCTGGATGGAAACAAAGCTCCTAAAACACATCTTTGTGTACAGAAATTCCACTTGCTGTACATCACTGAAAAATTTAGTATGGCAGAAAAAATAAATCTGATTGGCCATAAAATGCATTTTCTGTAATAGTTATGTCCTAAAATATATTTTTAATGTTGGAAAAAATAACGTATTGTTCATTTTGTCTGATGGATTTTACCACTTCCTGCCTGATTATTGAGGAATTTGGAATATTTCTGCTGATAAGAAGTGTGTCCACGCTAGGGAATTTCTTGCTCTCTTTTCAGGAAACATAGCTACATTACTGCTATTACTGCAGGCCTTCTCACCACCATTTATCTAATGCTGTCTGGCCTCTGTCATTTTTCTAGATCCCTCTTACCTGTTCCACAGTGGGCCTCTATCCTGCAATTAATTCCACTCGGTACAGAGGTGGGCAGTGCTCGCTGTGGGGTCCCAGCGATTACAAATACCTGTAGTAAACACAGAGGAGATTGCAGTACCCATGTGGGCAAATACCAAGCCAGCAACCTTCTCACAATTGTCTGGAGGTCAGACTGAACTCCTTCAGACACAAAGTGACCATCCACCCCTCAGCATGTGAGTCTTTGGAGCAGGGTCCATATACTTCCAGGCCAATGGGGTCACTGTCTTGGGTAGAGCGAGTAATTAGAAACAAGAAGATGAGACCTGGCTGGCCTGCTTTCCATTGCCTGCTCCCATCTTCTCTCACCTTGAGCTCTCCACCCTCACTTGCTTGTTTCTTTTGTTATTTAATGAAGCTTAAATATTCTAAACCAAACAAAAATATATTTTATAAGAAAAATACGTTAGCAAATGGAAGGGTCTTTTTAAGACTTTTCTCCTCAGCAAACTGGCTTTCATTGAGCATTACATGCATCTCTGGTAAATAAATTAGAAGATAAATAGCATTAAACTCATAAAACAATTGCTGTATTTTGCTGATGGCTGGCATCTCTGCAATACAGCTGCTTCTCCCAGCCTCCTGTGAGTAGAAAAAGGGACAATAGTGAGCTATGCAGTGTGACAGACATCTCTTCCACACCACCAATCTAAAGGCACACACACATATTTACCAATGCTTATCATCAGATCAGAGTAATTTCTGTAGGTTTGGTAGCATCTTGAAAGGCTTTCTGTCACCCATTCAGGAGCCAGCAGATGGTCAATGCAGGACATCACACAGGATGGTCTTAACAAACTCTTTTGCCCATGCAATCTATCACGGGTCAGACAATGCCTTTGTATCTCTCAGAACTCATCTCTTTTCTTAGCATCTATTCTAGCAGGTGCAGCTCTATATGTCAACCACCCCAAACAGCCAGCTGTGCTTGCAGTGAAATGTTACAGTTTGCAGCCATCAGAGGAGAGGAGTTGTTGCCGAAGGCTGTAAATAAAAAGAGAAGAACGTAGTGGCTTTGGGACTTCTGCCCAAATAGATAAACCTTGACTGCTGTTGTGCCTTTGCTTTCTTAAGAAGCTCCTAGTGCTATTTCTGATCAGAGAAGAAAGAAGTCCTCTGCCATGTCCCTCATCAGGGTCAACTGTTCCAAGCTGAAGTTCACACTCCAGCATTGCCAGGACTGTGTTGCTCAACTCCAAGTGCAGTTCCCCATGCTGTATTCCATATGGGTCCCCTGACTCCTCTAGTGAGTCCTACACATTTCCACCTCCTCTGCTGGTTTATGAAAGTTTATTCCCTGTTCCCCAGTGCCTGTGTCCGATGAGGAGTCCTCTGCTTTATAAAATAGGTGTTGAAAGCACAGGAGGGAACAGGAAGGTTATAAGTAATTGGGTAATTCAGTTAGGCTTCCAGGGGCTAAGAGACAAGAAGACTTACTCTAAGGAGAAGTCACTCCTCAGGAAATCCTTATGGATCATTGTTCCTATGGAGCAGGAAAACAAGCCTCTCACAATGGAAAATATCTTCCCATCAGCAGCATTAGCAAATGATAGAACAACCAGGCTCTGGTAGAGTGAGTCATCACTCAGCAATTTTTCTTCAGTGCTTTCCCACTGATTACTAGCAAAGGTCATGGGTTTCTAAGCCAGAGTCTGGAGGCTGTAAGATGTGAAGGGCCATCAGGAAGCCCTGATGCTGACAAAGATGTTTATTTCTAAATTTCAGTCAAGCTCAGAGTATGGGGGGAAGATCCATCTTCTTTAATCTAAGTTCAAGATTTGCATTTTAGCAAATCTGAGGGATGTGTTGTGGTTGCTATGGATAAGATATATGTAGGGTCCAAAACTCAGAATTCATTCTTTAGACAGAGAGCAAAGAAGACGGTAGAAATTAAAAGGGTGTAGAGCTGTCACATCCCCTGCTGAGACATCCAGTTCAGGGTTAGCTCCAGATTATGACACAAAAAGTAGCTTTGACTGCAGTGTTCCCTTGCCTGTTGTGATAAAAGTCATTGGCCTCTGAAAGGTCTTCAAGCAATCTTTTAGCTCCTTCTCCACTCCTTATTTGTACTGCCGAAGTAATTAATTTACTGCATTTAAATCTGTGATAGGAGGAGGAATTATGTTCAAAAAAGGAAAATCATTGCTTTCTGCTTCATTTATCTTAAAACTAAATCTGTAATGAGGTGTCACATTCCCTTCCTTCCTGCACATGTAGGCTTGTCTAAAATAGTCACCTTCCCTAACATTCAGTTATCTCTGGTGTAGCACCATTGCCTGTAGCAACACTTGAGAACAGTAAAGATAAGACATCAGTGTTTTATCACTGTTTGGTCTAACCTTACTTAATGCAAGTCTGGATGGTGGAATAATAATAAAAATACTGACACCTTAAAGGACCTCTTCTGCCCTAAAGGTATTATTTCTATGAACAATGCAGCCACAGGATAAGTCTCAACAATTGAAAGATGGAGGAAGTGCCCAGGTTTCAGGGTTACACTGGGGCAGCAGGTATAAGGAGAGGTAAAAAACTGGTGCCAGATTTCTTGTCCACTGTATTCTCATGTTTCTGCAACATGACTGTGAAAAATGAGAGAAAAGTGCTTCAATAGTGTTAATCAACCATTAGTGACCTCCTGAGCTCTACAAAATTTATGGCCTTCATGGAGGTCTTTGGCTCTTTTTTCCAAGATTGCAGTGAGACTGTTTAATTTTTGCATTTCATGGTCGTTTGGTTCCCTGTGATTTCCCCCTGCAAGGGTAAAGTGACAGGCTGTGCTTGGGTAGAGCTTCTATCCTGAGAATGTCCAGATGTGCCCCAATCCCCTAATGAGATTATTTTTACTCTGTCTTAAGGGTATTTTAGGTCTTCACAGAAATTAGGTTTTACCTTACAGGCATTTATATATGTAAAGACTGATGTTGGCTGCATACAGTACTGCTCACAGTATGTCAGAAATATGTAATGTATGATAAACAGAAAGATGTGCTTGGGGTTTCAATCATCTTTCTTCTAAGTGAGGTATTTCAGGACTTCAGCGAAATGCACACGTCTTACATTAGAGAAGCTTAGCAGGCTCAGAATATGTATATCCCCATTTCCCTTCAGCCTGTGAATCTGCCTTACTACCAAAGCTGAGTGAAGTATCTTTATTGAGTTAGTGTAAACAGCTCCTATTCAGATCTCAGCCCTGCAATCACATACTGGCTGATTTTTTGTTGTTTTTTTTTTTTTTTTTCCCTGCAGCATTTTTCTTTTTCGGAAATAAGAACTTTCTCATGCCTGTTGATTTCATCATACAGGAATTTAATTCAGCAGTCACCTTAAAAGGCCATTCATTTAGATTTAGGGAGGAGCACATTTGCTTCCTTTTCAAAATGTGATGTCAAGGCTTATATTTTTCCCCCCCTCAATTCATCTTAAAATAGGAAATGCAGAAAGAGGCGGGTCCACAGTAGAACACAGCACACATTTATATGGTCACCTAAATGAACAGAGCTCAAAGACGCATAAGAAATGCCTCTTTCGCTGAACGTGAGTACACTGGTTGTTCTTTCTGAGGGTCACAGGTATGGAAAAAAGGCACAACCTATTTTGGCAGGGTGCTGATTCAAGCTTCTTAATTAGCCAGCTAAGAGATCAAAGAGCAGAAGGAAGTCAGATGAAAGCTAGGTGCTGGTGTGGCTGCAATTCCTTTCCTAACTATCTGTTTCCCAGATTACAATGTCAGGCTGTATCTGTCACAATTAACATGGGGAGGAGGAGGATAATACAAAAGCTTGTTTACTGTAGGTTGTATCAAAACAGTTTTTGTATAGATTTCTCCAAATGAAATCAGTTATTGTAGGTCAGTCTGGTGGCTCAGGTATTATTAAAATTGTCTGCACACCTCACAAAACCCTGTTTACAGCCAGTTATAATTTCTTCTGAGTTCAGCTCCTAGAATTGAGCTGTTCAGAGCTGTCTGGCTCTACTAGATACAGCTACATACACGTGGGTGTAATTTTCAGATACAGCCTAAAAGGCTTGTTCAGGTCAAAGGCATTTTGAGTGGAGATTTGGCCTTTGCAGTCAGGAGGGCTGGGGGGAGGAGGGAGAAGTGGTCTTGCTAAAAGAGCTCTCTCTTCTACACTCCTTCAGGAAACGCAGCCACAGTTCACTCAGTCAGAGGGAGGCCCTTGAAGGTTTGTCACTCACAAATGTTCAACAGAAACCTTCACGGTTTTAGCGGCTAAACTCCCTCATGACTTGTCTTCCCTGAGCACACTCCAATCCAAATTTAAGGCAACTTTTCCCCCAGTATGGTTGTTATAAGGCTGGCTCTGTGGCAGGTCACAACTAATGTTGAGATCTGAACTGAGAGAGGGGCACATCATGGTTTTCAGCCAGCTTCCCCTGGCTAGCACTATGGAGAGAAAGGGGAAGCTGATGGAAAACAGGAGCCTCAGAATAGTGGAAACTAATACTGGAGGTGGCAGGAGGAAGGATGAAAGTTTTAAACCAGAATCAGAGATGGAGGAGAACATTGGTGATGAGGTAAAGTGCAAGGCAGGAGCTGGAAGGGACCATTAGAGCTTGGGAATACCCACAAAGAGAACTTGTGGTTGAACCTGGCTGAGTTGACACAGGAGAAAGGGAGAAAGGCAATGGGAACACTGATGCTGAGACAAGGAGAGGGAGAACAGTGTTGGTCCAAGAAACAAACTTTTCATGGGGCTGATGCCTGTGGTCTACTAATCTTGGATTTACTAAGGCCTAGGTTTTGCTGTGCAAGAAGATTAGGACTGGGTGGGAGGTTTATGGAGTAGAGGTAAGGACTGGATCAATCAGAAGTACAGGACTTAAGTCTGAGGGCAAAGAGAAAATGTAGTATGGATAAATGGCCCCTGGGGTTTAAATGCTGCCTTGGACTCTGTCCCACTGCTCCAGAACTCCTTGCATTCCAGGCAAATTTTGTATATGTTTACCTGGAAGCTCCTAATTTCCCTGGTGGTCAGTGTGACTCCTGATGTGAGAAAGTGCTGTGTTAAGAGCTGTAACTAAAGTCAATGGGGGCTATGTTTTTCATATTTATATTAAAAAAAAAAAAAAAAAAAAAAAAAAAAAAATCCCAAACATAAGTGCCTAAAAGGATCAGGTTTTAATGTCTCACACTGGTAGTCAAGGTTATTTTATTTTTCCCCCTATTTTTTATCCATTCACCTCACGGGTTTTCTTAAAAAAAATTTTTGTGAAATACTCAGATTTTATACTGTTAAATGCCAATAAACAAGCATCTTGGGAAACAAAAAATCCTTCATTACAAAAGAATACAGCAAAGTAAAGTCTGAAGCCCCATTAAACAACCAGTAGAACACAACTCATTGAACAGTGGCTATTTACACAATCAGGTCTTTTTCTGTGTACTGGCTGAAGTAAAAATACTCTGAAAATATAGTTGTGCATCATTCTAGTAGGAGCTGAGCCATCCATGGAAGTACTAATTGGAAAAATATAATCTATTTCTTCTCATGTAATAGTAATAGTGTAAATGTAAATATTTTAAGCTTTCTTCACCTGTAGACCCCTGTAAACTTTACTGTAGAGATGCAGATCCTTGAATAGTAACTAGAAAACAGCTTGTTCTTTAGTTATTTATGCTGCAGTCCTTGGAAGTCATTTGTGGAACCCTGGGAGTCTGCAGACCACATGTTTTAGACTGCTGTCTATGACTGTATAGCTCACAAAGGCAAAAAAAATGTGTTAAACCAAGAAACGTTTTTTCAGTGTGTCCACTAACATGTTCTGTGTCATTAGATGCATATGAAACATTCAATGCCCTTGCTGCTAGCAGTCATCTTGAAAGAAGGGAACAAGTTTGTGCTGATTATGCCATATCAGATGTTCTGCCTAAGACTTGTCTGCTGGTTTTCTTTTTTTCTCCCTTGCCAGTGCCACTGACAAATCTTGCATTTCTTTAGTTGCCCATTGTTATCATAACCAAGCCCCAGTTAAGATCACCTCTGCCAATGCAGTCCAGCTCCTAACATGCATCATGTAGGACTGAAGTCTGGTTTTAAGGCTTCCATACTTGAATGTTTCCGTTCCACTGCAACCTGAGAATGATATTTGATTCTGCAAAAACAAACATTTTGAAGGTGCTTCCCCTTGGAGTTTGCGAACTTCTGTCACTGATGTGTAAGGATCTGTAATTACAGCAGTGTTCCCTTCCATCCACCACAGCTGTCTCCAGCAATGTTCCCCCTCATTAGGAAACTATCCTATAATTTAAGATTAGAGCTCAAGCATAAGGCAGTAATTTCCCCTTTCTGTTTGAGTCCTTATAGAATTTACATTGTCAAGCTGAGGCATCTGTTGTGCTTAGACCTTTCCACCTTTCAGATACAGGCCTTTACTTGAGCTTCATTTTGCTTTGCCTGGTTTGCACCAGCAGTTCCCCCAGTGAAAATGCTGTGAGAGATGGTTGCAGATAGCCCTAGCTTCAGGAAAGCTAAGCCTCTGATACTCTTGCTAGTGTTTAAAACCACAGAGATTTCTTCTCAACATCTGACATTCAGCTTTTTATTACACTGCTGACCCGTGTCACTTTTCCATTAAGTTATTCTGGCTGTGCAAATTATGGCAGAAGAACTGAAAGTGATGTGAAATGACAGGTTTATTCAGTTCCCCATTCTGAATAGCTGCTCATTTCTGGAGTATGGAACAAGACACATTTATCTTTATTCATTACCCTTTAAAATGACACATATTTTAAAATTTTGTTAGTTCTATCTATGTGATATATGAGATCTTCCTGAGCTCATAATTTGTCACTGCTGCCTTTGTATGACTTAGTAATAAAAATCCTAGTAATGGATGCTGGGCTGGTGGCAAAGGATGTAGCTCCTTGCTCCCTTGTTTCTGCTTTTTGATCTTTTAAGCTATGAGCCCTGGATGTTCTCCTATGAAAAGCTTGGTGTTTGCTAGCTGAATTATAACAATGCACAGATAAAATAAATTTGCCAGCAATCTCCTTGTATTTATTTTAAATTCAACTTGCAAACCACTAGCTTTTTCCCACATGCCAGCGCTCTTTGTCACATTTTTCAAGACTAGCAAAGTGAACAAAAAGGGCTTGGTGTGGGTGGGCTTGGGACAAGGTATAACATGTGTGAACATGGACTCAGTGTTTTCTGCTTCATTCTTTCTGCCTCATGCCTCAGTGTCTGCATGGCGAAAGTGTGTATGTATACACACACATGAGTATGTTGCACATCGTGCTCCAGGTGTGTGTGTAACATCCACATATTGTAAATTATGCTGTGAGTAGCTACTCACTGCCTTCGCTTTTCCTGATGTTTCCTGTTCCAACTTTTTTCCTGAACTGCCAGTAATAACTTACTTTTGCTTTACTGCCAGAAATGACACAATGCAAGAGATAAATTTCAAAGTTTCACAGATAATTTATAATGATTCCTTTCCATTACCCCCAGTTAGTGTGGATAAACATTTCCCCAGAAGACAAAACTGTAAACCACATTCTGGTATTTGCATTGACTTTTTGGAGGGTCTGCGTTTTACAAAGCGATATGCTGCTTCATGGGAAGAAGAAAACTCCATTTCTGAAAATCAAGTCTTTGCTTTCAGAGAAACCCATACAGCTTGCATTTGCTGACTCTCTTCATGTGTTGCCAATGAGTGGGGATGGTCTGAGCCTGACTTTTCCTTCCTCATTATACGTGGTGCGTGTTTGCTTCTTTTGTGGGCTGTGTTTTCAGTGTGTTTGCTTAGTTTCTCACTGTCTGCCATACTGATTTCTTTATTCTTTTACTTCTGAATTTGCTGCATATTTTATTACTGTCTTGCATCTGCTTGCTTTGCTCAGCTGGATTTAGCATACTGATTGTATGAGGATGTGCCTTTTATTCTCATTTCAACTTTTCTGCCTTAATGCTCTGTTGAAGAGATTGCAGAGGGCAAATAAAAAAATTAGAACCCTAAAATAAAGTCCTACTAACAGCAAGAAGAAAATTTAAAAGCCTTAACCAGTTTTTGCAAGGTTATCAAAATTATCCGAACAGACATAAAGTTTTAAAAGATGTATTATTTCTTCCCACATACATGATCCATACATGTTACTCAATGAAACAATCACATTTAAATATAATGTAATCTATTTATTGTGTTGCATAATCATTGTATTTTTTAAGTTCAAGAAAAATATGATAAAGCCAGGTTCAATAGTTCACAGCTTTCACAGGAATACAAGCTGCTCTTAGCGTGGTTTATGGCCATCACAGAATACGGTCCTCTTATATCTGGTAAAAGTCTGCAAGGTTTATCATCAACTCCTAACAGAAATGAACATCAGATCTGGCTGCTTTTTTACAGAAGCTATCTGAGATCAATGGGGTCAATGCTATATCTGCACTCCCTGCAGAAATATTTGAGAGAATCATATTGGTTATCTTCTTGCTTCACATCCCCTTGTGGAAAATTGGTTGTCAACATTTGTGTCAATGGGATGTCACTCAATGAGATACCTCAGATTTCTAAAGTGAACAGTTGTATGTATCTCATAATCTGTAACTGAATATAACAATCATCCAACTATAGCCAAGCCTGGGAATAGAGACTGTCAGAGGGAGAAAAGAAGCTATCTCAAAATAAGTTTGAAGAAAAAATTAGTAGAGCTGACAGATGGTACAGCACTTCAAGGAAATCACGACTTTCCTCTTCTTCCATCAGTTGCTAAGGAGAGATTATATATTAGAGAGTAAAAAGAATATCAGCACCCAGGTAATACGTAATTCTATTAAGTGTTTGAATACCCATGAAGTCATCTTACACACCTTCTGTCTTAATCCAACCTGCCTCTTGAGGCTGGGGCATCTATACCTGTATCTATTTCTAAAATGGAAGATGGGAATGTTTTATCTTTTGAAATGTCCAGAAAGCTGTTCAGAAGAATTAACCAGTCCACTGTACAGCTATGCATGTCTTGAGCTGCAAATACATACAGCTCAGAATGTATCTCCCTGCAGTTTAGTGATTCCCCATTCAGTTGCTGCTTTAAACCAGAACAGTGATCTTTTTCTTTTTGGCTTTCTGCAGGATAGGGTTTAATCCCATTAATATTATATTTCCCTCCTTACCGCTCCAGGTATACATCAAAGGGGATGATGTAATTGTCTTGACTGAAATGAAATTCAGATCAGTTGAGGAGACAGTGTGAAGAACATGCATTTGCTGAAGAAATTCATCTGGCAAAGAAAAAAAATGCAGATCATTGCTTGCTTTTTAAAAAAAGATGGCAAGGTGCGTATTGTTTACTCAAGCTTTAACTGACTGGAGGATAGAACTGAAAGTATGATAGGGAATAAGGCTACATCTGGATAATCAGTCACCAGCAGTGCTCCTCAGGGCTTAATCCTGGGGATAGTTCTGTTCAATATATTTATCAGTGATTTTGGTGCAGGGGTTGAATGCATCATTAGCACATTTGCTGATGATACTGAACTGGGAAGTGTTGTTGACCATTTTTGAAGGACAAATGACCTTGAAGAGGGATATGGATAGACAGGAACATTGGATTATGATTAATGGGATGAAATTTAGCCACCTGAAATACCGGATTCTGCACCTCAGAGAGAACATGTCTGGGTACAAATATAAACTGTGAGAGGAATGGCTGGAGAGCAGCCCCACTGAAAGGGGCCTGGGGTACCAGTCGACAGGAGTCTCAATAGGAGTCAGCAGTGTGTGTCCTGGCAGCCAAGAGGGCAAACCTCATCCTGGGATGCATCAAACACATCAAACTGACCAGCTAAGAGGGATAATTATTCCACTCTACTGAGCTGGTACAACCTAATTTTGAGTATATTGTATAGGCCCCAAAACTTAAAAAGGATGGAAAATCCTTGGATGTATCCAGAGGACATGAAAGATGGTGAAAGAGCAGGAAGGCATATCCTTTGAGTTGCTGATCTCTTCTCCTTGGGATCCAGTGATAGGACTCATGGGAATGGTTCAAAGTTGCACCAGGAAAGGTTTAGTCTGGACATTGGGAAGCAGTTCTTTACCAAGAAGGTGGTCAAACACTGGAATAAGCTTTCTAGAGAGATGGTTGATGCACCACACTTGTCAGTGTTCAAGAGGCATTTATTTGGACAAAGCCCTTAATAATGTGCTTTGACTTGGTCAGTCCTGAAGTTGTCAGGCAGTTGGACAAGATGATCATTTTAGGTCCCATCCAGCTGAACAATTCTATCTTCTATATATTCTGTATTCTATCCAATATTCAATATTCTGTTCTAAACCTTCCTTCGACAGAAGCAGGGATATATTTCCTGCTAAATTATCTGCCTTGTCTCTTCTTTTAGCTATCCTGTATCTGCTAATTTCTCTAAAGACAAAAGATATTGGAGAGACATTCCAGCTAAGGATAAGCCAACATAATTCTTGGATGTAAGAGAAGCCATGTTTATAACTTCCTTTTAAACAACATGCGGAACCCTAAAAAAATAGCCCACTTGTTTTAGTAAAACAGAATATTTTATGTGGTGGCCATACACAATCATAACAATTATGAGGGAATTCATAGGAGTTAATGAGGAACACTCTTACTTGAGAATTGAGACCCACTAATGGAACAGGGATCTGCAGGTGTACAGGATAGTCACTCACCGTCTCAGAGAAGTAAACTTATATTTCATGAAGGGCCTTCAGGGAAAGGAAAGAACCAGTCTTCTAAATTTTTGAATTGAAAAACACCAAAGATAGCCCAAAGCACCCTTAAGTGTTAGTGGGAGAATCCCTTAGGCTGTAATGTGGGTCAAGTTTGAGTGACTGGCAGCAAAATGTGCTGCAGATGAAGTGCACATGGTGGTGATATCCAGAATAGGAGGCAGAGCAAAAGCAAGGGACTGGTAAAGCTAGTAAAGGGGCAGGGCCAGTGTGGTATTTGGGGGGTATTCATAAATTTTATGGCTGGAAAGGAAGATGATGAGAAGCAAAGGCTGTAAAAATGACTAGTGTGATTTAAGGCAAGTAGGAAAGGGACGAAGCAGTCACTGGAGGCAAGTTTTTTCAGTCAGAGCACAGCAGTGGAGGTAAGGATAGACAAATATCACTCGGGCTCATTTCCCAGACCTTCTTCAGGTGCATCTCTTATTCCACATAACAAAGACTTAAGAACCTCCTTAAGACTCCTCTTTTTTGGCTTGACTTTGACTTGACTAATGAACTAGCTCCCATACTGATGCTGTTCAGCATTGGTCTTTCCCTGGTTTTCTGCTGTGTGGTCTGTGACTATTTCAGTCAGACTGCAGGCTCCGTAGTAAATCATTATAGTGCTAAAGAATAAATCACAGAGAAATACAGCACCTGTGTTTCTGTACAGTAGCTAAATTACACCTTTGGTATTCTATAAATAATAAATTACCCAGAAGTTAAAATTACAAAAGGGTAAGATGAGGAACTTGAGCCAGTTTTGTTGTAGCTCTGGTCAAATTTTTAAACACTATGCTACATTTTGTATCTAAAGCATTTGATAGCACACAGAAAACCTCTTTGCTTAGGGAGAAGCTGTTATGTATTTCTAACACAAGAAATATCACAATAAGAGTTGTCACCAGTGAAAATCAATTTGGATTCAAGTGAAAGAAAGGATAAAAAAACGACAATAGGAAGCCATTATAGGACACTGGGGGAGGACGAGAATGCAGAACAGGAAATGTTTATGTAGATAAAGGAAGCCTGCAAAATAGCTACAACAGAAATCATAGGAATTTCAATCGTCTCGTCACTGAGGGGAATTGTAATTAGGAAATATCAAGTAAGTGTGAAAAGCTGAAGACTAACATAGCTCTGAATTGTCTTTAGAAAGTTTGTGAACACACTACATATAGAAGCAACAGCCTCAGAAAGCTCACATCCTGGCTTTTATCTCCAAATCCAAAATAGTGCAGATTTGAAAGAATCAGTTTATTGACCTTCTGGGTTATACTACTAGCTCTATTTTCTCAGACCTTCTGCAGATGGTTGGGGGCTGGTATATTCACAGAGGATGTGGTTCATTTAACTTCTGAGGATTTACTCTTGTCATGGTTGTGGAGGGCATGAGCTATAAATTGTTGGGAAGACAATTTTGCAAGCTATGAGATGGTAAAGCAGCTACACGCTTTTACTACTTGAGTTGTTCTTAATTAAAGTTGATAAAAATATAGACAATTTCTGGAAATCTAGTCATTTCTGAAAATCCCAGTATACACTAAAAAGAGTTAAGTTCAATTTGTATTTTTAAAAAGTCATGTGCAAAATCCATTCTTCTGCCAGTAGTACCATATTTGCTTCTGTGAGGTTTAAATTCTGTGCTGCAAAAGTGCAGTTAAGAATGGGAGGCATTGGCAAAGCTTCTTTGTGTTGCAGTTGTAAGAAAAAGCTTTTAAGCAAAAATTACTTGATATTACTCAGGTGATGTTAAAGCATCTGGTGGCATTTATCTTCTGTCCATCCCAAGCTTTTTTGCTTGCCTTCTACTCAGGTTCTTTGTGTCTGCTGCACCACTGCAAGCTTTCCTTTGCCCAGGGTTTCCACCTGGTACACTGACATTCAAATGCCCTTGATGCTCACCTCATCCAAAACCAGTTTGTTCTGCCATGGGGTGTGGCCAGCATAAAACAGGTGGCAGTCCCCTCTGATACTGGACTTCAAGAGACTCGAGGAACATCGTCTCATACTAACAGGACTGCACGCAGGAAAAGAGTTGCAAGAGTGACCACCAAATATTTATGAGAAGTAATTCAAAGCATGTTCTTCTGAGAAGCTGAAGCTCTGAAATTTATTGCACTAGACTCAATTTTTGGAAAGATTCATCTGAACAAGCATCTGGTATGTTCCAATTCATAGCACATATGTCTGCCATTGTATCATTCTGCACATCAATAATCACTTTAGTATTTAGCTCTGACTTAATTCAGTATTGCTACTGCAACAAAGATTTTTCCTTGACATCTGCAAAAAAGGATAACATAATTTCACAGTATTTTATCTTTTCTGGCCTTTATTTCCTCTGGTGAAAAATGATCTATTTTGATATTTCTCATGGCATAACTGTTGTGTCTGGAGTCATCCTTGTTTGTGTAGCAGGGATAGCACTCATAAGACTTGCAGGCGATTAAAATGAGCATTTATTTTATAGTGTGATTATAACGTGATTCACTAATGTTTTGATTAAGCTGTGTGAGAAAATACATGGTTAATTTTACTTTTCTCTGGCTCCATGTGCATTCCGGCCTCCAAAAGTTGTGCAGAGAGTTTTTGAAGAGCAAAATCTAATCAAACCTTTTCATAGAAAATTTTTTGCTAGCAGACTCCATAAATGCCTGCTTTATTTTACTGAGCACTTTCAGTAGTATCACACAACTGTTTTCATAATCTCAAAACTCTTATTTAAAGAGCTGTGACAATCAAGCCAATTATGCTCCTATGGACCAATTTTTAGTTATCTTTGGTCAGCTTCCACTAAAAACATATTTCTGTCCCCTTACTGTTGGCTGAAATATTTTTTTAGAAATCAGTATTACTTATCTCACTAATTACCCTTTAACTTGATTTTGCTTATTTTTACAAATTTTCTTTTTTTCCCTCTACTGGATTATTTGTTTTTTTAAGGCTTACTACTTATTGTTTCTGCTGACCTTTGGATCCCTGAGCCTACAAGGTTCTGGGATATTTTTTCCTATTTAAAATAAGAAAAGGGACGTTTTAGTTTCCTTTTCTATTTCTTTTTCCAAATATTTTCTGCCAACAATTCCCTTTCATATGACTGCTTGATTTAGTTTCTCTCTCATAGAACTTGTAGAAATTCATGTTAAAATAGGAGTAGAAGAGATTCTTTTGGCAGCCTGCCTGCTGAACTCTAGGAATGTCACTTCACATAGTCCATGCTTTGGATGGTTGAGTGAGCTTCAGAGAATATGTCTGGGAAGAGAAACCTGTGGACATAAACCTGTTAATCTGAGGAGAGGGGAAGGTATCTTGTAGAGGGCTTCATCCCGGTCATCACGTCTGTTTTATTCCAAGTGCTTCATGTTGGCAAAGTAATTAATTCTCTTCACTGCTTCATTGTTCAGTCACTGTGATAACTGAGCCAGCAGGCACTAGTGGCGCCCATGAATTTTGTGACACTGACACCTATTTATCTTAATAACATTAAGATATGGCACACAGGCAACCATATAGTTATTAGATAGCAATGACATTAGACCTATGCTTACCTGAGCATCCTTTAGGACAGGAATGTGGCAGGAAAGGAATGGCTCTGTTGTCACTTCATGGTCATCTTCCAAGCAAGACAATCCTAATTATATAACTGGGAAGTCCTAAAAGCATTTTGATTCTTCATAAGTGAAATTAAATTGCCAGTTTACACTCCATCTCTGCATGGAAAATGTTAAAATTCACAGCAGATTTCCAGACGTCTGCTTCCCAACTGTTTTTAAAATCTAGGTCATTATATATAGGTAGCATCAGATAAGTCTCCATGGAAGTCTCAGAATATTTTAAACAGCAAAATGGGTCAGCCTTCTTTAAAGCTTGTAACCAACAAGTTTGTGTATGTGTACAGTCCAAGAAAGGTTAAATATCTCTCTTGACCCCTCATTGAATACGGATTTTTAACGTTCCATGTTCTCATAGCTCTTTAAGGCAGCATTTTCTAGATAATTCCTCTGCTATTTCAATCTGTGTGATGTTTTTTGACATCCAGTATGAACTCTATGGCAATATAATAAATCCTATCTTGTCCCAGACCTTGGTCATTCATTTCCACATGCTGTGAAGTCATTCCTTGAATGCAGGCATTTTTCACAAGTTGAAAATTCATTTCTTTGATTTTGTGATTATTATTATCATCGTCATTGTAGTGCCCCAGACTGGGACAGAAGCAGCTATTCCAAAGGGTGCCACACTCCCTGTGTGCAATTTTACACATACTTGTAAGCAATTTTCAGACTAGAAGGCAACACACTTTAGTCTAAGCCATGCAGAGCAGAGGTGCGGGGCAGTGCAGTGCTGGAGAGGGCTACTAGATGGATGCTGGTGGGAAGTAGAAAGGGAATTAATGGGAAGAGATGGTCATAAAGCTGACAGTACCATAAAGAGGGAAACACAGAGAACATCAAACCCATGTGGTTCCAGTGCAGAAGGATGATGAATGAGTAAGACATTGCTGGGTGAGGAAAGCAGTTGATGCTCTGGCTTTCCAGAGGTAGAAGCTACTTTACCCGTGGAGCAAAATGTTGGAGATCCTGCCAGCACTGACAATAGATGTGTCAGCTTGGGAACCTTTATCCTGGAACCCTTGTCCTGGACCAGGTCCACTGCTTAGGGCCGTTAACTCCAGTTATAGACAGGTCATGATTACACAGGAGTAGAGCCATGGGGGCCCTAACAGTCCAAAGACAGATCTACAAGCCAAAAGACTGACACATTTTCCCACTGCCAGCCTGAGTGCCTGAGAAACCAGTTGAAAACCAGGCCAGCATGAGAAGCCTGAGTACTAGTACTAGTACACTAGCCTGAGTGAAATGCACAACATTTGGCAGCTCTATGGGCTATTGAAACCCATAAAAAACATTCCCAGTGCTTCCAGAGGACTGCAGATCCTGCCTACAGGACCTGCTTTCCTTGCTCCAGGAACTCAGATAATATTACCACCTTCTGAACATTAATCCACCTGCATCTGAAAGTCTTTACTATTTTTTCCTGAACTTTTTACATCTGCTGCTAGTTTTGACACATCTTCCCACAACTGCCAAAGAATAAACTTGTCTCTTTTTTCATTTCTTTCCATTGCAGCCAATATAATCTCCTTGTGCCCATTGCAAATTCTGCCACCACTGAGCTCTTCTGGCATCGTGCTGGCTTGTGTTTTTAGGACAGAGGGAAAGAGGGTTTTGTGTGGTCATTTAATGCATGAGAAAACTCATTAATAGATTTTCTGGGTAACTGAAATGTTGTTTTTATCTGCAGAATAGAAGGAGCCTAACACTGCAAGCTTCCTCCTGATGCCCTGGCAGTCTCCTGCAATTCCAATTTGGTGTGACTGTTTCTTTGGAAGGGAAGAGTAGCTTGAACTCTGTGCTTATTCTTTCTCTCTGCTGGGCTAATCAATGAAGCAATTGTAATTTTTTGATGATGTGGGTGTTTCCCTGTCTTAAGCTGACAGGAAGCCCATCACTTGCACAATTGCTAGGCCACAAGGTGAGAACAAGAAGGAACCAGGACAGTGACTATGAATACACAACTGAAGAAACTCACAGTCCACTTCTAAACAGTTGAAATAACCAGTTCCTTCACAGTGGGGCATTTGTAACCTGTTGCTATGAAATTATGGTGATGTCAAGAGCAGATAAGTACTTAAGCTAAACTGTATGAAAGAGCAGTGCATCAACTGCTCAACCAGAGAGTTACGAAGACTTTGTTCAACTAACAAACACCTTCAGAAAAATACATAGGTAAACAATATTGTTTGCGAATTGAACCATTTGGAAAAAACGAATTGAAAAGGTCGGTGTGCACTGTCCGTGGCTCCTTGTATCCCTGGGGAAGGGCACTCTCCTTCTTGGCTGTGTCAATGCACTGTTGTTCCCTGAAGGTGGCTAGAAGCAATAGAGCCATCTACTGACTGACAAGGTTAACCACAGCATCTTTGTGTGCTTCTCATTTAACTGGCCATCTCCAGCCTAAAATCGTGGCCTGTGGAGAACTGGTTTTCAGCAGAAGCTAATTACTGAAGGACACAGTTAATAGCTGATTAGCAACTTGATGACTCTCCTTATTACTCATCGCTTTGGCATCTGATTAGGTACCTGTGTCAATAAGCACTCCTAAGCATATGCCATTTATTTTCCCAAGCATGAGGTGGCATCACATCTCATGGCTGAGAAGCAAGGTTGGTGTTTGCTGAACACTGGTTACTTTGTAGAAGGCAGAGAAACACTCTGGACATCAACACAATCTTACCAGAGCAACCTGGTAAAATAAGGGGATGTGAATCTTTGGCTTGGGAACCTTTGGCCTGGGAATTATTGATGATCTTTAATTGTGTTTAGGAGATGTTTCTAAGCTGTGTGTTGATGCAAGTGTTTGAAAATGGAGCCTGACATGCAACACCCTGTATGCTATGTGACCTGAGGGCTCACATGTCCTAAGACCATGGGGTCTTGCGGGAAGTCCATGTCATGCCAAAAGCTCTCATAAAAGCAAACAAAGAACCTTTCAAGTTCGTGCAACTTATAATGACAGATGTGAAAATGGAGTGAAAGTGCATGAAATACTGATTTTAAAGACCATTTGTGTTACGGTTACACATGGATCCTGAACAGATGTCAAGAAGCTCCCTCTTGCCAAACTTCTGTTGGTTAATAATAATATAAGGTTCAGCAGAAGCAATGTCTGTGCCAGCAAACTGAGAAAATACCTGGCATACTTGCTGCACAAGTAGCTGGCTGAACAGTCCAAAAGGCACTCAGGGAAACGTAGTCAAACAGCAGATTGTCAATATAAGAAGTCTGGCATTGTTATGAAATGACTGTAAGTATCAAGACTGGCCAGAGCAACTGACTGCCCAAGAGCCCTCATGACAGCTTGTAGAACTTGGTCTTCACAAATGGTGCATGAAGTCCCATGCTCTCCCTTGGGTTTAGGAGGAGCCGTGTAACCTGCAGTGCTGCTCAGGAAGCTCTAAGTGCTCTGTCAGGCAGAAGGCTGATGACATACACACAGGATTCCTTGCTAGAACTGGAGCATCCAGATTTACAGGGCTAAGACTTCTCTTTGAAGTGTCACTATGAGGAAATTGTGTCTTTCTTCCTCCTGCAACCACTTCAGCATGGCTTGAATTAAATTATAACTAGGTCTAATCCCTATTGCTTATACAACCTATAGGCTGAATTCACCTTTTGCAGATTTTAGAGAAAATAAAAGCCAAAACATCAGGAACTGCATGCAAAATACCTCTCCTAGGTTATTTCATTGTATCTTGCTATTGTAAATGAGACACAACTATAGATTCTCAGAACAGTGTAAAGCTCCAAAAATATAAGCAACGAGCTTTTCAGACTTTAAACTGAGACTCAAGACTCTTCTTATGATATTCAAGAACTTGTAAAATCTTTCTTTAAATAAGAGTGTGATGTTTAGTGGACAGAGATAAATGTTATTATAAAATCTTTTAGCTGCAAGGACAGCATTTCAGACTGAGAAGTTTATATTTTTCAGAGTACAAATGTCAGGATGACACCTAAAAAGACAAACAAGAATAGAAAAGCATTTGGAAACAAAATATTTGGAAGCAAAATCTAAACCTGCTTGTCTCCACTCAAAAATATATGAGAGTGTCATCACAAGAGACATGAGACAATGGCTCAGACATAACAAATTATAAATATACAAAATATATGGATTTCCAGGACAACTGGATCTTCTTTCTGTAAATACTTATACACTGAAATGAATGCATGAAGTTTCCTAGGACTGCTCATGAGTGAAGTTATTAGTTAGAGTCTGTAAGTCTCCAGTCATGTGCAGTGGCATCTGCAAACCTGTAAGACTGGAACTTCAAAAATGATGAATTGTTCTGAAGAACGATGGTATATTTTCTGTGAACTGGATAAAACTTAACAAGCATTTGATCAATTTTGTTATAAATAATAATAGTGCATATAAAGACAAGAATGAGGGAAGATAGATATTTTATAATCATTAGACTGGCAGTTTTTAAAGGTTTTCCTCTGCCCCTTCACAAAGGCACATTCTTTGCATTTCACACTCTCTTGCCAATTAATGAATTACTTGTGTAGCTATTTTCACCTATGTAGCACTGACACAAAGAGTGTATGGCACAGGGGAGAGAAAAATCCCGAGAGCATTGCTGCAAGGGATACTGCCAGGAGATAATGTCTATGCCAGAGTTGCAAGCAGGGAGGAGCTGCCTTGCTAGTTCCAAGCATTTTCATCACTGAGCCCGCCATGCCATGTTCTCATCCAGACAATTCTGCCATTAGCACACTCCTAATTCTATGCTTTGTCCCACAGGTGCCACTGAAAGAAGATGCTGGTCCATGCCATGCACGGAGCATGAAGAAGGCTTGGAACTGGCAGTGCTGCACTGCTCTGCAGTTGTCATTCCCTTGTGCCGTGTTCTGGGAGCTAGGGAGGCACTCAACAATAAACAGCACTGTAATGGTTAGTGGAGGAGTAACCATTTCTTCCATGAAAAGCTGGGTATTCCCCTACATATCTCAATTCTTTCTATGTATGTCCTTTCTTGCTCCCACCCCCTAAATTTTGTTGACACATGTTATAGGTAAAAAGGAAAAAGACCCAATCATAATAAAAAATAAAAATTTATTCGTGACCGTATTACAGTCCCGACACCGCCAACAACCAAACTGACAGTGCAAACCCCCGGGAGAATGGCTGGGTGGACGTGGACTCGGCCTCTACCGCACCAGGTCCCCCTCTGTCCACACCAACCATCCCGAGAGGACCGTTCTTTTACTCTTTTTCTAGCCCGCTGCAGAGTCCATTGTTTCTTTTCAGAGTTTGTCATATTCAACTTGGTTCTTTTCTTCCATCTCAGCTACACAAAACCTCGTTCGGGAATTCATCTCCGTTTCCCTGAATCCTGTATTCAGGTTGGAGGTGTTGATGGTCCTGGTTCTTGGTGGGCCATCATCGCAGGGCGTCCCCCGGGTACATGCCACCGTGAACGACCATCTCCTGTACAGCCGAGGTTTTCCTTCGTGTGTTAATTTCTGTGCCACCCATGTCAGCCTGCCGCGGTTTCACCATCTGAAAATGCTATCCCTAGCCCCCCCCCCCGCCCCCCCCCGCCCCGTACAGCGCGTTTGATTAATATACCCTTATAAGCTATATATATATTTTATTAGCACGAATTACAACCATATCCTTAACACACAGAAAACCAGGAATTTGGTCTTATGTCTGGAATTTCTGGATAGCTAGCAACCTGAGCGGATGTGCAGTAGTGCAGATCAAGTGATGCCTGTCCTGCTAACTGGCCAGCACACATACAGAGATCAACTGTACCTGAAGTGAATAAAAATCCAAAGTATCTGAAGCATATCACACTTACTGTGCAGGTGCCAGTAATCTGAGCATGTGCCAGAAGATGCCTGCATCCCTTTTTCTGCCTGTGTTGCCCTGAGCTGAAATTAGAGATGCTGACACAAACTTTACGCAAGAAAAGATAAAACAATTTAAAAATATTTGACAGAGTCCCTGTAATGTAAATCAGGAACCCATCAGGCTTCAGAGGAACTTTTTCTTTGAGCATTAAAAATTCTGGCTACCATCAAGTCTCTTGGGTTTTTTTCCTTGGGTTTTTAGCCCTGAACACACTCAAAGAAAAAAGTAAGACTATAGGAAGGAGTGATCTTTTCAGTAACAGTAAATTTTACATTGCAGATGATTCAGATGAGCTCATTACTGCTTCCTGGAGGTGAAAGGAGAAAGAAACAGGCCCCTTTTCAGTCTGCACTTGGTCTGTTCTTAGCTGGGGGACAGGTTACTTCTTTCCTACCATGAACTACGCCCTTCCCTAAGCAAATGCTTCCTGCCACTGCCCGCAAAACTGGGGCTTGGGAGTATCTTTAGATAGCAAGTTCCACAGACTAATTATACACTGTTTTAAAAAGAACTATGAAAAAAAGGGTCACACTTTGTTTCTTCTTATTTTAATTAAGTATCGTTTTGTTCTTAAATTATGAGAGATCCTTTTGGGTTTATTACTTCTATGGTTATGGACCCAGATCTATGGGACAGCATGGGTTGTGCCATGATGCACAAAGAAGCCCCAGTTCCTGCAGTTACGCATCTCTCACATTTCATACGTGTCTGTAAAGCACAACCAGCTCGTTGCTTGGTCTACAGCCAGGCACTGTGGAGAATAGTCTCTGCTCCAAAGGGCTTATAAACCTCAAAAGGAGGTCGAACACGTAGCAGGAAACAAGGAAACACAGCGAGAAACATTTTTTCAGGTGTCTGTGTCATTTTATCATAAACTAACTACCCTATCAGTGTCTTTGTGGGAGCTGACTGCAATTTCTTTCATGTGGGCAGACTGATAGGTCTCTTAATGTTAATGGGGCATCACATGAGAAAAGAATGCTACTGATGGAAGCAGAAGCTGGATCACAGCACTGATCTCATCAGTAGCCTCTTGTGGGTAGTAAGGTCAGAGGCTTTTTTGAAAGTTAAAAATCAATTGTAGACTTTCTTATATTCACTGCTTTGCAAGAGAACTTTCTTTGAAGAAATGCTGATTTGTCTCCAATTTCTCTTCATAGAGTCTTAGAATTATTTGAAATTTAAAAATACAAGGAATTTGCTAAATGGAAATAGTATTTTTAAACAAAAAAGAAATGCTCTACTAAAAAAACCCCATAATAATAGCTGGTTTTGATATATTTCCCATGGCTATTTCAGCACTGTTTTAAATTAAGTATTTGAAATAATTTTTCTTTAGCAATCTGCAACCGAACAATTTGTTGGCATTTTAACAATGGTTTTGATAATGATCATAATGTTTAAAATGGATGACAAATTCCTGAGAATATAGGTCTAATTCGAACCCTTGCTTAGGAATATTTTCTAGCACCCAAAAAAAATGTCAAATAAAACCCAACACTAGATCTGCAAGTAAAAAGCCATTCTATATAATCTTAGTCCTTCTGAGATCAAATCGGAGATCTGATCGGACACCATGTAACAGAGGTCTAGCTCTTTTATACTGCAGTTTTACAGGATAAAGAAGGATCCATTCAAGTCCTGTTCCAGAAAACTAGTGCTCACCTAAAACTTTTCAATCCCTGCAGGTGTTTAACTGGCGTATTTACTGTTAGATTTTCCTTGAAAACAATAAAATACCAGGACATTCTTTTACTTGTCTGTCTCTTCTGGAGTACCTGACATGTAAGAAGGGATATGCATAGGTAACTGCTACTCGTCTTCAGTCATGGAGATGCCACCAAGACAAAAATGTTTGCAGATGAATCACATTTTTATTTAACCAATTCAAGAAATTATGGCTCAGATATGTGTCTCCAACTGGATCACCATTGCTAGTAACATTGCACACAGTAAAAAGTGTGTTCAGGAATTGCCAGTAAAGCTATCTTCACTCCCCTGTTAGAAACCAGATCTTGGTCTTGTAGGACTTTATTCCAGAAGTCACTGTTGAAACTGCATAGCCCAGCTGAATGCATTAGAAGCCCATTTCTGTGTAGCCAAAAGTTAGACAGCCACCCCTTGCAGACTTGTGGAACCTTAAACTGTCTCATTCTTTACATGATTTGCAAGTGAAAACAAGTAATTCTGTATTTCCCTCTCAGTCTGGTCCATTTGAATTCTCTGGTAGTTAGAAAGGAGAAAGATTATTAGCTTTCTTATCAGTGAATACGTTTGTAAAGTATCTCTCTCTTTTAATAGCCCCATAGTTCTTGCAGCCTTCAAGTAATACCTAACTGCTACCCCTTGTGACATTTGATGGAAATTGGCCACCGAGTTGAAAGGTTAGAGGGAGGATCAACTAGTACATATAGAAAACATAAGCATGTAAGTCCTGACAAAAAACCTGAAAATCCCATTCCATATTTAAAAACATATGCATTTTAGTTTGTTTGCTTACAGAAATATCAGAAACATCACTGACTAATTGCATACTTCTTGTCAAGAGACATGTAGTCAAACCTGTTAGACAGTGTTAATATGGCAACAAAAAGGCTTACAGAGGCATTTTTCCTGATGGAAATCCATTATGGGAATTCCTATAGTCCTGTTTGGAATCGCAATATTTCTAGTACTGAGGAGATGATACACACTTCCAGAGTGAGAAAACCCATGTGAACGCGACCTTTCCCTTAGTTTTCTTAAGGAATAAACCACTCTGGCTGCGTGTATACAACTGAAGGGAGCACAAACAGCACAAACCCGCTCTTTCTTCCCCATCAATCAAGTTTGCCAAATCATTAACTGAAATGTAAATTCTGTGATATATAAGAAAAAATCTTGGCAAGGACTGAAATATTTTCTCAAAGTCATTTGTTCTGGAGAAGGAATGTGGGAATCCTTGTGATTGTTCCATGGTAAGGCAGAGTTTTTAAAAAGTCTTGGAAAAAAGCGATGTGTCTGAGCATAGAGATTCTCAAGTTCTTTCTGGTTGTCATCCCACATACAGGTCAGACATTTCACATGACCCCTACTATTAGTATAAATAACAGAAGAGGCTGAATTTGTTAGTTGCAACTCAGCTTGCAACTGCTGCGATTTTACTTCATGTTTCAGTGCCTGAGCTGTGCCCTGCTGGCTTCTGCAGAGGAATTAAAGAAAGAAATGATCCAAGCTTTTAGACTGTATACTACCTTATCAGGAGATAAATAAATTAATAATAATAATCATGAAACAGATGGTATTATACTGCCAATAACTTGAGATTTGGATCTATTCCAGCATGATAAGTGGATATCAGCATGGACTAGAATCACAGAATTGCAGAATATCCTGAATTGGAAGGGACCCATAAGGATCATCAAGTTTAACTCCTGCCCCTGCACAAGACACCCCGAGAGTCACACCATGTGCTTGAGAGGATTGTACAAATGCTTATCGAACTCTGTCAGGCTGGTGCTGTGACCACATCCCTGGGGAGCCTGTTCCAGTGCCCAGCCACCCTCCAGTGGTTGCCCAACCTAAACCTCCCCTAGCACAGCTTCATGCTGTTCCTTCAGGCCCTCTCATTGGTAACCACAGGGAAGAGAACAGTGCTTGCCCCTCTGCTTCCTCTTGTGAGGAAGATGCTGGCTGCAATGAGGGCTCCCCTCAGTCTACTCCAACTGGACAAGCCAAGTGGCCTCAGCCACTCTCTGTATGAACTGCCCCTCTAGACCAGTCGCCATCTTCATGGCCCCCTTTGGATACTCTCTAATAATTTAATCATACATATATCTTCTGTGCCTTAGTTAAGAGCCTGGAGATGCAGGATCTCAAAGGCTACATGGATAAGCTAGTGGCTGTATAAGAAGGCCCAACTCTCAAATCAGGTACCTGTTTTAGACATTTCAAGAGTCAGAAGATGATGCCTCAGTCTTTTACAACATTTTAATGCATGAATTCCTTTATAAAAAAGAAAATTTTTGGCATTCTTAAAGATTTGCCACAATTTTTCCTTTGAACTACAGAGATGTCACAGATGACGCAAATATGCAAAAATATTATTGTGGATGTGTCAAATTATGTCAAGCCAGACAAGTATTAAGAATAACAACATAATTTCTTGCCTGTTAAAATATCAAATGGACTCTTGTTGTGATATGATACCTCACAATGTATATTCATTAGACATTTATGCCCCCATGGCAGGGATTTGGAATGATCTTTAAGATTCCTTCCAATCAAAATCATTCTATAATTGTATGAGTCTGATTTTCTGAAGCATAAATTAATGCTGAACCATCTTTGCAAGTTTTTAAGTTTTAGTCCTAAAATGAGATTGTTGCAAGTGTCAGGCTGCCCCCAAGGGACTATGCTCAGTGAAGGGATCTGCTCACAGAGCTGGCACTCCATGCAGCTTCTAAAATGCCACCACAGAAGAGACGCTACTGTTCTCAGGTGCTAATTGAGGAGATTTCTCAGTCATCACACCGAGTCTGAAATTTTGTATAGTAGCTAAAATGTGCACTCTAGCAATACTGTGTGTATTTATAGACCACCAAATTGTCAAGCAATAAAATTGCAACCACCTTGAATGCAAAATTCTATGGACTATTTGTCTTTATTTTTGAGTATTAATCCTTCCAAGTGCTCATGATCAGCTAGCTGATCCATTTTGGTGCATTGCCTTATGTACAAATATTTGCCAAGTGTTTGGAAATTCAAGTTTATTCTTGGAATTCCCAGGAATTTCAAGTATGCTCTGGTAGTGACAGCATGTTCAGAATTTCAAGAGCAAACAATTGTTCTTATATAACAAGGGAGGGAACTGGGAAGCTGGTATGAGCATGTCAAGTGTTGTGCTGAAGGTGCTGTCAAGTACCAGTTGTCCACGTTTACAATTGATAAGCCGTCTCAAAGACAACAGGTGCTTGTAGGAACACACCTGAGGTCTCATGCTCCATCTCAAACATGAGGTTTGCAAAGGCGTGGTTTGTAGAGAAAGGAAATTAAAAGTCAATAAACATAAAAATAAGGACTGTTTGCTCTGCTTTTGCAAATTCTAACATTAGTTTTCTGTATCCGTGTTTTATTTAAATAGGAGAATTAGGTCATGGGGCTAATGATATTCCTTCAGGCTTTTCTTTTTATCTTTCCCTTCAGAAGCTAGAATTCCTTCCGGTCCTCTCTTCATTAGAAAACTTCCTCATGCCTCACTCCAGCTTAATTAAAGGTCTGATTCTTTGGCATTAAAGGGACACTACCTACTGGAAAAATCAAACCTGTCTGAAACTCTTGAGACTTCTATAGCTACATATACTGTTTGATGACAGAAAAGAAGGAAATATTGTTTGAGAGACAATTTGGGGTTTTATAAGCATTTTTAAATTTTTGTTAAGTTAATGAGGCCAACTTTTGTTGTAGAGATTTAGTAGAAGTATCATGAACTGAACTGTTCCCATATTCATTGTCATTTTATCTATCCATCTTGATGGTTATCCTTTAAAGTATTTTCTTCCCAGCAATTGAAAAACTATTTTGATGATTAAAAGTTTGCAGTGCTAACCTGGAAATTCAGAAACTTATTTTATGGCTTTGGACAGAATTCTTGTGCAACATAAGGGGTCCAAATTAAGACAGATGTTATTTAATATCTCCATTAATTATATAAATAAAGGCACTGAGTGCACTCTCAGCAAATATGCAGATAACACCAAGCTGAGTGATGCTGGGATGCCATCCAGAGGGACCTGGACACAATCAAGAAGTGGGCCCATGGGAATCTAATTTTAATAAAACCCAGTGCAAGGTGCTACACCTGGATTGGGGAAACCCTTGGTGTCAACACAGGCCAGGAGATGAACAGATCAGGAACAGCCTGGAGGAGAAGGACTTGGGTGTGCTGATGGATGAGAGGCTGGACATGCAATGTGCACTTGCCACCCAGAAAGCCAAATGTGTCTTGGGCTGCATCTAAAGCAGTGTGGCCAGCAGGGCAAGGAAAGGCCTCATCTGCCTTTCTGCTCTGGTGAGACCCCCACCTGCAGTGCTGCATCCAGCTCTGGGGTCCCAGCACATGGGGGACATGGACCTGTTGGAGAGGGTCCAGAGGACACCACCAAGGCAATTAGAGAGATGGAGCAGCTCTTCTAGAAAAAAGGATGATAATGGGTTTTGTTCAGCACGGAGAAGGCTCCAGGGTGACCCAATTGCAGTCTTCTAGTACCTGAAGGGAGCCTGCAAGAAATACAGAGAGGGACTATTTACAAGGACATGTAGAGACAGGACAAGGGGGTATGGATTCAAACTAAAAGAGAGTAGGTTTAGATTAAATACACGAGGAAGAAAATCTTTACTGTGAGGCACTGGCACAGGTTGTCCAGGAAAGCCGTGGATGCCACATCCTGGGTACTGCTCAAGGCCAGGCTGGAGGGGACTCTGAGCAACCAGGTCCTACTGCAAGATGTCCCTGCCCTTGGCAAGGGGGTTGGAATCACGTAATCTTTAAGAGCCCTCAGTCTTCTGTGATTTTGTAATTCTTTGTGATTCAGTGGCCTCCAATCTGATTATAAAATAGCATTTCCTGACCTCACAAGGATATTTGAGATAACTACACTGCGGCATTCCCACGCAACGGTGACAGAGGCAAGACTCTCAAGCAGCAAAGCTTTAGTTCCCATGCTGAGAAGCATTCAAGCTTTTCAGTCGTTGAGACCTTCTTGTGAATGAGCACAGTGACCCGAGCAGCCGGCGAACACCCACACCGCGTACCGCGGCCCACGGTCACAATCGCGGCGGCACAGCACGGCACAGCACGCACGGCATGGCACGGCACAGCACAGCACAGCAAAGAACGGCCCGGCATAGCAAAGGACGGCACAGCAAAGTACAGCCCAGCCGCCGGCTCGCGGCTCGGCTCGGCCCCTACCCGCCATTGCAGCCCGCCCGGCCCGCGGGCGCCCCCCGGTGCCGCTCGGCGGGAGCGGCGGGGGGCGGGGGCAGTGGCGGCGCCGCTTCCGGCCTCCATTTTACGCGGCGGCAGCGGCCGGAGGCCGGGGCGGTGGAGCGTGTGGACGGCTTTGGTCCGGGCGGGTGTTTTCTGGGTGCTGCGCTGATCCTTCTCCCTGCGCTCTTGCGGGTGTGGGGGATGAGGGTGTGATCCCCCGTGGCTGCGGTTCTTGGAGCGCCAGCACGGGGATGGGCTCCCCCAGCTCCCTCGGGAAATTCGCCCCCGGCCGCTGAACCCGCCCGGAGCCTCCCAGAGGTTCGAGCGGCGTCGTGTCCCCGGGGAGGAGGCGAGCGGGGCAGGGCCGGCCGGCCCCGCGGGCAGCATGGACCAGAGCGTGGTGGAGCACCCGGTGACCCTCATCATCAAGGCCCCCAACCAGAAATACACCGACCAGACCATCAGCTGCTTTCTGGAGTGGACTGTGGGCAAACTGAAGACCCACCTCTCCAAGGTGTACCCCAGTAAGCCGGTGAGTTGTTGGCCAGCCCTTTTCCCTCGCCTTGTCGGTAAGGCTGGCGCTGCGACGACTTGGGGGCAGGCGGTCAAGACTTCCCTTAAACCTTGTTAAATAAACAAACACGAGCCCTGCTGCCGAAGGGTGACCTGCGAAAAGACGATGGCCGTCCCTCTGCTTGCAGGGAAGTTGGCAGGGTAACGAATGTGAAGCTGCTCTTTTACATCGTGTGAAAAGATCGCAGTGTAGCATCCCGAAAGGCGATATCGCTAAAGATGCTTACTAATGCTTCACTTATCTTTTTTTGTGAACTGAGATTTGGGTACCTCAGTTAACTGAATTTGAGACTAATTTTTGTAAGTCTGAGAGCAATGTATAAGCGTTCTATCTGTTCTAAAAGTATTAGCGATATACTTAAGGGTAACACGATCTAGGGAATTCACTGAGATGTGGAGTAGATAGATGTTTATTCATATTATTTGAAACTATGTAGTTCAACAACCTCCAAAATTATTTCCTCTTTGGAAAGCCGTTTTTCTTGAGATTGTGCTGACAGTTCTGCTGTCAGGTGTTACACAAACTTGTATGACAGCTGTGACTGTATTTTGAAACTTTATACCTATAGCATTTTTTTTTGTTTCTGAAAGAAATGCCGTTTATTTCTGAATTCCTCTTAAGTTCTAAATGTGGCAATTGAAAGGGGCTACGAAAAAAGCTTAGGCAGTAGGTGATAATACTGTGTATGTGTAGAGTGTCAGTCATTGCAGAACGGTATATTTAAAAATTTGTTCCGGAGAGCTGCAGCAGTATGTGGGGCCTACAGCCAGGCTTTAGAAAACATCAGAAGGAAGCGGCATTTATATTTCAAGTTATTTTTCACCTAATTCAATAGAAAAATTACTGTCATTGTTGATTTTTTTTGATAGAGGAAAGTCATATAGTAGCTTTGTCTCAAATAGGGTTTCTGCCTCTTGGAGAAAGAAGAAGAAAAGTGGCCAACAGCTTGGGCTCTGTCACTGGTACATTGACATCTGTTAAACAGTTGTGAGAGTTTGTGAATATAGTTATCACTGTGAATAATTCTCTGCTGAAAGAGCCTGTCTGCTGTGAAAAACAAAAATATCATTCCAGCTGATTGCTGCTTCATCCTTCTGCTAGAATTTCCTCCAGTGACGTGTTTGTGTTTAAACACTATTTTTCTTACTTGTCCTATGAATGATACTGCTAAACTGAGCTCCTGAAAGGAAAGACCCTTAATGAATAAGAGATTTTCATGTTGCACTGTTGGCTTTAAACAGTAATAGTGTTAAATTTCAGTTTCCTGAAAGATCTTTCTTCTATTGAAAGTAGGTTCCCCAACATGCCTCTCAGTGTTAAATGACTAGTTCAGCATACCCAAATTCGTTCTGGGTTAAAGAATGGGGAGTTTCTTTAATGAGAATTATCTCAGTAATTCTGATTTAATTTGGATTTACTGCACTTAAAGTTAAACTAATAGCTGAACACAGTATTTTTATTTCATAGGACCTTTCAATTAAAGTAATAATATGGGAGAGGAGAACGGTGTTTTAATAGGGATGGCTCCTATTTGATATGTATAGTAAAATCCAAAAGTGTATTTTAGGCTTGATATATTTCTGATTTTGAGTGCTACTGTTTTTTTCAAATGTTGTAAGTTCTTTTGCTTTTAGGAGCTTCCCCCCATCTTTTTTTTTTTCCTTTTAAACCAGATCAATGTTAAAAGCTTGATTTCCCTGTTCCCTCGATATGATAGATCCTGGAAATAATTTATTTTACAATGCTATTTTAAGATGGTGGAAGTACACTGGAAAACAGAAACTATACAGGCCTTGCAGTGTTCTTGAAGTTAAGGATGTAAAATAGAAATCGGTTGCTGTCACTGCTTTACATAATATTTCAAGTTTGCTGTGTGACTTGAACCTCACTCTAGTATGTGCATCTGTCAAGTAGTCGATAAACTGATGATAACTGTAAGTGTCCTAATTAATTTTTCAATTTATTAAGAGTGTGTTTTCAGAGAGTGAGGTGGTTAGAATAGGCAAATAAGAAGCTAGGTCTTGAGGCAGTGTTGTTTGGGATTTTTCCATTTAATTTGCAAAAATTACTTCCCTAAATACATACAAATTTCAAATATGGGCAGATTTAAATTGGTTTAGTTGCTATTAAAGTTGATATACTTTGCAAACTAAGTACTTGAATAAGCTAAATAGGTTCAGAAGAATGTTATATTAGTTTGTGAATCTTTACTAAGATTCACATTTGTCAGTACTTTTGTTCCCTGACTGAACCAGTTTTCACATATAGAGCATTGCAGTTACAGTGTCCCTAAATTAAATACTTGTGTAGAATAACACAAGGCTATTGTAAAGTCAGCCTGTGTGTCTCAGTCTGGCAGATCCTACCTTCAGTGCATTAACTGCTGCATTGATTACACCCATAAACAGTAATTTAAAACTGCTGTTTCTCATTTCCCGCAGTACCTGTCATCTGGCATTTGCCTACAGTTCTAACTGGATATGGTTGTCTGGATTTTTATTTCCTATGGAGGGAATGGGAGAGAGGCTTAGTGAACTAAAACAATACCTGTCTGGTAGCTGCAACTGTATAGCTCAGAGATTGCCTGTGTTCCTAAAGGACATTGCTGCACTGTCTTAGGTTTGGTGTTTGGTGTTGTGCTGGCCATAGCTAGGTTGGGCTAAGCTTTGCAAAAGAAGTCTTGCATGAAAAATGGAGGAAAAAATTCCAAACCAGTAGCTCTGGAGTTCTTAGTTTTGAATACATACATTTTGGATTTTGATCTGCAGACTTTTCTCCCACCTCACTCTTGGGTTCTAGAAAGTTTTTTTTTTCTAATGCTGTGTCCTTTCTTCTGCAAATGGGGCTACTCTAATTATGTGGTTTGAGGTGTTTTTCCATCACAGTTCAGTGTTTCATCTAGCAGTGAGTATGCTGTTCCTTGAAGCAGGAGTTGTGGTAGTGAAATTTCCCCTGGCAGAGGATGAGTTGAATGCCTTTTCCATTTACTTTGGCATATATGTGAACTATGAATGTATTTCCACATTTATTACCTCTTCTTCCATCTGCATTAAAAAAAGTCCATTTCAGAATTGCAGACTTTCAACACAAGAATTGCAAGGGATAATCCTTTAGTTTTCAGGTAGGTGTTTAATTTATGAAGGGAGGAGTATGGGGTTTAAGGCCTCATCTTCCCCATTAAAGTCTCTGGCTTAATGTGATTAACTCAACATAGGTTTAACCTTTTCCATTGTGGTTTTGTAGGGAGTTGAAATGCATTATAGAAGGCCGTGTAGTCAGCTTTGAGGGACAATTTTAATCTTGCTAGTTTAAAATATTAATATTTAAAAGTTACTTGTGTCTTGTTTGAGAAGATATGTTAATTAGAGAGGGTGGAAGAAGGACCGGTTCATGAGGTACTGAAGAGAACAATTCGAAGTGACCATGTAGAAAGTTCCATGAAGAGTGAGAAAGGCAAAACAACACTAGTGCTGTGCTGGCTGATGATTTAAAGGTTTGGAGTTTGAGGGATTTTTGTTGTTGGGCTTTCCTTTTTTTAAATGCTTATCTGTTCTTATTAATCTCCAGATAATCTGTCTCAGGACCCAGAAACAAGGATTCTTAACGTTTTTTTTTTCTGACTGCACTGGTCAGTCTAAAACAACAACTTTCCAATTTACAGGAAATTAAAGTTTTCTTTAATCTTCATGCTTAAATTCTGATTTTTCTGACCTTTCTCAAACACAAAATGCAAGCTTGCATTCTGCTGGTAGCCTGTTCCTATTTGAAGGGAGCAACAAAATGATATAGCTCAAAAGAAGTTACTGACATAAGGCATTTTTTGTTGTTTTAGATGTAAGTAGAAATAGTATAGCATTGTTGTTGAATGTGTTGCAGTATTTTATCAGTTTGAGCTGCAAATTACTAGTTCCCCATGTTGTGAGACATAAAAATATTACCTGATGCAACTAATTAAAAACTACAGAAAAGTGCAGAAGAACAGAGAAAATTACTCTTAAATAGAAGTGATAAACAGTCCTGCATGGTATGTGTCAGGTTATTATTTTTTAAAAACATGTATTTAATCATGAATTCCTAGTATGGCTTTGGGGAAAAAAATAAAAGCTTCAGATTTACTGAGTACTTATTAGCATTATTTGCTTTGACTGTCTCTGTTTTGTTCTAATGGTATGACCATTTTTTCCCAGGTAAAAAAACCCCAAAACAATCAGTTTTGTAACATTTCTATATTCTGCTAAATTATTTGTATTATTTCATATGTAGACAGCTACTGCAAGAAAAAAGAAGTCAAAACTTCTGTGAAAGCTTTTCCTAATCAGGGAGATCTGGGGCTCGATTATTTGTCTTACTAGAGTGAATAAGGCTGCAGAGTGTGCAGCAGAAGGCTGGGATAGTAAGAGGAGAGCTGTAAGACTTGGAGTTTGCATGATGGGGAAATGCTTCAAATAGTTCATGCTAATAATGAATGTCTGTTCTGCTGATGTTAGGCTCGATTTCTTCATTTAGCATTTGTTTGGCTTTCTTTCTTTTGCTTGACCATGTAAGCTCCTTGTTTTAACATACTGGACATCTTACTGTAGATAGGTACCTCAGATAGTTTCCTTTAAAATAATTCTGTTGTTATTCCTATTGTGTGTAATAGTCCAAAGTTACTATCATAGGAACAGTATATAATTTGTTAAGAAATAAAATCTTTATTTCCAATGCTAGATTATTTAAAACTGAAGGAATAGGAAAAAAAGCTTATGCAGGCTGGAAGGCTACCTTAAAAAATGCTTTTGTTGCTTCTTGCTTTTTAATGCTTTCCTTCTTGTTTTTTCTAATGATGTTGGTTTTGGTTTTGTGGGGTTTTTTTTGTTGTTATTTTTTTTTTTCGCAGGGGGTTTGAGGGTGGGGCCAAGGACTAATAACAGAAAGTCCTTGTTGAAAGAGACTGAAATTTGTGCGCTTCTGTGTATTTTAATTTGCATTCCATTGTTCTACTAACTTTCTTTGCCCCAGCTTCTTCTCCATCTATATTTTCAGAAGGTGCCTTGGATCAGGAGCAGGGTAAAGAACAAATCACTATAAGACAAGAGCTTATGAATGTCCTTGAAAGTTTTCTTGACAAGCATTTACCCTTAAGTTTTGTTAATTGTTATGGCAGTCTTGCTGAGTGCTTAATAACATAATTCTTTTTCAGAAGTAATTTGTGAGCTGGACTTGTGAAGCCTCTGTAATGTTTTTACGTCTGTCCGTTGGTGTTTGGTTTTAACTTTGCAGATAAGAAAATTGCTTTTATCTCCAGCTATATACCTATACAGCAGGAAAAACGCTAAATTCCTTTCTTTGTCCCCATCTAGTCTACAAAGGATCAGAGACTGGTGTATTCTGGCAGACTTCTTCCTGATCATCTGCAGCTGAAAGATGTTCTCAGAAAAGTAAGCTTTTTATGAACACCATAGAATATTTGATCCAAGTCCATTTTGGGGAAATAGGAATTTAGATTTGTGTTGTTTAACTTCAAATTTTCATTGTTGTATTGAGTGATGTAACCATATAATGTTGATATGTTCTGGAAAATGTATTTTCAAGTATGCCTTGTGTGTAGGATTATGATACTTGTGGATTGAGGCATGTTTCCAGTTGGTAGAAGAGCAAGTAGGCTGTGCTGAGTCCCAAGCAAGTGATACGTTATGTATCATAGAATTATGGAATGATTTATGTTCGAAGGGACCTTATAGATCTTGTATTTACAACCCTCCTGCTTTGGGCAGGGGCACCTTCCACTGGACCAGGTTGCTTCGAGCTACAACGTGGCCTTGACTTCTTTGGACAGTTACTATTGTCACATAAATGGAATAATACAGCATATTTGTGTTGATTTGGGACATAATTTAAATTCTCTTATTGGCTTAAATCGAGAACTTGTGTCAAAAATGGCACTTGTGTAAGCAGATAAAGAGTAATATTAATTATGCAGAACCAGAATTCTAAATTCCTGAATAATTTCCTGGGATGGCTGTTTGTTGGTTTTGATTTGTCAGCTGTTAACCATTCCTGATGATGTTTGAAACTTTGTTGGTTCTTGCTCTTTTCATTTCATACTTTTTTAAAAATTCTGTTGGTTCCTAACAAATAATTCTGTTAGTTTAATTTTGGATTCTTTAGTCTACATTTAGATCTCAATTCTGAATGTGTGTGACATCTCATGCAGGAAATCTTGGAATGCATGCCCTTGGTTTTCAAACTGGCTCAAAGAGCTTGGATTGATGATACCAAGTAATAAGGACTTCATTAAGTTAGGAGAGTTCTTAAAATGTGTAGAACAAGATATTTAGGGTAGATTATACGTAACTTTTGTTTCAATTTTGATGATGACAGGAAACATGATGCATTATGTTGAGTTGTCTAAGTTCTTTGTGAGCAACAGCTTAGGGTGAATCAGTAGCTGTTATTGGGGAAATACCTTAGGTCCTTGCACAGTTTTTAATCCTGTGAAATTGATGAACTCTCTAGTACAGTATCTGGCTGTTGGTAAGGATACTTTTTTGAGGTAAAAATCCATCTACAGGCTGCAAGAGTGGTTGGGTCACATTTTAAAATGTCCTATGGAAGAAAGTCTCCAAACATGGGTGGTGCTTTAGACAAAGTGGGCAACTGAACTTCAGTATTAAGATGGAGGAGTCTTGAGTATTGCTTCAGCAGACTAAGACTGCTGTTCCTTTATAATCTTTATTCCAAAATAAATTTTTATTAAATGGGATTAAACTTCTTACCAAAGAAAATGTTTTCAGTTTACTATGTAGAGGTTTACTAGAAAACTGAAGCCAGACTATTGTAAACCAGTGCATGCTCTGTACCACTTAAATGTTCAAGGAAATGCTTGTAGAACTTGTCTCAAAGCTTAGTTTTGCTTGCTAAGGACATAATGGAATCTGAATTCCTTAAATTCACTTGCCCTACTTCCGTCTCACTGGTTTTAGATAAACAAGATTTCAAACTTTGTTTTTGTGCTAGAGGTGAAACTTTGTAACTAATGCCTTCCATCGCTGTACAGGGACCGTGCTTGACTTTAAAGCATCTGCACAATGCTTTAATGTCATAATGGCAGTTATAGGCCTTGGGTGTAGATAAAGAAATTTAGTAAATTTGAAAACATACCAGTCTTAAGCACAAAGTTAGAAATTTGTGTTGGAAGGAGATTTTGTGCTAGAGCTTTTGAGAGCCTTTGGAAAAAAAGTATGATGAAACTTAAATTCAGTCTCATTCTCTGCCACAATCTTCCTACTGGATTATCTGTAAATGCTTTATATTATCTGAGGACCTACTGAATTGCTCAGTCTAGCTTTGTGATACTTTTCTTCTAGGTACTAACCAGTGTCATTTCACTGATACAAAATGCCTGGAGGATGGAAGTTGTGGCACTCTTCTAGCACAAGTAGTGTCCAACACCTTACTTTTGAATAGAAGTATGTTACGATAAATTGTCACATTTAATAAAGCTGTATGCTGTAGGCTTACCAGTGGTATGTCTGGCTTCCCTTGCTTTTCCCAGGGGCATAAATTCTTATCTAGGAAGAAGGCGATTTGTTACTGTGATGTAGATAGGAACACACAGTAACACACACAACAGATGTTCAGGTAGAGAAGAAAAGAACTCTCTAGTTTACTGTTGATTTCATATATATATATGTTTTTGGACAGTGATCAGAGATCGGACAGAGAAGTTACCACTTCTCCATCTCTACTGGTCACTTGAGAAGTCCATCAGGTGATCTCTTTTCACAGAGGAATGCAAACATGATTCTTGTTTATCTTACAATTCATGAGAACTGACCATTACACTAAAACAAATCAGAAGGTTTATTGTCAGAGACAACAGTGATTAGTTAGGTTGAAGGCTTTTGACATGGTCAAAGTGCTGATCACCTGTGTTCAGTGCTTTTTGATCCTTGCTATCACTGACTGGTAAGAAATTACACTTAATGCAGCAGTGAGGCTGTGCTTGGGGTTGGGGCCTGTAAATGGGGAGGAGTTTAAATGACTGAGTGTATGTTGCCTATGCTAGCAGTAAGTAGTGTATAAAAGCATTTATCTAGTTTTCTCTGTTCCTAAAGATCAAAACTGTAACAATGGCTGTTATAGCATGTTTATATATAGTTTAAAAAACCCTCCAAATGCAATTTTCTGAATGTCATCTCATTAAAAATGGCAGCTTGCCTGTACCATGCTGATTTCAGAGGAGGATAGAGTGTTTTCATTGCTCCTTTTGTTTAAAATTTAGTTGCTGAGGAAGCTGCAGTGTGCAATTTAAATATGCAGCCACAGCTGTGTTGCTATGGCCGTGTAAGGGGGTGTTTTAATTTGGTACAGTGAAATAGCTTCCGATTGAAGTTACGGCCTCCAGATTGGGGGTGAGCATGTTCCTGCAGAGTTGGCATGGCCTTCAAGTGGTGGCATGCATTTGCTTCATCACTTTCAAATATTTAGGAATACTCAAGCTCCACCTAGCACTTTGAATAGCATTCCCTGAGCATGGAGTATCTGCAGGGGCCCTTCAGTTGCATATCTGCAGCTTAGGCCTGAGCCAAGCTTAAACAGGAGCAAGGTGAATGCAGTTGCTGGCATATGGTCCTTGTCTTGGTCTGCTTCTGGAGTTCCAGTGCCTACATTTTTCATGTACCCTGAAGTCTCTATTCAATAACATTCTTCATAGATCTTAGTGCAAATGTAAGCATTTTTAACTCTAGGTAAACTGAGCCCTGTAAATGGTGTGAGATTTTTTCCAAAATGAAAGTTAAAGCTTGTGATACAGTTCCTCATGCTTCTCCTGGGGTTCTTCCATTGGTTCCCCTATACTGCTGTTTTAGGGAAAACTGGGATAAAGTCAATGTTCCATATGTTATTGTGGACAGCTTCTAAGAAGAGATGAGTTGTGAAACAGTAGGATTCTCTCATGCTAGACTCAAGTTTTGCTTTATGGTCTGTTTTGTATAATGTTTCTTTAACACTTACAGCTTTGAAATTTTAAAGACTGCTTTTGTACTTGTAAGTTTCTCCAATATTGTTGCTTCAGCTCTTCAATTTCTCTAATTTTTAGCAAGATGAATATCATATGGTTCACCTGGTGTGTACATCTCGGACACCCCAAGTTCTCCAAAACCCAGCACCAGTAGAGAAGGTCACGGAGCGTCAACCTCCAGCAGTAGCTCTGTGAGTTTTTTCACACACAGGACATGAATTCCTTCTATGCTAAGGAAACTTGTCATTAATTTCTCTTTTAACTTTTTATATTTGTCTGTAAAATGGTGTGTTGAAAGTACAGCATGCCATTTGAATTTGTACAATTAGACTTGATTATTTAAGGACATAATTTATTTAGACAAAGATTGCCTTTTTTTGAACTGTAATAGTTATGTTTATTGCATGATAAAGTACTACTTTTTCTGAGCTATTCTTTCTTTTTAAGACCGTATTGAAAAGTACACTTTCCTTTCTCTCCATATCCCTGTATCTTTGGCAGAAATTGCACGGCGTATTCAGAATTTTCGAAAAACTAAGCTCAGATTTGTTTTGTGAAATTTAAGGGACCAGTCAAAATATTGCCATTGTCATGAGATACAGGTGGAACTTGGCCAGGTTTTTTTCCTTTTTGACAGGAATTTGTGTATGAACTTCAAGCTAGTCATAGCATCTGTAAGACAGTCAAAAGTAGGAAGTGTTCTTAACGATTTTATTAGTTAAATTGTTTACAGAACACATTTGTTTCTGGTGTTTTGAACCTTCCTCACGTCATGCCGTCCAAACATGATTATGGTCTTTGGTTGTATTGTGCATTAAAAGCAGTTATGATTTCTGTTGAGAACTTGGTAGTTCTTGGCTTTTTCTAGAATTGGCACTAGGCAACTCTTGAACGTTGGTCAGAAAGGGATATCTGTACGTATGATTCATCTGAGGTGTGTAGGCTGTCAGCATATGAGAAATGCCCTTTGAAACTGTCTTCATTCTGCTGTTGATAGGGCCTGTGTCAGGCTGCTGTGTGACAGTCAGAAACATGAACAGTTTAAGCAATGGTAGAGGGGGGGCTGTGGCTATATCTTTTCAAAGGCTGTATTTCTATCTCTGTTTACAGGCAGGTGTCCTAGGTTGAGAAGGAAGTAAGGTTTTCTGAGAAGTTGTGATCAAACCAATCAGTGCTTGGATTTGAATATTGGCGCCTGGTTTGGCCACTAAAGGTGTGCACTGCCTCTGAGAACACACAGTGGTTAGAATAGCAGAAAATGCCCAGGAGAACTCTCTTGGTTCGGTTTGTGCAGGAGGTCAGGCCTCCCCTGCCCCACCCAGCCCGCAGCTGGGCAGGGGAGGCCATTCGGCCAGGGTGAGGTAGGCTGGAGCCTTGGGCACCGGAGGGGGTGAGGGTTTTTCAAGACCAAAGGGTGGAAGACAGAGAGAGGTATCGGCCCCTCCCCCCCTCCCCCCCCCATCCTCCGGGAGAGAGAGAGAGAGCGAGCCCGTGCCTGTGCTGCGATGGACCGTACTGTGATAGCAGCCCCAGGCCGATGTCCCAGAAGGTGCCCAGCCATTGTGGGAGCTCTGGGCAGACAAAAGCGAAGATGTTAACCCTTTCCTTGAATAATGGAAACCTTACAAATACTGATCCTCCTGGATCTGAATGAGAAGAGAGAGAGGGATGGAAATCTGTGGTGCAAGTGAGAGATGCCAGAAGGTTGAGAACAATCCCAGGTGGGAGGAGATGGAGTGGCCTTTGGCTGGACTCTTTTCTTGTATTGCCATGGCCAGACCCATTTTTCCTGTAACACAGAGACTGAATTTAAGGGGAGGTAATGTCCTGAAGCCAAGAAAGTGCAGTGAAGCAGTAGTGTAAACAGAGACGGCTAAGGAGAGTGTGGTGCCCTCTGTTTTCAGTGGAGAGGAAGATCTGTGTTTCATGAGGCCCCTCGGCCCCAGGGGGTGAAACTGGGGGGGGACTGGTGTCCTGAAACTGAGAGACCGTTGCTGTTTTGGAACTGAGCAAAGCATCCTTAAGAGGCAAACCCTAAAAGCAGTTCTGATCCACGTGCAGTGGTGAAAGCACTGAGCATGGAAGGAAGATGTCATGAGTGCAGATATGTTTCCAGGCGGTGCCACGAGTGACATGGAAACACAAGAAATTTCTGCTGTGTTTCTAGGGGAAGTCTATGGTGCAAGGAGAGACTCCTCTCTCCCTAATAGACTGAAGAGTTGATAGTGATGGACTGAAAGTTGATTATCTGAGAGGGGGGAAGAGGACAAATGTATTTGGAGGGTTTTCATTTTGAGGTTTGGTTTTTTTTTTTTTCTATATTGTAGTTAATAAAGTTTTTTTTTCCCTTTATTCCTAAGCTAGAGCCTGCTTTGCTTTATTCCTAGTCACATCTCACAGCTGCCACTGGGGAAAGTGTATTTTCATGGAGGCACTGACATTGTGCCAGTGTCAAACCATGACAGCAGGACACAGGTGGCCTCCTTGGCAAGTGTTCTGTTGCTGTGTGTATCAGCTGTAAAAGTTGTATTTGAATTACTGTATTAATGACTGTTTAAAGCAGACAGTATGCAAAGTGCTAAATTCATGATGCTTCAGAGGAAACAGCCTAAACCCAAAGTTTGAATGCCCTCTGTGCTTCTATTTGTTTTTTATTTTTACTCCTCCCCACCCCCACTGCCTAGTGGTAAATTTTTCTTGTTTTCGATATAGAGCAAGTGTGCTATGAATGTCTTAAGTAACTGCACCTCCTCACTTCCTGAGTTGTCCAAGTTAAAGAGGATTTTCTACTGAGTAAATACTACAGTAATTCTTAGGATATGGGGATTTATTAAAACTGAAATAATGCATCTCAGTGGCCCCAGTTTAGAAGCCAGGTGTCAGAGTCTGACACTAGTATCAGGTGTGTTCCTTGGAGCCTAAGTAGTTCCTAGCCATTTCCCTATTCCCATTGATAGCCCCCTTCTAGCACCGAGCACAACAATTTGGATTGGGCAGTTGGCACAGTGAAGAGGATGAAGAGTAAAAGGAGTAACTAAACTTAAAGGTAGAGGAATGGTATTTTAAGTCACTGTCTCCAAAGATAGTTGTAATCCTGGAGTTGTAGTTACTTCTGTTAACAGTAGCCATTAGAATTTTCATTTCTGCTTGAAATTCTTGATTGAAATATTCTTTCAATTAAGTTTGAGTTTGCTTCAGGTTTTTGAAACTATGATTCTCAGTGACTTGTGGTTTTGTCTGGAAACTATCAAGTGTTGAGTCCTCCCAAAAAATTCTTTTTTTCCCCCTTGCACCTGAGTGCAATTTTGAATTTCCGGTTTTACTAAGGCTTGCCAGAACCAATAAAACCACAGAAGACTTACCCAATGTTTACACTCTTAATAAAACTTGTAACAAAACATTAAAGCAAGTATTTTTTTTAAGACATGGTAGTCAATCTTAAAACTGTGGCAAAAGATCCACAACCTTGGTTTTATTTTTTTTTAAGAATTTAGACCGTTCTGGATCAACTGCTGCCTCACCCACAAACCAAGAAGCTTCTTCTACATCTTTGAACACTAGTGCAGATGGAGTAAGGCATCGTAATCTTCCACAAGGACACAGCAATCCCATGCCAAGCCACCAGTTCCCTTATTTAATGCAAGGGTAAGTAAGCTGAAGCAATCCTCACTCTTTGATACTCTTTACAGCACTTTAAAAGTTCAGTTGCAGTTATGTTTCTTTTCACAGTCTGGAAAGCCATTTGGCTAGTTCACCTTGAAGCAGATATCACATTAGAAAAGTTTCCACATGAAAATTAGTGTTTTTCGCCAGGAGTCAGTCAAAGAGGAAGTGCTCTTGGTGCTCCCCTTCAGGCTGTTTTTCTATGTTTTTCTTTATGCTTCCTGCCCTCAATTTTCTTGGACAAGTGCAGCTTTAATATGTCTAGTGGATGTAGTTAGTAATGTAAGTGATGGAATTATTACTTCTGGTTGTCTTTTTTGTCCTTTATTTTAACAGTCAGCAATAAACTCTTAGCAGAATATGATGGCTTCTCGTTTTTGACACATAACAGATGTAATTCTTCATTTCTCCATATTAGATTCAACTGTAGAAATGATATGCAGGTGTTTTGAGTATGTGTAGTGCTTTTGTATCTACAATAGAATGTTTAAGGATTTTCATATGTACCAGTGAAAGGTAACCAGATCTAGATCAGGTCTGTCATTACATAACTATTAAAATTCTGTCTTTTTTTTTTTTTTGTGCTTAAAAAGCAGCTGTAGGAATTGTAACCCACGTGACTTTTGTGGCTGCTTTAACATGTTTCTGTTGTTAGTAGCAGTAGTAGTAGCTTCTTCTAAGGGGAAAACAGGAGGATGGTGTGTTCTGAGATGTTAGTTGTAATTTCCTCAGGGAGCGCTTTGAAGTTTCCTTACTGACAAGGTGCTCTAGTACTGTATAGATTCTAGAAATCTGCTTTGGAGAATGTTGAAACAAAACCCCCTAAAATATCAATGTGCTAACAGTAACATTGCTTCTGTTGCTGGAAAGAAAACAGATGCCAAGAGCTGTTGAATGTTTATTAAGTTTCAGTTTAATTTACAAGCTCTTGTTAGAGTTAACTTAGACTTTACTACTCTTGCTAGTTTTCATCTTGAATTAGTTAAAATTTTTTAATAATCTGAAATGTACTGTCCACTGCAAAGAGATTGTCTTTGGAGTGGGTGGAGACTTATGCTATTCTGACCAAATGCATTGTCACAGAATTGGTCATACTTGCCTTTCTGACAAAGCTAGGTGACACCAATTTGACTGTCAAGACTGCTGTTGGTGTAATATAAATTAATTCCAGAAGCAATTTATTATATGTCATGGAAATTACTAATCTGTATGAAGTTTTAACATTTTTTTTAATTAGCTGTTCACATAGACATATTCTGAGTGAGTTTTTGTCAAGCATGGTGAATAGGATGTGGACTTCAAAAAGGCAACAGAACCATCATTTAGGCTTTGGGCTGAATTAATTTGTGTCAGTTTGGGACACATTGCTATCTTGGAAAGAAAGGATAATTTAAATTAAATGCTAAGTCTGTGACTTTCTGTGTCTAGCCTATAATGTGGATTGAGAGGAATGGATTTGTAGACTGAAAGAAGTGCTGGGAACCTGACATCACTCTATATATTTCAGGGGTTTCAGTCCTACTTGGACTATTTCTAGCTTGGTTACCTGGAATAGGATCCTGCTTGTTGCTGTGGTACATTAGCAGTGCACCCAAATCACATATTTCAGTTTTGTGTAATCCAAAAGGAATCCGGATGGTGATTCAAGAGCGTTCTGTGGTGCAAACAGAACTGTAGTAAGAGCAAGTGACTGGAGGTTTCCAGGAGTGCATTTCTAATCTGAATAGAAATGCCAAAATAAACGAACCCTAAATAATCCTAGGCTTTTTTTTTTTTTTTTTTTTTTTTTTTTTTTTTTTAAAGTATTTTAATTGAATGCTGTCAGAACTTGAAGTAGATCTTTGTAGACTGCTGGTATTGGGTCTGCTCAACTCCAGATAATCTGTGCCCAGTGCCTGCTGGAGTCTGCTTGCTTCTTTAAAAACTCTTTTTAATGCTTCAGTAATCTTTTCAGATGCATCTGCTGTTGCTTTTAGGCACTGCTGCTTGTAGTCCAGCAGTGAGAAATGCCCTCTGTTTTTTTAGCTGTCTCTTAAACATCATTTGGGGCAGTAGGAACTAGCTTTAATTTATATGCAGATCAAGACTTGTTAGGAACATGAAGATTGATAGCTGAAACTGGCATTACTTTGTTGATTTTTCTTTTATTTTCATGACCAAGCAATTTTTATTCTAGCTGCAAACTGTAGGCACTACTATTGGAAAAGATCTCCAGGTGTTTGAAAATTTATGTAAGGGTCAGTTTCCTTGGGCATTTTGCAATCGTTGATTGATTTGTACAAATAAATAGTGTTGAAGTTAGATGATTAAATTGTGGTTTTGATGTTTTTTCAGTTCCTGGCTTAAAGCTGCAGTGAGAGAGTTGAACATACTTTGGGAAAATAGCATTCAGTTCAGATTGTTGAAGTATTACAGGGGAAAAATTAAAACTTTCTGTTGCTTTTAAGCTTTTACAAATGCTGGTTTTTAAAAATCTAAACTTGAGGTGGGACTGGGCAAATAGTTTATGTATGTACCAAGTTAGTCTTTAGCTGTGGGGAGCAAGCACAGCATTGTCTGCTCCTGTGGACATTGCTGGGGATCAAGGCCTGTGCTGTGCTGTGCAGGTACAAACAGAACAGATGGGCTCAGCCCTGACAGGGTTTGCATTTCATACTGGAGAGCACTGGGAAGCAGTAAACAGACAAGAGACATCAAGGCAGTGAAATAATTTGTCAAGTGTGGGTGGCCCATCTATGAAATGTTTTCGTATTGTGCATACGGTAATGTATGAAAGCAAACAACACAATGACATACTGACAGCATGCAGTATATCCTAGCACATAAATACCTTGCTGCATCTGTCACCTTTGCTCACTGTTTTTTGTTCTAAGTAGCCAGTAACCTAGTGGAGGATACTAAAATAACACCTGAAGTTGATATCCCAAGCTTTTAAGTCTGAATTAAGTCTTATTTTTTCACTAGTGATGAGCAGTATCTTCGTGATAATCTTATCTTCAAATTCAGTGCCAGTGAGTTCATTTGGGTGTCTCCTGTAGACCAAAAGAAGTAGTTTTGAGCTTTTTAGCCATCTTGAGGAGCACTGTCTTTTCAGAATATTCTGAAGCTACCTCTACCGTTTGAACTGTTTTCTGGCTTATCCAACTGTTCTTCTGTTGTCTGCTCTGCTTTGTTTTCGAGTCTTGGAATACCTTTACAGATCCTGTTTGCTTCTTTGTTCTTACACTGTTGCTGCCATTCTTTTGAAATACTCTGGTTCCTACCTCTTTCCCCCTTTTGAAAAAAGATGAGGAGAAAGTATTGCGATACTTTACTTTTTCTTTGAAAAGCAAGCTGCTTTGCTTTGCTGAGAAGATCCTCTTCCTTTGTGGAAGTTCTTCTCACAGAAATACATTGTTACATTGTAAAGAATTGTTTCTGAATTTCATAAACTCTCTTCACACTGTGGCAACTGTAATAGCTGTATAATTGACAGCATCTGCCTCATTTTGACTTTTGATGAGCAAACAAAATACTGTTGTACTAGTAGACATTCTAAGCCAGAAGCCAGTTGTAAGCCAGTCTACTTTTGTTTGATTAATGCAGCCAGGTCTTGAAAAACTAAGTCTAGCTTCTCAAAAAGTCACGTCTTCTAGAAAAGCTATTGGGGAAAAAAAAAATTAAATCCCACCACAATATTTGAATGTGAAAGAAATAAAGTGAAAAGAATAGAGCATGACATAACCGAAGTTCTGTGGTTGGTCTTGTTTGACTGGCTACTTAATCTACTATTGAGCTTTAAGACATCAAGAATGCAGCTTTCGAAAGAGTTTGAAAGAAAGGCAAGGCTCAAATCCGGTAATATTTCTAAAAGATGTATGTATCTGTGAGGGCAAGCTGTTAGCCTAAGGCCTCTCAACTTTTTTGAGGTCAGCATAGCAGTTACAAGGAAGAAGCCTAAAATCTCTATCTGATGAGAAAAGGAAGTGGCAAATTCCTTTAGAACTCACTCAGGCAAGTTGAGTAGCATTGCTTTTTGGTGACTGAAGTGGTAGTGAGTGATCCTGCCTGTTCAGAGCCCCATTTGATACTCTACCTACTTGAAATTGAGGCAATGCTCAGTGGTTTGTCTCGGCACAGTACTTGATGACACTCATGTAGAATATTTAAGTCATCTTTACATTTTGAGGTCAAATGTTTTGTGAATTTTGGAGGTGTCTTATCTTTTCAGGCGTTTGTCAGTTCCTGGGATAGAAAAACACATTCTTATAGCTTGCAGCTGTAAATCATGATTAATTTTTTTGAACAATAGTTTCATGGCATTGCTGTTTCAACGTGTTAATTATGCATAAATAAATAGCATCAACAGGGCTGGTAGTTAACCCTTTCAATTTTTAAAATAAACCTCAAATAATGCCTGTGACTGTCTCAGTTTGTGTTTGGTATCAAGGAAAGTACTTCCGCTTTCTTTCTTTCTTTCTTTTTTTTTTCCCCCAAATTTGCCAAAACGGTTATGGCTAAATGCAAACGTAACCGTTTTAGCAGAGGTCATGGAGTTGCATGGCAGGTTCTTGTCCAGAATTACAGTGAAATATTTATTCATGTGTAACATGGAAAAAAGATTTTAATGTCTTCCTCCCATCTTTCTTTCTGGGCATGTCGTGTATATCTGAATGCCTGGTAGACTAATGAAATCTCTTGGTGATATCTTTGCAGGGAGTGCCTTACTTAGGGAACAGGTGTAGTCTGCAGTACAATTACAGCAGTCTCAGCTTTTGCTACCTGCAGTCTGAATAAACTTTTCTTCATGCTTTATACTCTCATGCTGTCCTGAAAGATGTCCTGGTTTACTACAGTTCACTACATCAAAATCTTTTGGGAAAGAGTTGGAAATCTTGCCAAAACATGCTATATGCTCTAGGAGGTAAGAGAGGATAAGAAGTCTAATAGAAGACAAAACCAAACATAAAACTTATGTACAGGAGTTTTATCTCTCTTGCATGTGAATCAGAGTTAAAAGCCCATAGGAAGTTAAAAGCTCAAAATATTGAAGGGGGGGGGAAGTAAATTGTTACAGTGTTCTTAGTTGCAGTCTTCAGAAGCTGTATCTGAAAGATTAGTTTGTTGTCTTTGCTTATGTGATTCCTTCATGTCTCTGACCACAGTGATGTTTCAGGTGTTGCTTCTAAAAGACAGCTATAGAAGATAGTAACTTCTCCCTTTAGAGCTCCTGTAGAACTTTAAGAATTACCTCTGAACTTAAAAGGAATTGTATGGAAGAATTTCTGCAGTTAGCACAGTCTTCAAAAATTTCCAGCCTTGTTTTGTCACAGAGATACAGCTTGTGACATCCTGAGTAAAAACCCAAATATTCTTTCTTTAGATAGAACTTTGCTTATTAATTTCTTTTAAGAAAATGTAGGGCTTTTTTTGGAATGGGTTGGATGATCTCACTACATGTTATTTCAGTGCGTTATTTTAAGGGAACAAATGAGAGGAGAAATGCTACTTTAATTTTTTTTAATATTAGCATGCTTTTTAAATGTCACAATTCAGAGCTGAATATTTTTCTTTAAATCATTTTCTAGCAATATAGGCAACCAGTTTCCAGGCCAAGGTGTTCCTGCCGGATTTTCTATGTATCCTGCATTCAGTCCCCTACAGATGATATGGTGGCAACAGATGTATGTACGTCAGTACTACATGCAATAGTAAGTCTACATTATCTTAGTACTGAGCTACCCTAGTGAAAAGAATATATTAAATGTTTTTTTCAGGATCAAAATGTCTGTGTTTATTTTGCCAAGCTCTGTTTTATACTTAGTCTTGTCCAGTAAATTATGAAATCCAGTCTTGGATTAGAATTAAATTAATTTCTTAGTAAATAAAAATCTAAGGGAAAATGAAGTTTGTTTTGACATTTATTACATCTGGAACTGTAGCAAAGAAGACAGATTTAGTAATTATGGTGCCTGTTTTTTTGACAAACCAGGTTTATGTTTAAATTTTTAGCCAAGCTGCTGTTTCAGCCCAAGTGACTTCCAGCACTGAGCCAGCAAGATCCGCAGTTGCCCAGGCTGTAAATTCAGAACGTGCTCCTGTAAATGAGCCTGCAGCAGTGCCAAATGTAGCTGTCCAGGAGAACAGGCCTGTAAACCAAAATGTTCAGATGAATGCACAGGGTGGCCCAGTAGTGAATGAAGAGGACTTCAACCGGGACTGGCTGGACTGGATGTACACATTCTCTAGAGCAGCAATTCTTCTGAGCATTGTATACTTCTATTCTTCTTTCAGTCGGTTTGTCATGGTAATGGGAGCCATGCTGCTGGTTTATTTGTGAGTACAACAGTTAAGTACAGCTGCAGATCTGAGATGTGGAGTGTGGTGCTAATGTTTATTCCATTTAAAATTGAAAATTATCCACATGCGAAGATTTACACACTGCTCCTTTACTGTAGGGCATGTCTGTTAAAAAACTAAATTTAAACAAGTAGAGGAACTGATATGGAGAAACTAAAAACATTTTGAGAATTTTTTCTGAGTTGAATAATTCGTATACCTGAAACACAATGTTCTTACATATTGGTGATATTAGTAGATCAGTATAGCTGAATGAATGACATGGTTGAAGTGTAGCATTTTGGGATGAAAATTTAGAAAGGGGTGCTGAGGGGAGGTACGCTCATACAGGTCAAGCATATACTTGCATAAACTTGAACTTACTGCTTGGATATGAAATTGTAGTGCAATGCTCATGTATATTTCCAAATAACTTATGGGATGTGTGCAGTAAATTTTGTTAGGCAGTTAAGGTAGTGGTACTGTAATAATGGAGTATGAGATCTGGTAGTAGTAGAGATAAATTTTTTAAACTACACCTCATAATGACCTAAGCACATTCTGTGTTTGAGAAATACTAGTACTGCTCTCATCACTTCCTTTTGCATATAAAAATACCTTAGTGATCTAAACAGAAGTGGAAAACAGAAGTAAGGCTTGATATTTTGGACTGATATGTCATTCACTAAGAGTTTCCTGACATTGTAGTCTCAGTCCTAAGACTGTTCTTTCATACAGGTACGGTAATTAAAATCAGAATATGGATGCTTGGAAATGTAGGAGAGGCACTGTAATTGCAATGGTGATGTGGTTCAAGCACTAGCTGAAGTTTAAATTCCTTTTTTCCACAGAAAATTAAATTTAAATGAAATTTAAAAACTTGGCTTTGAAAACTTATTTAACTTCAGTACTTAAAAATGGGGAGGAGACCCATAGAAGGTATTCCTACATATTTAAACACCTAATCATGGTACATTATTTGTCTTCTGGAACTGAGAGCTGTGATCAGCAAGACCTTAATGCAGCCGTTGAAGAATAGCCATTCAATCTAGAACGGTGAATTACAGAAAAATAGATGTAGCCTCATTCATTTGAAAGTACTTACAGAATTTGCTGTAGTAGCTAGCTGTAGAAGAAAAATCTTTTTGTTCCTTCCAAAAGAGAGGTTTTCAACTGTTTCGCTTTCTTACGTAGACACCAAGCTGGATGGTTTCCCTTTAGGCAAGAGGGAGGCCAACAACAGGCAGCCAATAATGCAGAAGTGAACCGTGATGGGCAACATGCAAATAATCCTGATCTTGAAGAGATGGTAAGTAAGGGCAGACTGTCTTTTGAGACTCCTATATATTATATTGTAAAGTATTCTGTAGTGCCTGGACAGAAAGCCAGCTTTTGTGGAATGGAGTTGGTTTAACTAGAAAGATTTCAGCATTGTCCTCAGGTTGTGCCTGCTGCTTAAATTCTTTATTCTCCAGTCTGACAAGTACTGATTGTCTCTACTTCAGTCATAGACTTTCTTCATGCTAGTTGCTTCAGGAGGTTGTTCTGAGAGAAGTCACTTAATGTAGGAAGATACTGCTGGTTACTTTATGTCAGAATTCTGAAAAGAAGCAGTTGAATTGCTTCAATTTCTGTTTTTAAAGGAGCGACTTATGGATGATGGGATTGATGAAGACAATGGAGAAGATGCAGGAGAAGATGGCAATACAGAGCAGCAGCCTGGATTCATGGCTTCTGCTTGGTCCTTTATCACAACCTTCTTCACATCACTGATCCCTGAAGGGCCTCCACAGGTTGGCAATTGAAGTGGAAAAGGAACTGTCAGGCAACCTCAGTAGCCATACATAGAAGTGGAGCAGATTCTAGAGAGTGTTCTAAATACAGTGCAATTTCTGAAAATTTATAATGTAATCTTTTTGATCATGGTGTACAAAAATGTGTATTTTTTTTCCTTTAAGCTTTCTCTTGCATTGAATATTTTAAGGACAAGTGGACTACTAAATGCTTTCTTTAAGATTCTTCTTTTTCTGAAGAATAAAATGTAAAGATATTGGTCTTCCATGTTTTGTTTTCATTTCAAATGTGTGTTACAGTGAGGTGCAGAGAGCTTGTACATAATCTGCACCATTACCTCTTTAAAGAGCTGTTAAAAGTATGAATTTTGATAGATCTTTCCAAATGCTCTCTATTTATCAGAATAATGTATCTTGTGTTTGATGCAGAGTGTGAATTCTCCCATAGGATGTGGAACTTATGATGTAATTCCTGAGAGAATGCAGTTAACACAAGGATTACTTGTTAATGGCATGTTGTCTTCATGACAGAAAATAGTAAACTTCTTCATTTAAAAAGCTGAGAGCTTTTTCTTGAGACTGTGCTAACATTCATTTAAGTTGGAGGCATTTGACAGCTCTTCAAAGACAGTTGGCAGTGATGGGATTAAACCTTAAATGTTTGATACAATACTTTTTAAGGAGAATATAGCTGTACTGGAGCAAAACATGTACATTAGTTTTTTTAATAAAAACTGTTATGGTAACTTTTGGATGTGTATATGCATATTTGAATGCAAATGGTTAAATTGTGCCTCCTTAAGAATGAGGATATGATTAATTTGAGAGTGTAATAAAGTTATCATGGTGGCATTCCTGACATTGACCAAAGTGATGTGTTTGTAGCAGCGTCTATACAGTTGCAAGTATGATCTCAACAGCAGACTATCTGTATTCTTTAACATCATTAACCTAATTAAAACTGAGAAAAAGAAAATGGTACATGAGAGAGTAACAGTGTTATGTCAGGTTTTTTGTTGCTTTCTGTAATTACAGTCAAGAAGGTATGTTTAGTTTTGTTCCTAATTCTGAAGTTAACGTGTACTCTCTAACTTAAAATGTCTGCGAAGATTCTGTTACCCTGCTATCAAAGGAAAGCCTATTTGACTACCAAGTACAGGGCAAAGCTCTTGAATATTCTAAATGAGTGATAAATAGGGATTTATTTTTTGTTTGCTTATGTTGAACTGCTATGCAGGAAAGTTTTAAACCCAAAGAAAACTTTTTAAGTTTTACAAGTTTGTCAGAGGAGAAATAGAAATGTAAGTCTTAAAAGCATCAATTATGTTACTTGCTTTATAGGTAGCAATGATAAGTTCTTCTCAATAATGATGTTTTCTTCCTATTTTTACTGTGGAAAGCTGCTTTCAGTTTAGGTTCTTTACTACATATACATAAAAGGTGTGGACCTTGTCCATGAAACATTACCTTTTCAGTTTGGCAGATGGATCTAGCGTGACTAATATGTAAGAGCTGCTACAAAAACTTACATTTTTAAAGGAGTATCACAAGTGTCAGTCTTAGATGTCATAGGCCTTATTTCTGGAATGCATTGAAGTTTCATGTGTTTGATCTGTGTGTTCTCCTTCTCACTTTTACCAAAGTTTTTCTTTTTTACTATTTTTCTTTTTGTCCTTGTATTAGCATACCTGTAAGCCGTGCAGTTATGACCTGCCAGTATCCAGCTATCAACAGCCATTTGTTGCTTCTTACCAATGTCATTCGGGTTGGTTTGTTCTCCATGCTGTAGGAAGCAGTTGGTGGCAGCTCTCTGCTGTTAGCAGACTAGATTAAGAAAGCTGCTCTTATACTGTTAGCCCTGGTTTGGTTAAAAGGTTTAGAATTGTCACTGCTGGTTTGTATTCAGACAAGGATAAATTTGACAGGTTTCACAAGGTTGAAATAGTGAAATGGGAAATTCTGGCAGTTGGTTGGATGTTCAGGGAGATCCAGAACACAGAGCTGGAGTGATGTGTCACAAAGGCCACGTTTCCATGAGATCATCTTAAGGTTATTGAATCTCCTGGCTTCCACAACTTGGCAAGACACAAGCAAGGAAAAACAAAAAGTATGGTTACTGAGGAAAGTGAGTGAGAAATAACAATGAGATAGGCAGCAACAGCAGAGAGCTGGAGGCAGAGGAAAGCTATTGGCAGAAGCAAAAATAAGGTAAGGTTGTTGTCATGAGTAAATAGAAAGTAAGCACTGAAAAGCAGATTGATGTAAAAAAGGTGTGCTTTTTAGAAACAGAACTTGTTGAAAATTAGTGTAAAGAATTAAACAACGTATGAAGTTATAACAGGTGATAATGAGAGAGCAGTCAAAACCCTAGAAAAATAGTTGCTTGTTCTTATTGTATCCTTGTAGAAAGTGTTCAATAGCATAAACCAAAATACAGTTATGTATTACGTGATTCTAGGCAAAGTCAGATGCAGAACTGTAGTAAACCTGTGGCATGAAATGTAACAAAAGGCATGAGGATTAAAGCACCATAGGATGTGCCCCAATTGACATGTACATCACCCACTTGTACAACTTGGACTGTAGAAAAAGGAATTGAAATAAATTCTTTCCTTTACCTTTCAGGAAGATGTGAAATGACAGATGCATTTATATTATTCTAAATGTAGGTTAACAGCAAGTCTATGGCAGCATGTGCAATACCTTCGTGGTGTGTTAGTGTAAGAGACACTCATATCAGAAACACTTACGCAGACACAAGTGAAGCATATTGCATTCATAATACTTCTGCTGTCAAGACAGATCAGATCAGCAGTGCTGATGAAACAGGTGTATGAAAAGTGCAACGCACAGCTACTCCTTAGCATGATTTCTTAATATTGTGCTTTGAAAAAGTTTGCAACTGCTGTGTATCCATATGTACATGTGCATTGACTTCTAAAGCCCAGCTTACATTAAGTTTATCTGTGCCACTGTGAGCTTAGGAAGTTGTCCTGGTTTAACCCCAGCTAGCAACTCTGTACCAGGCAGCTGCTTGTTCCCTTCTGCCTTTATCCCCTCCCTCATGGAATGGGGAGGAGAATCAGGAAAAAAAGTAAAACTTATGCAGTGAGATAATAACAGTCTAATACAATGGCAGTGCAAGTAGTTGTAGTAAAAAGGGCACAGAGAAAACCCCCCAAAACTGAGACATAATACAATTGCTCACCACCTGCTCATGAATGACCAGCCCATCCCTGAGCTGTACCTGACACCATTTGGGATAGCTTTCCCCAGTTTATATCCTGGGCATGACTCTCTGTGCTTGGAATATCCATTTGGCCAGTTTGGGTCAGCTGTCTTGGCCATGTTCCCTCACACCCTCTTGTGTGCCTGCTCCTGGCAGAGCATGGGAAACTGAAGAGACCTTGATTTAGGGTAAGCACGGCTTGGCAACAACAGAAACACCAGCATGTTATCAGCATTGTTCTCACACTCAATCCAAAACGCAGCACTTCTTAGCACTGGCTACTAAAAAGAAAATTAATTCTCTCCCAGCCAAAACTAGGACACAAGTGTAACATCAAAAGAGAGAATTCTTGGGTACAAAATAGTGGACATAGGGATATTTTTCTCCTGTTGTGCGCTTGCTGTCTCTTGCTCATGCTTCTGAGGGGGCCTTGAGAAGCAGAATTGGCTTTCCACTTGTTCACAGTTGTCCTTAAGTTCAGGTGATTCATAGAGAAGTTACCAGGACAACATTGCCTTCTTACTATTGCTGCAGCAGAAGGAAAAAACCCAAAACAGTAGTCAGTGATGTTTGTAATCTTAATAGCTGATGCAAAATGACTGACACTTCTATCAGAGGGTGTGATTAGTCATGTTTCTGCTGCTTGTTTCTTGTACATACTGAAAGTTTTCCAGTTTAATTCATATTTAGCAGCCTTTGCTGTTGACAGGAGGAACTGCAGGATTTATCCCAGTGTGTATGAACTCTGACCTATTTTTGGATATATTTGGGTGGGCTGTTGTGGACCTAGCTGCAGCCCAGCTGGGTGCATCTTTGTTAGTAAGGTTGGGAGCCTGCCTTACTCTGGTGCCAGCCGGCTGCCACAGCCTCCTGGGTGCAGTGGGAAAGCTTTGCTGCTGCTGGTATTCAAGTTAGGGGCGTTAATACCAGCATGGCTCTTTCTGTGGGTGAGGTACTCTTTCAGATTCCAGTGTTAGTATAGGTGGGATGATGCAATCTGTGAATTAGTTACTTCATCACTCACAGCGTGTTTCAAAGCTGCTGCTTGTCCAAGTAACAAGCTAATACAATGTAATATATACGTTTCGTCCTGATTCCCTCTCCTAATAGAGGAGCATTTGGCCATTCTGCATGGTGGTAACTGCAAGAATGCTAGATCTGGAGTTCGGCTGCAGCTTCTTTTTCTTGGCTGTATTTATTCACTTGCAGCTGTCTATGCAAGCTCTTGCTTTTGAAGGAAGCCAGGTGACTGATGTGAACGCTTAGCAGTTTAGACTTATTTACAGGACAATCAACCCAGTAGCACTGATTGGAGAGGAGGGAAGTGGATAGCAGACCTGAAGGAACTGTCCATAAAAATGCTAGGATTGCCTAACTTCTTTTGGATTTGCAGAGGCAAGCAGTGTTCAGTGGAAGAATTCCTATGGAGCAGCATTTCCACTTCTTTATAAAGACTATTTTCGTCCTCTTTATCAGGATTAGTTTGTGCTTGTTTTAGTCTTTGTTTAAACAATATGAGGAAATGCTGCTGTATAACAATAAATATTTTTTTTTCCTTTAATGCGTGTCACTGATACTGGTGGATGATTCTTGCATAATTGTAGCTGTCCTAGGAATAAACTGCAAAATTACTGGTAATTTTTGGAGTAGGGAGCTTATACCAGGGCAGCTGCCCAACTGGAGCTTGCTCACACAGTGGTGTAGTGTGTTTAAGTAGGGGAAAACTTACAGAAAGACTGTTGACATTTTTCCCCTAGCTTTGCAGAAATCTGTAGAGGGAGAAGCTAGGTGTGAGGCATTCACGAGACAAATGTAAATTGTGTTGTGGATATGTTCAATTTTAAAAGATGAGGGGCTTTTTTGTGCATGTGCACACATATTTTCTTTATGGCTTTAGAAAGACTGCTGACCTTAACTGCTGGTTGGAAAGGAAAGCCAAGATCTGGTCTATGTGTTAAAGTTATTGTATTTGGGCAACTGTCTTGGAGTGTTTTATTTAGTAACTTGGTGCAAGGTCAAACCGTAGCTGTGAAATAACCACAGTAACGTGAAAATACGCTGCTGTAAAAATAAATGAGCCGCTTGTCTAGCCGCTGAGCCACTTGACGCTCTAATTTGTAAGCCAGAGATAATTAAGGAAATGAGTAGTCGACAAAATGAGAGCACGTCATTGGTGACGGCGTGATCGGGGCTGCTGAGGGCAGGGCCGGAGCCCGGGCGGCGCTGCTCCAACGGGCCGCTAGGTGGCGCCGCCGCCCGGGCTGAGGGGGCTCGGGGGCAGCGGGAGCCCGGGTACCGCGGCTCGGGCTGCCGGAGCCCGGGTACCGCGGCTGGGGCTGCCGGAGCCCGGGTACCGCGGCTCGGGCTGCCGGAGCCCGGGTACCGCGGCTCGGGCTGCCGGAGCCCGGGTACCGCGGCTCGGGGCTGCCGGAGCCCGGGTACCGCGGCTGGGGCTGCCGGAGCCGGTACGCGGCTGGGGCTGCGGAGCCGGTACCGCGGCTGGGGCTGCCGGAGCCCGGGTACCGCGGCTGGGGCTGCCGGAGCTCGGGTACCGCGGCTGGGGCTGCCGGAGCCCGGGTACTGCGGCTCGGGGCTGCCGGAGCTCGGCCGCGGGCCCGCCTTTCGCTGCGCTGCTGCAGGCGGAGGCAAGCGCCGCTTGGGCGGCGGACGACGCTCCTGGGTTCACTTCGCGTGTAAGGAAAGCCCGTCGTGTGCTGGTCCCGCGGCAACAGGTCACTGTGGTTAGTGAACGTGCTGAGCAGAGGTTCTGTGTTTAAAAAGCTGTTTCTTTTTACTGTTACCAAGACTGCTTACTAGCAGGAGTGTGGTGTTCACCTTCAGGAGGTAGCTGATACTGCCAGGGAAGGCTGGGTAGCTTTCCCTTCAAAAAAGCATCCCTGACTCAAACCCTCCTGAGGTACCCTCAAGCAGAGGTGAGTTCCTGGAGGTGGCATGAAGGCTCGCTCGCTCCATAAGTCCTGCTTGAGACAAGTGGATGAAGTATTGCCAGAGAGCTGCCAAATTGCTCCCATTGTTCTCTGTAGCTGTTCTCTAGCTCGAGGGCTTCATATTCCAAACATGCCTCCAAACAGCCGTGTTTGCCTGTTCCCGAGCCGCTAGATTCTCCCCTTCAGATGCTTGTGGAAATGCTGCTGCTTGTTGAAGCAGTACTGTAAAAAGCTAGGCAACCTTCTGTCTTCATTTGGTTGAAAAAACCCAGCCTCCAGATTATGCAACACAGAGTAGGCTCTGGGAAATGTGGAATCATCAGTTTATTGAGTTGTATGCTAGTTTTCCAATGCTGTTGATTTAAAAGAATTTTTTGCCCTGTGGCCAGAAGGATGTGGTGCAGTATGTGAGTTACAGCACGAATATTGTTAATTAAAATGATTATACATGACTTGGCTTTGATATGTCTTAAATTAATTTTCCTACCAGTTAGATGTAATGCAAAAGACATTGTGGGTCTTCCTAGCAAATAAGCTATGATGTATGGATCCATTTCCACTTTAGAACAAGTTTTTTTCAATTGCTGAAGCAAACATTTGTCTTAACTAATTTGAATCATTCCCAGGCACTGCTGTGGAGGACAATTGATACCTTCTTATTACTGCTTTGCCAATTACATTTCTTTAGTGAGGACCGGAATGGCTATGGCCTTGGCCCAAGGGCTTTTGAGGCCCTTTACTAAATCAGGTGGCAGGATCCAGTACTTTAATACCTGTGACATTACCCAGTGTCACAGCACAGCACTAGCAAGGGCAGAAGCTTGTAGGAGTAGTCATGCTTAGGGGTTTCAGAGGCTGGATCAGTTCTCTGGTCTCATTCCCACATGAAAAGCTCAGCTGGTGCAGTGGAGGTGGTGGGGGGGGACAGCATGATGTGTCATGAGAACAATGCTCAGCAGCAATATCTTAAGGGGACGTTGCTGTCAAAGATTCTGTCTCCTGGGACTGCAGTTATTGCTCTAAAGTCTTGTTCAGGAACTGGGAATACACATTTTTAATGCACTTAATTGGCCTGGACAGCATGTTTGGTTCGAATTTCTGGGGAAATATGTAAAGAGTAAAGCAGAACCCTAAAACAGTTGTCCCTCTTCTTCATCTGGTGTTCGCACATCCTATGAAGGAAGTTAATAAGCTGGATGGATTTGGGCCTGTTTGCACTGTACAAAGATCTGGCCCCAAAGTTATCTGAGCTACTAGAGACATGCATAATTTTACTTGTATATTAAATATATATCATATATCCGTCAGTTTCTCTCTTGCTTTGCTTATTTGTGTGTCTACAGTGATCCAAATTTCCTTTCATTTTTTTCTGTACTGACTTCACTCCCCTTTTTTTGACTGCTCTTTGAGGAGCTTCCATGTGTAAAATGTGAGGCATAGATTAGTGTGATAACCATACAGTTAAGTTTGCTTTTCTTGTTTTGGCATTTCATTGTTTCTGGGAGAGTGGTGTAGCATGAAGATGGGCAGTGGTGAAAAACAGATGGTGAAGTTCAGGGAATACATTGTGAGAAAAAACTGTTGGGAAGGTCTCTTCCTTTTTTTTCTGTGTGTTTATAAAGATTCTGAAATGCCTTATGTCCATTAAAGAAGAAGGTAGAATTTTAATACTTACTGAAGGGAAATAAATACCAGAGTTTTTTGTCAGCCAAGGTAACTTTCACTTCAAGTGGTATAATTGTCCATCATTGAGGATTTGCAGTGTCCCAACAGTACAAACAATAGTAAGATCACAAAGACAAGTGAGTTTTCAAATCAGATATTTGAGAGCCCAATTAGCATAATTGAAACAGGTTTCAGAGGGCTTTGTTGATGCCATGAGATTTTATTTTGTCCTTAAGCTGAGAGAGAGCCTGTTGCCTTGGTATCCACAATGCCGATGATACCATTTCATATTCTCTATCCCTTGTGATGCTAGAAGATAAAGAAATTAGGTCAAAGAACATCGAGGGTTAATTATCCTGATTTTAAAATTTTTTTTATAGAGCTTATTGCGCTGCCCTTCTGCCTGTGTAGAATTTTCCATTTTTAAGAGGAAAAATTGGAATTGCATACACGGATAATGATCATCTCAAAAATCAATTTGATTTTGATTTTAATGGCTATACTAATGTTTTTTCCCATTGTAATTTAATAGCTATAGTGGTTTTCCTTGTAGGGATTACAGACTGACTTACTCTGAATATTCACATAGACATGCAAGCCTTCACCTTCAGTCACATGTATATCCAAGGAGCTACTGCTCAGTTTGGTATGGTCAGTTCACATACACCAGCAGAATCTGCTGCAATATGGTTTATGTGTAGATGAGGAATCATGGGTCCTAGACTGTCAGATTTTCCACCAGGGCATATGTATATGCAGTATAATGTATAAATATACAAACCTTTCTGGTTTTTTTAAAAAGAAAAGGTCATGTCAAGACCAGTAGGGTATTAACACAAATGTGTAATTAACATTGCAATAAAGTTACAGGAACTACTGGTGAAGGACCTCAGTGGAATTGCAAGGAAGCCAGGTTGACACTTTGGGAACAGAGATCATAAAAGAAAATCCAGTGTTCAAAGAGGTGCACTATTCAAGACAGATTAATAAAGCTAAAGGTGGTGATAATTTTCTATTCCCAGTATGACAAAGATGGAAAAAGGCATAATATTAGTCAAATAGACACACTTTGGATTAAATATTTATGGGAAGAATGGTGAAAGAATAAATTTGCTGGTATAATGCTTTGAGTCCTGCTTGCAGCTACTCAGCCTTAGATTAACAAATGGGTGGATTTTTGTAATTAAATTTAATCTGTAAAATCTAGGTGGAAAATCTAGTATCTAGAACTAGTAGGATCCAGATAGTCTTGTGCTCAGTAATTTCCAGATTTCTTCACTAGTCATAGTGGGAGTCTGATATCGGTACTGCAGACTCCAGCAGTAAAGAAGTGATTGTCAAAATCAAACCAAACTGCTTGGATTGACTGAATGCCCATGGAGTTCTTTTAATCAAAAAGCTGTTAAATAAAACTAAGGTGCTTTATTTCAGGAGAGTAAACTTCACGAGTAGGAATGGAATGAAGGGGATCTAATGAGCTCAAGGATTTGTTGTTAGAGGTGTCTTGGAGCTGCTGACATCAGAAGTACAGAACTTGCTTCAACTTTGAATAAAGACAAAATCTTTGTAAGAGAGTGCTGGAGAGAGGGAATTGGAACATGAAACGTTGTGTCCGGCAGACCAGATTTTATGGTCCTTTGAGATGATTTATTAGTTTAGATGGTTAAGATAGGGACGAATACAAAAGGTAGATAAAGGAGAGATAATGGGAAGCTTTGCTGACAGGGGGATTACAGGGCTGGAGACATGTTTTAAACATAGCCCTGAGGAGAAGAATTCATACTGAATAGTTCAGTTAATGATCTTGCATAAAAACTAGCAATGTTTCTAAGGACAGATTACTATGGTCAGTGAGATGGTAATCGGGTAGCATCTCTTCCCCATGGTCTTTTCCAGTGGTAGTTTATATGTCGTGGTCACAGTCCTCCTGAGTGGTGTGGAGGAAAGAGACACCTGGATGTCCAGGAGAATTTAAATCATCTAAGAAGGAAAAAACTGAGAAATTATGAATGTTGCCTATGAACACATCAAGGAGATAAATTCTTGTCAGGAAGAACAGCTCTTTGGCAAAGATGAAGAAGGACAAAACTGGCCTGACGTGGAATGGCTATAATTTCCAAGAGTAAATTTGGTCCAGAATATAATTCCTAACAATGGAAGTGGTACCTTCCCAAGAAGACTGATGGGGGCAAAGACCACAGGTAGGTGTAATGCGGTGCTCAAGGAGTCCTGTTACAGGACACTTCTCTTTCAGTTCTCTGATCCATACCCTGTTACCAGCATGTTCTTTCAGGGATTGCAGTTTTTGAGGGAGCATCCAAAGTAGCAGGACAATAATATATTGATGCAGCAATGCCGTACAATACCAGTGGTCCAGAGATGTGATACGTCCCCTTTACTCTGCTCTTGTGAGATCCCATCTGAAATACTGACTCTGGCTCTGGGGTCCTCAGCACAGGAATGTCATGGATCTTTTGGAGCAGGTCCAGAGGAGGGCTACAAAGATGATCAGACTGCTGGAGCACCTTTCCTATGATGACAGGCTGAGAGAGCTCTGGTTGTTCAGCCTGGAGAATAGAAGGCTCTGGGGAGCCTTGGAACAGCTTTCCAGTACCTCAAAGGGGCCAATAAGAGAGCTGGAGAGGGACTTTTTACAGGGGCATGTAGCAATGGCACAAGGGGGAAAGGCTTTAATATGAGAATAGTTTTTATTAGATCTGAGAAAGAAATTATTTGCTGTGAGGCACTGGAACAGGTTGTCCAGAGAAGTTGTGGATGGATGTCCCATACCTGGCTGTGTTCAAGGTCAGGTTAGATGGGGCTTTGAGCAACATGGTCTAGTGATGCCCTAGATGTCCCTGTCTATAGCAGGAGCTTGGAACTAGATGATATTTGAGGTCTCTTCCAAACCAAAATGTTTTATGATTCCAAATCCCACTGAACTCTCAGGGCACGTGTAAGAGATGAAGTGCAGTTATCAGTCTTGGAATCTATCCTCAGCACTGAAAATAATGCTTGCATCTGTGAAAAATAAAATCAGATTCCTGAAGACTCTTGGTGATCTGGACTTTATTTTTATGCCTCTTCGGAAAAAAAAAAATAATAATAGTTGTCTTAAGGACTTCAGGGAGCTCTAATTCTTATACTATCATCACTTTCAAAGAAGAAAATTCCACTGGATGAGTCTGGATTCTCAGAGGCTTAAGGAAAAAAACATATTGGATGCCAGCAGTTTAAATTGGGTCATGTCTGATCAGAAGATTTATTCCTTGTGGCAAAGGCTATTACTAAGGATACTATGAATGACTCCTATTATACTTTAAAATACTTTCCTTGGTCTTTGAATAAATGTATCTCTCAGTGTCTTGGAAATTTTGCCTACCAATATGTTCATAGACAAATCACTTCCTATGTGCAACAAGAAATTATTATGATCCTCTATCCTTAATTCACCTGTTATCCTTAATAATCTGAATAGAGAGCTGGGTAGAAAAAGATGGATGCCTGGTTATTGATTTCAGAATTGCAATGTTCTTTAACCTCCTGTATCTTAAAACACCGAGAATAGCTTTAACAAAGATTTCACACTAAACTTGAACCATACTGCTTAAACTCTTCAAGGTTTAGAGCTTTTAGCAGGGAGGGTAAACCTTTCAAAGAGTGTCCTTGGATTCTGGAAACAGGAGTGTCTAGTGAGCTCCCCACCCCACTGAGCTGCACGTAAGTTGCAGGCAGCGCTCTCAAACTACTGCCACCCTGTGCCTCACTGTATAGAAGCTCTCTTCCCTGGGTATTGGAATGTTGCTTTGGAGGCTACCGTGGTGATGGAGTCCTGCGTCTCAGATGCAAATAAGAAAAGACACAGATAAGGAAAGTCAAAGAAACATAAGAGACAAGAAGGATGTAAAAATGCCATAATGAACTCGTGTGTCTTGAGAAAACCTCTAATCTAATGAAAATGGATTTTGTTTGAGAGATTGTACTGGTACAATTAATTATTCATGGCAGTGACATCGTTAGGATTTCATTTTATTTAAAGGCCTCTAAGTGACTTGGAAAATTGGGTTAAGCTGAAGAGGAGTTTGAGGAGAGAGACAGGGGAAAGCTTTTTCTTTTATTGTCTTTGTCTAATATTTTCTACATAGCTATTAGAAGTACAAACACAAATTACACTCAATCTCTAACATTCCTGCATTAAATGTGGGCATAAATTTGGACCACATAAATACAATATCTGGGCCAAGTAGGAACTTAGATCACTTTTTGTGGGGCAAGTTAGGTACCATTAAAGTGACCTACTGTCACTTTTTGGGTACTTGCTATGTTTCAGCACTGTACATTAACGCCAGTCTGTGATTGGTAGCTGCACACTTGGGCTCCTGGTAGCGAGAGGGTATACATGTATGTTCTGTTTATCCTGCAGCAGCATAAGTGTGGACACAAACAGAGGTTCATGGGGCCATTGTCCTAAAACTGGAATGGCTTTTGCTGAGGTACATGCATACAAAAAACACAAGCCTTTCCCTTGTCTGCAGCAGAAAGTGAAGGCAGAAATGGTCCTAAAAACCAGTAGCAGCAAGACCTCTCCTTCATCTACAGTAGCTAAAGCTTTTACACTTGACCATACCACTGGGTATATTGCCTCTGTTGAGAGACAAAAGCACTTTTCAGGGTGGTTTCTCAACTCTCTTGAGAGGACAACCTGTACACCAGCCCACATGGGGTGGATAATGTGCCTACAGACAGCCCTGTCATATGCCTGAGACCACATGCCCTGCAAAGCACAGGTCATGGGAACAAGTCAGGGATTACATTTCTCCTCTCTCCTTCCCCTGACTCCTGTAAATCCACACCTGATTCCCAGATATGTTACACAGGTTTGGATCTGCTAGAGTTTGTGCACTGTTGAGAAGATTGGGGTTTTTTCTTTAACATATGGATGCTTAGCCTGGGAACTATGCAGGCATCTGAGTGTTTAAAAAGTCTGTTTTTCTTTTTCTTTTTGTAATGTTTATTTGTTCCTTCCCTTGTAATTCTCCCTGTTAACTCATGGACATCATTCAGGGACAGCTTTAAATCGAGGCAGACAGACTCCAGTTCTGCTCTGTCCCTGAAACAGTGGAGATTTGTTTAAAAGTGCTATCAGGAGCACACTTGGTATGAATGGAATGCTCAGGGCTTTATTTTTCATTTCACATCACGTGCAAAGTAACACAGCCAAGGCTTCAGATATTCATGTGGGTCTGGTGGTACCATCTCAGCCTTGGTTGGCTGATGGTTGTGAAAATTATTTACAGCAGCTTTACTGATGATGCTCACAAACAATGGACTGGCCACTGGGAGGAATGTGAGAGCCATTGGGCAATGGCTCTTAAAAATGAAAAAGTATGTCTGCAAGTACTTGTCTGGATCCAGTTTCAGGCTTGCTCTGAAACCCAGAAGCAATCACTCTTGCTTTGATGTCTTGGAAGGGTTTGTTTCACAACATTAATATCTAGCTGACACTAGGAGGGAAAAGTCCTATTGAAATTTTTTAATTAAGAAGAAATTTCAATAGGAAAAATGCCATTTGTTCTAAACCCCCCAAGTGTCATCTTACACAAAAATCCACAACTGTTCCAAGCTCCCAAGCTCTCATTCACCTGAAACCTAAGCTGGATCACAGGAAGGTTTGGGCTGGCATGAGTGGTACCATTAGGGTCAGCCTTGAATCACAAGAAAATGTGGCAGTGGTTGCTGTTTTGACAAAGCTGTGGCTTGCCAGCAGCATCTCCCGGGTGATGTCCTGGGCACCTTGGAGTTGCAGCCCAGCCAGGCTGGGAAGTCACAGCCCTGCAGTCTTCCCTGTTCTCCTGTACTTCTCTGTTGGTGCTCCGCTGCTCCGCAGAAGCTGGGCGTGCAAACTTCCCAGAAGGGATAGGGGCCAATCCTTCTGTGTTTCAGAGTCTTTAACGTTGTTGCAATGCAAAGAGAGGAGAGTGAGATCTACACCCCTCAGATGGAAACTTGATAGAACCATATGGCTGCCTAAAGCATGTGTAGGCAATCATTTTGTACTGGTGGCTAGTTGATTTGCAGTGAAGAGCTCGAGATGTCTCAGCTTTAGGACTTCAGGTAGTGTTTCCTTAGATGCTGTTGTCTTGTTTTCTAAGGTGTATATCACACAAGGGTGGAGGTCTCTGCTCTTTTTGGCAGTGTACTTATGACTACTTACTTTCCTCTGGCTGCATCTGGAGAGTTTTGGAAATGGCTTCTCACAGTGTCTCATCTTCATCAGTCTGAATGGGTGATTATTTTTGGCTGTGAAGCCTCTTCCTTGATTCCTCAGGGCCCTACTCTTGCTGCTTACTAAGAGAAAAAAATTTTCTCTTTTAACGCAGGGGCCTGCCACCTCCCCAAACTTCCAACAGATGAAATATGGCTCCAGCCCAAGTGTTTATTTAGACTTCAAGAAGAAAGAACCACAGAAGGAAGAAATCTATTCAAATAATAAGACTTTTTCTTATGATGGCTTTTTGATGACATTATTTTGGTGACTAGACACTTGACTTTACAGTATATAAATATTCATTTGCCTTCTCATATGAGACAAAAATTCAAGTTAAATAAATTCAAGTCAGTTTGGTACTCTCATTTCTCTCCTTTTAAAAAGTTCTTTATTTTATTTGAAACTAAGTAGTATGTGTTTGACTAACCATTAATTTTTCCCACAAGAAACCTTGGATAAATAAAATAATTTTCAAAATAGAGGTGAAAAGTAACCTCAATACAGAGAATTTCTTCTATCAGTCATTATCCAACATGGCAAATGTAAAGCTTCATACTATACATGAAAGCTGACTGGTCAATCCTCAACTCAAGAAAATAGTTTTCCTTTGGTACTGGTTCACACAAACTTGAATTGCTCTCCCTGGGACTTTAGTGGCACTATTCGAACTGTTGAAATGCTTTTCTAAACATCCACTATTAAATCTCAGTCATCCAGATCCTTGCTAAGCAAAACTTCTGACGATGTCTTTTAGCTGTGGCCCAGTTTTTATCCAAGCAAATTTCAAACCCCCTCTTTGGTTTATGAGAGCACTGTGTTGGCAGCTACATTACAGCCTTGTGCTGGGCAGTGCTCAGGGCAGTGCAAATATGTGTTGCTTTACGAATATAGATCCAGACTCTACTACCAGGTTTTCAAGTGTTTGTGTTTCTGGACTCAGTTGTCCTGTTAGTCAACTTCAGAGAAACTTGCAGACACAGATCATGCCGACTTCAATGAGAAGCAAATACCTGCCTTGGTGTAGATTTAACTGTTTTCTTCATTTGGGATGGATTTTGAGTACCCTTACCTCTGAGTAGTTGTTTAAGAAGACAACCCTTTCTTTTGGGAAAAAGAGAGGCTTTGGGATCTTTTGTCTTAGTGCTTTGTGAGGAAAGACACTAGAAGTAGTTCCTTACACATGGTGTTCCCAGTAAAGGGGAACACCATGTCATCATAGGGCAGGATCTGGTGTTTGTTTTCGTTCCTTTTAAGGGTCCCCATACTGCAGGATTTTTTGTCTTTTTTTCCCCAGCAAATCAGGGAAAAGCCCTTTTAAGGTTGAACAGTGTGTTTTTCCTCAGAAGAAGAAACATATTCATCAGAAAAACTAATGTCATCTACTAAGTTCTCTTATCTCAGTATGAGCTGACTTGAAGCAGCATCAGCTGGGAGAAAGCTAGTTCTGAGCTACAGCTGCTGTGAATTAGCACAGGCCCAGCAGGAGCCCAGGGAAAGGCTGAGAGCCTTGGGGGGCTGGTGGGAGAAGGTTTAGTGTTCTTAAGTTTGCAATGGGGTATTGCCTCACTTCGGTCTGCGTTTAGTGCAAGTATAATAGTGAGTAGCTAGGAAGATCCTTGTCCTTAAGGACTGTGTTGATAAGTACAAATTTTGAGCTTGTTGGAGCTCCCTGAACCAGCAGTAAAACACAGGAGTGCTGTGTGAGAAAGGATAGGTGGAAATAGCTAGATGCATCCTTTAATGGATGCTGTTCCTGTGTTTTGGGTGGATTGGTATGACTACAAGGCAAACAATCTGTGGCTAAAAGGTAAGTGAAAAACTGATTTGCCTTCATGGATACTGATAGGAGAGAGGGGAGTAAATGTTTCAGTGAAGAGGAAGAAGGAAAGACTGTGTGCAGCAAAATTTTACTTTTGAAGAAAGGAGAAAAGAGATGTCAGCATCCCTCAGCCAGAATCACTTGCTCACACCTCTTGGAGGCATCTGGATATCTACCTCTTATCCCATCTGGATGCTTTGAGTAGCTAGCAAAAACTTCATACTTGGGAAAGAACAGCTTACGAAATTGTGCTGGGGGCCATTCACTTTTGTTCAGTAGAGCTAGCTGCTAAAGTTTGTCTTTAGTGAATTCTGTTTGGGCTGCCACCTCTACTGGGAGTTGTGTTACTTGTGCTGCACTGGTTGAATGGTTTCCTCTTTCCTTTCCCTTGACTTTTGCAGTCTTGAACCTTCCCACATAGCTGGCTGATGTTTGTTTGACATCACACCACTGCCAGTGATAAGTATGTATCTGGTTGTTTTGGTTTTTAACTGGAGGTTTTTTTAAATACATCAGTGAAACACTCTACTGTGTAACAGGAATAATAAACTTCTGAAAGCTTCAGGCTCATGCCTGCTGCCAGGAGAATGAGCGATGAAGATTTCTGCCTGCAAGTCCCAGCACTAACAGGGCCTCTTGATTTGGTCCAGTGAGTCCCTGTATGTGGGTGTTGGGTACTGAAGCATAATTTTAGAGGTGTGAATTGATTTGTCCCATTTTTCCCACTGCACATCCTAGGATACTGGGAAAATAAATCTTAGCTATTTGAAGGAGAGTGGGAATAAAAAATTAAGCGGCCAGATTTAATGAAAGCACAAGCTCCGTGACTTTTTCCTCCATCCTTAATTATTTTTTCTGCTTGTTTGACTTAACACGTGGGAAGGGCAGCACACTTTGGTTCCGAACTCTAAAAAGTTTGAATGTAGGCTCCCTCAGTAGATATTCTAAAGCTTTGCTGTACAGATGGGTAGCCTATGTTGCTTCCTGAGATTGGAGATTTTTCTCCTAGTTCAGCACATAGATCTACATGGATCACTGTATATTTTGTACTCTTAGGAGCTAAATGTTTTGTCCTCAGAAATCATCCTTCTTCTCAGGGTCAATTCTTTTTCCAGTTGGATCTCAAAGTTGGACTTCAAAGCTTCATCGAAATTGGGTTGAGACCCATCTATGCAATTCTTAGACTGTAACAGCTGCTGTATATGAAGTAGATGGCAGTTTTCTTGAACTGTAAGCTGCCTATCCAGGAACGAGCAGAATTTAGGTCAGAGCTCAGCAAAGTCCAAATTCTGAAATTCTGTTACTCGGCTGAATTTTGTGCTGAAGTGCCTTTGCACCAAGATGTTGTTACAATGGTGGCTGTAGTGTAGGCATAACAGAGTCAGACATTCTTGAGTATCCCATTAGGCACCTGATACCATCCAAGTTTTGGGTTTATATCATCTGGGTCCTTTTTATATCAGAGCCATGGTGCCTTGAAGTTCCCAAAAAGCCTCGCAAGGTTAATTTAAGTCTTCAAACTTATTGTATGTTTTGCTTCTGAAGTGAAAAAGTCTGGGAAAAAGAGAATTGGATGTTTTGGCATGGGTTTTCTTTGTTGGTTTGTTTTTTTTTTTTTTCCTCCTCAGTAACAGGGTCATGCGCAAAAATAATCAGTATGATGCTCTAGCTTTGTGTTGTGCAGAGAGAGACAGGATCTGGCTGTCCATAGCTGGGTGGCCCTAAGGATAGTGTATCTTTGCATAGCGATACTGTGGAAGTACACATGCTATTTTTAGATGATCTTATCTGGATACTGAAGAATGGGGTCCTAGCTTTGGTTTTGAAGTAATAGCATTAAATTGGATCTCTTTGAATATAGCTCATATCTGGACAAAATTTGGTGACTGTTACACAAAGTCAGTGTGAATTTGTGTGTGTGTGCACCACAGTTTGTTGTTCCACAGCAGAACTGCTGCCCAGAAGGATAGTTTCCCAGATTGATTTATGTACCAAGACAAAGGTAAATAAATGCATATACACTTCATCAGATCTGAATTGATGTTAAAATATGAGCTGCCTCTTTTTAGAAAACCACCAAATTGCTGCTCCTCTTCTAACTTACTTAAGAAAACTGTTTCATTATACGGAGAGAAATCATGTGTTACTCCTCTAGTTGACTTCTGGCTAAATTCCTGTGCTTGGTTTGTACCCTAAACAGCTAAATGCTTAGTCCTCAAAAATAATCCTCTCTCTTGGGGAAAATGCTTTCCTTTCAACACTGTTTCCTTCATAACAGGGCAAGGGTGGGATTCCCAGCCTCAGGCTTATCTGCACTCTAGACTGAAACTAAATACAATGCCCTGGGACAAGTCCCATCATCTGCAGAAGCTGGGCAAGAGGAAATGTTTCTTGTGTTAGCTCAGCTTGTGGCCACACTGGGAGAATTTGTTTTCACACCAAACAGTTGGCTGACTTCTCTGTTGGGGAGAAAGGAGAACCAAGGACTGATCTCTGAGAGAAAAGGTTTTGCCTTAGCAAGATTCCTTCCCAGATACATGCTGTTATTTTTCAGTGGGTGTGTGTATATAGTATCTGCCTCCCTGAAACACAAGCGTAAATGTTTTGCTGGTGGTGCACTTCTGTGTGCAGCATCAGGAGAGGTGCTTGTATGTTCTGCTTGTTGTCTTTAAATCGTTGCACAAATAGAGCAGTGCTTGCCTAGCTCTTTTTCCTAGAACTTCAAATTTGATGGCCCTGGTAACAGAGTTTGGGAAACTTATGAATCCCAGCCTGTTTGCAGAGCATTATGCAGCATATAATTTTGTTTCAGGTTGACTTCCATGTTCAAAGAACAACATTTAAAATGCTGGTTTGAAAACACCATGCACCCACTTGATGATTATTTTTTCTAACCTATTTACCCCGTGTAGTACAGTGCTTTCTTGCCAGGAACAGCTCTATTTGGTTCAGGGTCCCATTGTGCAGGGAACTGAAAGTCCTCTTGGAGACTTGGAGCTCAGCCTGGCACAAGCCTAAACACAGAGCCTCTCTCTGTGTGGGGTAATGAGACTGTCACTCTGGACTTCTAAATCACATCTCATCAGGAGCAGAAGGTGAATGCTCTTCTTATTGTCATAGCAAATATTCTGAGTGAATTTTTCATGTGTCCGTCTTGAGTGATGAGAGAAGACATTAGAGATGCTTGGTGTGTATGGGGATTTTGGACGCCTGCAGGTTTGCTAAGCATGTTCTTTAGCCTTTATTTTCTAAATGATGTTGCATCTATGCCAGATAGAAAGTGCTAATTCGTCCATCATCATTTGGAGTACCAGGAGTTCCTGGTTATTTGAGTTACAGACAAAGTCTTTTGTCTGGGATGGAAATGTATCTTCAGATGAACAAGATACGTTGTAATAACTGGCTTAATATAAAAAAAAAGCAATAGGATGACTGAAAATTGTGAAAAAATATTTTCATTACAGTGCATAATGCCTTCCTGAAACTCCAGAAGTGGTTTTCACTTAAAAAAATATTTTGTTAAAAACATTGCTGTTCCATCTTATCCATTGCGTCAGAAGACAAAGCTGTGTAGTCTGTAGAGACTTCTAATTTTTCAGACTATATCAGAATTATTGCTGTCTTGTTGGAATGTAGATCACTGCAGATTTGCTGGGTCTAATAATGGCAAATAATTTCCTGTAGGTAGCTTTCTACTTTTTGATAACAATTTTAGACTATCTTGTTGACCATCATATGGCATAACCACTTCCTAGCTCTAGATGGTACTCTGAAAGAAGGAAGTAATCTTGCACAGCCTTGTAAAAGCTACTCTAACTTGAACATGGTTCTTAGGGTCTGGAATATTAAGCTACAGCTCAATGCCAAAGTCCTGGCATTTGACATAATGAATTGTAAGAAACAGGTACTTAGTTAAGAGTAAACAGGAGATACATATATGGAAACTGGCAAATGTCTCCTACCATTCTACTCCTTGCTGACAGTGATTGAAAGTGCCTGTGAATGATAAAGCATTGAATACATGTTGAATATAGCTTCTGCAGTCACATCCAGTTTCTGGTTTTTTACAGTTTTAGGGGTGTATTATTTTTTGCTAGTTGATATGTATTCAATTTCTTCTATTTCTGTTCTAAAGTCTGCTCAGTAAGACCACAAACTGTTGCTGAAAGAAAAGGAAGACTGAGTCAGTTGTTAACATTAATTGCCTGCTGTTTGATATCCTTAAGCTTATTTCCTAATGGCATGTATGCGGGGTTTAGAGGAGAAGAGGGATTGTGAGGGAAATAAAATGGAGACCTCCATAGAAATAAGATTTAGCTTTAGCATTCTGGCTGAGAAGAGAAGAAGTGATCATGTTAAAACATTTGCTCTTTAATCTCTGTCTTGATCTATCATGTCCACCAATTTCTTTCCTTGCAATGATACCATCTGAAACAAGCATTTTCTGAGTAAATCCGTGTAATGTCATGTTGGAATAGAGCAGAGCCCAGCGTGATGCTGATCTTTGGCCACGCAGGTGGTTCAACACCACCTCTAAGTTGTCTGTGCACTGCTGAATTCAGTGGTCAGGGGATTGACTACTGTAAGGCGCTCGTCATTTGCACCTGTGGGTTTGGCATCATTATCACTTCTAGAAAGTTTGTCAGTCTAACCATACAGCTTGTTTAGAATTTTGGAGAACTGACCCTTCTTGAGACCAAATCCTTCTGGGATGACAAAATACTCAAGTGCAGTTACAATCAAGACATCTGTAATGGAAATAGCACTCCCTTGCAAATTTATCTGGGAAAAGCACTCAAGTAAAAAGCAAAGTTTCACTCTTGTTAATCTATGCCAGGTGATTTCACTAGGCTTTTACCAGACATGGATTTTGTTAGGGCTTTGCTGTAGGAAGTAGTGCTCTCAGACAGAACAAGTTAGCACAACAAATTAGGCAGCCATTGCTATTATGCAGTCATGTTTACTGCCTCATCTGGGGAGTAACTTTCGATTGTCTTGGGGAAAGTAAATGTGTTGATTGCCCCAGGCAGTGGGTATTTGCAGAGCAGTTACCAGGCCCCTGCAGTTAAAGCAGACAGGTTGCTGAGATGGTTGGGTATTGTCATATGACCTGTACTACCTACACCTGGTGTTTTGAGACACGTAGTGTGGTGTTTCAGAACAGAATAAGAATAGTCTAATTCTGGCATGAACTCCTTCTTTACCTTCTTTTTATAAGAGGAAGTGAGATTTGGAAAAATTAGAGCAGAATCTTTGTTCCCAGTGCATTCTGCCAAGATTATGCAGGCAGCATAACTTGTGGTTCTGCTTTCCTGGGAGCTGGGCTGAAGGAGGTACCGTGAAGGTACCAAGGTAGACCATAAGTTGTCCTAGGCAGCAGCTGGCTGATGCCCTTTCTCATGATTTGGGCACGGACTTGCCAAGATGGACCTCCTGCCGCATGAAGTAGCTGTGCATTTAATCTTTGGGGAAATAAATTAATAGTTGCTCTTTTGCTTTGAGGTTCAAGCCATAACCAATCCATAAAGTCAAGGAATGAATTAACTTTAAAGTACCTCTAGTGAATGGAACACTCAAAGGCACATTCAGTTGAAGAAACTCACACTTAATCCAGGTCTTCCTTCTGAACATAAGAATCTAGGAGGTGCAGATGGTTCTGGTATGCAATTTTAAATGAACAGATGGACACATGTTTGAAAATGAAGTTTGGGTTAAGCTTTTATAGAGGTCAGTGAAGTGGAGTCACATTTTACATCTTGCTTTGGTTTCTACAAATATGTTGAATATTTAGTGAAGCCAAGCAGCAGAAGCACCAGCCATTAAATATAACTCCTCCTAACTTGTAGTTAATTTAGTTAAGCACAATTCTTTCCATCCCTCTCCTTTTTGTTTTGCTGCAGGGAGAGGCCGTACTAGGAGTTAGTAGTGAAATGAATCACATGCGCTAGCCATTAAATAGCTCAGTGTCAAGAACAGAAGTATTAGAAACCTAGACTTGGTCTGTCTGCGGAATTTGTGAAGCTCTTCTGCAGGAATTAATGTGTTCTACTCCCAAGTGTAGTGTGGGCATATTTTAGGCTTGAAGCATGCGGGAGCACACCACAGCAGTTCTAGGAGAGCTCCTGCTTTTGCAGAAATACAGCAATCCTTTAGGAATATGTAGGAAGAGTCTATGTTGGAGCTAGCACTTAACACTGGAGTTAACTACCCTGCTTTGGGTTTTCAGTATGTTTAGGGACCTAGTCTTCCTGCAGGCTCAATAGCTTTGAAACCAAGTCTAGAGTGTCTTGAACTCTGCCCTAGGTAGGAAAGCCAAAGGTGGTACTGAAATGTTCATTTTCTATATATTTCCCAACTTAACAAAATAAACTTCAGCCTAGATAGGTCGTTGGTTCTGTGTCTTGCAGCAGAATGTAATACAATGAATAACCATAGGCTTTAATATCATCTCACGCAATTGTATTACCACCCACTTACTTTTTTGACCTCTTTGGAAACATGCATCTCTTAAAACACACTCAGTCTGCAGTTCTCACTGTCCCCTCTGTGTCTTTTGTGTCAAGGAAGTTGATAACTCCAGTGTTACATTATGCCCTGGTTCCAGTTTGTAGAAGCACAGCAAAGTGAAAGGTATTAAGTGCCTTGGACAAAGAGTTTGTCTGCTGAGTGGCTGCTTGCTCAGTTTCTCAGACCTGAGAGGACTCAAGACAGCTATTTATTTTTCAGAAATTATTAAGCAAATATGACAATTCTCTTCTGTTAGTGGCTGAGTTTTTGAAGTTAATAGCCGTTCTTGTGATAAATTAAGCCTACTGAGCTAATTCTGCCACCTCCTTCAGTGAGTAGCTATACAGTCAATAGTGCTAACAGACACCTTTCACTGACTTTAAACAAGTATGATGAGACACTCCCTGCCTCTGATTTAGGAAGTAATTCCATCATCTTTCTGGTTGTTTTCAGTCATGAACATATTTTGCATAAACTGATATTTGGCAGAGAAAGATGTTGACTCAGCAACTGCTTCTGGATAGTCTAGGAAGGGCACCAGAGAAGTTTTTGACTGAAGTTGTTTTGAAATGTGTTGAAGGATTTTTGTTTGTCCACAGCAGGTGCAGGACTATTAATCTTGTGTTTGTGCGATACTGGACAAAATATGGACCTATATTTTGTGTGGCTGCACAAGGGGCCATAAAGAAGAATTGTAGGTTGTTTACGTGGACTAAATAATCCTGGACATTTTGCTTTATCATCCCAATGTTAAAGGCTCAAACAAGATCTTAAAGGTCTGCAGGATAAAATTTAAGTGCTGAACACCCACAAGTCATTCTGGGTTTATTGTTCAATTGAAGATATAGAAGGGAAAATTGCAGCTTGGCCCTCACTTGATCAGACCTGGAAAAATCCAACCTGTAACTATATTAAGGGGTAGAAGCTACATACTGAAGTCTTGAAAAGGGAAATTTGCCATTTGGTCTGAGAGCAGTTGTATCTCACAGGTTGTGTTTTAAATGAAAACTTCTTTCCAAATGCCAAGTCCCATAACATTCTAGGCATTTCTAAAAATAATGAAGGGAGAACTCTATTAAGAAAGAAGTATTTATTTTGTGTAAGATATCATTGGGATATATAATACTTTTATGGTATGTGTAATATTCCTTTTCAACTTTTAGTAGAGAGCTCAAGTGCTTTGATGCCCTCCATTAAGTCTCATTACTGTCTCTGATGCTGTCCAGCTAAAAATCAATCGCCATAGCCAGAAAGTCTTTTCCACCTTGTTAGGCAGAGATGCCTGTGCTAATGCAAATTATACTACTGGACATCCAAACTCTCTGGCAGGTTTCAGGTTCGCAGTGTTACATGTGTCTTAATCCAGCCCAGTCCTCTGTGTTACTTCAAAATGTGGTCCTGTCAGACACCTCCTTATGGGAAGAGACCACCTGGAGATGGCTAGTCCACTGGTAATGAATGCCTGCCTCTGCTCAGTAGCCTCATTACAGATAAAGAATGTAGGCTTAATAGGGAGCACTGGTGTTTTACTGGACAAATACATTAATTTAACTGCTTAAATAAAATGTTTCAGGACACCCTAGTTAATAGAGATAATATTACATTTGCAGTTAGTATTTTTCATTTTTCAAAATCTTTCATTTACAGATAGAGGGGATAAACTGGAATGCCAGCATTTGGTGGGGATTTCCCCCTAGATATGAAAGGAGAGGCTAGTTGGATGTAGAGATGGACATGGAGTTCTAGATTAATGTTGTTTGTAACTGAGATTTTGAGGGCAGCTGTAAGGCTTCGAGGACTGGGAATATATCTTCCAGCTTTTGCACTTTTGCCTCAATGAATAATAGAAAGGGCAAGATATGGTGTGTGTAGATGCTTCAGGTCTCTTAAAAAAGCATGTCTCGAAACTTGCTCTGTTTTCCAACTGTGAAAGTTGATCTCTTACATTACAGTGAAGAAAGAAAAAAAAAAAAAAAAAGATTTAAAAAATAAGCATCAGGGATGATTACAGTGAAAGAGAAATACTAAATGTAGTTTAGAGCTGGGGGCAACCTTTGTTTTGCAGATTATTTTCTGGCATTCAGCCTGATCCAGGAAACCACTTCTATCAAGAGAATGAAAGATTAAAGTCAGAAATTTAATTGCTTAAGAAAAAAGATTTACTACCCATGAGGTTCATTGGCATCCAAAATAAGGCCCGTTCTGTAGTGTACACTACATCTCAACCACACAGAAAACTATCACAGAGAAATAGAAATCTTTTCAGCTCCAAGAACAGGCTTCTAGTTCCACCACAAGAAAGTGATTTCTCAATACCACTGGAATGTGGTTTCTAGTACAGAATTTCTGCTTACAATATTCTTCTGTCATCTGGTAAATTTAAAAAATGAAATTATAAAGGAGGAAATATTTTGTTATTATAGATCAAATAAATTAAGGCCCAGTTAGATGGATGATTTGTTGAGTTATCCATAAGACGCTTTATTTTTCTTCATGTCTCATTCATATAAAGTAGTATAAATGTTGCTCTTCTGGCTATTAGCATGTGATGCAACACATACTATGTCTTTGGGCTGTCTAGGCCAGTGCCAAGAAGACAGCTCTTCTAGTGCAAAATGGGGTAGCCAAGAGGCTTTAGAAATGCCAATTCAGTATTTTCTGATCTGTGCTCTTATTACAGTGATTATTATGAGAAAGAAAAGGAATAAATAGTGTGGGTTTTGCCTTTCAAAAAAAAAAAAAAAAAAGCCCCCAAAAATCCAACAAAAAAAAAAGTCCCCAAAACCCTCAAACTCATGTGCTAGCTACAAGTGTTAGCATTTTATATTCTTAGTTACCTTGCTGTGGATTACCTGCCTAGTGTGCTAAGGGCTTTCCTTCCTCAAAGGACAGTAAGAGAGGTAATGGAATAAAAATCCTGAAATTTTTCTATGTTCTATTCTTTTTTGCTGTTGTTATTGTTGGTTTTGTTTTGTATCTTTCTTTTTAACTTAGTTTGATTTTTTTTTTTTTTTTTTTTTTTTTTTTTTTTTTTTTTTTTTTTTTTTGGTATGGTTTTTGCATTGCCAAAGCATATAGAGCCTCTAGCAGGAGCTGTAATCCCTCAAGAAGCAGAGGGCTCAGATGAAAGGAATGAAGGAAAACTGTGGGATAGAGCAGTAATTTGAGCATCTTGGATGTTCAGTAGCTATAAGAACAATTTAATACTGAAAAGGGAGGTTCTGGACTCCCAGTCCAAAAGCATACACACTCAGCCACACAGTGTCTGTCTCTCTCCATGCACTGGGAGGAAAGGCAAGGACCGCACTCTGGAGGGGAGCTGGCTCCAGCGTGCATCCATCAGGAAGGATTGTGCTGGAGTGGAGCCTCTTGACAAATGAAAGAAAAGGGGGAGACTCTGTGCTCAGTTTCGGTACCCATGGTTCAGTCATGACAGAAATGGATCCAAAGCAGCACTGAGGTGAACCTGCAGCTTCAGTCAGTGGAGAACATTGTCCTAAGGAGGTTTTTGTATTTTCAAGTGTAGTCTGCTTCTGTTGTGCTTGTCCCAGTAAGATCAACACCCTTTTGGTAACAGCCTTTACTAGAAATGGGCAACATGGGGAAAAACCTGAACCTGGGGCCAAGCCAAGGCATCTGGTTTACTTCCACATGTCCAAACACCAGTAATACCTCTAAAGCTATCTACAGGCATGTACCATACAAAAATGTGCCAAATTATATACATTGGAAAGTGGTTGCCAAGAAATAATGACAGCAATTATTTTCACTGGCTTTTTATTTTTTTTGGCTTCTCCACATCTGTGAGCTTGGAAATAAGTCAACCCCGGACAATGTGTTGGAATATGAATTTCAGATAACCACCTTCTTGGCATCCCTCTGGCAACGCATTTGCCCCAGTGGCTGATAGACTTTGTTCCTCTGTGGACGGCACCAATTGGGAACTGCAGCAGAACTTATCTTACCAGAATTAACTTGGGAACGGGATATTTTCTGGATGGAAGGATGGAGGACTACAATGCAAGTTAAAGGTCAAGCACAGAAGGAAAAAATATTGTCAAGTAGTTCTACCTTCTGAATCTTATATTTCAGCATTCTTTAGCATGAGTGGTTGCTCCCTGCTTTTCCCAGCTTAGCCAGACAAGCCTATCTGCTTTGTAATTAACAGGCTGGTGTCTGGTTTCTGAAAAACTCTACCCATCACACTGGCTTAGTGTTTCATAAAAGCTTAAATTTGAAAAAAGCATAAACATCTGGGTTACATTCCTTAAGCATCCTCACATATCCTGAATTGAGAAGAGCAGAATGGTACATTGGATAAGCTGGCGTCTGAAGGTTTAAAAACTTCTGGTTAGTGCTTTATAAGATATAACTTGGCATTTTGTGGTACTTCTCACTTCTAGACTGTATTTTGCTTGCTTCCTTTGAAGCTTGTTTTCAGGTTTTTGATGTTATTGTGATTTAATTAGAAAACTGGTCTTATTTTTGAATGTACTAACTTATACTTTGGTTTTATGCCTACAAGTATGTACCAGGCATTTAAGTTGAAGGATCAAGAATTTCTGAGATGTTTGCCTACAGCCTGTTAGCTCATTCATCAAGAACACAGTGATATCTGAGGCAGCTTATTTCTTTCTAAAGCTGGAATAGGGACCAGTACATTTGCAAGGCTTTACCCCTGTGCCTTTTAAATAGCTTTGCTTTTTACAGTGTTGCGGCAGGAATCTCTTGCTCTGTATGCCACATGTGTGAAGATGCTGATTTCAACAGGATTCACAGTAAAAATGTCAAGAGCTTGTGAGGCTCATCTGATACTGTAAACAATAGAAAGGAGTGTGTCAAAATGCTTCTGCATTCAAGGCACATACAAAACTCTCTAGAATGTGCAAAGGGTGATTTTAGCATAGTACAAGAGTCAGTCTGGTCTCCTCATTGGGCGAACATCAATCCTTGCTGCTTTGCAGCCTGCCTGTGCTGGGATGCATGACTTGGTAACATGTGCAAGAATAGTGTTTTCCCAATCCCTCCTCCTTGTCCCAAACCATTTGTTCCCCAGTTATTAGGTAAGCATAACCTTGGTCTCTATTGTTTGAAGCAAAATTGTTCCTGTGTGAGTTCTTGGCTCTTGAAAGCAGCTGGTGTATTCCAGCAACATCTCACTGGATTTGTAGACATTATGAAGTTAGTACTCTGGGCACAGAATAATGGACCTTTCCTGGCACAGAGAATGAGATAATTGAATTAACAGGAGGCAAACATTAGCATAGAGCAGGTTGTGGGGCAGGATGAAGGTTGAGTCAAGTCTATGGGTGTTTACTCCTGTGATGTGAACGCTGTGACTGCTGACAGAAGCACAAGGAGAGACAGCTGAGATCAATGACAGGCCAAGGATGGAACTCCTCTGTTGTCTGCTGCTCTGCCATAGGGTTCTTTTAAATTGCCTATCTCTGTCAAACAAAAGATGAAATAAGTATGTAGAGCTTGCTCTGGAAAGACTTCCACGATGTTTCCAGTACTTGCTCAGCATATTTTTATTTCAATGAAAAAATACTTTCCAGTTAGTCAGCTAAAAGATCATTATTTGTTTACTCCATTTAACCGAACCATGGAGGTCTAGGGGGAAGTTCAGTGCTATGTTTAGGAAACAGTATGTATGGTCCTTGCTCCTACTAACAGGAGACTGGTACTTAATCTATCTGTTTTGCCACTGGTGTCAAAAATAAGATTTAAATTGACCCCAAAATGTATCATGAAGTGGCCTGCTGAAAAAATATCTCATAATTTCTTAAGAATTAGAATAGTATGTGGCTGATAGTTTCTATTTAACCCTCATGCACTCATCCAGTTTGACATTGGCTGAGTTCCCTGTGCCCCAACGTGTCTTTAACAGTCATCATCCAATTTGCTACTGAAAAGAAAGTTATTTTCTCCTTGTTAGCACCAGTGGGATGCAAAGCCTGACAGAAAGTACCCCTGAGAGGTGGTAGCTGTGCTGCAGATGCAGCTCCGTGGAACAAATTCCAGTTGCAGCTGAGGCACAGCTCAGGGGAGGGGAGAAATACAGAGATGACTTTTGAGTCCTTTCATACATCCATAAGGACTGAACTAGCAATGCAGCCCATGTCCCCCAAAGAAGAATGGTTGTTCTCCTGGACAAGCATCTTTCAGATCCTATTTTCTATTACATAAGAAAGTTATGAGTCCTTGGGTATTGATTCTGTGCGGAGTGAAGCAGAGACATCCCATGTCAGCCCTTGACTTCTGTGACCCTGAATCAGCAGGATATGAACATCTCTCTGCTCTGCTCTTGAAACCTCTTAGGAATGTCAGAAAGCAACAGGTCCCTCCATCCTTTGGGCTGGACTATTTGCTATATCAAAACTCTTATGCACTCTCTTGGAAAAACTGCTTTCAAGACCTCTGATCCCACTAGGGGATGGGGTGGCATTCTTGTGGGATGTGTGCTCTGGTGCAGGGACTGCTATGAATCCCCACTGGCTTTGAGGAGTTGCATGTGAGCAGCTGGGGTATTGCAGGATTTCCTGAAGTGTTTGGCATCTCCAGGAGTCATGGTAGGATACTGCATTATGGGGAAATAAAATTAAAATGTTTCTCCCATGAAAAACAAGCAGTCTCTCCGTTTGACATTAGTTTCCACCCCAGAGGAAGAAAACACCCTCAGAATGTCAGTGTTTGCAAGGAACAGAACTATTGAGTGATCTGGGGTGGCTCTTTTTTTAGGGCAATGATGCCACAAAGGCGTCAGCCAGCTATGTGCTTGTACTTTCCTTTAGAAACAATATTGCTTTCTTAAACTCTCAGACTAAATCTTTCAAGGCTTTCTCAGGGACTGCAGACCTCCCTGTAGCTGGACTCTTACCAAAGAGGTTCCTTGAGGCTGAAGGATACAAAGAGGGCCATCATATTTCTTGGTCATCTTGAAAAGGACTTGCAAAATCATCAACAATCCCCTCTGAAAAAGTTTGGAACAGTGATGACGGATGTTGTGAAATATGCCTGTGGTGGCTGTCCAGATGCTGTTTGCACCTGCAAGGTTCATGGATAGGTGATACTAAGGGAAGGGTTTGAAGAATTTGAGTCATTAAGAAAAGATATCCTAAGAGCAGATAGAATTGAGGGATTTGACTTCAGAGACCCATATGTTTTCATTTATACCTATGTGGTGTGACTATGTAAAATATGTAAAAATTTCTTTGTCAAGATTGGGTTGATTAAACAATGGTCAAGGTAAGAAGGAAACAGGCTTGGTACATGAACTAGAGCAATGTAAAGGAAACTGCTTTTAGGTCCATTATTTATGATATCTAGCCACAGTATCATGAGGTTGAATGTAATGGATGCTTTATTCACAAGCAGTGCTCATCTGGTACCTGTGATGCTGCTTCTGGCTTGAGTGTAACCCACTGTGTGCCATTTACAGTTCTTTTAGTGAGGGTTTAGGGTCAGAGGATAGAAAAAAACAAGTATTCTTCCTACTCTTTAAGTATATGCTACCTGGTGTTCGATGAGAACCCCAAAATGGATGTCACTTCCAGCACTGGTGGTGGGCAGCAGAGATGTTCTCACAAATCTGAATGCAATAGTGGAAACTGGAGTAGCCTCTACTACGCAGAGAAGCATTTTTTGTTTACAAAAATCATCGCTGGCTCAGAATGAACTAGAAAAAGCTGTCCTCTGGACTGTGATGTGTTAAACACTTGCAGTCCAAGTCTCTCTGGTGGTTTCTAGCTGATGTTACGCACAAGGGCCCCATTAAGCTCTCGTAGAGCAGGACAGCACTCAAGAGACTGATGGATCACGAGGATTTTTTCCTGTGCAAAGCCCTGGATGTCAATGCCTTGCAGATGCAATGTAAGAACAAAACATGGGGCTGTAAATAGAAAAGCAAGAATATAATGATATAAATATTGCTGTAGTGGAAAGCCTTATCTATAAAGAAATAAAAAATGCGCAGTCAGCTTAGCGCTAGACAGCTCTTGCAGCACAGGAGAGCTGTGAAATGAACACCTGGCTGGATGAAAACTTCTTGAATTTGATGGCCATTGGCCAAGCTCCAAGGTTGGAATGAAGACTGTAAATCAGAAAACTTTCTTGCTGGTATTGATGGCTGTGCAGAGTCTCAGAAGCTGCATCACCCTGATTGTGCAGGCATTGCTGATTGCACTGTAGGTGGTCTGAGGTTCTCAGTGCTCCTCTAATTTCAGTTGCCTTCCTCCTGACAAGCAAGTTAGGGATTTATGATGGGTGAACAGTCCAAGAAATGCTGCTAAACCAGCATGGGAAGCTTTCCTTAAGGCATGATCTTCAGAGAAGCACAAAAGAGACTGGATGGTGAGGCAGCCTGGCTTCAGCTTGGGAAACGTCTGTCCCCTTTTCTCAGCTCATGCCACCACATGCTGGGTCCCTGCTCATCCTGTCCTGTCTCTGTGGCAATGTGTGACAGACCTGATCCCTTATGGAATTGTATTTAAAACGTATTTTTACAATCCAATTGCAGAATAGCTTTAAACAAGGTTGACTTTCGTTTTGGACAGTCATTGTGGGTTTTACCTTATGAAGTTAATAATTGCCAACTCCGATACAGCAGCAGTGTTTTCTGCTTCAGAGATGGTACTTGAAATAAAGGAGAAATAAAGTGTAAACCATCAGCTCTAATCCACTGAACAAAGACAATCAAATTTATAGAGGGGAACAGCTACGAGAATTCTTCCATTCCTCCTGAATCTTATGGAAATTTTACTGGCTTCAGTAAGACCAGGTAAAAATTATTTTTATAGCTTTCTACCTGTAGTATAGCCTTTCTATGACTTACTGTCTGTCTGTAAGATATGTTGTGCAATTTACAACTTCAGTTTTCATTGTCATCTTTACCATTAAAATGTAGTTAAAATGGTGACATTGAAATACTGTTTTCAAGTATGCCAAAGGCCAGGTGAGGATTTATCCTTCTTTACGTCAGAAGTTGAATATAAAGGTTATATAGGTAACTTCGGTTCTGGGAAAACTATTGGTATAGTTTTCTTTACCAGCACAGTTCCCAACAATTTTATAGGAAAATAAAAAAAAAAAAAAAAAAGGAAAAAAAAAAAGAATTCTTGGTGATTAATTCATAAACAGGATAAGAGCAATCTGCATTGTTTCTATGTATTAAGCAGCTAAAATAATCTTGGAAAATCCTATCCCTTTATCAACCTAATACTCCAAGTCTGGAAGGAAAATGCAAAAGCGTGTTTCAAATGGGAAAGCACTCTCAGCCCCTCTCCCTGTTAACAACTTGCTTTTCAACCTCATGCCATCTTGGGGCATTATTTGACTTAACACTGAGTTCTCATTAGTATGTGCAGAACAGAAAATTCAGTTTACGATCTCTAGGGTCTCTGCTGAAAACTATTCCCTGACATAAAACAAATGGTTTGGCTTTGTGTATATGAGCAAGATGCTTCCTACCACTGTACCTATTCTCAGAGAATTGCTCTCTTGATCATTGTTTTGGAAATACTGACTTCTAAGTCTGGGAAATCAAACCACCAAGGCAATGCATTGTCTTGGAGAAGTCATGGGCTGCACATCTGAAACACACTGCTCTTCTGCTAAAGATGTTAGCAATGTAAACTGTATTATTGATCACTTTATTAGTTATGTGTAGTCACTGCCCTTGCTTAAAAAAAAGGCACAAGATTCAAAATCATGGATATTTTTTGCCAACAAAAATTATTTTGATAGTTTTGCCTTAGGACACAAAACTCTTCCATGTTTTCACCTGGCAAAATCTAGCACTGCAGCCTGGTGCTTTGTATATCCTTGGGCCCTGTCTCTGTTGCACAGGAGTGGGGAAGCAGCTGAGAGGAGCAAGTGCCAGGGTAGAGGCTCCTTCAGACAAAACTGCAGCCCTGAGAAGCAAGACCTGGTGTACTGGGAGTCTTGCAGAGACTTATCAGTCAACGGCTGTAAGACCAGAGTCCTTGCAGCTGATAACAGATCTGCTCATTCAGCCTGGCCAGTCATGCATGAAATATCAAAGAAGACTGAACTCTGTTCAGGGCTAGGGGAGGGGGAATTACCCAGCCTACAATAAATACCAGACTCCCACAAAATGATTGTCAGGATACCATGCATAGCAGGGAAAGATTCACTTAGCACTACTGCTTTTAAAGATGCTTCTGCCGGCTATTGATCTGTGACACGGCAGTCCACTCACCTCTTGCAGCAGGAAATTAAGAATATCTCTGTTTGGGGTTTGTGGTTTGAATTCTTGGTCAGTAGCAGTTGATAGAAATATTGATGTCTCTCAAACTATAGTTATTTACAAGCCCCTTTTGCCGTCAAGAAAACTAGGGATGGATGAAATTCCAACCTACTTTTAACTGGCTAACATGTCCATTTTCTCACTCTATCAGATGCTAAAGAGCCACCTTGTCTATAAAGATGCATCCAGCCATACAACTGAGCACAGAATAGTGCTTATAGTGTTTTTAAAAGCCCAAGTTTCTGCTTTCATGTCTAAATTGTAATAAAACATATGCTTCTCTTTTGGCAGCCTTTAGCTACTAGATGCTTTCATGCTTGGAGGTACATAGTGGCTGCAACCAAGCACAAGAATCCCCTCTCCTCCCTATTATTTTAATGGTAAGGAAACCTAGGCACATCCCAGAAGCCAGAGCTGCTGTACCCTCTGAAAAATTCTTGCTCTGGATGATGTAGGGGACCAAGAGCCTGAAGAAATAGTGGCACATCCCAGTAGGTGTGTACAGCTCTTGAGCCAATGACTGCCTTGCAGCAGAGGCACAGTGGAGAGATCTCTGTGGGAGCTCCCACGAATGTGTAGGTGGGAACAATGTGCAGCAATAAGCTTCTGAATGAAAAACATACCGATGTTCACCCGTGATGGGCCAGTGTCAAAGAGGCTGTAACAAAGCTGTACATCCAGGACAATGACCAGAACCCAGAAAATGGACCTATATATGCTTCACAGGAGTCCAGAGGAATAGGGCTTTTGGGAGGAAGATTTACTGCTATGTCTGAAAGACAAATCTTACAGAAACTACTCAATTAACTCAGTACAGAGGTCTCAAAAGCTGCATCATCTTGCAACAGCTTGGTACCTTCAGGGCTTGCAGTTTATAAAGTCCAGAGAGCACTGTCTGGCTGAAAGGCACTAACTATGCAAATGCAATGTGAGTTATTACCGTTATGATCCTTTCATGTTCTTACTCAAATCACTGATGCACCTTCTGTGTCCAGCTGACCAAGCAGTATTTCTTGCATTATAGAATTCCGATTCCAGTTTCATTGTTATTGTTCATTACTTTCTTAGAGAGCTACAATTTCATTATTAATACATCAGTGTAACAGTGCACAGATTACATAAATGCATTTCTGACCATTAGCTAAATATTAGTTTTAAGAACAAATTATGCTTTCTATGCCAACAATATGTTCCTTCTTGTACAAATGGCTTTATGGCTACAATTGCAAAAGTAGTTGGGAAAGGCTTTTATTGTCTTAAAAGAATATAGCAAAATAAACATTTGCTTATCCTCTCCTTCTTCCAAGGAAAATCAGGATTTTGAGTTTGAAAGGTGGTTACCTTGAGTGTTTGAATCCCTTCAATGATAGTATGGGTAAATTTTACACCTCTTATCTCTGACGATCAGAGGGTGAGTTGCTCATGTCTGATCTATTTCAGTGGTACAACTGTCATCTGCAGTGTGATTGTCTCTAACTTTAGTGGTCTCCCTAGCCATGGGTAGAGAGCTGATGTTGTTTGATCTGAGGAGATTCCCACAACTGAGCAATGGGATGAGAGCAGGGTGATGACCATACTCCAGTGTCACCACTTTTGGAGCTGAAGTTGCTCAAAAAACTGCTTTAGCTGCAAACAGATATTTGGAGTACGGAGGTGATGTATCCAAAGTATTTCTTTGCTGTGGGCTGCAGCTATCTGTGGACTAGGGAGACTCAGAGCTGGGTTTGGTAGTTCCTATTACAGTAGCATTTGGGTGCTTGGAGTATCCCCTGTGTTGACCCTCTAGGGAGAGCTGGGGCTAAAGTGTAACACCTACCTCCTGCTCCTGGGCAGAAGCAGGTGCCTCATCACATGCCTGGGGGTCTGTCTACCTCCTGCTAGCCTCGAACAGACAAATACTGTGGCCACAGCTGGTTGTACCAGAGATCTTTTGTCCTGCATGGATTCCTGGTATTGTTTGGTCCAATATTACGAAACAATCTCCACTTCAGGTCTCAGTTCTTGAAATACAGCAAAAAGATTGGGCTGCTTTATAAGAAAGTTCCTGTGCTTTAATGTTCCACTCTCACCCCATGCTTTCATGTTTTAGCCTTAAAACTAAACTTGGGAATTATTTGGAGATCCTCTGAGCAGGGCTCTTCTCATTCTGTTCAGGGAAACGTCAAAGCTTACATTGCTGAACTCATCAGTTTTAGCACATCATTTTGGGACCTCCTTATAATACAAGCTAGTTGTTTTATCTCCTCCAGAGATATTCACAGGACTGATGCTCTGGTGGATTAAGTTATTTTATGCATTGTAAACAATAGACTGATGGAGCTGAAGTGCTGAGGTCCTTTTTTAATCAGAGGCACCAGATTAACTTGCTTTTAGTCTTTCAGAAACTCACTTACTCTTAATGAGTTTACCAGATATAGGTCCACAAATTTCCTGTCTGGCTTCTTTTGGCACTCTTAGATAAAAATGCCATCTGGAAAGGAGATTTATTGGTTTTGAGATGATGTCCCTTCCTTATCACCTTGTTTTGCTGGCCCTGAGCTCATCCAAGATAGCAGTACTTACCTAGAGAGCATCAGTTTGTCAGACACAAATTGTGGAAAAATTAATTTAAAGTACCTTGACCTTTCTACCCCACTAAGATAGGATTTCTTTTTTCTGTAGTAAAATCTCTTGCTAATGTAAACTGCTTACAAATATATGTATATGAATACATGTATGCATACGGATAAATAAAACCTTTAGCTTTTTTCTAGTATGCTGTTCTGCTTCCACTGTAAACTCTGCCTCAGTTTTGTCACAGAAGGATTTCTCGTTTGCATTTGTATTTATTTTGCAGAAGTGGGTTTGGAGCTTCAAATGACATCTATTTGTTGTGTGCTAAGATGCCAATTCCAGCTAGGGGGAGCGTTGTGGCACAATTTGATGTAGAGACCCTTCAGCTCAACACAGTTTTCACTATTTAACTCTGTGTGTATGGCTGCCCTAGATAGAGGGATGGGTGCAGCCACTGAAGCTTCGCCGAAGCACTACAGATACTTTTCACAACATCCAGGTGATAAGGACTTCCCCAGTCTACATTTCTGGGACCTCAGAAAACTATAAAACATCATTTAATCATGATGGCACCAGAAAAACAAGCACAAATACTGCTCCGAGTGTCCAGGGCTCTTACTCGTAGCCAAAAACCAAGCAAAGAGAAAACCTTGGAAAAAGTTGTTACTGACTGTAGAAGTTTCCAAGGCATGTGATATGTGCATGCTTACATGTGTTATGGTAAGGTAATGTGGAGGACAAAGCTCCTGCTAACTCTTTGCACTTGAGCTCTAGCAATAGCACTTAGAATTTGTTCAAGACGTTTAAAACAAAACGATCCTGTGGCTTTTTGTAAATTTTCTATAGAAAATGCCTTACCCAGAAGTTACATAGAAAGAGAAAACAGAAAAGTATTTCTAGTTCTGTGTGAACTGTAGGAAGGTTATTCCTTTATATTCAACCTTCAGTGTGAGGGATGAGTGCATCCTTTTTTTGTTTGCCTGAATTGCATTCCTGTACAGATCCCACTTGTGACTACTGAGGTGCTGCTTCTTCAGTGATTAAAGAAGCATTGTAGAAAAATGAGTTTGTGTTTTCAGAAATATGTGGAGAAAAGCTTATGCATGAATTGCAGGAGGGCATAGAATTTTGCACTGATGTTCATAGCATCATTTATTAATTACGATAATAACAAATTATGATAAATTCTCTACAGTTTAGATAAATTTACTCCATTGCTCATGAATGACTAAACTTGAAAGGACTCCTGGGCATAAAAAAAAGCTCTGCTGGGATTATTTAAATTAACCTAAGCATTTAGAAGGCTGTGCACTTTTAACTGATGAAATATTTCTTGTGGCAAAGCAGCTGTCTACTACAGTGGGAGTAGACGGCTGTCTCAAAAAATGTATGTGATGTGAAAGGAGAGGATCTTTCAAATATGTTTTTAAAGGATTGTTTTCCTTGTGCTTTATTCCCATATATTGGTTTTGCTGCAAGTTCCTTCCAGAAAAATGTTCCTCTGATGTAGGAGACTGACTGTTTATAAGTTTCAAGGGATGACTTTACAACAATTTTTCTTTCCTGCGAATCTTTATAGCTAGTGAGAAGAAAGCTGACATATAAACAAAATTCATTTTTGCTTCTTCCTCTCTGTAAAATTTGTGCTTAATGATCTTGCCTCTTTCTCAGTGCTGTTTTTTACTGCAGTATCCTAATCCAAGCTTTGATCTCACTTTCACTTAGTGTCTGAGCTCTGATGAGCTGTCAGCACTTGATGCTGTCCCTTTCACTCCTCAGTCTCTCATTTGAGAGTGGAGTATTTGACTCTCTCGATGGCTCATCAGCTAAATTTTTTGCAGGACACTCTTAAAAGAATATTTTGTATTTGTTGCCCTGCTAATGGAAAACGTAAAAGCTATCCCAGCATGCACAAGGGAAATTATCATCATGTCAAATTACAGATGCTGACTCCTGCCAAATCCCCTGCCTTATCTTATCTATCTACATTTTTTAATGTCATGCTCATCATCATGACATCTAAGTGCCTTAAGAGTTTGCCATTGCTTCAGAGGAAAGATACATTTATGGGTGTGTTAGTGGAAAACTTTGCCTGGTTCTTGATATTTGGTCGACCTGTGTGTGAACAAAGGTGATAAAGGTTAAAGTGAATTAACACTAAAAAAGTGACCTACCAGTGCAAAAACCTTTGACTTGACAAACTTGATCTTTGTTGATATTTTGTCAAAAATACATCATGTGGCTTTTACTTCTGGTTGTGTTTGGGAATTAGCTGAATTCTGCAATGCTTCTGGCACTGCTGGTGGAGTGAGGGATCAAGCACTGACACAAGCTCTTGCTCTGTTTCAGTTCATGCTCTCACAGTGATCTTAGGTCTGGTTTGAAGTATTTGAGCTGTTTTGGTTGCCAAGTAGGTGGCACATTCATTAGAAATAAACCAGCTTATCTTCTGCATTTGAGTTTCATTTTGTACTTCACATTGTAATGAAACCTGGTGCAAAGGTTGTTGGATGCTAAATAAAACAATTTAAACTAGGAATTGCTGAGATGGCAAGAAGCCCACCAGGGATTTCTTCCTCAATAATCACATTTCTCAGCAAAATGATCATTTATGTCTCATCAATGTTCTGGGGTGTCAGTCGTATACAGCTGCTGTTTATTTTTCCACCTGAACCAAAGAGCATAAGAATTTAATATAAGAGTTGAAACGTAAATGTGTATATAGGCATGTGCTTCTGCATGTGTGAGTGCTGCTGGCATCCTTCACAGGGCAGATGTGGGTCTCTAGTTCTTTTACTGTCCTCCACTGACTCCAGTTCCGCAGTTGCCAGATGTCTAGTCTGAAGGCAGCCATCTGACTGATGCTAGAGACCAAAGTGTCACTTTCCAAGTACTGCCTTTGTCTCTGAGACACATCACAGCTTTCAGGATCCTTGTATGGCTCCTGGGATATCAGATTTTACCTGTATGCTGGCTGTGGTTTCTGCTGTGCCTTTCTTAGAGGTTTGTGTTGTTGTGATGTGCTGTGCACTGCTATTGCTTAGCTCAGCACTAGGCTGCAGGCAGTGAGCCCTTTGAACCTCTCCTCAAGTCACAGCTGATCCATAGAGATCCCTGTCTGATCTGACAGGTCTCTGTGTTTTCATCCCTTGATCTAGAGCAGTGTTGGAAAAATTAGCAGGCCAAAAGCAAGATCATATTATTTTATTATTTGCAGCCATCTACAGTAGAGTGTGACTGTGATGTTATTTCCAGAGTTTCTCTGTCAACTGGGGGGGGTGATGCTTGTACTCTTTGGTGATAATTTGGATTGGAGGAGCAGGCCAAGGGTTGACATATTTCAAAGAGATTTTACTATTCTTTTGTACTGATGTAGAGATTTCAAGGCAAACAATAGTAGTAAATGAAAATTCTCAAGTCAAAAGGAGTAGCTGGCAGTTAGTTCTTCCATCTTGCTAAATCATGGGGAAGTGTAGCACAGAGGTGTGTCTTGGTGCCAACAAAAACATTTTAACTTTCTTAACATCTTACTTAGCTGTACTGCAGGTTGTTTTCTTTTTCTTTATTTTAGCATAACAGCAGCTTGCAAACAATGACAGAGTTTCATCTGCAAGTCTCTGCACTGTCAGAGATCAACTTGTTCTGCTGACATGCTAATAAAGAAAAAAATCACAAAGAAACACAGGAAGTAGAGAGCTTAATTTGGCCTGCAGACTGTACTTCATCCCACTCAAACCGGGTCAGTGTAAAGCAAATAAACTGCAGCCATGTGGATTCTACTGTGAGAGCTGTTGGGCTGCCTTTGATCATGGAGAAAGTATGAAACTCCTGGATCTGACTCACCAAAGTTCTCCTTCATGCATCTAATAAAAAGCATACAAGCCATCCTGTTGAAGTCAGTAGGATGACCCACTGATATGCCTAAATTTGAGCACATGCCCTAACGTAGGGAGATTTCCATCTCTCTTGGACAATGTTGCTTGGACTTCCACTGAGATGTTCTACAAGAAGAACAGAAGTTGAGAGGAAGCAGAAAGGAAGAGGAAGATTTGATCCAGATCCTTCAGCAGACATTTTTGTTACTTAAGGTACAGTTGCAAAAGTCTGTGTGATTGGCTTTGCTGGGTGCTGAAAGACTGCTTCCTCCAAGATTGTGCTCTAATTTCCTGCCTTGTAATTAGCTCCTCCACATGGCTACCCCAATGTGCACAGCATGCAGTCATATGATAAGCTTATGGCACTGAACATCCTCAGCTGGCTGAATCAGAAGGCAGCACTTTAAATCCTGCCTGCCAGATCTGCCGGATGATAACACAGGCTGATGGGCAGAGGGGTTGGCTGTGGAGAAGCAACTCCTGAGAGCAGGGGTTTGGCTACATTTGGGCAGCAAGGGACTACTCCAGTGTTTTGAGAAGCAGAATGCCTTGTCCGTGCCAGGAGGGTCTATACACCACTCGGGAATTCCTGCTGTCCTGGCACCCCAATAGCGTGGGGGCTTCTGTAGCAGGCTGGGCTGAGATATCTTTTCCCTCTAATCTTAAGGTGGAAAACAAAAGAGAGCTATACAGCCTCTGGCTGCTCACTGCTCATTCTCCCTGATGGGGTGGCTGACCCTGGGCTTTGGGGGCAGCTGCAATTCCTCCCCTGCACCCCCCCACCTCGTGAAAGTCACTGGGCAGCACTGATCTTTGTTTTCCACTCCATTATGCCTCAAAGGGCAAGCTTTAATATGGAGCAAATTTGCACCTCTCTGCTGACTGCAGTGAAAGGCTCTTGAGAAGCCTAGGAAAAAGAATGGGGGGGATATGCTGTGATTTTGTCAAATCTGGTTTGGGCTGAGTTACGCCATTTTCTCTGTACAGAGAGACACCAGACTGAAATAGAGTTTAATTCCAAGTTTCACAATAAAAAAAATTTACCCCTTATTTGAGTACTTGCAGTTCCCAATTAAAATCTTGACATGAAGAGACAGATGTAATTTCATTGGATCTAGCTCTTCAAATCCTTTTGTGCAATTTTCTGGTTTATAAGGTTTTATTTTAAAGCCTCTGTTTTTTAAAGTGGTGTTTGGTGTCTTGTTGCTTCCATATTAAAACAACTGGGAGCAAGGTGACCTGAACTCTTTACAGCCATGGCAACAGAGGAGCTCATAAACAAAAACAAGGTCAATTTTAAACTTTTGAATTATGTCAGATAAGCCTCCTGATGGGAAAAATGAAGAAGATAGAAGAATCTACTTGAAAACATCAAATTAGATACAGCAAGAACCGCATAGTGTTAATATAATGTATTTTAAATGTTTCCAGTATGTTTTACAAAAGATTGCTTGAGGGTTAGGTACCTGTGGAAGGATGAAGGTTATCTATAAGGGTTTTTCAGTGGCAGGAGGTTTACAACACATAGGTCTTCTGGCTGTTCAAAGGAACCATGGTCTGTCCAAATCATGATTAATCAAGAGGCATCCATGATCAAATCTGATACATCCTATCGATATCTTATTTTATCCCTGTCGATTGTTGAGGGACTGAGCTATGAGTTGTGTCCATCTTTCTCATGCTATGACTTGCGGTGCCACCAGGAGCTGCTCAAGGCATCTGCTGTTCTGAGGACCAGCCATGAACTACCAACTCCTGGAATCACCATGCAATGGTGCAAGCCCTGGTGGAGTGAGGATGTCTGTCAGGGCTGGGGCTTGCAGCTACCCTGGCTGGGAATGGCTTTGTGAGTCTCATGGCTGCTGAGGCCAGAGGCTTGAATGGCCATCCCTTTGGAGGTGTTGGTGGGTGACTCAGTGTAGCTTAGACCCACTAATTTCTTTGTCTTGTGAATATGGTGATCTTTGTCTTGTGAATATGGTGATCTTTGTCTTTTCCTGAGCATGCTATGTGCCCTTGGGAATCTAATGAGTCATTTTAAGTCACAGATAATGTGTTTTACAGCCATATCATATTACAGAACAGGTGTGACTCCTCGCCAGTAAACAGCAACAGACTTTCTCTTGCCTTGTCCCAGTAAAAGAAGCTGCAACCAGAGTGTGAGGACAGCAGCTTCCTTGCCTGTGTTTCCAGCCCTGGTCGCTTTGTTCTGCACAAATCTCACACATTCAAGTGTGACACTTCTCTGACAACAACCCCCATGGAGGAAACAGGCCCCCCCACCCTTTTCTGCCCTTTTTGTGTTGCCTGTGCTGGGTATTTGTTTGCAGAGAGCTTGCATCAACACTCCTTACTGCCTTAGACTAAGCAGACTAATAGACTCTTTCAACACCTCCGTAGTGCTGCCCGCTGTCGTAATCATTCAGTGGTCATGTCTCTCTGCAAACAGCAGCACTGAACTCGCCGTTCAATTACCAGTTTATTATTCTAAGACATCTGGGGAGGGGAGTGGTGATAGTCATATGCCAATACGGCTGTGGGCTGCTTGTGAAGTTCCTCGTGGGATATGGAGAGCCAGGCCAGGGGTCTGAGCAATTCTCTTAGGCTGGTGACTGACAGCATCTGACATAGGCTTAAAATAACCCACCCCAGAAAAGCAAACATGCTCATCTCCAAATGAATTTCTAGTATGTGGAAACAACTCAGAGGTGGGTGCTTGTGTTTGGGAGTCAAGGCTGTGTTGACCAGCATTGTTGACCTACTTTGTCCAGGTGTGCTGACCTGCCAGGGCTCCCTGTCTTTAGCAGTGCTGATTCAGCACACTTGCAGGCAAGTCCTTCCAGTACCGAAGAACTTGGTTGCTTTGGAGTTTGGTGAAGCCACCATGGAATAACCCATTTTTTGCTGAAATTCACAAATGAAGTGGGAACCGATCCTCACTTTGGGCTGATGAAAACCAAGCCTTTCCTGGTGCTGATACAATGGCCTCTGGCTAGAGAGGGTCTCACGCTGTAACACTTGTTCTAGGCTGGTTCCTGCAGTGATCCTTGAAGAAAAGTGGGGGCACAATGACTGAAATAACAAGAACTAATCATCATGAAAACACATCTGCTGGGTTCAGAGTGTCTATGCTTTGTAAAGTGTGGCTGCTGTTAGAAAGCTCAAACTCTTCTATGGTGCTAGAAAACTGAGCTTCCCTGAAATACTCAGTTATGCCAAGATAAAATAAAAACATAGTGGATTTCTCTTTGGCTCCAGAAATCTGAGGAAGCCTCCCAAAACTTAATATCCACTCCTGAAATGTCCACATAAAACAATTTATCTTCTTATGACTGGCTTGTCAAACAAGAATTGCTTCTAAAATTCTTCCATTCACTAACTTCCTCAACTATGTTTTATTTTCTTTTCCTTTTGTCCCCACTCTCTGATCTCACTCTCTGAAATTCAGTATATTCTAAATGCAGGCTGAGGGTGTCCATGCCAGTTTAACAAAAGGAAGGATTTGTTGGAAGTTGAGCTGAGCTGGTAGAATCCAAAGCAAAACATTGCTGTTTCTGTTTGCTAAGATGCAGACTCATTCCTCCTCCTAGCAGGAAGGCATCCAAGAGATAAGGAAGTTAAATCAGATGAGCATGTATATTTTAACATGTCTGAAATCCTGCTTATGCTATTATGCTTCATGCCTCGTTATTGCTGACTTGTGAAAAAGATAAATCTACCAACAGTAGAATCCTTCTGGTAGCTTGCTTATTCCAAATTTCTCTCTTGTGCTGCAACTTAAGCATTAGAAAATATTTTCTCATGAGACAGCTTATTTTGTGTGATGGGGGCTGGTGCTGGTCCCTGTGGGCAACAATCTGTTTGGTAAAGTGCCTATGTTTTATCTGTCAACAACCAGAGTGCTAGTGGAGTACAGACAAGTAGGCATTGCAGAATCTGACTAGGGAAATGTCACGTCACCCCTTCATATTCCAAAAGCATCTAATGTCAAGATTTTGGGTTGGAAGCAGGGTTGACTCTATAGCAGCACAGCACTACGGAGCCGCTCAACAGGGTGGAGGTAGAAGAGTGAGTACTGGCTGGAGGAGAGAACTGTTGAGGAATGACTGCTCTGATGGGAGATTAAGGATAACACAGGTTCTGTTGATTGCAGGAGTCCAGCGACTTAGGGACTTCAGCAAGAAGACGAAGGAAAGAAGGTAAAAGAAAAGCCTACGGAGAGATTTATTTAATGTTGTGTAATAAAAAGGAAAAATAAAAACCCACAAAAACACAGAGAGCCAGAATAGATAAAGATGCAGATGAGTGGGAGGAAATACCTATATACACATCTGTATACTTTCATGGTGTGTGGAGTGGAGTCCAGGTTTTTTTGGTGCTTTCTGACCCCAGTTCTTTCCTAGGCATCTTGGAAAATGCTGAAGATTCAGCTGGAGTGGTCATGGCTCTGTTGCCCACTGGTAGATAGGATAAGATTTCCCAGGGAGGTGGGGGGCCAGGTTTGCCTGACATGATTTTTGGTCATGAGTGCCTAGATATAAACCAAACAACATGATAACAATTTACTGATTTCCCACCTAAACTAAAGCATTTCTGCATTTGGAGTTTTAGTAGCATGGCTCTCTAACAATACAGATCTGTACCTCAGATGTTCCTGCACACACATTTTAGACGTTTCTATTTGATAAAAACACCTAAGGATACTTGGGAAATCTAAAACCTCCAAACTTTGATTCAGATCTATGCAAAAAAGAGCTACTGAAAAATATGATGTTGTTAATCATCCTGTTCTTGTCAAGCTTCAGTGGAACCTAGCTTTCTGGTAGGTGTGGAGATGTCAGGTAAATGAAGTGAGCAAGTCACATTTTCTACCTCAAAAAATGGAATAAATGTTGACAGAATGAATGTTTCGCTTGACAAATGTTGAAAAGTCTTCCTTGCTACACCATGAGGCTGAATTAATAGATGTGAAAACATACATTAATATTTTCATTAAATGTATGATTTTGCACCCATATCTGTTTATGTGCCCTAATATCAAGAAGAGGACGCACAAAAACACAAGCACAGTGTGATGTTATTGCACAAACATACTTCTAGAGACCTCAGAAAGAGGAACTGCAGTGCTAATCCTATCTTTTACTCCATGAGCAGAGATGTTAACTGGAAAGAGCTCACCTGGCATGGCTTGCTTTGCAGAGCCTGGATGCAACTCACTCTTCTGAACTGTGAATGTCACCAAAGTGCAGGGGCTGCATTTGTTCTGCAGTACCATCTAATAGCACAGTGTGCTTTAAGGAATGTATCTTCACTTCAAGGCTCTGGCAGGGAATTGGTACTTTGTGCACTGCACATCTGACTCCTGATGTTATTATTTTACACAGAAACAGGTCTGGAGTCCCAGGTTACTCATAACATGGCCATGAAGCTAAGCACTTGCACAAAGGCAGAGGTTCAGAGCATATTCAGAAGGCGCAGGATGCAACACATGAGTTATCCCCTTCATTTGTATTTCACTGTGGTGTGGATGGTTGAAAGCAACAAGTTTCCTGCATATATTACAGAGGTACCTCTGGCTTGGTTGCAGAATATTTTAATTGCTTTTTCACCCTGCATAATTTGAAAAAGCTGCAGATTGAATCCCTGAAACCAGACATAAGTATCCAACCTCAACCTGCTCTTGCTCCTCCCCATTTAGCCATTCCTGTTTACAAGGAGGTAGCCAGCAAAGCACATCTGTGCATGTAAATCCCTCCTCTTTGGTGGCATTACGTTGGGGATGAAATTCATCTCATTGCACTTGCTTGGAAGGACCCAAAGGGTGGCTCCTATTACATCTCGTGACTATCACCTTTGGCCAATATTAATTGTGATTCCTGCACAGTCAGCAAAATCTTCGGGAGGAAAGAATCCACCCTTAGTCCCCATGCATATTACAAAGGTGTTTTTAGCAGTGTGAAACTGTAATCGGTGGAGCTCAGGCTGACAATTTTAATCCCCTGCTGTCTAGTTCGGGGCTGCTTGTTATGCAGCCAGCATTCACTCAACATAATGGTTGCTACCTGCCAATGTGCTTTGAGGGATATTGTTAGCATTAAATTTGCCATTTACATTTTCATGTTTGACATAATTGAGGAATGAATGCTCTTATGAAAATTAAACTTGTGGTCCTCCTGGACTACTGTAACCCTGTTAAAATGTAATGCGATTCTTGATGCGTCTTCTTTAGGTTTTTATTAAATAGAATATCCGTATGACTAATTCCCCTGGCCTAAATGTAGGCTGGGAAGGAACATTATTGATAGGGCTGAGCACAAATGGCCCTCTATACTCAGCCTCTAATGGCCTAATAATGCATTATACTTGAATCAGAAATACTTTGAGTTGTAGTGCTTATTGCCATTATTGAAAACACCTGGATGCTCCATTCATCAAGGTTACATCAAAATGGGCCCATTTGTTTATTAGTCTGTCAGTAAACATCTTTATTTAGTTTCATGTTCCTCTCCTCAGTAACAGTAGAGAGGACATGACCATGTAGTGTATCTTTCTGTGGTTTGCCATTATTAGTTTTCCCTGAAAAAGAAAGATAATTAAAAGTTTGGATGGCTTCATGAAATAAACATTTTTCTTGGGCATTGTTCTTTTTTTCCTTTCCCTTTTAGAAAAGGAGGTTAAAGAAAAGCCATTGGGTATGTAGTCAGGATGACCAAATGGCAAAACAAGCAGATTTGCCAGACTAAGATTTTAATGCATGTTTTATGGCAGGCAGCCTCTGGAGTACTTTTGTCCCACTGCTACAGCTCTGCTCTGCCTAGATGGGTTTGCTATGCTGGAAGGATGCTAAGGGACAGACAGGTATAGCTGCTGGGCATCACTGGTGTCCACAGCCAGGCATCTTGCACAAGGGAACCTGTGTCCAGGCAGGCATTTTAGGTTTGGAGCCATGACGTATCTCTGTTGTTCTATCAACAGACATCCTAGCTCATTGTAAGCATTTCCCTTTAGAGATTTTGCCCATCTTCTTTCCTCCACTAGCAAAAGGATGAATTTATTTAGGTTTGCCAAGTGCTTTTAGGCTGGCTAGGGCTGAGGAAGGAGGCCCCATTTTCCATCCAAAGAGGAAAGGGTGTTGAAATATTTTCGTCCTGTAAAACCCCATCTCTCTCAATCTAGCTGGAATATTTTTTCTTTGTCAGAAAATGTTAGCTTTGAGTATTTATACAGGTTTTCTTCTGAAAGGAGAAACTTTAAATATGACATTTTTTATTTCCATTTCAAAACAGAGTAAAGATCAACACTTGAAAGTCAAAAGTTTCTAAGTTCCTTTTTTTTTTTTTTTTTTTTTTCTTTTAAACAATGTCTTGCTTTGACATTTTCCAATCAAAATTCTCCACATTCTGCAATTCTGAGGAGATCGTAGCTGGAAATCTGATGCAGAGTAGACAGCTCCAGCAACACTTTGTATGTGAACTGTGTTCCAGCTGAACCAGAGCTTTCCTTAGTTCAAGCTGGAGAAAAGATATTATTCTTGAAAGTACTGCATTATCCAGTGTTTGATGCCATCCATGAAGCATTTGTACCTTGGTTGTAAAGACAGGCATTCTCATGAGTGTGTTTGGCATTTATGTTTATCAATTTAATTATACCTCCTCAGCCCTGCTCCTTCTTGCTTAAGTAATCTGTCTTTTATGCTTTATCCCATATAACCTAGTATGTTCCCAGATCTGTGGTTGTGCTGTGCCTCCTGCTACCCTGCTGCAGTGCTGGTGATCAGACCCACAAAGCAACATTTCTGGGGGAGGGGGGCATGGAAAAGTTACACTTTTATGTCAGTCAGTGGGTTATATGAAACATTAGAAGACAGAGCTCCTTCCAGCTTATCTGGTCCATTTTCCAAACAACCTGAAGAATATGACTGGCCCAAATGGGGGTGACACTATGGACTGTCTAAGAAACAACTGAGTTTTAATTTCTGAATTTGTTGTGCTTTCCATTGTAGACAGGCAGCAAGGAAAAGAGTTAATATTTCTGTGGTCTGCTTGCAGAGGGTTTGTTGCTATTATAGCTCAGTGTGTGATTGCACTGACTTCAGATCATGTTCCTGCTGCTGGTAGTAATGAATTGCTATAGTTGGTGTTTGAGGTATTCCAAAATACCAAGGCAGGTCAATGGCTGCTTTTAATGTTTAAAAGCCATCAATTTTGTGCTATCAAGGACAACTTTCCTACCCTTTTCAGCTGTGGACTCTTCAGACAGAGACAAGAGGCAGCACTAAACCTGAATCTCACCTTCAGATTGTTGTTTGTGGTGCATTTCCCAGTGCATCACTTTCCAGTGAGAGAACAGGAATCAGAATTGCAGGGGCATGATAGCTGCTGTTTAAAGGGATTGGCACTGAAATGTGCAATGTTAGGTTCAGTTGATGGCTTGGGTCATGGCTGGAATAGGATACTGTCAGTTAGCAAAGCTATTTGGCAATTTAGACAACACGTCCTTGATTTTATTCCCTTCCTGGATTCAAAAGAAAACAAAAAAAAAGGAGTAATGACATTGTTTTCCCTCTTCAGGGAGGAAATACCAGTGTGTTCATGACAGCAAATAAAGAGAATGCTGGGAAAGGCCAGTGCTGAGTTTCATATGGGGTTTGGAATTGCATGTGGGCTAAGGCCCTGGTCCATGTTTCAGGTCAAGAAAGAAATATGGGGTTGCTATGTGGGCTGAAGCTGAGGTCTGGAGCCATGAAACCCAGATTATGTCATATATGGATACAGGGTGATTTCAGTCTGAGAGAAGTAGGAAATTCTTGCAACTTGGAAGATGTTAGCTGATGCTACCAAAATTAATAGTTACTCCTTCTTACACCCTCTTGATCTTGCTACACAGAGCTTCTGGAGGACTGTTACAGACCTAATTCCTCTCTTCAGATTCATACTTCATGTCCATCCAACTTGAATACTGGCAAGATACATTTCCTGGATGATCTTACTCTTTTGTTGCTGTATGCTTTATTGTTCCCTAAGTATAGGAGAATACAGCACAGAGAAGGCAGAGCATCCAGACAGCTTATACAGTGTGGAATAATTCTGACAATCTACAACAGATCTGAGTACATTTGGGTTATTGTTTTATTTTTGCAATATGCATAATTTTGTTCAGAGCATGGTAAGAGAGTTTGAAACACTAAAATCCTTAAAATTTATTGAAAGAAAAACCTTGCTCTGAACCCTAGTAAAAAAAAATTATATTAGTATTGGCTTCCTCAAAGCTTGCATCTATTGAGTTTCTTCGATTATTAAGAGAAGTGGTGAATACTTGCAAACTAATCCATCTCTAAATCAATCAATCTTCTGTACAGTCATTCAGGATCAGTGAGCATAAGTTCATGAAGTTGTAAGAGAGAATGATATGGAAAGATATGAGACAAGTGCCACAGAGCAGTAAACACATCTGAAACACCTGCTATCAATTACTGCTATTTTTGCAGTGATCAGTTTCTCGGGAAGGATTTGGAGATGGGAGCAAGGGAGATTAGAGGTCTTCAACCACAAGTGGGAGAACAGAGAGTAAATTAGCATTTGTATTTAAAGAGGTACAGGCAAGATATGAATAAAAAAGTGGCATACAGATCTTAGATTTAGAGCCAGCCTTGCAAAAATTGTATGAGCAAGTGAGCCAGAATTCTCATGTTCTACTGTAGGTTTGATTCTTACAGCAAGGCTCTGTTTAATCACTGAGTCAAGAAAAAGGAGTTGAATCTCTCTATATGCAGAAACCTGTCATTTTCTCCTCCAATTTGAAGGAATTGGAAATCTGTAAGAGCCTCAGGTTTTAATCCAGAAGTTCACAGATATGTCAAAATTGTTTCTGGGTAGGTGAAAATACCCATCAGTCTGAGAGGCAGAAACAACCTAAACCTGAACAGATCATGTAAATTATTTTACCCTCATATGCACACATAATCTGGGCAGGCTGTTGAAGGCTAACTGTTCTTTCAAGATGTAAACACCAGAGAATCTGGTCTCTTTCTTGTGTGTATTCAAGCTGGTAGTAAAAGTATTTACCCAGAAAACAAGAGGTCAGAGCTTCCTGGCCCAGGATTGCAGGGAGGTCTGCTTTCCAGCTGGATTCTCAGCCTGGTGTTGTGTCCTGTGAGTTAGTACCAGTGAACTGCTTTCCTCCAGCCCTGCTGGATGGTCTGGCTGGCGATGAAGCTCCAGCCTACTGCAGTGGGTCCTGAGCCTCACTCACCTTCCCTGTCCCATTCACATCTATGTGTCAGGAGAGGGTCAGAACATGCAGCTTACAAGGTTTCTAGGGGCAGCTATCCTCTGCTTTTGGTTTGTGGGGAGCACAGTGCACTCACTGATCTGGAGGGAAAGCAGGACCATGACCTGGTGTTCAGAGACTTAATCCTGGCCTGTGCTGACTGTGAAGGCCTCCTTAGGTTAAACAAGCCCTGGATGAAAACCAGACACTCTGCTACCACCTCCCTTCTGGCTGCATCCTTCGAGAAAGTAGTGGACTGGGCTGTTTCTGCCCAAAGCCTCATCTGGGAGACCTGGGCCAGGGAAAAACTTGCAAGGCATCCTTGTGTTTTGCTGTGGCTGAGGACAGGGAACCAAATCCCCTTTCCTCAGCAGGTTTTGGGCAGAAGAGAGTTATGGTATGTCCTGATGCTCTAAGTCCAAGAGGAACGTGAGGCAAACATGCTGACTTCAGTCTTTGTATTCGAGGTTAAAGCCGATGGGTGTTTTACTTGTCATTTGTGACGTGCTCTGAAGCCACCTTTGATCGATGACCTCGGCGCAGGCAGTGTGAGATGATGGCGGAAAGGCTCCCCGGGGAGGCGCAGGTGTGGCTAGGATGTGCCGGTTTTGGTGGTACCCAGGTTCTGCAGAGCCCTGGGCAGTCAGAGCTGATGCCAGGAGACTCCCGAGGGACGGCCATTCCCGCCGTCAGCGCTAGGTGGCGACACCCCCCCGGCGGAGGCCGGCGCCGAGCGCCGAAGCCAGCGGGAGTGAGGAATCCGGGATGCAGGATGCTCCCTCCGCCAGGCCCGCGGGATGCGGCGGCCGGGGCAGCCCGCATCTCCTGGGAGAGAAAAAAACCAAACCAAACAACCCAACCGACTGCGTCACTACTACTCGATCAGATCAAACTTCAGTAAGTGACGGGTTTAAAAATTGCTTTTCCTTCACTTACCTCGGGCTAGAAGGCATCTGGTTTGGCACAGGCGACTGTAGTGAATACAATTAAAATTGATTGAGTGCAAATGTTTTAATTGTATGATGTTTTGTCATTGATAATCTCAATAAGCTAATTTAATCAAGGATAATGGGAACATCTTTTAGGACATTTGGGACCTATTCAGACCTAATGGGTTCAAAATGTCTCAGCAGAACCAAATCACAGGGGTTCATTGACAATGCTTCCCCTGTGTTCGGGGAGTGACCATAAACCATACTGTGCTTACTGCTGGGTTCATGCCACAGGAAAGGGGCTTCACAGTTCTTGTGGCAGTGCCACTTTGTGGGGATACCCACATGTGCCTGTACTTCCGGGGCAGCAGCCTCTCTTCCAGTTTCCTTAAGACTTCATTGAGGTTCATCTCTGTTCCTCCCCTTACCATTTCACTTACAACACTCCATTATTGTTGGGCCCATCAAATCCTGAGACTTTCTGTCCACACTGCTCCTGCCTTGGTGGTCCACAACACAGGGGAAGAGCCAGGTGGAAGTTGTTCTGGCAACCATGGGACTCATTTCTATCCCCTTATCTGAATATGACCTTAGTGTGAAAAAATTGACATTTCCTTCACATGAACTCTCAGCTTTTATTTTCAGCTCACATTTTTCTGGGAAGTTTTTGTTTTGGTTTGGTTTTGGTTTGCTTTTCTTTACTTAATTTTTAAACTGGCTGATGTATCTGTGTATTTAATCATCTTCACTGGACCTTTTTTCCCCAGTCCTCACAAGGATTAAATCATTATATCTGAATAATTTTCAGGACAAGTATTTCCATAGTCAAATTTGAGAAATCTATGATGGGTTCAACCCTCTTCAAGACTGACTGAAGGTGGGCAAAGAAAAGGAAGGCATTACAGTACTGAGTTCCCTCTCTAGGGATATTTTTATGGGCTTACTGGAAATATTATTCTGGATCATAAAACCAAAATTTTGCATAACATTTTTCTCATGCAGCAGTTAATTTTGCAGCCCTCAGTTTACTTTAAAAGCCCCTTTCCAGCCTCACGCTGGCTGTAGTCCTAGACTTTCTGTTAGCCCAAACACAAATCCTAGGCTAATTCACTAATAATTCACTGAGCCAGGACACTAATCCACTGAGACAAATGAGACTGCCAGTATGAGCTCTTAATTATTTTTTGAGACACTTTTGCAGGCGCTTCAGCACTGTTGCTGGTAGTTTACTCACTAAGAACTCTAATCCTTAACTTCAGTTGTCTGTAGGCCAGTTAGTCCCACTTCATCCCCTTCATCCCAACCCTCCCTATGTCTCAGATGAAGATCCTACCCTCAGCCTTTCCTTTCTTTTGTGCATCTCTTACATTCCATCCCTTTCCGGCTGCAGCTACAGGTTTTCTAATTCTAACTCATTAACCCATTCCTACATCAATCTATTTTGAAATATTCAATGAAAATCTCTTCAAATATACTGGGACCTTTTTGTCCTAGGAAAGAGTAATGAAAGTTCAATGATTATCTAGTTTGGAGACATCTTTCTAAGCAATGCCTTGCTAAGTAATGTTTTGGGGAAGGCTCTGCCTTTTCTCAAGCAGATCATTTGTTCTGATGCATTTTATGTAACAGTTAAGTTAAAATTTCATCAGAGTGGGGAGGAAGTGAATTAGGCTGCTAGTAAATATAGGAAGGATAATCCAAGCTTTTCCACACAAGGAGAAAAATATGCAGTGGAGATTTTGGTGTGGCCTGAAGTGTTCAGGGAGATGTGTGTGCCCCAGTGTCAGTCAGCAGCAGATGGCCTCTAACAGTGGCAATTCAGCAGTCTGGTTTCATCTCCTTCGGGTCAGTCATAAATCTCAGTGACCTGTGAGGAGAAAACTAGATAGAAGTGCACCACATTAGCAGCTGAGGACAGAAAATCAATAAAAAGTCCTAGTATACTGGCAAACGAGTAACTGTCTCTAAACACAATATTTTTTTTTCCTTGGTGTTCTCTGGAAATGTTGACGTTTCAATAAATCTGAGATGAAACTATGAAAAAAATGGGGAGAGAAGTTCTGGTCTGAAGTCTCAACAGACAAAAGTGGTGCTGTGATTTGAATGAATTAACTATGATTTGAATTCATCTTGTAATGTAGTCTGATCTAAATATGATTTACGTATCATATTTAGATCAAATAGCACGACTTTCTGTGTAAATTAAGACTGTACTCACTGGAGGCAAACATATAAAGCCTGAGTTGCCTTCAGGGAGCTCCTCAAACTTGTATGTTTTCCTTAGAGGACAATATGACTAATTGAATGAGATCTAGTGTTTCAGAATTGCATGTGTCCATAGGCAATCCAAGTCCATGATTTGCCATTAAATTTTTTTTTTCTTTTTCTCTTGTACCCTGAGCAGGAACCTCTAAGTATTGGAACAAAAAAAGTGACTTTTTGAGAAGTCTATGCAAAAGTATGTTAGGACACAGGGTTGATCTCTACCCATGACACACACACACCAAAAAAAAAAAAAAAAATCAGGAAATTTCTTTGATCAGGAAGACAGATCTGTCAAAATAGATCAAGAATTGTTTGCATACACGGGCAGTGGTGTTATTTCATTTTACTCTCAGGAATTGCTGTAATTTAGTCACAGAAGTGGCATTTAGGGGTCCCATGCAGACCTGTTTGACACCAACAATTAGGTGACTAATTCTCCCATTTTGCCTGAAGTGAGTATTTGATTCAAGGCACCAGGGAAACACAAAGAAAACCCTAAAGGGAATGTTGTGCCATAAACCTGCTATCAAAGCCATAAGAATCAAACCTTAAACTAGGTGTGAAATTCCTATCCTGGCTAGCAAGCACTACCTGAGTGTGAAATAAGTGCTGGATTGCTGCTGCTTGCCCAGGTGCTTGATGGGACAAGGTAGTAGAGAAGTGCATCTCCCCATCCCAAAGCCTACCTGAGCTGTAGCACTAAAATGATAAAGTACTGTATCCAGACAGACTCACATACTTTGTGAAAGCTGTACTTGTTCATCCCAGCTGAGTTTCTGTCCTTTCAAGTACGCTTAGCCATCAGCATTTTTCTCAATGTTACTTGGCTTTGTGGAAGCCCATGGTGCACAGTGACTGGTGTGGTAAGAAAACTGCCTGCTAGGCAAACATTGTATGTTTAGGTCCTTACTGTGCTACTTTGCATGCACATACTCAGAAGAGGGGAATCCAGGTGAGAGAACTCATGGAGAAGACTTCTCTCATGCCTTTATGATTTCTCTTTCTCTCTTTCCCCCACAGAGGGCCAGTGAGGATCTGTGGCAGTCCTGCCCAGCTTGCAACTGGTGTATGGAACCAGTCGTGAGCTCAGTGTGCAATGTAGAGGTGTTTCCTCAGGGCTGTGCAATGGAATTGCAGCAATGAAAGTTAGATTTGAATAGTGGACCGAAGAGGTCATCAGACATTTTGGAACACCTGAGACTCTGAGGCAGAGCCAACCATTATGCCAGCCAGTCATAAAGAAGCAGAAAACGTTGTCTCCCAGTTTCTTCCCCTAGCACTGGCAATCTTCCCTAGGTATACTGTGAGCTAATTTCCCTTCCTGCTTTTATGCAAAGAATGGATGTGGAGAGTGTGACCTGGGCTTGCAGAGCTCAGGGCAGAAGGAAGAATTGTGGTTTAGGGTGGAAGATAGGAAGCCCTGCAGATCTCTTCCCCACAGATTGCCTCATCTACTTCTACTCCTACTGGAAGAGCCTGGGAGAAAATTTTATATGAGGTAAACACACATTTTTGCCCTATCTGTGGGCTACACTATGTTTTCTTGGAGATGAGCTGTTAATAGGCATAGGAGTTTATCCAAGAGCTTTTATCTGGTACAGATAATCCCTTAGATTACTTCTTTCTTCTCCTTCTCTTACTAGAAAATGTCTTTGAGACAAGTCTCTTTCCTGAATTTATCCCAAATGTAGACTTATGTTCTAATGAAGACAATGTCCCTTGTGATAAACCTCTTTTATTTTTTCCATTTTTATTTTTTAATTTAGCTGATTAATCACATATTTGTTTGATCTTTCTGTTACCTGAAAGAGTTACGTATTCTTTTCGTAGAAATTCAGAGTCAAGTATCAAGCCTGTCTACCATGAATTTTTCCCTGCATAAGTATTTTACAATGACCTGAAAATGGCACAACATCCTATAAAAAATGAGAAATTTAAGTTAAGTTTATATTTATGCCTTTAGGAAAAAAGTAACAGTCAAGGGAAGTTGAATGCTTTAACCAAGCTTAGGATACTGAGTGAAACAGCTGTTGGTATTTAATATTGCTTTATTGACTTCTTTCACTCATTTGTGCCTTTGGAAGCCAACTGACCTTTTCTTCAGTGGAGATTTCTGGGCATGAAATAATATTGCGGTGACTAAAATAGCTGCTGTTCACTTTTATCAGAGAACAGGAACAAAAAGGGTTTAAATGCATGTGTAAAAAACTCAGTGATGAACCCATTTGCCAAACTTTGCATAAGTGCTCTTCTTTCACCCACGGCTTTTTATCAGAACTGATTTTGCACCATATTTCCACAAAATATCTCCTTCTTTTCCAGATACCATTCCTCTTTTAGAGATCCTTGCTTGCCTTCTATACCTTCCTTGCTTGCAGTGTTCTTCCTCCACAACTCACTCCTTTTTTATTAGTCCCAAAGGCTCTCTTCCCACTTCCTTCTTTCCCCTCTTCCCTCTTCAGGAGGACTGATTTCAACCAAAACGGGAAATAGCAGGAATGCAAGGGTGCCATCGCCTCCCAAGAGGGGATATCCTCGGCCCTCTACCTACTGAGGCTCTGAGTGACTTGAGCTGAGTGGGTGGCAAAGCAAAGAGATGGGATTAAAACTGTACTTTTACTTATATGAGGAGAAGTAAAAATGTGAGTCAAAGCAAAACTTTTCCATAGTCCTAAAGGATGTGTCATCAAAGACAGATGGGGTGGATTGCTTAGCAAGGACTCTGCAAAGAGCTCAACAGATGCCTGAGCAACTGCTTTGGAGTAGACACAGCTCCTAGATAGTTAAAATTAACAGAAACATATCTCACTCTGTATGTATACACAAAAAGAACAGCCCTTGTCTGGGAGAGCTTACAGTCCGTGCCTAATTGATTGCCATGTGTTTTTCATTTAAACTCATTGTTAAAACAGAAGAAAGAGCAACAAAATATTTTCAAAAATGTTTCAAAATATCTTGCATTAGTTTTGTCTTCAGACATAATTGGCCAGGGAGAGTGGTAGGCCCAAGTTGTCCTGTGCTAGCAGGACTCCAGACGAGTCATATACATGATATTTATTTCTTACCCTCCCACACTATCCAGCTCCCACTGAAGTCAACAACCACCTCATGAGTGGTCATTGCTTGGTAACTCCATGTGTGATGTCTGAACCAAATGGAAGCTATAAAGTACAAGGCACAACCATTGTTCTTTTTGACACAGAAATGAGACTATCTAGGCCAAAGAAAATCTTTTCTACCCACAAAAGTCCTAGTTTCCTATATTATGATCCATATCAACAATATTAAAACTCAAAGCTATACTGTTATACTGATGACTTTGTTCCATTGACTGTACAGCTCAGTCAGTACCTATAAAATTGCAGGATGCATTTAAAGTAATTCAATTAGATTTAATTGAATTAAAACTATTATTAAATTCTGCCAAAGGTAAGTCTGCATAATTTTTTTCTAATAACTCAAAAAGCTCAAGTCTGGATGAGTTTAAAATAATAATCCTACAAGAGAATGATTTCATAAGTAAGAACATACAAACATCTAGAAGTCCAACTAGATATGAAACTGAACTTTATATATCACATAAATCAGTCATTACAGAAATGGAAATCAATTAGGGTGGGTTTGCTCAACCTAATTTTTGCTCTGCTTTTAAGTATTTAAAGAAAGATTGATTTCATGCCATTTTAATTGGCTTAATCCAGCTAAGTGTGGAGGTTCCTGTGTTAACATTAAATACCCCATTTTTTATCATCTGGCCATGGTGAAAGTCTTAGAGCTCTTTTAAAGTTTTAGCAATCCCCAAAGACCTTGCATTTCCTAGTACAGTGTTTTAAGCAGCTGCTCTGCTGCAGTTTTTTAAGGCTTCCAGATACCCTGAGCAAATCATGCACTGTTTTCAGCCAACTCTTCTTTTCCTTGTTTTCTGTCTCTCTGGTTGCCGACATGTAGTGGGCCAGGCAAACAATAGGAAAATCCATTAAGAAGATTTCCACCCCGAGATCTTTTTCCATGGATGCAAAAAGGCAATAAGGAGCCATTCCCTGTGGTGGTGGTGAGACTTCAAATTTGTAGCTACTGATTGCTTTTGTCACGAGCAAGGAACTGAACACACACCATTAATACCAAAAAAAGTGCCTGTCCTTTCTGTTTTCCATTGTACAGCAGGAAGGACAAGTTGTTTTGCATCTTCTATAGCCAGCTATGTTAGGTACAGCTTGGATGTGTCTGATATAGCAAGGGCATGCTCAGGTAACTGTGGGGCAAAGTGCTGATGGAAAGGAGCTGGGAGTCAAAAGATGGTGTGAGACTGCAGCCTGAGATGTTGCACTAGTTTTGTCTAGTACCTCTTTTGTCTTCTAGCCTGTCTCCTGGGTATGTGTGCAAGGTGTGTACCAATAAAACTGTCTTCCAGCAATTACTAACAACCAGAATGTGGGGAGGTAGTCACTGTGAAACTAAGTTGGTTGTAGCTTTGCTTGAATGCTAATGGAGATTATTTGCAAAAAACTATGAAAGAGGAGAGCTTGAGAGACCCGATTCAAAAAAACTTCTATTATACAGAAAATATTTGTGTAACCCTCATCAATCTGCTGGCAGCACAGCGTTTGTCTGGTCATGCCCCTGTGCTGGCTGCTCAGGAGGGGTCATGAGTTGCTTCATCAGATCTCTTTTCTTGCAAAACAAGAAGAGATTCCCCTGTAGATGGCTCTGTTTTCCTACAGAATTTTGGGAGTGCTCTCACTTTAGAAACACCATGCAAGTGAGATTGAGCTATTTCTTTATTTTCCTGTTCCAGTGGGTTTTGTGTTCAGAAACCAGTCATTGGGATCAGATGCTCTTTAACATGCCGTGTCTGAAGAGAGCTGGACTGTGAATAGTCAGTCACTTTTCACAAAATATACTTTTTGGTGCTTGATTTAGGACTTTTATTTAAGAGTAAAGACTCAATGTGAGTGCCTAATAATTGCTGCTTGAGCTGCCCTGGGCTGCAGCAGCTGGTGTCAAGGTACTGTTTAGAAGGATGAGGGTCTGTCATAGTTTTTTTGTTGCATCTCCCAAACTGCAGTGGGTTTTGCCATTACCTATGGCATCTCCAGCGATATTAGGTTGCCTGGGGTTAGGCAACTGAAGTAAAACCAGACTTTCCAGCTTTTTATGTATGTGGAAAAAGAATGTCTTTCTGTTTATGCAAAAAAGAGAGGGAAAGTTTTCACAAATTTTCTTTCTAGCACCTCAGAGCAGTGTTGGTGTGGGATGAACAGGCTCACAGAATTGTGACTGCTCACTGTTAGCAAAGCTTAAATATTCAGTGAAATGCTGGGGTTTCTCTCTCTGGGCCCAGCAGCTTGGGTGCCTTGGTGTGGCACAACTATCAGGCCCTGAGAAGGCAGGCCACTGTTGGGGAGGTGTCAGGAAGAAGATTGAAGGAAATTGCCTTTGTGAGTCAAATGGACAGAGGAATTGTAATGTTTAAATCTTGGTGTTCAAGAACAGACTCTGAACCCTAATGTAATGACAGCAGTGAGATCTTTCTGGGCTGCAGAACAAATGCTGTCTAAGTGCAGACAAGGGGTTATAATACCTGGCATTAATTCCTCCTAATGGCACTGTTGAACTACATCAGAGAACACCTTTGTTTTGTCCTGCTGGGTGCTGGTAGTAGGAATTATCCTGCAGTGGAGCTAGCAACTCCCCTTGTCTGCCTGCCTGCCTGCCTACCTGCTAAAAATGATACTGTGAACCAAAAAGTATTTGGAAGAGATGAGAAATCTCTGACAACTCTCAAGCTCCTGAACTGTACATGGCATTTTGTCACTGATGATATACTGAGACATCCATTCAATACTTGCACAAATTTCTATCTGTTTAACGAATGTGATTGCTCAGAGATATTGAAACTGGAGATTATCTCTTCTAGTTTCCATCAACAGCAGGAACCTGAGCTGGCAGTGCAGGGTCAGTTGCTTGTGCTGAGTGCTGGGACTTCACATCACAAGCTGCTGGCTGGGGTTCACCTCCATGAAAAGGAAATGCCTGCACTCGTTGAGAAGAAACTTGGCAAAAGGTGCTCCATGAAGGTCTAGTAAGGTCATCTGAAGTACACTCTGGGCATCAATGTTGCAGAGATGCATGTGGGATGGATTTGACTACACTCTCAAACTTATTGTAAATGCAAAACCAGACCTGGGCTGGGGTACACCCTGAAGTATTACCCTAAATTCATAAACCGTTTGAGGTTGAGCTTAGTCTCTTGTGTTTGCAAATATTGCTGCCAACAAAGATTACTCCTGGAGGCATTGTTTTCCTGATAAATCTGCACCAGTATAGATCATAGAAGGAACCTAGTTGTGTAAACAGTGTAAGACTTATTAAAGATTAAATTATTGTAAATTGCATATTACTTTTAAATCATTACCTAGAGAGATCTGAATATCCAAGAACTTTTCAGAGAGGGCAAAGCAAATGATTACAGGTTGGAAAGTATCTTATAATAGGAGAGATTAAAAAGATTCCAGCTATTTAGTTTAGTAAAGAGACTAATAAGAAGTGACATGACAAAGGTATATAAAATAATGTATGGCATCAAGAAGGTCAGCAGGTGCTTCTATTTATCCTGTCTTATGAAAGAGACACAGGAGGATACCTAATTAAATTAAAAGGCAATAAATTTAAAAATGGTAAAGAAAATGCCCTTTTATGTCACATATAGTTAATCTGTGGAACTCACTTCCACAAAAAGTAAAGACTTTTAGTTGAATTAAAAAATCTTTTAAGTAGTTAAAAAAAGACAGAATTGTCAAGAACATTCAGGTTCTGTTTTCAGGAGTAATTTGGGATCATATGTACAAAGAGAAATGTAAGCATCATGCTGAAGTCTTTGCTGGATAATACACAGACCATCCTTATTGTAGGGGCCAAGTTATGGAGTTACATTTTTCAATTGAAGAATTACAATTTTTTATTAAACCGAATATCTGAAGAAAGAAAATGTCCCCTTTTGGGGTACCTGGGAAGCTCTGGGGTGAGGTGTGCTGTGGCAGGGCGCAAATATTGCCTCAGTCAGAGAAAGGATTTTAGTTTAGGTTTGTAATATATATACTGTGTCTTTGGATTGCCATCCTTCTTATTGTAACCCCTAGGCTGCCATGGAAATTCTTTATTTCTTGGACAGCCTCATATTGCTGGAGTGTATATAGGTATGATCTGGGCATCTCAGTCCTCCCTGCCTCAAGAAGGGGGTAAAATACTTAATTTCTGAAGCACAGATGAGCATAGGGATGTGGCAGACATCAGGCCAATATTGTGATGCTCCAGGATTTGTACATGAAGCTGAGAAACCTGAAAATCAACCACAGGTACCCAGGGAAAGAAGGTAGGGACTGAACAGGGAGAGCAGTGTTTGGTTCCGAGTTTGTATTGCATATTTTTGTTTTATATTGTATTTATGTTAGAATTAATGTTTTTCAGTGGAGCGAATCATATATGCCTTATTTCTCAAAATAGTGTTTGAGCACTTGCATAGTCTTTTTAGAAAACACTGTCCTAAATAATGTTTTCATTATTATATCTATGTTATTCTAATGGAATAATGAGACAACTGAGGAATAGCAGGAAAAATGGGAATACAGGAGACAGCTTCCTCAGGACTGTTCTTGTTTCTATGTCTGCTTTATGCAACAGAGATTGACTACCTTGGAGCCAAGTGGTTTCCGATCTAAATGGCAAATGTGTTTCCTCATTCGGTCTCCTCTGACACACTCAGCAGTGGATGCATTACACAGGAAAGGAGATGTTCACACAAATTGGGTGTTGCAGGGAGGATTGGGAGTGTTGAGATCAGTTTCTGGCTTTTGCAACTCTACAGAATTTCTGATATCTCGTTTCTTCTAATTTCTGAGTGTTTAAAACATAGATAGTCCTTTTCTTGTCTGACTTTCTGTCATGCTCATTCAGTGTACAAATGTCAGAAAACAAGAACTTTCTAAGTGAATGTATTTCTGTAGCCAATACTGGAAATAGAAATAATTGTAATTAAGAAACATCCTGAGACTTCTATAGGGGCTGAAGGGACTTAGGTACTCATCTTGTTCTTGTTTTTCAAAATTCTATCTAAAATGCTATTGGCATGTGAGTGATTAGCTAGAGATTTTCAGTGACTTTATCGTATATTATATTTAGTAATTCTGGACTTGGAATAGGGAAGGTCCTCATGGATTGGGAGGTCCAGACTCCTGGTATTTAAGGCAGTCACATCATATGTTCCTCTTCATTTATGAGGCTGAGTTTTAAAACTAGTTAGGATTTCTACTTCCCACCCCATTGTAACAGTTGAGTCTCTTCCAGTATTTGGCTTTCTTTGTGCCTGAAAATTGTCTTGAAACCTGATGCAAAGGACAAATAATAGTGACAATGACAGACAGGATTACTTATGAATACTCATGTGGTAGTCTGCGAAAATACGGGTATATGCAGCTAAGGTTCACATCAGGTGATCCTTTTCCAGCAGAGGAAGAAAAGCAATGTCTTGGGCAAAGAATCAGTGCAACTTCATAGGAAATATTGCACAGGGACCTAGACACCCATGAGCACAACAGGACAGGACAGATAGTGTCCCCAGACAAATAAAAGCCTTTGGAGAGGGGACTGGAAGAACAGCATTTACAGGGTCTAGCAAAAAGGCATCTGTGAAGAGACTATAATTGCTGTCTGCACATGTGAGAGGAACAAAGAGCAATAAAGAAAAATTGTTGTTTAGCCTAAAATAAAATTGAGAACAGCTGACCATAAAAGAGTTTGTCTGGAAATTGGATATTGAAGGTAAGGGTGTTCTGGATTTCCAATGGCAGCAGGAACAGCAGCAAACCTACCTGCTCTCTAGATCACCCTTGGTTGTCTCTGAAAGACCAAATTTGCAACATTCAGCATCAGTGGTCCAGAAACTCTCTAGTGACATAATTGCTTAAGTAAATGTATGTAAATATCACTGCAACTTTACAAAGCTGGGTTTTATATACTAACCCAAGAGATATACCTCAGCTTCCTCACTTCTAGCACATTCTGTTCTGTCATTATAGAGAGAGTTATCTCCCCTCTTACTCCTCATCCTGCCAACCTAAAATAGAAGAAATACTATTTATAAGACAAGTTCACTCAATTAAAAATATATGTGATGTAAACCTGGCTAGCTTGAACAGATATTTCTTAAGAATATGAATAGCCAGAACAATTTTCCCCCATCTTTAGAGCTAATTTTTTCTAGTTTTGTTTGTATCCTCAATCATTTCAACTCTGTTCATTTGAGTATGTTGAGATCAAATTCAGTTAAGAAAATAATTAGTGTTCATGAGTTGATACATTCTGTGCTGGAGCTGGCTTCAATACAAAGGACACAACTGCCTAATTCTAGTTTATTTTCAGTACTCTGGTTTGTAATGGAAATGACTGACATCTGGCAGTGCTGATGGGTACTCTACAGTATACATTTCACCAATTATCTCTTTAAGATAAGAAACTTTCTTATTGAGAACCTTCTCATATTATATGGAGAATTGCCCTTTGATACAAGATATCTCTGGTTTTTTTGGAGGCAAAGAAAGGTATATAGGATTTGAATACAGCCAATGGAAAAAAACCCCAAATCTGCTTCAATAAAGTTTTGTTCCTTATGTGGCTGGTGGCTTCTGTGACCCACAACATGCAGGTGATATGACCCAGGCAGTCACTAGTGGGTCAGCTTAGGGAGAGGAATGGAAATACTGCGAAGAAGATTTCCACACGTAGTGGAAAAGCTGAGTTTTGGGCTCTCATCACCAAAGTTTAGAAAGCATGCGTGTAGCAGGACAAACAATCTGAGGGATACAGATCCTTATTCCTGAGATGACAGAGGTAAAACTTTTAACTTTTCCTTCACACAGACTTGAGTTCTGAAAGGACATGTCATAGAAACAGGTGTACCAAAAGAGGAAAAGAACTATTAAAGTGCAAGGAAAAAATAAGGAATAGAAAACACTTTTCTGGTAAAATCCAGAACTTTATTCCAAATAGACCTCACCATAACAGCTTGGTCTCTATGTCTCTGTGGAGTTCAAATGGAGAACTTTTTTCCTTTCTGATATCACCACAATGAAATAAATGTATACAGTATAAATGCCCTTTTTTAAATGGTCTAAGTGTATGTACCAATTTTAGCATCAATGTACAAAATGAGAATACTCTTTCAGTATTCAAAATACTCAAAATGCTAAATCCTAAAGGGAAAGGAGATTTATCAGGATTTTAGATAAGACCTGAGAATCTTCCCACAAAATGAGGCAGGCAAATGGGATGAAGGGCTTTGGGCTCTTCAGGAGGGATAGACAAAGCAGGTGTAGGAGTTGCAATGTCTGTAAGGGAGAGGTTTGACTGCACAGCCCTTAGTGTTAGGGGTGATGGGATTGACAGCCTCTGGAGGAGGATCGTGGACCCAGAAGTCAAAGCAGGCATCATGGTGCCTATTATCTATTGCTCAGCCAAGATTCTTGAAGGTGAGCACCTGACTAATAGACATAAAGGAAAAACAAAGATGTTGAATGCTTTCAATTGTCTCAGTCTCTCATAATACTGATAGACCTTGGGCTGCCCAGTCCCCTGAGCCAGAGGACCATGAGTATGGAAGCAGTGACTTTCCTTTCATGGATAATGAACTTGTAAGAGACCAGCGGTATCAGCTGAATATTTACAAGTCCATGGAGTTTTTGTGGGCTTCATTCCAGAGTAATGGAGTTAGTGGATGTTATGCAGGAACCTCTCAATAATCTACCAAACATCTTGGGAGTCTGGGAAGATTCATGCTGACAGGAATCTAGCCAGTGTTACTACAGCCTAGAAAAAGGGCATAAGGAAGTACCCAGGAAACTGCAGACTGTTCATCTAACCTCACTACCTGAAAAAATGATGAAGATCATCATAATGGATGCTGCTGAAAAACATTTAATGAAAGATGTAATCATCAGACACAGCCAACATTGGTTTACAAGGGCAAAGTCTTGTTTAATTAATTTAATATCCTTCTGTGATTAAGTCACCTGCCTAGTGGATGAAGGGACAGTAGTGGATGCAGTTTTCCTGGATTTTAGGTAACTCTTTTTATACTGTCCATCATAGCATCCTTCTGGACAACTTGTCCAGATGTTGTGCAAGATGAACAGGGAGACAATGCACTGGGTGAAGAACTGGTTGGAGGGCAAAGCTCTCAAAGGTTTGAAATGACTGGGGCTATAAATGTCTGGCAGCCTGTCACCAGAGTGTTGACTCTCTCCAGGGACAAGAGCCCTTGCAGAGGGATCTGGATTGGAGCATTGGCAAATCATCTGTGGCATAAACCTGTGCAAGAACAAGTGCTGGATTCTGCATCTGAGATGAAGTAACACTGGACAAAAGTCCAAATTTGGTGATAAGTGGCTGGAGAGCAACCCCACAGAAAGAGGACTGGGGGTGCTGGCTGACAGGAAGCTCAATAGGAGCCAGCAGTGTGTGCCCTGGCAGCCAGGAGGGCAAACCTCATCCTGGAGTGCATCAAACATAGCACAACCAGCAGCTCAAAGGAGGGGGTTATCCCACAGTGTTTAGTGCTGGTGCAGCCTCACCTTGAGTATTGTGTGCAGTTCTGAGTCCCATCATTTAAGAGGGTTATAAAGGTCCTTGAATGCATTCAGAAGAGGGTACCAAAGCTGTGAGGGGGCTGGAAGACATGCCCTGTGAAGAGTGGATGAGGACAGGGTTTGTCTAGTTTGGTGAGAAAGCAGCTGAGGGACAACCACACGTCCAAATCTGCCTCCATCAGGGAAGGTTTGGAGTTGACATGAGGAAATATATCTATTGAGAGGGTGCCAAACCCTAGTGCAGGCTTCCTGGTGACAGTGTCAATGCCCCAAAGTTGCTGGTGTTTAAGAGGCAGTTGGATGATGCCCTCACCTTGTGGTCAGGCATTTGGACTAGGTAATTGGTGTATGTCCCATCTAGCTGAACTCTGCTCTCCCTCTCCTCTGCAAAAGGTCAGTGGCACAAGTGAGCTGTGGAAGTTTTACCTTTGGCTGAAATGCATTTTGTATCCCTTATAAACACAACAAATTGGTGTGTTTAACAGAAGATCTATGCAGCACGGTTTCAGTGGGGAAAAAGAGTATGACAGTGTTAGCAGAAGTAGGCTATTTTTTGCCATTTGAAAGAGTTGCTGCTTGTCTGGCTCTGCTTTGGGCACAGATCTGAATGTTCTAGATCTGAAAATGACCAACATTTCCACCACACCGGTGTAACCTCCACTTACTGGTTTTTCAAAGCCTGTGTTGTTTCCATGATGGTCCTTTGTCACTGGGCAGCCCAGCCCATGGCTCTGGTTACTCTTTGGCTTTTATCCAGGCTGTGGCTGCAGAAACCACCTCTTGTATCCCCCTAAAACTGAGTTTGTGTTGATGGTCCTTACTGCATGGCCTCATGAAAATTACCCTTGGTCTGCAGAGAGGGAACAGCTAATAGGGGTGGTCCCTAGGCTGCAGGGTTTGTTTCTGCCATGACCTAAGTAGAGAGAAGTACCATGGGGTTAGTCCCTGGGAGCTGAATGGTGGAAGAGGCATGAGGAATGCCCAGCAGCTGTACCTAGTTCATCAGTGTGTGTGCCTAGGTGTGTGCTTCTAGGGAAAGGAGGAGACACTAAGAAGAAAATAGAATAGAATAGAATAGATAGAATAGAATAGAATAGAATAGAATAGAATAGATAGAATAGAATAGAATAGAAAATAGAATAGAATGAAGGAATGAGGGAATAGAATAGAATAGAATAGAATAGAATAGAATAGAATAGAATAGTAGATAGAATAGATAGAAATTCAGCCAAAAGGGACTCATAATGACCATCTAATCCAACTGCTTGACAGCTTCAAGGCTGACCAAAAGTCTCTGGAAAAATCTGCTTGAAAGAAATCAGACTACATTTATTTGCTTAGCTGTACCTTTGATGCACAGAGGTTTGGAGTTTGTATATACTTAGCAGAGATGCAAAACTTCTCCTTCACCATATATCTTCTCAAGAATAAGGTGAAGGGAGTGATGGAGCTGAGGATACTGGGAACCCGCTGGCACACAAGAAGTGCATCCTGATGATAGGACTCCCATGAAGGCACAGCAGACTTATAGTTGCACACCAGGAAAAAGTTCAGGCCTGCTTTCCTGACAGGGATTACAGAAATCTTCCCTAATTTTCCAGCTCACATAGAGGTTTTCAGCCTGCAGCTGTTCCCACCAACTGCCCTAAAGGCACCACAGACCAACAGAGAGAAATTACAATTCTGTAGTCTTCTGCCTTGTGATTTCTCTTTCCTTTTTCTTCCTGACTTGCTCTGACTGGGAAGATTTTTTCCCCATAGTTTTGAAATGTAATATTTCTACTTAAATTATCATGAGAGCCAAGGGTCAAATCCTTGCCTTGTTTTTGTTTTCTCCTTTGTATGTTGGATGCATTCACTGGCTCGTGTTCCAGAGCTGTGATTGGCATCAAAACTGGCAGTGACAATTGTCTCTACTGATCTCTAGACTTCATTAAATTAGATAGTTAACATTCAGAAAAAGGCTTTGCTACTTTCTGCCAAAGTGAATTTCCTTGATTTCCTCTCCAGGCTTTTTTCTCCCCTGCCTGGTCCTGTTGTGGTTTTCTGAGCTGACACAACACAGTAATGGCTTTTTGTGAGTTTCCTGCAGGTCACCTTCCAACTCGGGCTGAGGCAGAAGATTGAGGTAGGCAGGACTCAGGAGCATGCCCCAGCTCTGGGGGGCTGCACAGCCAGCTGAGGTAGCCCCTTGTCTTGCAAAGGGCTCAGGGTGAACTACTAGCCTTTGTTTCAGTTTGACGCCTGCACCTGGAGAAAGAGATGTTGTTTGCATCCTACGCTCCCTGGAAATCCTGCACATAACCACCTAGCAGGTAATGCCTGCCTACCATTAATAGGGAATGAGAGACAAGGATCTTTTTCTCTGTGCAGATGGGAATTTACTGCTTTTGTGATAAAGTGACTTTCAAGGACCCCTGACAGTAATTTTTCTTTAGCATCTCATTAAGTTTTCACTGATTTTAAGACAGTCATAATGCAGCACTGAGGTCCTGGTAGGCAGTGGATTTCCTTTGATGCAAGGATGTGATCTATTAATTCTGCTAACTATCTAGAGCTGGTGATGGTGTGGAGGCTTTCACTCTTGTCAGCCCAAAGCAAGTTCATGCAGCTGACCTACAGGAAAATTGTTTTAGCCCTTTATAATTGTGTGTGTCTGATAAATCACAGAGAAGTAAGCACATAACTTCATTATGAAAGCAAGGTGTTGCACTACTTCTACCGAAGCATGTGGAAAGTCCATCAAAAGAAAGCCACTCCTGACCTGGCATTCAAAACTCCTCCAGCAGAAAGGTTGCATGGACAGAATAGAGTCTAGGTTGGGTCTCAGCCTAGTGTGAATCAGCATAACAACTACTAAAAAGACTTCTTGAAATACATGCAAGGTTCACAGCATGAAATACCCTAACTAAAAATATCTGGTTTTGCTGATGTGCTCTTTTGGTTATTGATAATAAGTGATGGAAGTGATTCCAAACAGGGTAACTGCAGATATGGCTCTTCCAGTCAGAAAATCTTCACATCTACCAAGATCTACTTCGATTTGCAAAGTTGTAGTTGTTCATGCTTATTATGGGAAGGTTTTAAAGATTATTGATCAGTGTTTTGTGTTAATTAGCATTTCTAAAAAGGTGTTTTTAACTTACTACCTATCTTTTCTTGAACAGATCCCACCCAGTAAGGTAAGCATTGAGACAGTGCTCATCCTTCATCTGCATTAAAACCACTTCATGACCTCTGCCATCCTGACCACTGTTTTTTGGCAGGCTTCTGTGGGTTTTTTTTGCTCACTCTTTGCTCACATGCTATAAGCGCACAGCCAGAGGCATATTCACATATTAACTGGGTAATGTAAGAATGGCCTCCAAATTATATATGATCTGTCTGGGTTTCCAAAATATAGGTTGGTCTTTATATGTAGTTGGGCACCTTGGATATGGTTATAGTATTTTGAGAGTTGTGCTAGTAGCCTGTAATATGTTAGACAAAGATTACCTCTTGTGCAGTTGTGCTGGAGGGCCAAAATGTGTATGAAACAGGAATTGAGAAACTGAATTAAGCCTTATCATTATCCTAATTTAATTTCATATGGAAATAGGGTTGAAGACATACCACTTATTTGGGTGTATGTTCACGTGTGTCTTCCTGCTCCTTGGGTGCTTTCTAAACCCACTGCTTGATAGTGAAGATGGATTATCTCCTGGTTAATTAATGAATATAAGTAATGGACATGGTGGGAAAGAATGGAGGAACAGTCCTAGTGCCTTCTCTTAGAAGAGAGACTTCAAAGTGAATGTAGTTCTTGCTAGATGTAGGATCAAGCCACCCTGGAGCATGGTGCCTTGGGAAACCACCCATCTGAGCTCCTGCTGCTTACTTCCCTGTGCCCATCCTCACATTCAGTAGCTGTGAACACCCATGGTGGTGTCTGGAGACTAGTTCTCATGCAGATTTGTAGATCTTACTACTATTGCCACAGGTTTCATGGGTCTATCTTCAATACTACTGCTCATTTACAACCAGGACAGTGTTATTTACTAAGTGTTTTGAGATCTATGATCTATGATTTGATGATTTTATTCTAGGACAGAGAAGGGGCACACTGAAACCAATTTGATTTCAAAGGAGAATGGTCTGGGTGATAGTGTTATTGAATCTGGTGACAGCAAGGCTGTGGTAAACATATTGCTTCAAAAATATCAAACTCTATGCTCAGGCTGGAAAGCAATGATGAGTGATGCTGTAGCAACATAATTTATCATATTCAACATAATTCATATATTCATTATAACTGCTGAATTGCAAGTGTTGTGTTACCTAAAGCAAGGTGCAGTTTCTAATTGTAAACACTTATTCTGCTGGCTTTAGACTGTATTTATTGAATGTGAAATTTTGCGATATTTTTCTTTCTGTCAAAGAAATTGAAGGTATCTCTGTACCTAAAAATCAAAAAACCCCAACACATCCCCAGGAGAGTATCAGAGGATCAATTTTTCAGCATGGGATTATACAGTTTGGCTGTATAGGCTTAAGGCTTTTAATTTGCTTACACATAGATAGACTTACTTGAGCTCTATACATCACCAGATCAATGCAAATCTATTTAATAGAAACTTGGGTCAATATTAAAAGAATTCCATTAACCAGCAATAAGGACCCTGGAATAATATGATTACTGTAGGCTTCCAAGCACACATAAAGAATCAAGGATTTTCTTCATACTAAACTGAAACAATACCATTGTGGAAATCCCTCCCCTGTTCCCTGTCTCCTGAAAAATAAGAATGAAAAAGGATAGAAGAGGCTGTACAGGGCTTTTTATGTCATTAATATTGTCTCTTTAGGTTAGCACCTCTGAGACATACTAATAGTGAATGCTTCTGCAGCTTGTGGCAGAGAAAGTGTAGATGGGCAGAAAAGGTCTGGACAATTACTCCAGGGGAAGAAGAGAGAAATCAATGGATTCTGAAAGACACAAAGCAAATGTGACATTTCCAGAAGATAAAGTTGATTTTTTAAAAAATTCTTTATTTTAGCCATGGTAAGTAAGGAAAAGAATAAATGTTCTTTTTCTATTGTTCTGAACAGCAAGTCCCATATTATGGTCCTACTGACTTAACTTTTGAAGGATAAGTTTCCTGTGACTGCAGGCCACAAATATGAAATCTGCAATGCAGAATATAATTCTGAGACCCATAGTTTGGTAGTAGAAAATTAAGATTGTCCTAGAAAAGTTACCACTTTGCCTGAATGGAGACTACTGTTGGAAAATGCCACTGTTTTATTTTGTGTGATAGATTTCTTTACTTATAAACAGCAAAGAGACCTAAAGAGGCTAAAATGACATCTTGTTCAATTAAGCCTGGGGATTTGCAAGCAAATTGCAAGCAGTGCTCATTAGCAGTCTGAAACAAAGAATTGGATGCCTAACTCTCTTTAACCAATCTTGGGCAACCCCTCTGCCGGGAAGAGCAAAATGAGAATTGGCAAAAACGAATACTGGGAGGAAATGGATACAGTATCCTGGCAATCTGCACTGAACTGGCTACAAAATGGTACTGTCTGCCTGTACAAGGTTTCTATTAGAAACTCAAAATTAGAGGCCATGTAGGAAAAAATTTAAAGTTTGCAAGGTGCAGAACCAGGTGAAAAATTGTGTTTTAGGTCAGCATTCTGCAAGCATTCATTGTAGCTTCTTTGCATAAGTTAAAAAAGGATTTTGGGATGGGGTTTGGGGAAGTATTGTAGATAGACATGCAGATTTGAAAAGTGTAAAATCATGAGACTGGTTTGCAGAGTTAGTCACCTCATTCCAAAAGTGCTGAGCCAACTGGACAAGAGGACTTTGGAAGGGTTTAAGACATTGGATCCGTGCTCAAAATTTGTATTTGAGATGCATGGTCTTTGAGTTAGGGAAGGATGAGAAGTATAAACCACAATTTGCACCTGGACCTCCTGGAGAGGCTTTAAATCCTTCCACGTGAAGGCACAGAAGGTCACAGCCTCCACTTTCCCCTGTTTCCCAGGATTTTTGCCTCTCCCTGAGTATTTTTCATTTCTCAACTTCAAGTAAAGAGTCTTTCTCTCTTGGGTTTTTTTTTTTGTTTGTTTGTTTTTTGTGTTTTTTTTTGGTTTTTTTTTGTTTTTTTGGTTTTTGTGTGTGTTTTTGTTTTGGTTTGGCTTGGTTTTTTGTTTATTTGTTTTGGTTTTTTTGTTTGTTTTTGTTTGTTTGTTTGTTTGTTTTCTCTTTTTAAAGGAGGGTGTATAGAAATGAGATGCTGCCATGAAACAAGGAGTTAGAAATTAGAAGTTTCTTTTAGAAATTTTACCAAAAGCCAGAACTATACCGGGCCTACAGACAGTAAAATAAAACACAGTTCTCACAGCAGACGAGGTGTACATACAAGAAAAACAACTCAAAAGTATACAAGAACTTATAATAAAGAGGAAATTGCTTGCAAAAATACAAGTACATTGTACCAGACTTACAAAGCCTCCAAATAATTGGAGCTCACAAAACCTAGACAACAAGATAAAGTCAACCTCCTGACTTAGACTGAAACCAAGAGCTCAGAAAACATGCGCAGAGAGTTGGGATGAAAAGTTCAACTCAGATGAAGACTACCTGCCTTCGTCCCCAACGACCACGGTGCGACCCCCAGCGGGCATCGCGCAGCTGCAGACTTACTAAACCATTTACATACGAAACGGGGCTTGGCAGAGCTGGGGAATGACTATGCATAAAAAAATTACTCAATTCATATGCATATGGAAATAAAAAATAATTACGAAAGCCGCAAAAGTTGCGCATACCTTTAGAAGAACTATCCCCCATGCGCCCTCAGTGCTAAATAAAACATACCAAATTTTCAACTTTCCCAAGTTGTAGATTACTTTTTCCATGTGCCAGCCACCTGTGACACGGTATTGTTTTGAAATGCAGTCTATGCAACACAGTACTGCCTCCCCAGGCTATGCAAGAATGCCAAGGATAGTTCTAAATACCAAGATACTAACTATTGCCAGCAAAGTCAACACTGTTGTCCATCAGGCTGCAGGTGCAGGCAAATGATTCAGTAGAAGCTGAATCCTTTCCTCTGCTTGGTTTACTTGCTTGAAGGAGCTTTATAGGGTTATAGCAACCAAAAATCTCCTTTTTCCTAATATAAGGTTGTGCTTCCAGTAGGGCAACTTACTGGTAATTTTACAATTTTTCCTTTTCCTTAAGCCCTGTCTAACATAGGCAGGACTTAGATAGATAGACTTACCCAGGCTAATTTAGGCATTTTTGTCTTCTTGCACTTTAATTTTCAGTCTATATTTTGCTACTTGGTCTGCATTTCTTTAAAGAGAAACCTACTACTTTAGCTTTATCCCCAACCACTGCTTGCTCAGAGCATCTTGGACTTGACATTTAGCTATAAAATAACCTCCTTCATGTTAACCCTTTCCTTTTTTGAAAAAGTCTTTTTATTTTAAAGCATTTCCATCTCCTTCCTTCTCTTTATCTGCTCTTTTGCAAGACAAACTCCATATAATGAAAATATTGAGTAAATAGGTATTTTAGTTTTCTGTTTTTCAAACCAGCTGAACTTTGCTCTTCCAGAGAGACCCGAATGAGCCATGTTTTATGTGGATTTAGGGAATAGGCTGTGTGTTGTCCCTGAAAATAAGCCTTCTAATTTGTTTTAGTATAGTGGAGTCGGTTCTCATGAATTGTAAGATAAACAAGAATTGTGTTTGAATTCCTTTATGAAAAGATATCACCTGATGGACTTCTCAAGTGACCAGTGAAGATGGAGAAGTGGTAACTTCTCTGTCCAATCTCTGATCACTGTCTAGAAACTTATATATATGAAGTCAACAATAAAAAAGATACTTCCTTTCTTCTTCTCTACCTGAACACCTATTGTGTGTGTTACTGTGTGTTTCTATCTACGTCACAGTAACAGCTGTGTAAGAAGCAAAGCTGTGTTTCTAAGAAAATGAACTTTTCAAAAGAAGTTCTAAGGATTGTCTATGTAACCTGTGAGCTGCAACTCATTCCTTTGAATTATAATGTGGGGTATTATGTCCTGGATGACATGACAGTCTTTGGGGTTCATAGAAAGTTATCTGTCAGGCTGTGAGAAGGCATATTCTGGAGGTTTTTCACACTCCCCTAGCCCCGTTGGCACTGGGACTCAGGGTCTCCTTGTGAGAAGTGCTAATGCAAAATGCATTGGCACTTGCTGGTGAGAGAGCTGGGCCTCTTGGTACATGGGTCACTTGTCCCTTTTCAGCCCATGTAATACAGGTCAAACCTGTCAATACAGTAGGAGAGAAGGGCAATAATCCCATGACTGTGGTGGTGCACAACAACGGTATTGTTTTAAGATGTTTCTCTGTTGATTCCCCCATTTTTCACTTGTCAGCATCTCTGTGGTCTCCATATGGAAATTGATGAAAAAATAAAAGCTGTAAAATTGGTCTCTGTGCAGCAGTATTAAAGTCTTAGTATTGAAAAGTGATATCTATCAATAATGTTAATTATTATGATTTGGACAGCATTTGGGCAGCAAGGACTGTCTCTAATATATTCTGGCCCTGGTGTAGGTGTTTGCTCCCACTGAGAATGAAGGCTTTTCTCTTTCCCTATAACATTATGAACTGTTAAAGGCTGATTTGGTTATTCCTCCTATCCACAATTCCTAAGCTATGCACCCTAAACAGTCTTTTCACTGATATTTATATGCTTGTTTTCATAAATCAAGCTTCTTTCAGATTCCTTAACATGGATCCAGAAAGCTCAGTGGGTGTCTTCATGTACCTGTCCTTATTCTCCCTGTCCTGTGCTCTCTTACTGAACCATACCCTCCCAAACTCTGCTCTTGGCGGCCTGTACTGCAGCAGCATCCTCAAACACCCTCCAAGACAGGGCAGTTATAAATAATTGATCATAAGGCCTAGGCTCTAAATCCAAAATTAGTAACATTGTTCCAAAGCGCCTAACATAACACCTGCTGAATAATGCCGCTTTCACACAGTCTAATTCTTCGGCATTGCTTTCCAAGAGGTAGCCTAAACAAGCCAGAGACTTAAAGGCATTTGTGAAATTTTGCTGCCCAGCATAGCCTCTGCAATGTCACTCTGTTGCAGAAATCAGAGCATTTGGAAACTTTTCCTTCCAAGTTGTAGCATTGCCTGCTTTATCTAGCATAACCTTTAATAGAGTGCCCATTGATTCCTTAAGGACACTTCCTTATGTCAGCTATGTCTCATTGCTGGGGAATTTGTTCTGATAAACACTGCAAATGTTACTGTGCTAAATTTTTTTCCTGTACTTGTAATTGTGTCTCTTTGGACCACCTACACCCTTTCCATAGAGCTCTGGAGGACTGTGGAAGATGCACACCATTTTGTGAGCACGTTATTCTAGATGTACTCTCACAGGATGAGAGAAGTGCAATATGGTTCTTTGGACATTTTCTTCCTGCTTTAGATTTGCTCTGGAAAGATAATTACCATTTTGACATCCATCTGGGAATGCTGATTACTTAAGCATTGTCCTTGTTGACTTTATTCCTTTTAGCTGTTTTTGATCTAGATGTGCTTTGCTTTTTTTTTCTTTGCGCATGTGTCTCAGAGACAGGGTGTGTTTCTTCTTCCCATTTATTAAAGCCTCATATTATGGCAAGAGACATATCTGGTAAAAAAACCCCAAAATATTTAAGTAAACAGGTTTGATAATGTATGGGTTCTTTATGGTGTTAGGTATTCTGGGTTGATGTAAAGTCCTTTTCTCACCTGAGAAAATCAGAACTATCACCCTAAACCGGAATTTATAACCATGTACATGATTAATACATAAAAGGAAACACTGTTTGAAAATTCATTTCCAAAGAAAGGTCATGCAAGAACAGCAGAGTGAGCAAAGTAGCATAGCAAGTTGAAAGCCATGGTTTAAGATGCAACTAGAGGGGTGCAACTGCCTGCATAAGGCTTGAGTGGGGATGCCTCTGTAGTGGGTTGAGATTTAAAAGATCCCTTGTTGCTATTGGAGCTGGCAATTCTTGCCATACTTGCTCTGATTTGGTTTCTTCCCCCCATTGGAAATAGATTTCTGTTTCCCTCAAGTACTTTGTTAACACTGGAATAATAAACAGTATGTCATTTATGTGACAGGATACCTGTAGGACTTAAGCATACAGACAATAAAAGGGCTAAGATGTGCTTGAGCTGAACATAAACACTGGAAAGGATAATGTTTTTCACTAAGTGCTTTGTGCTTCTGGCTTAGAAGAGTGGATACCATGAGCCACTTGCAGAGATGTTCAGGGCCAATGGGTCTTTCATAAGCAGCTAAATTAAACCTATAAATCTTACAGGAGTGAAAGATTTTGCATCGTGTTCACAGATGCAACAGGTGAAAGCTTATTAAAAAACATCAGTGCACGTTTTAAATAGCCTAAGAAATTCAGTCTCCTCTACTCATTTTTCACTTCATTTATAATTCTTTTTTCTTTTCTTCAGCTTACTGGACGGGGAAAACCTCTTTCATTGCTGATGTCCCAATGCAGCTTCATTCTTCCAGTTGTTTGTCCTCCATTATCACCAGATGTAGCAGAGCTCTTTGTCCTCTGTGGGGCTGCTGTCTCCCAGGAACCTCAGGCAGCCCTCTGGCACTCTTTTACATTTACAAGCAGGCTTCAATATTGAGTTATCTGCTCGGGGAAAGCAATGATTCTCAAGTAGGAAGATACCTCCACCTCTAATAATATCTTTGCATCAATTTAATCACAGAATAGAGTTCTCCCCCAGTATTTTCCTAGATTTTCTGCATAACGTTTGGAACAAACTGAAGAGACACTATGAAGGCAAAGGATGCTCATAAGCATGCTCATGAACTACTGATTTAAATCTAGGTCAATTTAATTGAAATTGAATTGAAATTGAAGCTAGTCTTGTTCTAGGCATGCCAAGAGCAGAACTGTGTTTTACTGATTTTTAGAGTCTGGAGTGAAAGAGCAATAGACCTCCTTTCTGTGTGCAAATTAATACACACTGATAAAGTCTGCTGATGAAAGGTAAATATTTATGGAGGTGGTTCATTTCTCATCACAGTATTGGATACTGCAAGTTTATCCTGGGTGGATAAACCATTATGAGAATGGTTGAGAACAGTAGTCGTTGGTTAATAAAGGAGTCAAGTGAAAATTTGTGCAGGAAAACTAGAGCACTGACAGCATATAAGCAAGTAGCTGCAATCTTTGGCCACAGAAAAAGCAGGGTCCAATGGATAGACAGCCAGAATGAGCTGGTAGATCCCAATTTTCTTGAGAGGAATCATGACCCCTGTATTTGAGCCAAAGGTTTAGTGTTAGATCCTACTGGAACAGAGCAAACGGGTAGATGTGCTTACCCAGCTGTGCCAGCATTCCAGCACTCTTCTCCTGGGGAATCATTGTGTGAGGGCAGGCGCTTGGAACTGTTTCTTCAGCTGTAACCCAGAACAGGTGCAACCTCTGCCAGGACTCTCCTGCCCCAGGGAGGCTGGTGATGTATTTCCTGTGAGTTCAAACCTCAGTGCTGAGGTGGACTGGGAACAAAAAACCCAAACTCTTCCATTAAAAAACTCTTTTTCAGCCTAGTGCTAATAAGAGTGAGTTTATTTCCTTCTACCTTTCCCTAATGCCAGCAATCTCCGTGCATAATCTCAGGTCTTCCTTCCTTAAAATTTTGTCACCCAGCCAATTTTCTACTCTAAATTTTCACCTTTTATAAATTTTCTCCCTTCTTGATTTCTGGTTGTTCTGCCTTGCAAGGCTTCCTCATCCAACCTGTTCAGATGACCAGAGACTTCACTGCTCATATTGGTTGATGTGCCAGCTGGCCCTCTCCAAGGCACGTGTGGTCACTGCAGCAGATTCAACACCCTAAATAACTTTCTAGGTAAGTTCAGGCTCCCGGGTTAAAAACTCCATGAAGGGAGGCTTTGGCATCTGCAAAGCACTCACATTCTTCTCAGGCCAGAAATATCTCCAGCCCTTTTGCTGTTTCTATGAAAGTCATCTTTCTATTAGAGCCTTTGTGTTGGTTGGTGGGTCCCAATTTCCTCGCTGTGCTCATCTGTGTGTGCCCATTCGGGCTTCTCCTGAGGCCATGATTTCTTCTCTGTTTGGCAATGTTCTTACCTGCCTGAACAGAGTTTCTGGATTTCTGTGTGGCTTGTACACACTCAGCTCTTTAAACCAGCCTCTGGGAGATCTCACCAGACCCATATCAGCAAGACAGTATAATGGGAGAATGGTTTCCTACCTCACTGCTAATTCTATCACCCTTCTCATTCCCTGTGGAGATAGTTAATATGAAATGCTTGCCAGATTTTAAAGTGAGCTGTTTTAGGGGGAAAGATGTCAACAGGTTGCAGAGATAGGCAGAGAAGACAGTTTGAAATTCAACAAAGGTAAATGCAAGATCCTGCACCTGGGGAAAAGTAACCCCATGCACCAGCACAGGCTGGGGCCTAATCTTTTGGAAAGCAGATTTGCAGAGAAGAGCTGGTGGCCCCAGTGTCCTGGAGGTTCCAGTGGACAGCAGGCTGTCCCTGAGCCAGCAGGGCCCCTGTGGCCAAGAAAAGCAGTGATATCCCGGGGTGCATTAGGAAGACAGAGCATTGCCAGCAGGTCGAGGGAGGTGACCCTGCGCCTCTACTCAGCCCTGCTGAGCCCACACCTGGAGTGCTGTGTCCAGTTCTGGGGTCCTCACTTGGAGCTCCTGGGGAAGGTCCATGGGAGAGCGACAAGGATCATTGGGGGACTGGAGCATCTTTCTTATGAGGAAAATCTGAGGCGGTTGGTCTTGTTCAGCCTCAAGAAGAAATGACTGAGAGGGACCCTCATCAATATCTGTCAGTATCTGAAGGAAGGGTGCCAAGAGGATGTTTCCAGGCTTTTCTCAGTGGTGCCAAGCACTAGGACAAGAGGCAGTGAACTGAAAAGGATGTACAGGAAGTTCCACCTGACCACAAGGAAGAATTTCTTTACTGAGCAGTGATCGTGCATTTTCACAGGTTGCCCAGAGAGGTTGTGGAGTCTCCTTTGCTGGAGACACTCAAAAATCATCTGGACACAATCCTGTGCTATGTGCTCTAGGATAGCCCTGCTTGAGCAGGGAGGTTGGACCAGATGACTCACTGTGGTCCCTTCCAACCTTACCTATTTTACCACTGTGTGAGCTTTTTTCTTTTCTTTTTCTTTTTCTTTTTCTTTTTCTTTTTCTTTTTCTTTTTTTTTTCTTTTTCTTTTTCTTTTTTCTTTTTTCTTTTTCTTTCTCTTTCTCTTTCTCTTTCTCTTTCTTCTTTCTTTTTCTTTTCTTTTTCTTTTTCTTTTCTTTTCTTTTTCTTTTTCTTTTTCTTTTTCTTTTTCTTTTTCTTTTTCTTTTTCTTTTTCTTTTTCTTTTTCTTTTTCTTTTTCTTTTTTCCACCTACTTTTCCAACATTAAGGTTTTCTAGGACATCTGTAAAAGCTCATGATCATAAAACCAAGTAGCAGGTATGCCCTTGTGTCTCCTTCCCACCACAGAGGGAGGCAAGGAGCCACAGGCCAGGCACAAAAAATGTCTCTCTTTCACCTCCTCCACGCACTCCCTCCCTCCCCACACTTCTCTTGATCTGCTGGTGGCTCCTAAAAGGATTAATTAGAAAGATGTGAGCAGGGGTTGGGACGTCAAAAAACAATCGTCACTTTCATATCTGACCCCTATCACCAGCTGCAGAATTAACAAATTGAATGTCGTCAGCAAACAGGAGTTGCAGATGATATGAAGTTCATTACTAGCAGCACAGGGCTTGTTTTCAAAGCCCAGTTTAAACAACTCTTGCTGATTAAATTCCTTGCTGGGGCTCCTGCCAGACACATTTAGAAAATACGGATGTCTAACAACTCTGCCTGTCTTTTCTTTTTTCTTCTGCTTTTTTTTTTTTTTTCTTTTTTCCCTTCTTTTTTTTTTTTTTCTTTTTTTTTCTTTTTTTTTTTTCCTTTTTTTTTTTTTTTTTCCCCTTAACATGTGCCAATTATTTGTCTCCTATCTGCAGGTACTGGCAAGTATCAGCGCTCTGGTCCCACTGTCTACAACCTTATCCATTTGGCGCCTGCTCCAGCCCTCTCACATTACCAGCAGTGGGGTCTGTTTTCAGCTGTGAAAAGCTGTGAGCATGACTCCATTCTTCCCCTCCTCCCACTGCTGACTCTCTCCCCTCCTTCCTTCTTTCTCTCTCATCCTTCTGTTCCCAGGGCTCCCTTCAAGAGCTGTGAAATAAAAAAACCCAAACTGTGGTAACCTGCTAGACAGTGGCACTGGGGATTTATAACCTCCCTTGAATTGTGTGATTGTGGCTCTCCTGCATGGGAACACCCAGAGAAGCTAAAAGCCTACTTTATGCAGGTTGCATGACAGATCATCTTCTGGGTGGGCTGGATTGGGGTGGAGAGGCAGGAACTGTAAGCAAGAAGATAGAAGAGCCATGGGGATAAAATTCAGAGCTACTCTCTTAGCTTCTCTTTAGCTCAGGAGCCTGAACATTCTCTGAACTGTACTTCCCTTTCCTAAAACATCTTTTTGTCCTCTTTAATTTGTTCATTTCATGTTTGTCTTGCTCATGTGTTTGTAATTTTTTTTCACTATTTCTCTAGGAATTGAGGATGGAAGGATGGAGGAAGGGAAGATGGATGCCTGCTTCTCACACTCATGGTAACTCTAGGATTTAGCAGGTTGGGTGGCTACCCAGCTAGAAAAAGCTAGATTTCAGAGGAAGGTTGTTCCTGCAAGTTTGGTGGAAAAAGGCAATCTCAAAGAGGAGAGACATCAGGGATCTCCTTTGAAGAAGATGACCAGCCCTTTATAAAGAGAGGAGATATGAAGGTCCGAGCCCAGGGAAAGCCTTGTCCAGGCACACAATGAGGTACCCAGGAACCAGACTGTGAGACAGACGTTTGTAACAAAACAGATAGTGTTTGCTCTACTGATGCTCCCTTTTAAGCTGAATATTGCAACTAATAATGTTGAACCAAATTGAAAGAATTTTCAGAGATGCCCAGGAGCTCATGTGGAAGATGACTGTCCTTTGGGGGCCACAAAGAACTGGGGCCCTGCTGCTTAAGTAGCACTCTTTTGGTGAACTTACTCAGAAGAAAAATAGCATGGATTAAGCAAGAAAAGTGTTATTTATCTATCCTTTTGACAGGGAACTTGTGATATTAAGGATAAGAATACAATATAAAATTGAAATAATTTTGTAACATGATTGGGTCTTTTCTGTATCATTATTTTTCCCATGTAGGAAGTATTTTCTTTTCCCACTTTTCCAAGGCAGTTTGGTCCCTGAAGGATTTCAGAAGTTTTTAAATGTGGGTGAAACAGTCACAGAGATTTGCACACACTGCTATGTGGCATTTTGGGCTAAGGGGTGCTTCATACAAGAGATAGACAAGTATCAAGTTTTTTTAATATGTTTTTTTGCCGTTTACCAGACATCTCTCTGCCTCAGGATAGTATTGACGGTTACAGGATATAAAATTACCATACATCTTTATCTACCCACTATTTTTTTTATTTTCTCTTTGAGAGAGAAATGACTGATTCAGAGCAGCATGTCTAATTTGTACATTCCTCATTCCTAGGCCTCTTGCATTTCCTACACTATGTTTTACTGGTTTTGGTTTTGAAAAAGAAAAAGCAGATCCAAAATGAATGAATCAGGTTTGGTTTATTTTTTTTTTCCTCCCCAATTTTTTAAATGTAATTGAATGCACTGAATTATAAGAAAAATGACTGGAATGGAAGAGCACTCCACCACTCTTCACTTTGACACTTCACCAGTATTTTTCACTTCCAATGCTCCTGCTAATACTATTTTTTTTCTTCTATCTGTAAAAAACAGGGAATTATGTAGATATCTGTCAGTGGCCAGGTCTCATTTTTTGCCTTGAAAACCATCACCTGCAAAGCTTTCACCCACAGTCCACATTTGAAGTTGACTGCTGTACACAGTTGAATTCCTTTTGTACATACGCTTGCACTGATTACTACTCAGCAACTGGGTATGCAAGTGCATAAAGTGCCTCTAGCAAGAAGAAAGTTATTTTTGGGGGAGTTTGCCAGAACATGAGTTTGCTGCACTGCTGAGCAACCAGCATGGCATGTCTGTCCCACATGAGGAAAAATCCACTATTAATGCAGTGCTCTTGCCAAATAATTGCAGTTTGAGCCTATGGAAAGGCTTGTTCTCAAATCTAGCTAAGCCTACAGGACAGTATATGTGCCCAGTACTGGCTGTTGTTCTTAGCTAATTGGCATACACTGACCCAGTATTTTGTGCCAGCATTTATTCATTTCCAGCAAAATGAGAGGGCTAGCTAGGTGCAGGAAGCATAGGATTAGAGAAGTCCCTGAAGAAGTTCAACTGGTAGAGTAGGGGTTGCAGAAGCTTCCAGCAAGGGTTACCCCTGCAGTGCAGAGATAGTCCCCAGATCAGCCCAGCTGGATCCACAAGATTCAATGTCTTTTAAGTACCAAGTGACTGGTTTTCATTCTTTCATCCATCTATCCCATCATTGTTTGGACAAAGTCTTTTGTGTCGTGCCAACTGCAGGCTATGGTGGTTTGCCTGCACAAATCCCTGTTTTCAAGAGAGAGACCATTTCAGGTGCTTTGAAAAGAGGCTCAGACAGATTTTCAAGCGACTGCATCGGTGTTCAGGACCAGCTCAAATCTTTGGCTTGCTCCTTCTTTCCTGAAGCAGCTCACGCACTCTTCCTTATATCCAGAACCTCCATGGGTTAATTGATCCCCAGCCTACTGGAGGCTCCCATAGCTTTTGATGAGGAAGAGATTTGCAATCACTCAGATCCAAAGTAAGTTTTGGGCACCTTGAAGTCTCTGTTAAAACACTTGCTTTGATTTAACTTTCCTGGCTGCTTCTGGTTTGTTTGCATCTTGCTATTGAGTATTTTGCTTGGTATCTCTATCACACCTTTTACAGTAGTGCTTAGGATGTTTCCAAACTATTTTGTTCAGAGAGGGCAAATGTGATGCAATTTAATATGTGTTGGCCAAGTCCTGCTGTCCTGAGGGAAAGAGGGATCAATTGCTATGAGATTCTTGCTCGTGGTGTGAAGCCCTTATGTGCGAATGGTTGGACTGAATTCTTTCTTGTGGTTTTACCTGAGCCTGACTAATCATATTTTACTTGCCTTCTCATCTTGCTTTGCTTTTTTTCTTTCTGTTTCTCTGAAATTTATTGCTTCCAACAAAACACCAGCAGTGTTGCTCCAGCTCTGAACCTCTCCTGCTGTCCATTTGTCTCCTGAGCCCACAGAAGACATTACTTGTCTCCCAGCAATCCAGCTCAGTGAACAGCTAACTTCTGTCACTTTTCTGAATGCAGGCAGGGTTATGCCCCACAGGTATGCTCAGATTTGTGCTCCAAGGTGTTATGCTGGAGGATAAATCAGCACAAGTAATCTAAGCAGTCATGACACCCAACCCTGTTGGTGTTGGCAGTACTTTTCCAACCCTGCAGTAGGTGTCTGGCTGGGACAAGTGGGACAAGGATTTCACATCTCATTTGGAGTTCATGTTAAAGGACCTCACACTAAAGAATAAGTTAATGAAAATCCTGCTCCTCCCCATTCCTCTAATCTGGTAAAGTCATAAAGAAATCTTAATTCAAGGAAGTGCATTAAGCAGTCTTTATGGGCAGTGACACAGAGCACAGTAAACCCCATGGTTGGGTCCCTGCAAGGACAGCTCTTTATTAGGAGGGACACTACAGAAGTACCATCTTCTGTGTCCATACACAATACAGTAATAGGGTTAGCTTACAGTAAAAATGTAATTAATGTCATGTAATATAAAGATTTGCCATCTTCTCTAAGGACTTCTCCCCCAGGCAGTTTTGGTGCATCATTCAGTAATCTAAATTAAAATATCTCTACCCATTCTCCAGTTTTTACTTCTTTTCTGCCTACAAACTTGTTCCCAAAAATGTTTGTGGTGGCATGCCACTTCACCAGAGGGGTCTTAGGAAGATGTTAAGTAACAATAGTGGTGATGCCTTTGCCTCTTGGATGAGAAAGGAAACAATATGTAACTTACTTTGGGTTATTCTTTTTCTCTCTTCAAATCTTACATTAATCACTTTCTTACCAGACTGCCATGTCTCCTACATTCCTTACCACTTGTTCTTGGAGATTATTGAGGAAACAACTATCCATATCTCCTTCATTTATTCCACAAACAGCACTCTTACCTGAAGGAAGAATGTTAAGATGGTTTTATTGGAGAGTTTGCATGTGCACCTTCTAAAAGGCTAATTCTTGTAGAAACCCTGATAGCAGGTGGTGTTTATAATTGTGGAAAAGCAGAGAGTACCACAGTGCCTAGGTCACCACCCACCACTTCCATCCCTCTCTCCCTCCTCTCTCATCCTGAGCACACAGGTGTATTGCTGGATTATTTGTGCCATTATAATAAGTACTCTCTGCAAAGCATGCTGAAGTCAGCAAGAGACCTCAATGGTTTTCTTTTGGGACCAGTCCAGCTATGACCTGAGTTTTGACCTAACTGCTAACTTAGCTGAAGAGGATAAGAGTCTGCTTTTCTCAGAAGGTTAGTGGGGCTACCCTTGTTTTATGTCAAAGGTAGAAATGCTCCTTGTGATGTCCATGTGTTGAAATTCCAAACTCCTGTGCATCCCAGGCTGAGCCTTCTCTTTTTAAGCCTTAACCTAGCCCAAAGCCATCCACACCACCATGCACAGGAATCAGTATGTTCTTCCTTCCACTCTCAGTACCATCATCCTTGATACGAGGCTTTGCTGTGGATAGCTCCCCTTTACATCTGCTTCCCCACATTTCCTCTCTTTCTCTGACATTTACCAACCAGTAATAGTCCTTCCAGACCAAAAATAGTCATCTCCCTTTGGTTACTTATACTGACCAGTCCTACAGAGCGCATGCCTTGCTGTAGTGTAACTGGAGAACAAGGAAAGGCTGGTTTGTGCCATCAGCCTTGTATAAGGCTCAAATTAATTAATGATTAAAATGTGACAAGGTTTTGGGGTTTTTTTTGTTGTTTTTTTTTTTTTAAATCTTGTTTTCCTCCATCTGCTGTCTCAGTCTTGGACAGTCTAGGTGCTCACTTTTGTGACTTGCAGGGATTTTAGTTCTGACCCTTCAATTGCAGTCATATGAATAATATGAATACCAGTCATCTGGGCGATTTAGCAGAGTGTGTGATCCTCTTGTTATCACGTACTATAAAATCTTGAAGTGACAGATCACCTGGGCACATGGCAGGCCCAGAAATATTGCTTGGCAATGCTTACTCTGGTTACAGGCTACTGTTGCAGGCTCTCAATTAATATACAGTTTGATTTTCTCCATCTCACAGTCTACTGCCCAACACTGATCTGGAGCAAGGCAGCTGCAAATGGCTATTTGCATCAAAAGATCCCAGTCACTCCAGATTAGAGTGACCACATCTTTTCCCAGCTAATGAATTGCTCCCATCTGTGAAATTACAGCTACTCACTTTTGTCTTGTTTGAATCAAAACTGCAGGGCTCATGTGTCAGGCTGTCTGCTGCCTCCAGGTATCCAGCTCTCACACCATAATGCCGAGTCGAAGGCGAGAGGGATCACTGTGGCTGTTGTTTTGTCACAGGTTGTTTGTCTGGACTTTGACAAGGATCATACACAGAGCAGCCCTGGCCTTGCATGAACCACCTGAGCAGAGAGGGGAATGGCTTTAGGGACCTGCTGTAGACCTGGGTCTTGCTGGCCCGTGATGAGTCAATGGAGATGCTTTCTGTGTAATGCTCTCTGTGAGTCTGACCTATTGATTGTCAGGAGTCTCAATAAATTTAGATTGCTGGCTTGTGTCTGCACTCCCTAAGCAGGGGTAGGACAATGATTAGCTGCAAAGATCAATAGGGAGGAGTCTTTTAATCGACCATGTATAATGTATCCTTCGTCACTGATCGTGTGTTAATTGGGATTTAATTCTTGACAGGGCATTCTCCTGTCCCTCCCAGTTTTCTCTCTCCTCCTGAAGCCCTCTTTGAGAAATCCAGGGTAGCTTGAAAGTTAGAAAGATGAAGTATCAAGGTTTTATTATTTTTGAAATGATATTTTCTCTGTATGCCATCCGTCTCCATCCTGAAATAGCCATCTGAAACTTTCTAAAAAAGTCCTCTTTTGGACTTCACCAGCATGAGCATTCTGTTGAATATTGATGAATTTCTCAGCCAAGGACTTGGTGCCTGACTACTTGCTGGCAGCCACCAGGGACACACAGGTCTCTGAGATGCTGCTGAATGGCCACAGAGACAACAACCTGTTGCCCCAGAAACGTGGGGCATGGAGGGCACATGCAAAGAGCATCCCCACAGTTTATCTTCTGACTCCTGATGATGTAGCTCTCCTTCACACACTTAATTTTCACCTGTGGCTCAGATTTTGGACAAGGAAGGAGTGAGAAACTCTTACCCTGCCTCTGTGGTTTGGGCTCAGAGAGGTTTAGGGAAAAGCCACCTTTATCAGTAGGACAGCCTAAAGGAGCAGTGTCTATCCTTACTTCCGCTCTGGGTACAGTGCTTTCCTCAAAACACAGAGGTCTGAAAGGAAGAGAGCTAAAGAGCTGCTAACTTTCTTTTTTGTAAGCATGTACAATGCATGGTTTGTGGCTTTTTTTTTTTTTTTTTTTTTTTTTTTTTTTTTTGTGAACAGATCAATTTCTTTCTAGATAGATTTTCATAGCAGTGGCTTATCCCAGCAATAAAACATCTATTTCAGAGTAAATCTTGTTGAGTCTATGCAATAAGAAGAGCAAAGCCAAATGTGAGAAGAGAAGGATATGATGTGACTTTACCATAGGTCCTACCATGCTATAATAGCTGTTTTGCTATTTTGGCCACTCCAGCAAAGTCTGTTAATGTGTCAGTCTGATGATCATGAACAAATTCAGTAGTGCCTGTCCTCACAGGTCTCACCCCCACAGTGAAAAATCTTTTAAATCTTGTTTCTTTTGTGACTTTCCAGTTCCAGCCTTGATGAAACAAATCCTGTCACAGGTCAGAAGATGGAATCAGCAGCATCCCAGCTAAAAGCATTGGCATTTCTTCTTGTAAATTCTTTAATCTCTTTTAAAAGATGACCTCTCTAGGGCTATTGTATTACCTTCCTGCTAGACTCCTGGCAGATCTTTTATTTAACTAAACCAATAAATATGCATATTTGCAACATATATTTCAGTTATCCAGAATAACTGTACAGGGTATTTGTTACTCAGTAACTAGCTTACAATTAATACTGAAAATTATTGCAGGTTGTGTGGTTGTATGGAGATGTAAAATTCTTGGATACAACATCCACGAAATTCCTTTTTTGTAGTTAACTTGAATAATTAGTTAATATTCATACACAGATCCTTAATTCCTTCATGCTGCAAAGTATTTTGGGGAATGGATGAGTAAACAAAGCAGTGAAAGGAGTCCCTGTCACCCCAAACACAGTTGTCTTCCATATCTTCAAGGAGGACCGGCAGTGGGAACTGAGCTCAGCTCTGTGCTCCATCTCCATGGTTAAGCTGCCCTTAGCACCGTGTCCCTCTCCTCAGGCTTGGGAAAGAGCCGGCTGCAGTTTGACCGTGCAGGGGACAGAGACAGCACCAGTGGTCGCATTAGCAGCGCCAAATCTGTGCAAGGGACCAGAAGCTTAGGGTGAAACCTAAGCATCTGCTGATTTCTGGCACAGGGCAGCTCTGTGTGGAGGCTTCTTATTGTTGTCATTTTGTCCTCTCATTTGAAGGGAGGTCTGGTGGTGAATTCCTCAGACCTGTCTTTTCACTGCACAGTTATTGCATGTCAGCCACCAGAGAGAAGTTTCTCTTCAATACCCTTTTCCTAAGGGAAGGGCTTTGGAGGGAGCAGTTGAGATTTTTCTAATGCTTTCTTCTGTGATGGGATTAAGTAGACCTGCTCCTTTAAAAAGTGTCCCCTTCCCCATCATCCTCTCTTCTTCCAATTACAGCACTAATTTCAGTAATGGAGCATTAATGGAGTAATGGACTGCTGAAGCTGGCCTGAAGGAACTGTAGTGCTCAGCACAAATTGAGTAAATAAACCATATATTAGATTTCTAAACAATACTTTTAGTCTAGTCCCCAGGGAAAGAGAGTTGTCAAGACTTACTTAAGTCAACCCAGCAAAACGTATGCAAAAGATCCACCCATTCATACCCTGGAAAATGGCACCAGTGGCCTGAAGCATCAGCAAATCTCTCACATAAATCTCTCCTATCCTGACGGAGAGAGCTTTGTGTTGTTTCCTTCTCCCAATTCCTCTTCTTTGATTTATTTACCAATAAGCAGCTTTGTGCCTGTTTTCATCTGTGTCCTGCTAGAGCTGTCCGGGTAGGTTGATAGAGAATGACTTGCAATTTTAGGGAGACTTATCACGGAGCCGTACAAAGTGATGGATGAGAGTATTGCCCTAAACCATTTTCAGTCTGGGAAAGTCCTGATTATTTTTTTCTTCCAAAAGCAGAAGCCCTCTGTCAACATTTTTATTACTTTATTTTAAAAATAGGCTTTACACTACAGTAGCCGAATAAATAGGAATTAGTAATGAAGTACTGATTACCCAGATTTACCCCACTGGCATCAGGGTGACTAATTGTAATTCAGTTACCTCTGAAGCTGTAAGATGCAGTTGAGGTTTTCCTAGGCAGTGTGCAATTGGGGTGAGAGTCAAACACAGAAGGTGGGGACTTTGAAGCAAGACAAAGGCACAGAATAGTAAAATTACCTTTCCACATCCTCCCCAGGTCAGTGGGAGAACCAGGGAAAAATATGGGACTCAGATCAACGCCATGTCTTCAGCAAACATTTTGCATCTTGACAGAGCAATCATGAGAACCCATAATTCCTACAGGGCAGCATCTTGTGGGTGTTCAACATACCACAAGATGATTAGTTACTTTCTGTGAGCTTCAGTGTGATCTGAGAGTAATCTTTGCAGCCTTTGTAGCAGAAACAAACAGGCATTTTTCTGCTTTCATTTCGTCTTAACCCTGAGGCAGTCAAGAAAGAATGAAGAGGGCTCTAGATCTGGTTTATACATTTATTCGTATTTTTTTTTTCTAAGAATAAGATAAACAATGACAGCTTAAGCTTGATTTGAAAGACAGAAGACTGGTTTGGTCCTGTAATCAGAATGGAGATGGGGTCCGAACTGCAGCATTTTTATCAGGGACAGTTTTACGCAGACATCATTAATCTGCTTCAGATGTCTGACACTTAGAGCTTGGGTATGTTAAAATCACTCCCTCACTTAACCTCCGGATATAGCACGTGAAAGAATCAAAATCCACTGATGTACACCAGACCCAGGCAATGTAGTGTCTCTCAGGGTAAAAAGCAGTGCCACTTGTGTTCTTTATTGTGTGTAATTTTATATCATAGGTATAAGAAAAACTGTGCACACCATGCTGGTAATAATAATCTAGAAAATTTAGCCATAAAATCCTGAATTCTGTTTTTACAACTGACTACAATAAGTAATTGGGGCATGGTCTGAGTATACAAAAGTACTTTTTTTTTTTTTTTCTTTGTCTGTGTGGGAGGATTAATATATTGATCTGTGAGTAATTTGTTAGGCACAAACCCAAGCAAGTCTCTAGGAGTGATGAGTTTATCACTGAACACTCACACCCAGGAATATGGATTGAAGAGCTTGGAATATGTCTGTTCAGCATTTGAAATGGTATGCAAGTCTCACATTTTAAGAAACAGACTTTATAATGCTTCCCTTGAACTCCTGGGCTTACTGTTTTCACCACACTAATGCTCTTGAATCTAGTCAGGCTGCTGAGCTCCTACCTCAGCACCATCCTCTTGCAAGAACAGCTCTAGCTTATCCAGCTTGACAAATTGCTAAACCTGCAAACTTGAGATCCTCTTTTTACAAGGCCCGCATTTCTCTCCTTCCTCAGCATGAATGCCTGGAGAATGCTGGTAGTGCACAGCCCTTCATCCCTCCTTGATACATTTCTTACTCCTCCCCTGAAATTCCCCCCATCCCTTTTCCTTGCCACTCCAAAGTTTGAGAAATCCATTTCCCTTTTCTAATTCTACCACTTCCACAACTGAGTCCAGCTACTTTTCTGCTCCTATTCATCACATCCCACCGTTTTCTATCCAAACCATCAAGCCTTACTCTTATGTGTCCCTGCTCCAGATGCCACTTGATCCTGCCTTGGTTTTCTTCATTTCAACTCTGACCTCACCTGAAATGCTGTTTGCAAACACTATTTGGAGTTTCCTTCTGCCAAAATTTCAAGCTGCTTCTTGAGAGCTTGCAGGCCTTAAAGCAGCACTGTACACGCAGAGGTGCAACATATACAGCATACTTCTCTGATAATAATCTCAGGAGGAGCAAGGACCACCTTGATGAGAAATTTCAGCAAATATGTGCTTAGCCTCAGACATCTGTCACGGAAACTTCATCCTGAAGTTTTGAAAGGCAGATGAAAATAAAATTCTGTGATGAAAAAAAGTCAAGGAGCTTAAATAGCAGACTGTTGCTTGGTGGTTAGTTCTTTGGCAATTGGAGCTCATGGAGCTGCCAGCTTTTCAGCCTCATGCACAGAAATCAGAGTATGTGTATAACAACCTGATTAAATGAATATGAATTAAATTTTTCAGTGAAAGGGGTTCCAGAAAAAATATCTTACTTACACCTATAAATTCTGAGCTATTAAATTACTGCTCTTGCTTTCAGAACCTTTGTGATGTGGCTACATATACTGGTGAGATGACAAATTGATGGCTAGAGATCTCAGCTTTTCCACTCTGTTTCCTATGCTTAGGAAGGGAAGGCAACAGGGTGGTTAAGAAGAACCAGTTGTAGAGGATGTTTTTTTGACATAACAATTTGTTTGGTGGACCTGATCTAGAGCTGTCTGACATAACTGGGATCTGAGAAAAGACAGCCTTCTGTCCCTTCCCTGTCAAGCACTGTTTGCATTCAGATGGCGATTTGGAAGGTCACTCTGTTATGTTTTCATTTTGCTTTGTGATATGGGGCCGTTAGTAATTGCCAGGAAAAATAAAGTTGTATCTAAAGGGTGGCTAATGCAGTTTTTGGGGTGTTTTCCTTTTTTTGTTTTGTTTTGGTTTTTTCCCTGAGAATTCCTAGGTATTTTGTGAAACTCCCTGGGTGCTATGGGAGTTTTCCTTTCCTCCACTCTATTGCTAAATATTGTTACAGACTTAATTTCTTTTAGCCTATCTAAATTCTGTTTCATATAATCCTTGTTTTCCTATCCAAAGCCATGTTCTCACATCACCTGCTCTGAAATACTCCTGTTGTCAAAGATAAAAACAAGTGCAATATCAAAGAATTTTTTCTTCATTCTGCTGAGAGTTTCTCTCCAGTGGAGAATGTAGAAAACATCTAAAAGATTTTTATGCAAGATGAGTGGGTTTTTTGTTATGCCCTAGCATGTCTGAAAGAGGACACCAGGAGCAAGAGACTCAATAGGCCTGATCTGCTGCAAATGCTTTCTTGTATAGGGGAATAAACTTTCAGCCACCTCGTGTGAGCTTTTTAGCTTGATCTCTTGGGTGGTTTGTATCATTCCTTTGGGGAAGTTTGGATGGAAAAAAAAGTTGTTGGTTGTGTGTGTATTCATTCTCACCCTCCTGCTACTTCTAAAAGGGAAAATTTGCCCAGAAACAAAAATTTCCCCCTGAACAAATCCATCGGAACACAAGAAACCTCCTACAAAAATTTGCAGTAAAATTTTAACAGGTTTGTAGCAAACCTAGCTTTACCACCATGACTAGAACCGTGCCTGAGGCTGTCTCCCTCTGAGCCTTATTCTGGCCTTAGATTTCTGTTGGGTTTATTTCACTTGTCACAGCAGCAATTTGGGGTGCACAGGATATTTGTTTTTCCAAGACTAAATGGCCAATGTTAAAGGTAGAGGAAGAAAAGAGAGGGTATGGTTTCTAATCTGAGGCAGTATCTTCTCTGCCGCCCTGGCCTGAGTGGTGGCCCCTATCAGGGGAACAGCTCCCAAAGAGACACCCTGCGTTAGTGCTGGCTGCCAACCTGAGAAAAAACATGGAGCTGGCCAGCTTTGCCTGCTGCTCCCCTTGTTCGTCTGGTCCCTGCCAACCAAATTGTTAAGACCAGGAAAAGCCATTGGGTAGGTGACAAGAGCCAAAGAATTTGCTGAATGTGTTGGGCTTGATAGCAGCTGCCCCTTGCCAATTGCATTCCTCTGCTGCAGGATGGATGCACAGAATACATCCCAGACCTTCTTCCCAGCGGGAGATAAGCTCTGGAGCCCTCCACAGAGTGGAGCTGCATGTGCCTTTATCCCCACATGTTGTGAAATTGGTTTTCCTGGCCTAGTTGCTATGGGCAGCTGGGAGATTTTTTTTTATTTTATTTTTTATTTTTTTAAGAATTTTTTAATTTTTATTTTTCATTATTGAAGACATTTGCTCCATCACTGAAGTAGGGAACGGAAAACTAGGTTGTGGCAAAGGAGGGAATTAAGGCACACAATCCCACAAAAGGTGCAGTGCAGTTTGCCCCCACCCCAGATGGCTGTGTGGCACTGAGCCATGGTTAAGTGTAAGCCCAGGAGGGGAAAGATGATGCTGAAGAATGTGCCGTTACGTATTTCCTCAGGTTTTCCTTCCTTGGCAGAGCTGCACGAGGACCGCAGACTTGGCAGGCGTAATGCAGGGCTGTCTTCCCCTGCAGCTCTCCAGAGACCTTCCCTGGCACTTTGCCCAGCTCTGGGCACCAGGTGCTGTGGTGGGGAGAAGAGGTCTACCAAAGAAACTTTGGGTGTATCTGTGCAGTCCCATGGAGTGCAATGCAAAGGTGTCCAAGTGACTCTTTACCATGCTGGGAGACTGAGATAATTCATCCTCCTCTTACAAGCCCTAACTAGGGAGGTACAGCATTCCACCTGCAGAAACATCATTGCTTCCAGGGCTGGAGTGAGAGCCCCTGAACTATCTGGAGTGTCCAAATGGGTGGACACCTCTGCCTTATGCTGCAGAGATTCTCTAACTGTGCACAAATTGGGCAGGCTTGAGACCCAAAGCAAAGGCACAAGAAGATCCTGCCCTCATAACAACAGTGTTTATGAACTTCAGATTCTCAAGTTTCACAGAGATCTTGGGCATTTTAAAAGATTTAAAACAAAAATATCCCAAATGTCTGAATGGGATAAGTTTCCAAAGCGCAAGCTAGAAGAAACTTGAAAATCTTCCTCAGCTGCTGTTGTGCTTCCTTATGCAAAACCCCTTTAAGCCCAAATCCCAAAGAAGTGGTACATGGAGTCTCATGGTATACATTGCGTAGTCTGTATATATGGCTACCTCTGTCCCAAAAATAGTTGTTAAAATCATTGGACATCAGGAAATAAACAGGTCAGAGGTGTTTAATCCTCATAGGTTTCATGGCAGTAAATATCTGGTTAGAGGATTGACAAAGAATTCATGCCCCAGCTGAGGAAAATGGAGAAGTCAATCCATCATAAACACCAGAGTTTTTGAAAGTGCACACATCCCTGCCTTTAAGAACAATTTAACTCAACATTTTCTGTATATTAAACACCAAAAAATTTAACTGCAAGATGCAAATTTTTGAAAGTCAGTTATTTTTTGTCACAGTGTTTGCAGGGTTACAACTTCCTAAGACACTGGCTCTCAGACAACCCCTGCACTCTGATCCATCAGTAATGCCTATGAATTTCCATCTCCTTTTTGAAATCTGTAATGAATGAGGCTTGGGCCATATATTGAAAAAACAGGAAGGTCCCTCTTCCATTACTTTGTATTTTCTTTGTCCTCCTGTATGAAATGCAAGCCACTGATTAAGGAGTGCTCTTCAGTCACAGCACTTATTTGCCTGAAATTCCTTCTGAAAATGATGCCTTTTATTCAATATTGTTATAGAGTTTCTGCTGTGACGTATAAAGTACATTCCATCCTTCTGCTCAGGCAATGGGGAGAAATTAGCAGTTTGTGGAAGTTGTTTTTTGTCAGTGCTGTTTTCTGTGGTTTGGGACAGGGGAAGGAGCCAACACCACCAGATATCTCAGAGGTAATGCTATGGGGAGACAGTACGAGCTCTCGCTTTTCTTGACCTTTCTCACTTTCTTTCCCCATTGGTTCTCCAGTTGCACTATCCAGCATGTCTAACCTCTTTCTCTTCCATCAATATAGCTCTGGCTCTTGCCCTGCTTTTGAAAGTCCTTTGGGGACCTCTATTTTGCCCAGTGTATCTGTTGTGCTTTAATTTACAGGGTGCTGCTGAATTACTAACACTTCCATGCACTGCCACAGATGCAGGGAGACCTAACATTTTTTCAGAACAGGACTATACCCCCAACACACTGCTAACCAGAAGAGCCAGGTGAGTTAGGGACTTTTAAATCTTATTTGAAAGATTTTTCTCTCCCCATTGAGGATCCAGCCCAGAATTTGTTTTTGAAAAAATTATGCTGTTCTATGAAGTTGTCTTTTGTGGGACATGATGGTGGACATAAAGTGTTTTCTTGATTTATCACCCTTCTGCATCACACAAGTAGAAATAACTGTGATTTTTTAATCATATATATCTTTTTATAGAATTCCATGTGTTGATCACATGTTGAATATAATTTGGATGTTTGGATCTTTGCAGTCTGGAAAAAAAATGGCCAACATTTAGCTGGAAAAGTCAGGCACTTGGGAAGAAGGAATGGAAAGGCTCATAGGGAGGGGAGAGGAGGTATCTGAGGCAAGGGGGAGCCCTTGGAGAGTGGCCCTCAAACCGCGACATGTATTTGTCTTTGATGCTGGCAGAGCTGTACAGACTCCACAGGAAGCTCTGCACTGCTGGAGGACTGCTTTCAGCTGAGACACTGGACCCAGGTCCTATTTTTCCTGGCTCTGGTGACTGTCCAGGAGGAAGTGAGAGATCCTATGACACTTTTTGGAAGAAAAGGACATGATCCCAGTGCTGTGGATAAAGTTTCCTGTCTGGCAATAAAATCTATTCAGCTCTGTGGATGGTATTAACAGGTGCCAACATCAGGCTCTACACGCAGTTTGTTAAATCTGCAATAGTTCTCAGCTGGTCTAAGTCAGGAAAGCTGCTTAGATGGTGTCACTGAAGGAATTTTTCCCTCTTCCTTTGGTTGGAAATTATTTCTTTCCTTTTTGGTTCTAACATAAGTTTGGCTGAGCATAAAAAATCAATTATATCTTTCAAACCTGCTTTCTAAGAGTCATGAAATCTAGTTTGGTATTAAAAAATAAAAAAGGTTTTATGCAAACAATTGAATGTAACCTGCCTAGTGATGCACATTTCTAGAAAGGTAATGTAGAACACCTACAGCTAAGAAATTTTCCGGTATGCAAACAGAAAAAGTCTTCCAGTCGACAGAAATGAATACTTTGAGAATCTGCTTATCACTGTCTATTCTTGAAAGAGACATCATGATAAAGGTGGGGGAGTGGGTGCATTTAGGGGGGAGTGTCTATGTCTGTGCAAGTTGATTTGTTGATTAGCACTTAAAGCATTTTGATATAGCAGGTGAAGGTCAGACCATTGTTGTGTTTTTCCTTTATGCAATTAGCTGTAGGCGATTTGTGTGTAGCACAAAACATGGATAGCATCTTTTGAAATTAATACTGAGGTGGGTGGAAAGGAAGAACAAGAGAAACAAGCAGAAACTTATTTAACAGGCTGGCTGCTGAACGGTGCAATGTGGCTTGACTCAAATCATTACTGCTTTTAGCACATGATTTATTGCTAATGCCCCTTCCCATGGCTGGCCTTCAGCCTTTGATGTCAGTCAGCTCTGAATTAATTACTTCATAATGCAAAGTGAAAGTGCAGCAGGTTTGGTTTATTCCCCCTTGCTTCCTGAAGTTGTTGTGTTAACTTGCCTCGTCAGTGTTTGCTTGCTCTCTTACCCTCCTGCAAAGCACCTTCTCATTTGTGAATCCAAAAAGCTGGCAGGGGTGTGTGCACCGGTTGTATTGCCTTGTTATAAATGGAGTCTTTTAGCCGGGGCAAGCAAGACTGATGTAGGAATGCAAGAGATCATATCTTGGGGGGAAATCAATATTAAGATGTACAATTGCTCCCATGGTATTGAAAGAATTAGTTGATCTACATGCCAAATGACAGCCCCCTTGATAACAGGGATTATGTGTCCTGTCTTTCCAGGCTATGCTCCATTGGGGCTGCTCTCTGGGTCCCTCAGGCAGTGATAATCTAATTAGTACAACAAAGACCAGGTCGATTTAAAAAAATAAAGGGTAGGGACAGGGGGAGAGAGGGGGTATGTCATCGAGAAGCAATCTTTGAAAAAAGTTGCTGAGGAGGAGAGGAAAACTGGGAATACAAGTTAACTGTCAGTTTGGCTCCACAGACACTGGAAATTCAGACCCTACTGGACTATTACCAGACAAACCCCGAATTTAGCAACAGCATACAGCCTTCAAAAGCACTCATTTAATCATGCTAAGAAAACGAGGAGGTGTTGGGCTGAGCAAAAAGGTGGTGGCTTGGACCCAGAGCTGCTTATCCACTGTAGAGTCATGGACACCTGCTGCAAGAACGGCTTGTGGAAAAATGCTTTACCACAGAAAAAACCAACAACCCAGGAACAAACAAAGAATCCAATACTTTTTCCCTTCACTAAATTATGCTTATGTGTAGACCTTTTTTTTACTTTTTGGCTGAAGCTTGAGCAATGAATCTGCACTGCCCATGCTAAGCACAAGGTGAATCATTTTGCAGAGGACAAGGAGAGGTTTCAAGAGCCCTCTCTGAGTGGAGCACTGGTCTCCATCTGCCACAGTCACACCAAGGCAGATGTACCCCACTGCCAACTTACACAGATGAGTGATTTTGAGACTTTGTTAAGTTGCAGAGTTTTTTTAAAATTAATGACTAAGTGTCAGCAGTCCACTCTAAACCCACTATCCAGCCAGCTTAGTTGGAATAAGAGCTGGGTTTTTCCTCCTGGGTGCAACTGTGATATTGGCTTTTGCAGGTGCTGTATATGTTCTGTTAGTGCATCCTATCAGCCTCTCAGTACAAAGATCCCCTGGCAGCTTTTGGTGACACCCAGAAGGATGGATGTGGTAGTGGGTATGTGCTCAGTGGGTTTAAACTGACCTGGATTCAGAATAAATGGTGGTGGTGTAGAAGAGAGTTAGTTGCTCATGCCTGACACTGGGTTTGCACATGGCATTTTTTTGGTGACTTTTTGACAAAAGATGTTAGTACCTGAATGTTTCAGTCTTGGTTTTGCTTTTAGACAGAGAGTCTTGATCTCTGCATAGAGTTCATGCAAGACAGACACCACAGCCCTGAGCTTTTGCAGTTCATTCCCAACCTTATCTTAAGGGTGAATCCTGGATATATCCTGTCTTTTATGACCATGTTCCTGAAGTTAAATTTAACTCTAATTCATTACCAACACACCTGAAGTGCTTTGGTGGTTGGATCTAGGATTTTGACACAATTCTCCCTCCAAGGTAAATATTGCAATTGCTCAGCCATGCAAATAGGTGCAGGCTGTATAATCTGATATACTTAGGGGACTGGATGGCCGAAGGAAGGCTTGCTCACATCTGGAAGTTGCTTTTTTCCTGAGGATCATGAGCACAAGGAGTTCAGGCATTCTTGCACAGCTCCCCACTGACCCTTGAGTTCATGTCATCAGACCAAATCTTGTTGTCTTGGCAAATATTCACACAAATAAAAGAACTCTAACAATGGGATCTTTCTTTTCTTAGCTTCCCTCTCCCTCTCCTCTTGTCCCTTGCTGCCTCCCTCTCCTACACTGGAGATAGAAAATTTGGAGGCAGCAAGGATGAGATCACTGCTTTGCGAGGAGTGACAAGAAAACTGGCTGCATGATTTGGGGCTCTGCATAGTGTTTTCCCAGGACCAGATCTGATATTATTTTCCTATCCACAACTGCACAGAGACATCAGCACTTTGGAGACGGTGCTTGCCAGCTGCTTGGGGTAAGTCTGTAGATAAGGCCCAGAGATGAGGAGCCATCAAAACACAAATGTCTAGCACAGACTTTGCATTCCTGGCTTTGCTGTATTTACTTACTTAAATCACCAAAGCCTATAAACCATAGTTAGCATAGCATAGAGTCATTACCCATTCCAGGTAAAGAAGCAGTCTGAGTCATGTGGGGGATTCTCGGTGGGTCCACATTGCACTTTGCTTGTGCTGTGAACATAGATACATGAATTTATAAAGAGTTTTTAGATTTGTGCAATTCTTTAGTAAAAAGTTATACTGCAACACTGGAATTGGGGACTCCAGATTCCTATGGATTCCTGCATCAGTGCTGCTTCAAAGCTTAATTTCAGGTTACTCCCCACGTACATTTGCTAGGATGTTCCCTTTCCCAGCACAGTACTTTTGTGTTCACCTGGACCTTCGGGAAAAAGCCCACATCACCACACCTGAGCTCTTGCCAGCTGGCAGGCTGACCTGTCTGTGTGCTCATGGAAGGCAGGGAAGCCCCAAAACAGCCAGGTGTGTCTTGGATTTATATTGTAGCTCATCCTTCAGCAGAGGTGCTGAGTATGTGCCCCTCCTTGTTCCTCCAGTCACAGTTTTCACCAGAACTGCAGGAATTTCCTGCACTGACCGTCTGGACTCAGAATGTTTTTGCAAGTGTGTGCTCTTTATTTTCACAGAAATAGAATAAAAAACAAACCAGAAGAAGGAAATTCAATAAAAATTGCATTTGGTAGACCCAGAAAAAAATCGATTTTTAAAAGAAAGACTGCCATTTAAAAGCCCAGATGCAGACATTCCTTACTATCCCACACCCACTGAAAGTTAAAACTGAAATCACCTAGGACTCAGTTCCTCATATGTGTGTGGTTTGCTTTCCTTTATTAAAATCAATTACAAGAAATCTGTCAGGGATTTTCTCAAGCATCTTCTACAATAATCTACAATAATTTTTTCACAATATACTTTCTAGTACTCTGTTAACATTTTGTTTTCTAAAGCATTGGAAGTTCTTAGGACTACTTTTTCTTTCATATTTGGCCTGTCATGCACTCCACATGTCTAGCTGGAAATTCAGTGTACTATTGCTAAATAAAAAGAACTCATGCCTTGTTATGGGGTGCTATGGCATTCCTACTTCTTGGAAAGGCTCCTTTTTTGCGTAATCATCAGAGCAAAATGTGGGCTGCTACATATTCTAGTAAGCACCTGTATCAGCTGAGGGCAAAACGTTTCACTTCACCTGTTTCTCTTTCTATAAAAACTTGCACTTTGACGTGTGATGCTTACTTCTGAAGGATTCTGCATCAACATACTCTACAATTGCTCCTTTGCATGTTCCAAGTTTAGTTCCTTGCTCTGGCAGACAGTGTAACTCTTGATACAAGCTGTAGTAAATTACCATGTTATTTAACAATTACAATGCATTCCCTGATCATTTGGTGCCTTGGGATATTGTGCCTAATTGCAGGTTTAACAAAAACATGTTGTGGTCATTATGTCGTTATGCTATGAGTGTATAAAGTGCAAAGCAGAGCAAATCAGATAAAGTTGAGCGGGACTTAGCTGTCTGCATGGGAATGTTAGGATCAGTATCGCTCACCCTTGCAGGCCACAAAGATAATTTCATGACTACTAAGTAGTAGTTGGTTTAAAAAAAAATCTATTAGGCGGCGTCTCCACTCTCAGGGGAAATGTCTATCAACAAAACTGATTAGAGATAAGGGTAAGCAGATGTCAAAACAGAAGACCACCAAAGAACTGAGGTCCTAAAGAGAATGGGGACAGATCCAGAAAGTATTAAATGTAGGGTGGATTACTGAGTCATGAGTGGGGGACAATCAGCTACAGGGAGAATTTTGCTGAAAAAAAATTTTGCATTCTCTTATATGGGAAAATTTGTTTTTACAACCATTTTTCTGGGTGAATTTGTTTGTGTGCATATGGTTAGTCATTTTGGTTTTTTTTTTTTTTTTTTTTTTTTCCTTCACACAAATTGCTTTTTTTAACCTTAGGAGTGAATGAAAATTATAAACGTTAGGGAGAGCAAAGAACTCTGATGGGGTGTGCTGCAGAATTTCTTGCTTTTTCTGTAATCATGGAAGAGCCAAATTTAAATGATGTCTTTCTGGAGAAAATACTTCTTCATAATACTCAGTTTTGCAGCAGTTTTCACCTGAATTAACTCTCCAGTTATGGGACTACATAAGAGTTTTAAAAAAAGCCAGTAAAAAAAGTTTTATTGAAACTTCCATTGTGGGTATAGAAATGTGAATTTCAGTTGTTACTGATAGAAAGAGGTAAGAAAGTATAAGCTCTTAGGAGGGAAATCATGGGAATGGATTTTATGGGTCAAAAATAATTTTATGTCAAATTATTTCTGTGGATTGACATGAAGTAATTAATAGTGTTTCACACCCACCCTTCTTGTCCCTAACTTCATAAATGTAACTTTGTGCTGGTCTCTCTTCCCTTATCTTTCTCTGCCAGTCAGAGGGGACACAAAACACTGCTCTGTCACTCCTTTTTCAGAGACATGCCAACATGCGTTGAATGGGGCTTCAGGCAACCTTTGCCAGCTAATGGAAAAGCCATTTCTACAACACCGTGCAAGGCCTGTGGGAATCACAGAATGGTTTGGGTTGGAAGGGCCCTTGCAGATCACTTTGATCCAATCCCCTCTGCCAAGGGCAGGGACAGGGACACCTTCCACTAGACCAGAATGGTCAAAGCCCAATCCAACCTGGCCTTTTACCACTCAGCTTTGCTTCTCCATCAAAGAGATGAGATTTTTAGGTCAGTCTTCTCATTTCTAAAGCACTCAGGAATGCTCCTCTCAGCCAAGCTCTCAACAAGACCAGCCCCCAGCAAAAAGCTGGCATTGCTATGGGCTGGGTCCAGTTTATTTGTGCATATTTGAACATACTGAGCTTTTTATATTCCTATTATTAGAGCAGCTCATTTTCTGCTTGGGTGTCTCAGCTATCTGCGGGGTGTTGTACCTGACATCTCCAAGGCCTTCTGCACAGGCCAAGTAGGCAGTGCCAGGGCTGGAGGAGAGCCTGCCACATGCCAGGCTACCATTGATGCAGACACTGAACTGACCACGTGCTCTTGCTGAGATGGGACAAATGCTGTGCACACACAGGATCTGCTGGAAAGCAAGCAGGGAGAAGGATACATGTGTGAAAACTGGAAGCAGGGGAGGCCTAGATTAAAAAAGATGCTACATGATAAGTTTGTTGTGGGACCGATTTCTCAGGGAAATCTGTTCCCATACCATTTGTAAATGACTTGTAGCTGCATTGTTGTCCCCAGGCAGGAGGGACTTTGCACAGTATGCCTCCATGCCTGGGTCCCTCCACTTGTCTTTGTGCCCAGCTCTGAAGCAGGACTTCTTTATCTGATTTGTGGGATGTTGGAGGAACTGGGACTTGTTTGGTGGTCCTGCTCCCCTCCCCTATGAACCTCTGCCTGCTTCCCACCACCACTGCCTGCAGAGGGTATGTTATCCTTACCCACATAGTCTGGCACGTGTCTGCCATCCTATTCCTTCTGAAAAACACCAGGATGATGCACAACAGGCCAGGCAAGTCCCACCACCAGAGATAACCATTTATATGCAGCTTTTTCTCTTCAGCCTTACCATGAAAGGAGCTGGGAAAAGCTAGGCAAATCCCAGGCAGATGATCTGTGCACTTTGACAGCAGCATCAAACCTTCCAGAAGGAATAGCTTCCTTGTTTTGCTGAAAGAAGGACTAAATCAAAACAGGATGTTATTTATCCTGAAACACATTTTGCTTCTTCTGCCAGTGCTTGCAACAAGTCAGGGTGAATTACAGTGGCTGCCCTTCCCAGATCAGTCCCAGACCTCACTTCTGCAGCAGCTGTGCCTGCAGAGCACTTGTTTGATGCTCTGAGATTTCTCAGGTCGTTTTTGAACTGCTAACTTGGGTTTGTTCAGCTTCTTGTTGTCTAGGAACTGGACCTGGTTTTCAGCATGCCTCTACCAGCCAGATTCCTCCAGCCTTGTAATATCCATGCTTCCACAGCCATGCTACAAGAGGAGATGTAACCTGTCTCCACAACAGCTTCTAAGAAACTGGTTTTCAGAACATAAGTTATCCCTATCCCTCTGTGTCTGATGCAAAGACAAGGAGAAGCTGTCCCATCCCCAAGGCACAACCTTGATCCTTGGGTATTTCTGGCCCTTTGGAGGAAAAATGCCAAAAAAATAGTTGTTGGGGAAAAAATGTGCAAGCTACAACTGTTTTTTTAATTTGTTGATGTCTTTCTACACAAAAATTCAGAGTTTCATCCCTGCTGCTGTAAGTACTAAAAGAGAAACTGATGAAAGACACAGTAGATTTGCTTCACTGGATACCATAATACATCACTCAAAAGGTGAGTTGCAAACAGTGGTTCTAATCTTATAACATTAACCTCTGCCACTCCTCCCCCCATAATCCCAGCCACTTTGATAAAAATCTATCTTCTTGTCTAATACGTGATTTTTCTATTGATGTGATATATCCAGCAGTGAAATGGATTTCCCTTTTTACAAGGTATGACAATTTTTGCTATGAAATATTTCCATTACAGGAGGGTTTGATTGATTCGGGAAGTGTTCTAGATAGTAACAGGCTGGTCAAGAATAAATTTTCCTGAACATTTACATAGAGTGCTGTTTCTAAGTAGGCTAATGCTTTTCCTAATAAGATTGTGTAATGTTTGGAAAAGTTGCTTCTTGTAAAAAAACTGCAACATTATATCATTTTTATATCCCTCTATTTGGCAAATACTCATGTTTTTCACTTTTCCTTCTGGGAGGACTTGTCCATAGGACCTGAAAAACTTTGGTCTTTCTTAATGACTCAAGTTGAAAGCAAACGGTAGTGGCCTATTGATCTGATCCTGGAAAAGGGCAGCCAGCTGTGGGCTGCTCTGAATGGAAGATGTACATGCTTCAAAATGCCCTTTGATCAGGTTTCCTGTCTTATTTGGGAATCAAAACCCAGAGATCTGCTTCTGTGGGGAATGTTGAACTGTGCTGTTGTGTTGAACTGTGCTGCTTTGCTTCTCTTTTGTGTGCTTTGTCCTTAACTCTTCCCTGTTCCTTCAGCAGATACTGGATAACAAATACGTTGCTTGTTCCACTTGTACAAAAAAGTGGAGAAAAATGCATTACTGAGGTGAGTTTCTCTGACAGATGCTGTACAGGGTGCTTCACCCACAGATATGACCTCTCTGCTGAGTTGTAAGGTTTCCTTTCTTTTGAGCAGTGCCCACTCTGGTGGAGAGCAGACTCAGTGGAGCGGGATTGCCGGACAAGTCACCACAATGACAATGACTCAAGGACTCTCTGTGGAGAGGCTGTTCACTCATAAACATGAGAGGCTTTCCTTCTGTCTAGTGCTAGCCAAGCATCTCCCACTTCTTACCTCTGGTTTTTCCCAGAATGAATGGCTATGGCTTCTCCATCACCCTTGCTGTTGCCATGGTATTTTCAGCTTGTCTCTAGAGGCAAGTCCCATGCAGAGCTGTTGCAGATCTTCAGGTCCAGTCCAAAATGTGGAATGGAAGTGGCATTTCTATCATGTGTCCATGACACCCACATTAGTTTTCTCATTTTGCCCAGGGGAACAGACCCACTGCGAGCAGAATTGATGCCTGGTCCCCAAGTCAAACTCCCCTCCCCTGCTTGATCCTGCTCAAGAGGGCCTGGGAGACCCCAAACCAACTACCTCTTGGTGCCACTGGGACTCATCACCCCCTCTGTGTTTTGGATGAACAGCCCTGTGTGCATGTAGCTCAGGAGCGATGGGGTGTGGCCATGTGGGCGCCACCGCGATGGCTCTGCCTGGGCTCCTTGCTGCCATCCATCCGTGCCATGACCACAGACTGGGACTAACACCAGTACGGAATCACTGTTCGTAATTACAGCTATTTTAGTGGAGACTACATCTTCCATGGGAGAAATTATCAGGATTTGAGAAATGCCAGACAGAATCAACTGGAAAAGCATGAGTCTTTTTTGTTGGCATTCCCACACCACGATTTTAATGTTTAAGAAGTTTTTTTCCCCTCACACAAAAAGACAGCTGATGCAAAAAAAAGCACAGCTTTAGCCCAAAATGGTGCATTCTGGATTTGCATATTACTGATATTTTTAAGAGAAACTGGCTTACCTCCAAACTCATACGCCAGAGGCTGAATGAGCTAAATTTAAATACCAAAGTATTTCAAATGGATATTTTACATTAACAGCAATCTCATTTATTTTAGTTTAGTGTTTTCACATAGTTTTTCAAAGTTAAGCTGAACCCACTGTGTAAGAATGAGTGTTTCATTAATTTTTATAGGAGTTATAAGAAGCATATGTTTTAAAGCTTCCTTTTGTAACCTAGTAAAGTATACTGTAGACTATTTATTTACATAATGGCTGCATTATAAGAAATTTTCATACAGAAAAATGCAGCAATTCTAAGTAATGCTTACCAAAAAGTTAGAAAAAATAAATTAATTAGGGTGACAAGAAGCAGAAATAATTAAAAATTAAATGACAGGATGTGATTTTTATTAAGTACTCAAAGTGAGCACATTTCCACTCCTATCACAAAGCCAATGGAAGCACAGCATTCTATGGGAAAGTTTCACGAGGAATCACAAAAAATGTTCTGTGAAAGAATTGAAATATTTCACCTAGAAAACCAGATCTTCTTCTTAAATAGGTGAGAAAAATTAACTTTATTAATCTGGTCTATTTGCTATTCTTTTGTGTTCAGTTCCGCATTTTTTAAAATGTAGTATGCACTGTGTATATAATATGCAAATCAAATGCTTTACTAAGATACGGCAATAAATGGAAAGCACGCAGATGTAAATGTTTTTACAACAGCAAAACAAGAATTGACACAAAATAATCAAACCTCTCCTGATGAGAAAATATGTGATACATCTCATGCAGTGGCAAAAAAATTAATTTTCCTATAAGAAAAAAACCCTGACAGCAGTTTATCAGCTCAAAGTTACCACAAAAATTATTGAAAAGGGTTACAGCCAATAAACTACGTCAGCACATCATCTTACTACAATCAAGTCAGCAGCTACTGTAACCTCCTTTTGTTTAAGGAAAAGTTTGAAAGGAGCCTCAAAATGTAATTTGTTATTAAAGGCTTTCAGGGCTTAATAACTGTAAGCCTGACCTTAACAGGAATTTGAATTACCAGCTATAATAATTTATAGAAGATGCACTAAGGAGGTTTTATATATATAAAAGACATATGTTTTCGTCTCTGCCTTGACTGAAGAGGTGTTGTTTTTGTAGGCATGTCTACTTACATTCTGTGGGTAGTTTCATAATCTAGGGTTTTCAGCAAGAGGGTAGGTTTTTACATCAGGTACCTATTTTGAGGAAAGCACAAGTGTTTCACTTTTTTCTCTGAATACTGGAAGAATATCACCAAGATTTTGCTTTCAAAAATCCTCTAGGATTGGAGCTATAACAGGTCCCAGTACAGAACCTGAACCTGTTGTAAGCCATTAAGATGGAGCTAAACCCCCAGATAATCTAGTGAATATACTGGGAAAACAGCAAAATCAACATTGCCTCACTGTTCCAGGGATTTGTTTCGACATTGAGTAACAACTGTCTTGACTTCTCTCTGCAGAAAGTTGTGTAATGTCCTGTTCAGTGAAGGCATGCATTCCTGGAAGAGCAGAGGTCCTGAGAATGTCAAAAGCCCTTGAAAACAGGTCCAGTTTCCACTTTGCCAGACGCTATGGCAAAGACTACTCTGAGAGCTAATTTTGGATAATGAGCAATCAGCAGGGGCAGAACATCCTGTAAGTATCTTCAGCTGAACACTCTTAAACAAGATTGGGATCACCCAGAGCTTTTCTCCTGGGTGTTAATATGGTGATTCAAGTTTACAAGAGGCCCATGGCTTTATTTTGGTCTTGTCACATCCAATGGCATCTAGGCAGGAAATCTGCTTTAATGCATCAACATTTTTGGTCACGTATGTGCCTGACATGCTTGCATAGAATTATTGCTATATGAATGTAGTCATGGTTGCTGTGTAAATAGTGTTAGACAAAGGTGCAGCAGGATACTCGATAATATTATTTGGATAAATATACTTTTCTGGAACATCTGCTTTTGTCTTCCAGGGTGTATTGAAGTACGAATCTTGTGTTGTATGCAAAATAGATACACTCACAGACGTTTGTAACATGCAAATATATGCTCTGTCACTGTGAGAAATACCTCCTCTGAGCGGGCAATGTCTGCTGACAGCACTGTCTGCAAGCAGATCCTGTCATCTATTGTTATGAATGCTTTTCTCCACAAAAGTCAACTTGAGGCCTCCTCTTGCATATTTTTGTGTAAATTTTTTGTCAGTGTACAGAGAGGAAATGTCAACTTTTGGAAGGCAACCCTACTCAATAAAATATGTAGGGTTGTTACATTGACTTTCTGTTTCTGCTCTTTCTCACCTTTGTATTTAAAAGACTGTCTTGAACAGATAGGATCTTAAGTGAGTCTTATCAGGGTCAGAGCTTGTTGCTCTGGCACAGATTTGAATATGAAACTTTGTAGATATCTGATTCCCAAACATCTTTGGAAGCCGTATTTACCACCAATAGCTTGCCTGTAATTGTGGTCAAATTTCTGCTTTCTTTGTTTCATTTCCATTTTTAGAAGATCCATCCAATTTAGTTAAACCAGAAGTTGATTTAATTTAATTTAATCTACATTTAACAGGGATCTGTGAACAATTTTCTTTGTTTTGTTTTGCGTTATGGTTTTTGGTTATTGAGTACAAAACTGAGAACAACTTAAGTTTCATGAGGATGAATTTATATATTTTCATTTTTCTCTCTTAAAAATGCTTCAAACTTATTTTTGAAGAAACTTGTCATTTTTTCTTTCTTTTTTCCTTTTTTTTTTTCAGAACAAAGAAAATGAAATCTCATGGCAATGGTGTTTTTTAACTCAGAGTGGTTAGAATGGTCACTGTCAGCAGAAGGGTTGCAGGCATGCAGAGACGTTGCCCCAGCTGCAGGGCTAAGACATGCTTAGGGAAAGTTTTCTCTGGTTGGGTCCCTTGACCATGTTCCATTGTATAAAAAACACCCAGACTTTTTGGGACCTGGCACTCATCTACACATGGAAAAGTTTCCAGAGGTGTTTGTTTGGTACCTCCCTCATAAGCACTTTAACTCTTTCATATGGAGTGGAAAGCAGCTGTAGAAACTACTAAAACACGATCTCCTGCATTGAACCACAATCTGGTGGTTTAAATTTAAACCCCTTAAATGTGCACAAGTAACTTGATGGGTACCAACAGGCACTTTCTGTAAGGACCCCTCTTGGACCTGAGGGGATAAATGTCTCACCCACATTGACTGGCTATAGGCAGCTGGAGGATGGCAAGCCCTGTCTCATTTGCTCACCTGGAGGTGTGTATGTGCTGTTTGATATGTTCCTGGGCACCACATCTGAGTTTCTTTTGCTGGTTGCTTAGCCTGGGTCTCCCATACTTCTATATAATATCTGCCAGCCTTGTGCCAATGTCCCAGGTATCATGGGACATGTCTGTTGGTTACCTATACAGGAGCAATTGAGTTGGCCCATCTGTCTCCTGAGTTTTGAAGACAGCTGTCTTTAAATGTTGATGAGTAGGGCTTGATTGCCTCTATTTCTTTCTCATCCTGCTTTATCTTGAGCAATGCAACAAAAATGTAGTTGTCTAAGTCATTTTCACTAGCATGTATGCATGCATAACATAAGCAAAGGAATGACACTACATGTTTGTGGGAAGGTTTCTGTGGGCAGAATTGGAAATAAGTAAAAAATCAGCAAATTGGAAAGCATTTGTTATGCTGTTTGTCCCAATTTGATTTAGAGTTGTAAATATGTAGGTTTTCTATATTAACTGCTGAATTTTTTTTGTAAACATAGATGGATGTGGGGAAGAAAAAACACAATCAAGGGACTCATTTTGGTAAACAGTTTCAACAGATGTTCTAGAAGAACTGCTGAGACAGGATTCATGCTCAGATAGGGGCTGAATCACCAGGCTGTGAACATGTTCACCTGGGTGGGTGATACACTTGGCTGTGCTGTTAAGATCAGGGAGAACAGAATCCGAAGAAGAAGGTTGTTTGTTTATCACAGAAAAAGAAGCAAGTATTTATGGGATGTCAGTTCAAATACTGAACTATCTTGATGATATGGTAGTAAGACTTCAGGGCAGAGAGGGAGTTCTTCCAATTTTGTGCCTTCAGTGCAAACCCACATCTTGGTTCTCAGGTGTTCTCAGTTTTAAAGGCCATGTCCACTTTAAGAATATTATAGAGTGAGATTTTTATTTGTGTTTGTTCTTCTGCTGCTCTACACTGAATATGAAACCATCATGAGAGTCTGGTTTCCAGAATGGAATTATTGTGATAAACTTCTGGTATCCATAAGCAGAATCTTGTTCACTGTGCTCAGTGTGGAGAAGGTCAACTCTCCCTGTGTTATCTCTCTATATATTTTTCTCAGTGATGAGTCAGCTTGAGGGTTGACTCATAAATACCTGGCAGGAAGGAATGAAGAAGACAGAGGCAGACTCTTTCCAGTGGTAGCGAGTGACAGGACCAGAGGCACTGGGCATCCATTGAAACACAGGAGGCTTTGTCTGAATATCAGGAAACACTTTTTCACAGTGAGGGTGACCAAGCACTGGCATGAATTGACCAGGGAGGTGGGAGAGTCTCCATCCTTGGACATATTCAAAATGCAGCTAGATACAATCCTGGACAGCTTGCTCTAGGTGACCCTGCTTCAGCTGCAGGGGCAAACCTGAGTGACTGATTTTGAAAGAGCTCAGTTATCACAGCTTCTGGATATATTAGTCTCAAAAGTTTGGAAACATCCAGATCCAGCAAATCTTGAAAAAGAAGGCTCATTACACCTTCTAAACCTGAGAGTGTTTTCATAACATAAAAGACTTTGCTGTGAAGCACTTATTTAGCCCTTTACTATGAACACAGATGCAGTCTGCAACTCTGAACCGTGAAGAATGGTCATATGTTTCTGGGTCCTTGTACAATAGCCGCAAACACCGATAGTTATTAATGGTCTAGAATGGCATATAGTAAAAACATGAAAAGTAAACCCAGAGGGAAGTCAACCATTAACTTCAGAAGCAGAAAAGCTTTTGAAGTTGGAAATTTGCTAGCTGTGGAAGCTTCATCAACTCCTTATTATTTACCGTTTGCTCTCCAAATGTGATGCTGGTAAAAGGACAGAACAGCAGGAAAGGGAGTGATTTTCTTGCCAGGTCCATGGACCTCTGATTACAAACACATGACTGCATGACATACAAATGTGACAGGGTTAGCAAATATGTTATGCTGAAGGTATATCACCAGTTGTACAGTTCTGAGGGATGAAAACATGCAGATATCTAGCAATATAGCAAAATTTAAAAAGCCAGTATTTTCAGCTTATTTTGCACAGAAGGAAATAGCACATCACGTTTTTCCTTGGTTTCCTTAATTCTAAAAATGCAAATCAAAATAGATGATGCATGGGAGTCTATGTGCATATGCAGACAGTGTGTGTGTAGACAAATACAGATGTATATGCACGCACCTGCACCTATTTCTATGGAACCAGTACATGCAGAAGGCTAGTCATGTTCTCCGAGCAGTGTACAGGGATTGGTCCAAACTGTTCTGCCTGTGTGAAAGGAATAGTTTAGAATATATCAAAGGAAAAAAGAAAAAGGACAAGCTGCCCATTAAGTGAAATCCCAGCAACTGTGTCAGGATTCATGCACTTCATTGCTAGGTAAGCTGAATTGCTTTTCAGAATGTTCAGAGTTAATATTCATTACCTAGCCATAATATTTTTTAATATTTAAAATCAATCCCCATATGATTTAGACTACACTGTTTTCCTGCATATGTTTCAAAACCAAGCAAATAATAACAACAGAACAATAATTTGCTGTGTGACACAGTAAGAAATACTGTATTAGTGGTTTGTGTTGCATCAAGGTGTGAAGTGAGGTACAGAGTGTCTCTGTCCAGCTACCACACTGCCATACCAGCAAAAACCACACAGAAGTGTGTGGTTATAAAGACTGCAGTGCAATATTTTTGCAACTGCTCTGCAGGACAGAATGATATATATTTTTCAGTAATTTTATACATCTCAAAGAATAACAGCCACTACAGATTTGCACACACTCCATTAATTATAAATTTTGGATTTTGAAGGCAGATATGTTACTGATTGATTTTCACTCCAAATATTTTGCCATTCAGATACACTTCTCTTAAACATCACTATGTAATTTTCACTTTTATGTTTCAGATTGATATTTGTAAGTTCAACTGAACTGGAGTTAGAGTTGGTGTTGAATTATAGCCTAAAACTAGACTGGAATCACCTATGCCCAAAGTTATCTCCAAAGACATAATACAGTTAATAAGGCTATTTTAATGAATTGGTACTTAATTAAACAGTAATTTTAACAGCAGCATGAAGTTCCTTTTTAGGTGCTGTTTGGTTGAAGAACAAATGGCATCCAAGAAATTGCCTCTTCAGAGCATAAATAAATGTAGCAAAATCACAGGCCAATGGAAAAGAAAAAGGCCATCAAGGGTCTGTGGAATCAGATATGGAAAATCGTACTTTTATCTCCCCCCATTGTTAGTCACTGCTCTCCATCTTTCTACCTTCCCTGCACATTCAGCAAGTGTCAGATCAACATTAACTGAAGGATTTTTCCACTTATATCTACTCTAGCCGACAGGGATGACGACAGTCCATTATCTGTTGCCGCAGCTCCAAGGAGCCTCAGTCAGGGATCCTGCGGCACTTGGGTTGATATGAAATGTAGAGACAGTCTCTTGGTCTGCCTCAGAGCAGCTGCAGCCCAAATACTTGTCACGTACCTCACTCCCCAGGCAGCTGCGGAAAATGGATCACACCAGTGCTCGCACACCCAGCACCCAGCAGGGGCACCAGTAGTGCCCTCGGCAGTGGGGTGCAATGGAGCACCTGCCCCAACAGACACTGATTTCTCGGTCCTAAAGCAGCACTGGTGGTACTCTGCTGCTGGCGCTTCCTTTAGGCAATAGTTGAGTTAAACTACCAAATAAGTTATTAGGCTGATTTTAGCATCAGATGTACCTGAGAAGAATCAAGGTTAAATTACCCATACTATTTGTTATGTCTAATCCTAGATGCATGTTGCTAATGGATACCTCTATTTCTTTACTGGTATCCATACTGGAATTTCAAGGAAAATAACCATCACCACAAGCTCTGCTGTTTGAGATTTTTTTGAGTTCTAATGGTACTTTCTGAGTTGTTCTCATTTTTGAGTTTGTGGTTTATATTGCCACATCCTCAAAAAATGTATACAATAAGCAAAACACCCTCCCCTTGGAAGCCATTTATTTTCCTTCCACATGCACATCCTCAGGCTTACTCATATTTAATATAAATAGAGTAGGTCGGGAGAGAGACATGAGGGAGAATGTTGTGTTTTAAAGTCATTGGAGACAGAAAAGTTATGCTCCCTCTCTTTAGTAATAACAAAACAGTGCTTATAACTCTTATCGAGCAGTCTGTGCAACGTCTACATCCTTTCGCTAATTTCAACAAACTGTCCCAAGGAGTGGGAAGATTAGCTGTGGGGTTGTTTATTCTTGGTGGAGTTATGGACATGTTCTCCATGACTGAGAGAGAGTGGAGGAAAATTAAAAAAATCTTGCTTGTAGCTGTCTGGTCTCTCCTGAGTTCTTGCAGTGGGAGAAAATAAGGCCAAGGGATTTAGGATCAGTGCTCCTCCTGATGTACCTTCATATTTGGGGGCTCCACAGCCCTTCATTTCTTGCAGCCAGAGAAATGGCAGGATGAGGAATGTTATGGCAACTAAACAACCCCTTCTTTAAACATCCCACAAAAGCCCACAGTGTCCTGAACTAAGTGTGTGATAATCAGTGCCTGTAGTTAATGCATGGACATTAGTTACATAATCGGCATTAACAGAAGAAAATCTGTTACAATTCTTTTCTTGTTTGGTTTTAGGCTCAAAAATTCGCAAGCTCTTTTCATTCACAAATACTGATTTAGACTTCAGAGCCTAGATGGTCTTTGTGGGGTTTTCACCATGGGAGGAATAAAGGATTTTGTGTGTAAGCATTGGGAGTTAGTAGTTGATCTCTATATCTTTTTTTTTTTGATATCTGAACTGAGAAATCAGAATGGAAAAATTTTCAGGATTAACTTTAACTTAAATTAATGGGAGATGATGTTCTTTGTGGGTTCTAATTTTTTCCGTCTCACTCTGCTTTTACTGTGTATGGGAATGTGCACACATGCACAGAAACAGGTTTTTTGGGTGATTTTCACATGATTTTGGGGGTAATTCTTTTACAATTGAAAGAGACACTTTGAAACAAAATTGTATTTTGAATTGAAACAATTAAAAACCCCTTTAAATTATTTTTGTAAAATATATAATTCAGAAAATGTTTTAGCTATTTGGATACATTTTTTTTCTGATCTTGTCTGTTAAATTACACATGGTTTTATAGATAATTTTGGTCAATGTATGACTGCAAGTTACAGTAATTCCATTTTTGTGAAAACTTTGTTAAGACCCACCATGGTTAAGGACAATAAGGATTATAGGGAATGAACAGCTGTCTTTTCCATGACAGATCTACAGACTAGGTGGTGAAGGTTCACCGAACTTAATTTTCAGGTCACAGGGGAGATCGTGTGACAAAAAGACATGGTAGGCTATGTACTGAGGGCACAATGTTGGGAGGCAATCTCAAATTAGAAGCTACTGATAAAAAAATAAGAAAATGTCTCTTTTGCTGTTAAACCTGCTTGCAGAGATTTTCCCCTACGCACAGCTTAGTTTTCCAGTTTTGCATTAGGTGCACTACTGAGTAAATAAAACTCAGTGCAAACTTAACTGCAGCCCCACTAACTGAGTTATGCCAGATTTTTGCCAGTGAGTCTGACCCCATGGAAGCTCCACCTATGCATGCGCACTTATATAAATGAGAGTAACTTTGGTGTTCATGCCTGCAAGTTATAGCAGAAACCTTTGCATTTCTTAGTCTTTTCCCTCTCTGGAATTTGCCAGCAAACAGCGGTAGGCTAGAGGCTGCTGAGATAGGCTCCACGTGGAATCCCACTGCCAGCAGCTCTCACCAGGAATGAGGGCCCAGGGCAGGAGCTTCAGAAAGGTTAGGAGTTATTTTAATGCTTTCTTTTTTTTCTTGTATTGCTGAGGGAGTTTGTCTCAGCCGTGTTTATCTGGTGTGGAAGAGGAAGCTTGCAGGCAGCATGATGCATGGGCGGCGAGTGCCGGCATGAGGTCATGGCGAAAGGGAACAGAGCCCGGCTGTGTCGCACGAGCTGGGGAGGGAGCTGCTGTGGCGCGGGACGGCCACTTTATCAATTAGGTAATGTCTGGGGGAGATTGGGGGGAATTTCATTACATTGTGTTGGGCCGTGCTGCTGATGTGTTACCAAATATCTGCAAGGGACCCTGCAGTTTCTTGGGCAGCACGGGCTCAAGCCGAATCCTGCTGCCGCAACAGAGGAGAGAGAAGGGGAAGAGTGATAACTTTCCTCCAAAACAAACTCCAAGAGGGCTTTGCCCTTCCCATTGAGTTATGGGGGAGATGCTGATCTGTGCATTGGTCAATGGAGATGGTGGGATACAGTGTTCATGTGTGCTCAGCTACGCCAGCCTGTTGCACATAGCCTTGTCGAGCAAGTATCTTTGGAAAGCCCACTAAGAGCCTTGGAGATTTTTCCTCACACTTCTACCTTTTGAGAAAAACCAAGAAGCCAAAAGATGTGTGAGAAACAACATGGAAACAGTGGTGCCAGCCTTCCCTTTTAAAATGCAAAGCTAGAGATTTAAAAGGAAATTTACTGCTGAGGGCCAGTTCAACATTCTGATATCTCAGAGCCACCATAAATAAATGACCTAGTCCTCCCAGTACTCCCATCAGGAAGGCCTGTAAGCAGTCCTCCATCCACTCACAAGACGACGTGCATCTCTCAGGGTTGGTGCAGTCACCATAAGCTGTCCCACTGACAGAAACTGTTAGGTGTCCTCTCACTGAAGAGTGTGCCCTGTATATATTTCTAACTTTGAAGTCACAGCTGATTTTTCTAACCCAGCTTTAGGGGAAGCAGCAGAGGTGCAGAGTTTACCCCCTTGGTTCCAAATCCTGGTGTTCACTGGGATCTCCAGGCTCCCTGTGATACGCGTTGACTCCTTAGCAGTGTTAAACAATGCTTCACAAATATGTCCAGAGCAATATGCCCCCACACAAGAAGCTAGAAAATTGCTTAAGTTGCATATTTTGTTTCTGCCAGCACAAGGAGGACATGTTTTCCCTCCTCCTGAGTGTCAGTGGGCTCCCAGGCAGTGCCTGGGGGCTATAAAGGTGCTCGTCCTGCGCCCACTGAAATTCAGCATAAATCAGGATTAGTGCTGCAGCATCTGGGGAGCTGCGCCAGCAGGGAGCTGATGTGAGAGGGAAATCAGGCCCCTTGGAGCAGGCTCCCCGAGTGATATGTTTATTCCTGCCAAGGTCCCATCTTTTATCCCCTAAACAGAGCAGCCTGGTAAGCCCCTCTAAGTCTCTGGTATGCTAAACTGATATGGAAGCCCTGCTCTCACTCTGCTGGAAGGCAGTGTGGTGGAAAGGGACAAGGACTACATGTTTTGGCATTACCAGCCAAGGCTTTCACTGCCCATTCAAGCACCCAGAGGTGCCCTGCCACGGGGTCAGCTTCTTTTCAGACCCTAGTTGCTATCTGCAACCTTCTGATGGAGAGGGAAGGAAGGAGGGGAAGGTATTGGAAAACTGCTGATGAGGGGAAATGAGGCCATCTCTCCTCCCCTTGTCGCCTGGGAGCAATTGATTAAGGAGCTTTTCTTAAGTAAAAATTTCATCACGAAAGAGCTTTCTTCTGAGAGCAGCTGAGAAATTGTCTCTCCCTCCCCTCTCTTATTCATGTACATAGATCTGTATGTTTCTGTTTAGGAAGAAGCACCTCTCCTGACCCAGGTGGCAAGAACTCAGACTAAGGGGTTTATTTGCTATCCTTCCCTGGAAAACAATATGAAGTTTTCAGGCTTAAGGTGTCACAAAAAATAACTAAAGCATCACTGCTGATAACTGAAAATTTCTCATGTTGGATTATAAGGAATAATAACCTTGACCTTTCCTCTGAGTCTGGAAGGAGTGCTTAGGAGACGGTAAGTAAGATTCCTAATGTTTTCAGCATTATAATTTCAATAAAAATCAAGTAAATACACAGGATAAAGGCTACCCTTAAAATCCGTGGTATTACTTAAATAAATTTTGAGTTGTTTCTGAATCCATGCTCATCTTTCCAGACTTTAAACACGGGATATAAGAGCTGTGTCCTGATTCTTGCTCTTGTGAGTGGATACATGGGCAGGGCCATTCTGAAGAGCACAGATGTTCCACCAGGATATTGAGGGACTCTACATCCTCTCTCACAGAGTGTTTTGTATGGTCAAGGCCTCAATGCTTTGTGTTGCACCATGATAATTAAAATATATTTCTAAAAATTCCTCAGAAAAAAAAGTGACTCCTGTTAGAAAAAAATAATGTCAAGCCTATAAGTGAGTCCAGGTCTACAAAATGTGAAGACATTCAAACTTTCTTCAGTAATTAGGGATGTTTTGCCACACATACAAACCTACCCATTGGGTCACTTCTGGAGACTTTCAATATTCAACATGGTAATAATGAGATACAGAGACACAACTCTGAACTAGACGTACTAGACCTTACAGGAGTTTACTTAGAAAAATCCCCATGTAGAACATTTGGTGGTTTTCTCTTTGGCCCCACAGGAAAATGAAGACAATTTAGACTGTGGTAAGATCTTGTTTCTCTTACCTTCTTGTGGATTTCCAGCATTAGTCTAGAAGACAAAAGTAAAAAGGCATGAAAACAATTTTTTTCCTATTTAATTTTATTTGTAGGTTTGGTTTTTTTTTTCCTTGAAAGAAGTCTCAGGGTGTTAATTCTGATTCCCTGAAAGCATTTTAATTGTTCAAAGAAGACATTTAAACTGGAAATATTAGTTTCTTTGTTGAGCCCTTTTGTGAAAACTTTATGTAATTATCTGTTTTTCTAGATTAAAAATAATAGTCAAAGCAAAGACCTGCAGGAAGGCAAAAGTGACTTTAATTAATATCATGGAATGAACATCTTTCAAAATACCAAGTAGTTTCACGGCTTTTGGAAGATGAACAGTTTAACCGAACAAAGAATTTCCTGAAGGAATTCATTGTCAGTTAAAGCCAGCTTTGTAAGGAAAGCATGCTATTGAAAATGGCTTAACTCCAAGATTTGTGTACAAAACAGAGACAAAAAATACACCACTTTGTCAGTAACAGCTATTTTAAGAAAAAAACAGTAGTACCTAGTTTATACAAATCTTTCTGGATGATCATGTAAATGAATTCTACTTTTTATGAGAGTTTAAAGGAAGATGAGATTTAAATACCTAACCTGTAGGTTTCCTAGAAATGAACTATTTAACAGCTCTTTACTAATGTCTGGATATCAGAAGATATCTGGAACTATTGCAGAGCACCCCCAAACCAGAGTCAGGGATTTCCCAAAGCTTGGAGCCTTCCTTTTCCCTGTGTAGCACAGAAATAGTGACAGTGGCTGTAGTGACACCCCTGCAGAGCCCTTTGGCTGTAGCCTGCTGGGGTGAGTACATACAGGTTTGGAGTGCACTTAGTCACTACTTACTTAGTGCCTATTTGTTTAAAGTGATATTCTTTTGTAAACTTTCCTGGCAGTAAATTCATTATTTGAACTAATTGAGGAGATTAAACATAGAAGGACCATGATACAGCAGTTCACTAATGAAGAATCATGTTAGGGGAAGAGTCGGATCTTCTTTCATGATGAAGTATCAACTTTGTGGATATCAGCTCCCAGAAAACAAACCAGAAGGGACTGCAGGGCTGCTCACCCAGCCAGATATTGACTGAGACCCCAGGGACAAGGAGGACTGAAAAGAGACATGTTGGAGGGAAGTAATAGCATTTGGAAATGGCAGTTCGGGAGATATCTCAGAAGAGATGGATGATGGTCTAAAAGTCTGTCTGAAAACCATCCAGGAGTAGATACATATATCTCTGGCATGGCTGCATGGGCAGAGAAAAGAATTTGTCAAGGTGAAACCAAATTATTTCCTTCCCCCCCAAAATGTTCTCTTTCTTATTGAATAAACAAATATTAATATCTGGATTCAAATACTACATTTAAAATTTGGAATTAATGGGGGTTTCTAAAGTTGTAGAGAGAAAAGAAACCATAAAGCAGAGAAATTTTGCGATTTGTAAATATCATTTTTTCAAGAGATGGGCCAAGAGTCCCTGTGTTTCAAAATAAATTTGGCTTTATTTTAAATTTTCTTCTCTAAAAACTTTGCCAGTAGACCAAAATCAGTGATATTTTCCTTATCTGTGTCCTTGGGGAACCTAGGTTTCCTAAAGAACATAATTCACTTGCAGTACTCCCATGTTCCACTGCAAACTCTTACATTTGATCTTTCCTTGAAGACTACAGGAACCACAGAGGATGCAGAAATACTGCTCACAATGATGAAGCTGAGTCACAGAAAGGTTTCCAGAAACTGGATCACAATTAGCTCTGGGCTTAATAACAGTTAATAAAAATATCAGAATAAATAATTCTTACTGCACGACATTCACTACACAGTTTGCATATGCAGAAAGAAGCAGCTGATAAACAATTCCTTTCTATCTGCTGCAAGGAAAGAGCTTAAATGAGCCCAAAGATATCATTGCTTTCTTGACAAGAGTGCTTCTCCCAGCCTGGTGCTGCTTATTAGGAAGCAAATAGATTCCTCTGTGTCTGAGAACAACAAGTGTGAGCTAGAATATACCAAAATGCCATTCCAAACCTATGTCCCACCTGACCCAGGAGAAGGAATATCTTCTCCAGGTGTTTCCATCAATAGCCATCACCTGGAGGAAATCCCCCAACCAAAGAGATGGAAATGGTCATCTCTGCACAAGTGCTGGCCTGGAAGAAAACCAGCCTATAAGGAGCTTAAGGTGAGCATCCTTTGTCTTGGCCTTTGCTGAGAACAATTTGTGGTACTCTGTGGAGCTGGATAGCAAGGTGTGTGTCACTTGCAGTGCACAAGGAATTGGTGTGGTGGGTTCATTTGACCCCCTTGGGTATGAGCACCATGAGTGACAGCAGAATGTTTGTTTGCTGGGCTCCTGCTTTTACAGGACACTGGTATATTGTGTACATGCCTGGTGTATGTCATCCTCCTGAGTTGTTGCCATAGCTGAATGGAAATGGTAACACCAATGTGTTATTGTCCTTGGCCCAGACTTGATGCAAGTGCTAATGGCCACCTAAATTGTAGAAAAGTAATAAACGGTCCTTGAAATATTACTTTCCTGCTACCCTCAGAGATGGGAAGCTCACTTGCCTACAGCTCTTTGATTAGTGTGCTGTTGAATGCTCAGGTTAAGTTGGGTCTTTGTCAACCTTACTTCAGTCAAATTAAGTCTTCTTAATTTAACTTATATTTTATACAATGGAGGCCTGAAACTTTTGCTGGCCCCTTGCAATCTGTGTGAAACTTGCTGGTGGTAGATAGGACAACTGTGAAGTTAGTTATTTTCTGTGGTGGGGTTTTGATTATTTTTAACCCTTAAACAAAATTAAATTTCAAGAAGAGGATAATATATTCCCCTCTTTACAAAATTTCATTAAGTCCTTTGCCTTCCTGGCCATATCTGCCCAATGCCTTGAAATGCTTTTGCCTATTGGCTTATGTGTGTGCGTGCACATATGCCTGCTGCAAATTTTTGTGTGTGCATATTTATATCTTGGTGGCTGTGTTGCCAAGGAGCTCTGAAAGAAAGCAGAGCTGAGATAAGTTTTAATCCACCTTTCTGTGATAATGTGGCGCAAGTGAAAAAAGCCAGGGGTCTTTCTCTGCTCTAGGTTTGGTAGACTGGGGCCTTTAACAGGCACTGGGGACTTTGCTCTTTCTGTCTCAGGGTTAGTGCTTGGCAGGGGAGAAAGCAAATATCTGGGCAAATGGAAACTGTAGGCCTTTGCTAGAGGAAGACTAAGAAACTGAATGAATGTGTCTGATTGGGCCTGGGCAGACGACAGCTGTCCTGTTATCTGTGCCTTCCATCAAAGTGCTCTGTTTAGTTTTCCTTGTCCCTTTTGGAAAAGGGGTCACAGAGTTGGAGGTGTGTGAGTCCTGCCTGGGATGCTGTTGTTTTCCTGGTTAAGAAGAGGGATGGACATGAAATGATTGTACCATCCCTCAGTAGTTTTTCAGACGTGGAAGTTCCTGTCCTTGTTTTCTGTTGCCCTGGAGGGTCTCTGGACTGTTTGCAGAGGCAGCAGGAATCCAAAATAGGCAATGACTTCCTGGTCCTTTCTTTCAGCACAAAATTTTGTTGCTTTTACTCAAAACAGAGTCCAAATTTTCCCTATCTGGCAGAATGTCCAGGCTGTTGGACCATCCTATAGTTTTTGTGAGGATCATTTCTGCTTCTTAGGAACTCTCAAGTTGAGACAGCCATGCTCCAACTGCAATGCTTGGTGCTTATCCAACACCCTAAAACCAGGTTTGTTTTTGGAGTAGGCATTGTCTTAAGTGTTCTTCACAGTAGAATTCCTGACTTGGCCCCTGCCTTTGTTACTTTGCATAATATAATATGTTTCTTGGTAGCATGGACTTGCAGCGCTGTTTTGCTGATATTATCCTTGTGCAGCAAATAGAAAGAGACAGTTTGACAGACAATCTTGGGGGGATAATTAATTTTTCATTTTGGCAAGTGTTTAAATTAAGTGTGATACTCTTTTTCATCTTCTGGATATTATGAATAATGGGACAAAAGTTCCCATGGTGTAACTGCATTAATGACCTCAAATGAGATGCAAACATATGCATCATCATTTGAAGTTTTGTCATCCATAGGCTTTTCAGGACATTCAGTGCATTCATTTGTTTTCTGGCTTGGCTTTTTTGAGTCTTATTAGACTCTGAAGATAGATCTAGAATATGGAATGCACACTTGGCATCTAAGTTGTAGTGTTGCTGATTGGATGATATGTTCTGTAATTTAATGCTTTTGAATGGATGGATGCCAAAAAAAAGGCAAGGCATCCATACTGGTCACTTTATTCTCTATAAAAATGTAAAGCAAATAGCAAGCACAGGTGACAGTTTTGTTGTAGTAGCTTAGATTAAAAGACATCACTGACTAATTCTGCCACTTTCTGACATTTAGGGTATTTCCTTTTGCAGCCTTTCCTTTCTGCTATTATGACATTTGGGTTGGAATTTTATACCCATGTAGCGTTTGCAACATGTTGAGAATAGTAAAATGGGATCATGGTTCTTGCAATAGCTAAGCTCAAGATGTAATTCATAAGAGGTTAGAGTCTTGTTATTGCTATTAAACTGCAAAGGGCATCCTCTGTGTTGACTCCAGGCTCCAGAAGGCCAGTGTGTCTTTCTTTTCACCTCCTGCTCCAAAATTGCTCTTCCCAGATGCTGCTCTTCCTGCCTCCGTGTCCACATCTGCTTTTGTATCTCCTTTCCTAAGTGCTTTGCTCATTCTTCTGAGCTTCATCTTCTCATCTCCTTTCTCTTCTCTGCTTATTCACCCCTTTGCAGCTGAGTCAGGCTACTCTCATTCTTCTCTGCCAGAACATTATCATGGGAAGCAGAGGGCACAACACAGGCAGCTGCTGTCAGCTCTCCTGTCTGGCTCCACGGAGACCTCAGATAGACAGGAGAAAAGAATAATTGCAACAAGCATTTCACTTGGCCCTTTAGCCCTGGGATGTTCTGTGGAGACAGCCTAATCCAGTTGAATGCAAGAGCTGAGTGAGGTTAGAGCAAGGGACCATCAGGGATCTTTTCAGACAAGCTAATATGTTCCAGCTGAACATTTGTGAGCACTAATTTATTTTTGCAGAGGCTTTGAATATGGGCAGAGGCAGAAAGCACATTCTTGATGAGATGACAAGCTACTTCCCAGATGCTAAGCCTCCACTCTTGAGCACAGGAGACCACAGAGCTCTGCACATGGCAGAGAGCTACCCCTTCACCAACTCTCCCTCACCAAGCTATGGTTAGGGGAGGTCTTACCTGAGGTGAGTGCACTGAAATATTTCAGGATGGCAAGTGAGTCAAGATTGCTAGCAAAGTTAAATTCCTGCTAGAAAGGCAGCCTGTGTGCAGATCCTGATATTGCTTATGAGAGAATAGGAGGAGATTTATTGCCATTTTAAATGCTCTCTGCTTCTTTGTGGTTTCGACAACAGCCCCTTCTCTATCATGTACACTCTTTGGTTCTTCCACTTTTCCCTTTTTGAGGCACCTTTACGATATCTCAAAACAAGTCTCCTGTTTCCCACCTTCAGACACTAAGGAAGTTATGCAACTGCTCTTTGCCCCTTCACAAGACTATGGGGTCACTTGCCTGAGCAGTGCTGGGTTTCCTTTCTCCTGTGACTGATGCACAGCTCTTAGGACATGACCAGATCCTGTCTGGTCATCTCCGAGACCATGCCTGTCCTGCTACTCTCAGGTGAAGCTGTGGTGGTGGTGATTTGATTCCTATCTTGCTAGTACTTCAGACTCTCTTCTCAAGTCTGATACACAAAATTGTCTCTTCATGCTGCTCTACCAGTTGATATGCTCATAAGATGATAGTGAATTTTTGTGGTGGATATCACAGGGTGATGGGTAAAGGTAGTGTTATGTGTGACTTGAGCCGAATTTTTTGCTAACCTTTATGTTGCCTTGGAGATACAATGAGGGGCTGGCAGAATACTATCTTTCCACTTCAGAAGCCCCTGTCTCTGAAAAATGTATCCCTCTGAGGGATTCCCATGGATAGCTAAAGTCTCCATGATCTTTGTAGGGCTGTGAAACTTATTGGTGTTGCTCTACTGTCCAAGTCAAGGATGCTGTGATACTGCAGAGTCAGATCTGGAATCAGGGTCCTCCCTTAGCATCTCTTTCTCCAAATGTGCTTGCTTTGCTCATGGTTTATCGGATGGATTCTAGACCACAAAAACTTTCTAAACAGAACTCCTCAGTGTATGAATATCTTTGTGTTGTGTTATGGGCCTTTTGTAGTGGTGTCTTTGGTACTGATGTTTTTGATTGGTGTTAAGCCTGTTCTGTACCTGTTCATAAGAGAATGCTTTTTCTTTAAATAATTTTCCTCAGGTTCTGACTTAAGTGAGTAGAAATAAATGTGTGCAGAGTCAGCAGGTGTTGTGAGAGGAAGAACAGAGCCTGCAGAATTGCCATAGCTCCACTGGCTTCCTTCAGGCTCGTGTTCTGGTGGTACAAAAAATAAAGATTCATTGAGGGGCAAGGTGTTCAAACCTTAGGAAAACCATAGTGAGAAAGTGGTTTTGTACTGTCATAACTGTATTATGAAGTGAATCAAGTAAAACCTGCATGCTTCAGGAGAGGGCTTTAATGTGAAGTGATACATGCTTTTAGCAGAGTGATTCTCAAGTCCATTCAAGAAGACAAAATGCTCAAATGTGGAAGAATGAAAAATGTAGTGTACATGTGGCTATAGAAAAGGTTTTTGTTGCAGCTGAGTAGTTGTAATAGAGTATCATAAAGCAGAAAACAGAGAAAGTATTACATACTTTAGACCCAGATGGGAGAAGAGTACAATATTTATTAGAGGCTGGACACTGGATCTATTTAGAAAAAAGAGAAAAGCTCTCCTTGGAATTTGACATCTGCCTGGTAGCTGGATCTATTCCTGCTTTAACAGCCCACACAGAGTGACACTCTGCAAACACAACATTGTCACCTGAACAATTCACTCAACAGCTTGCTATGCTGTCAATCACAGCAGACTCATTTCTCTTCTAAAATATTTTTTTATACCCCCTCATTTTTTTTCTTTTGTCTCCAAGTCTTTGTTGATGTTGACAGCTCATCCTTTGGCCATCATTCATCCTGGCTACTGCAAACTTTGGAGAAAATAAAAACCCTGCTCCCCTAATCAGATTAGAGGGCCTGCAAATTGAATTCAGCCCCTCTCAGTGTCCCCTCAGCTGGCTGTCATTAGGAGCAAAGGCTGGCCCTTGGCAGAGGTCCAAACACCAGCTAACTGAATTTGAGATGCTGGAGTCTTGACAGGCCAACGAAGGTAATTGAAGAGCTGTGGGGATCTTGTAAAATTTCAGGCAGTAGGGATTACACTGGGGGATCTTTGGGACCCATCAGTAAAAAGGGACAGATCACTGAAAAGCAGGTCTCCTCATTGTTAAGTCTGACACAGATAAATAGAGGAAAAATACTGAAATGCAAAAATTAGGTTTTCAACTTACTGACTTCTTTGCCCCTTTCTCTGCCTCTGTCTTGACTGAACGCTCAAATCCAGGCATCATTGATTGGCCGTAGCTCAGAAATGTCCGGAGGCCTTAGCCATTCTGTAAACATGCTGAATAAGTAAATGCTGTGTTTGAATAATATTAGTTCTTAAAATATGAAGAATAGAAAAGCAAGACTACAAACTCATGCTCAGATTTATTTTCTGAAGTATCTTATCCTGGAGTCTATTAAGTCTTTGCTCCATATAACTTTGCCTTCCAGTTCAAGTTGTCTTGTTTCAGCTGAGACCAGCTATTTCACAACATAACACCATGTCCTGGTCACTGATGTCTCGCCTACCATCAGAATTTGCTAAATATACCAAGGCAGAGGGGAAACTCTTTTTAGCCAGTGTTCTAGCACTTGTAAGTACTTATCTTGGCAGAAATATTTTGGATTTTATCCCATATAGAAATGTTTTGTGGGGGAAAACATTAATGTTCTGGTCTGTCAATACTTGCAGATTTGGGATGACTTTAGCAAATCATTGCACCAGAGGATAGGCACCACAGATCCATACATATGGTACATACATATAACAGAGTAAGACTAACTTCAAAAGAGAATAGATGCACCTAACTGGACTTCCTTGAGGTGCAGTAGGCAGACCATGGAATAGAATTCCACTGTAAAAATGTCAGGTCTTTCAAAAAGATCTAAACTCTTGCTGAGGCATACAGGTGGATCTCTCCTGGGGACATCAAAGTAGCACAAAACATGCAGATGTCCTCTCTATCTGTGCACCTACCCCTTTCAGAGAGGAGCAAGATGATCCAAACAGCCTGTACCCTCGATCTGTTTGATATTGGTATATTGATTGCATCCTTGATTAGAAGCCCTCATGTTCATGGCTTTTAAAAGTTGCACCCTTCCCTCTGCACCATTACCCAAGAGAAAGAAGTTTTGCAGAAGAAAACCACATTTCAGGGACTCCAGAGCTGACACACTCACAGGACACTTCATCTGTTTCTCAACCCAAGCCCAGCTCTATGCCAGCTACACAATTTTACCTGAGCTACTGGTGCATATTTGGTCTCTCACCATTTAGCATTGTTATCAGCTGCCTCAGCCTCCCATCCATCATTTCAAGTACAATTTAGGAAACCGGAATAACACAACATATATTACAGATAGTCTTGTGCTTCTGTAGACTTGCATAGCCCTAGGGAAGACAAAGGAACTATTCTTATTTAAAAGCAAAAAATAAAATAAATTTCTAAGGTCTTGTTCTCTTCATGCAGTGTTATAAGTAGGACCAGAAGTGTAACCTGCTGCTGAAATTGTTGACCAGAGTCCAACTGCCCATAACTTCACCAGATTATATCCCCTTCCAGTACTAAATGTTTGCTTTGGACTGGTTTAATATGATAATGGGGGATTTAAGAATTTTAGCTCTTCTGATCATTTATGTGGAAGACCACATGATGCCACATGATATTCCCAGTGTGTGCTTCCTCGGGTCTTCCCAAGATTTGTAAGAATTTTTCATTGTTCTTCTACTTATTGCTGCTGCATAGCTGGGCATGTTCCTTGTGAGCTGAATGGGAACTGTGCAAGGTAGCAGAATTAAACACACTGTAACCTGTTCACCACCCATGGCTGATTTAAGGATCACAGGATAGCTGCAGTTTTGGCACTTCCCAACGTGTGAGTGCTTAACTCCATGACCTGCCTTTTATGTCTTTTCCTTTCTATTTTTCACCTTGGGATGTGTAATAATCTTCTGTAGAGAGGAGATGAAAGGAGGAAAGAAACATGCAGGCTTATCACTTGGAGAAGGTAACTCTAAAAACAATTAGAAGAGTGATGCGTGCTCTCTTTCAATAGGGAAAATGACTGGAACATCTCCCTCTATTGTAACACACCTGAATTTTCAGGGAAAGGATTTTTGGTTAAATTTTTATTCTCTTTTAAAATTTAAATTAATTTTCTGTCCAAGTAACTAACAACAAAACCCAGTTTGCTTTCTTTTTTTCTTTTTCTTTTTTTTTTTTTTTTGGGGGGGGGGTGGTGGTGGGTAGGGGGAGGGGTGGGAAGGGCAGGAATACTATGTGTCACAGAGTCTTTGCCATGGGTTTGGGAGGAACATATTTAACATGGTAAGTGCAGAAGCCATATGACCTTAGATACTAGAAATCAACAAGGTACATTTTGGGCAGCTTTTAATGGCTTTTAAAGTCTTCACAGCTTAATCATCTGCCACCAAGAATTTCTGGGTTACATAAGAGCTGAATTCTGCTGAAGATTTACAGTACAGATGCTGATGCTTCTAGATAGTCCCAGGAACTCGTTGGTTCCTCTTCATTCTGATAGATCTGAAATAATTTCAGGATGTTCACAAAGACCTCAGAGTAAGTCCAGGTAATCTCTTCTGTTGAACAACATCCATGTCCTTAACCTTTCCAAGTTTGAAAGTCTGAGATAAAGCATTACGCTGAGTGCTTTTCAATACTTAAATATGAGTATTTTCTCCCGAACAGCAACCTGGAATAATATCCCAGTTTATCACTGGACTTTTATGCATTGCATTTAAAAAAAAAAAAAAAAAAAAAACAACAAAAAACCACAGTTTTTAAAATCCTTTGGTACTCAGACTCCATTGAGAGGCTCCTGATAAACTAAATATGGGTAGAGGACCCTTTTTGCTTGTCCAGCCCAGACTGTGTGACTTCAGACTATCAAACTGATGACCTCCATGCTCCTGATAATGATCCTCCAGATTGCTGCCTTCTGTAGGTCATATTCTCCATCTAGATGAACACATGTAATTCATACTTACTTAGAAAAAAAATATTTCAGTGACTACTATGTTTTATGTAATAGACTGCTATAAAACGGGAAAGTATTACTTGGGAAGATCAGTAATCACAGGATAGTGCAAAAGAGCATTTTTTCCTTTTCTTGAACATCAATATATTTCTCTTCCAGCTTTCTCCATCTACCTACATTTCAGTCTGCAAAGAGCAACAGCCCTCTGTATGATAGGAAACTCTATCTACCCAATCCATTACTACAAAAAACCCTTTGGAAACTGTTGGTCAGCAGTGGCCAAAGTTGAAAAGGGTTCACTGTATGTAAAGGAACTCAGAGGATTGTGGCTTGAGTGGAGTTGCAGTGCCCCTATGGAGCAGGGCTTCAGCTAAGCAGAATGGAAATGTGATACCTAGCAGCTCCCTCAGCCTCTTGGATGATTGACGCATCAACTGGTGCATATTCATCTTGCTTTTTATCTTTGGTCTGGTTGTGATGTTTGAGATCTCTTAGCTCAGGTGAGGTGAGTACAGAGGGTGTGGGGATGTTTGTGCTTCTGATTCTGCTAGTGAAGTTTGTTATTGTCCTGCAGTGCTTTTTCTGTAAAATGTACTTCAAAAGGAGACTTGTCTGGAATCTGCCATGAAACCACTTCAGTGAAAACTACTCTAAAGAAGAAAACAAAAATCACTTCAATGGTCATTCTTGTTTTCTAACCTCTCTTTAAGTTTGCATCTTCTGCTTGCATTTTTCATCTTCTAAAACTTGATGGATACCTTCTCTTACTATACTGCATTTCTAATAAGCATCCTCTCCAAAGTGGCCTTGTGTGTGTTGGCTGTACAGCTGAGAGTGAGGCCTCACTTTGTGTAATGGTTTAATTATAATGTCAATGCGGATTCATTAGCATGACAGCTGTCACTGTAGATGGGTGAGCAGGGAGGCTTTTGGACCCCCTGGGGTCAGGGTAATTGATGTAGTGAACAGAATACTGTATTCACTGAACAATGGGATGGGTTTCCATTCTGACCCGGGAAGGGCAATCAGTGTAAGCAGGGAATCGATAGCAGCTGAATTTTCATCCATGATCAGATTGATTCAACCATGTTAACCTCCATGTGCAGATTATATTCTGCTGGAGCCTGGGTGACTCTAGCACACCCTGAAGCAGGACAGGCAAATGCTGATGCTTTCATTTCTAATATAAATCTTGAACAGACACAAGAGCAGCTGCAGTTCTGCTACACCACTCTGATCAGAGGAAAAGGGGATCTGCCTGAACATCTGGAGGCAGTTCTTTATGTTTGTTTTGCCATCGCTTCCCTAGTTCTTACTCTTCTTGACATTTATTCCACAGTTTGTCTTCCCTTGCCAAGTATGCCTCTGGAAAATGAGCAATATTGTTCTATTAGGTTACGGTGCAGTATTGCTCATTTTCCTTAAAGGAACTTGCCCCATGGAGTAGCACCATATTTGTGCTCCCTTTATGGGAGTCCTGGTAAAAGTCCTGTGATATTTGATACCTACTACAGGTTTCTTTCTCTGCAGGTCCGCCACAGATCTTCTGCTGCTATTTCTCCAAATGGAGTTTATCTCATGCTGACAATTGCTTCCTGTAGCATTTTTTCATCTCATTTTTTTGTCTCTACAATGTTTCTTGTACAGTTGACCAAACATATAGACAAAAGAAATATTGCTGGAAAGTACAAGAGTTAAGAAAAATAAGGTGTTACTGTACAGTTTGTAGGTGCCTTCTGTAATATTTGTAAGGTAACCTGAATACTAAATTCATTCCTCTAAGTGTTGAGCTAGGTAAAAATAAGTTGAAGCAAAGAAACTGAATATATTATACTTACAGGTGGCAATGACACCACTGTTCTGATGTATCTTTTATTTCTTCCTTGACAAGGCAAAAAGTGCTCATTAGTTCTTTCATTGATGAAAATCCATAGTTTCCCATGAAAATATAATATTCTTGTTCGAAATCATACTGAATATAAAAGTTAGCAAATGTATGGCAAGACTTTTAAACTGCTGACAGCCTCCTTTTTCCTCTATAGTCATGGCTCTTCCTGCAGCAGAGAAGCTGCATGCATTTTGGGGAAAAGTATACTCCAGTATGAATGATTCATTGCCATAGCTCTATGCTGCCTCTGCTTACAGTCAAACCTGAGTTTTGGTCTCCTAAGGCTGACCCTTCCACACAAGGCTGATGCTGGGAGAAGCCTGGCCCTTGCTGGACTCTGCCTCCTCCAGTGCTTTGGAGCTCTGGAGGGTTCAAGGCAGCTCAGGGGTTGTATCTGGAACTACAGAACACAGATGATGGGTGTAGGAGAACCTTCCCAAGGGAGAGAGGAAGCTCAGATAGCAGAAGATTCAAATGGGTAATTAACATCAGCATTGGGAGATCTGGCTGAAGTAGGGACTCTGAGGCTCTTTCCACCTGTTCACACTATTCCTGTTTATCTGTATATTAAAGTGCAACTCTTTAAAACAGGAGAAAGGCTGTACAAATTATTTCCATCCCAAAAAAGGGATTATTTGTTGCTTGACAAAAGTCAATGAGAAGGGTCAAAAAAACCCTAAAGCCTCTCCTGCCTTGGGCTGCTTAACTTTTGAGAGGAGGGGAATGAAAATGGATTGTCTGAGATGATCAGATAAATGGGAATATTGTATCCAGAATGACTGTCTCAGTCCAGACTGTCTGATAGGCTGCCCTGGTTCCGTGTTTTGGGGGTGTTTCACTGCATTTACATCAACATTGTCTTTAGCTGCTTAAGATGCTGGCTTTCTAGGCATATGTAATGTGGGTAAACGCTTTTTTTAGTTGGAAGTGTATCATTGGAAGCAGATTTCAGAAAAATTAAATTAATGGACAAGAAAATAGATACTTGCAGTAGCAAGGAAATTATGTGTGGGATTCTAAATTTGAACCAAAACTTGACAAACATGTTTTCCAACACTGGAAAAAGTGACAGGGCAGTTAGTTTGCTTTAGAGTAAGGGAAAGCACTGCAATAAAAGAAGAGCCCTAAGCACACACAGGGGGTGGAGGTGGTTAGAGGCAAACTACTGGACAATTGTAAAAATCCTCTGTTAAAAGGAAGCAGCTTCCTTGATTAAACTGGTCTTGTATAATTCATCAAAAGGACATTTTCTGTGCCTCTTCCACCAAATGTAGCAACCTACTTGGATTTAGCACTGCACATTGGAAACTCATGTTTAAGATAGATACAGTGGATATCAACCTGTACCTAGTTAAGATGTAAAGAAAGAAATTATTAATATTGATAAAGGATAGAGAAAGGAGAAAGTAGGGAGAGGACACAATCATATTGAATCCTGAGGAGACTTGTGTATGCACACACACATGGTGTTGCCTCCATTGGTTGCAAAAGTGCTTTTAAAATAATGAAATTACTTCCATCAGAAGGAGGAGAGAGATTTTTGCGTGATATGGCTTTTGGAGAGGAGGGAGGGGGAGTAGGAAGGTTTGCTTTGCGATTTAAAAATATCTATGGCTGTATTTATACCAGCCAGGGAAGTTGTGTTGCCAAGTCTTTTAAAGCTTACAGAGGAAACGCAACACAAAGCAAGAAAAATATCTGTGGAAGTACTTTAGAATGAGCTCCAGAGGGGAAGAAAAAAAAAGAAAGAAAATTCCAAATGCTGCGTACTGTGTGGTCTTTAGAGGACTACTTTGAGGGAAGGAAGAAGAAAGGCTGTATAAAATACAAATGTACATACGTACGCCTCCTGGCAAACTGGTCTGACGGTTGTGACCAAAAGCAAGAAGCTTTTGAACTTTTCATTTTATTTGTTTCTGAAAAGAAGAAAGAGGCCCTACTATAATAAACATCTTCTTAAGATTCTATTCTGAATAGTGTCAGAATTAAAGAGAGCATGTGCAGCAGGAGGAGATGTTTCATTTGGAGGAGGAAGGGAGAACCCTCCTGTAAAGAATTTCCTATCTGATTAGTGTTGGCTGAGGTAGGTACTAAGAAATCAGGGGACACGTGTAGTGGGTTTGGTGTCAAAAGGCTCAGCCAGAGCCATCATATAAGTAGAGGTCACAGAAGCAGTCCAGACTTGCACCGGGGAGGGCATCAGTCTGGGAAGTGGGGGGGCCCACACAGCCAGGTACGGACCCATACACTCTGTGTGACAGGGGCTGTGCACCATGACAGGGGACAGACCTTCCAACAGCCCTTCTGCCTTTTCCCTCTCCACCAAACCGTGATTCATAACCACTTTCATCTGCTATTTTTGGTACCAGTCCAGGGAACAGTCTGACTATGGTTGTGCAGTGTTGTATTTCTCTGGGTACCCCTGACAGTAGTTGAACGTTTTTAAGAACAACCACGCTCTCAACCAGTCAAGAACAACTGGGCAAGTGAAACTTCTATGCTTCCTAACTAAAACATTTTTTCCTCCATGATAGAATAAAGTACCATTTCTATATAACTAGATGTGCATGCAAAGAATTTTTTATTCTCCTGAGAAACTGCAACAGAAAAATTATTTCTTTAATGACACGTTTGTATATGAATTTACACTTCAGAAAAGAAATAATATCAAGTGAGTTCTTCCCTAGCTTATAACTGTTTATAGACTAGCACCTCTCCTCTCCTCCTCCCTAGCTGACCACAAGAAATAGAGCCTGCCACAGCTGACAGCAAAAACAGCTGCTGCATGTCTGCAATCTCACATTTGGCTCTTGCTGTCCAGGGTTCTGCTGTGCTGCCAATGTGTTGAAGAGTTTAATGTGAGCCTCAGAAGCGTGCCTAGGAGACCAGTCCCATGGACTGAGCACCTTGTTTTGAACGATTCTGTGTTTGAACACTGAATGGAATGTATAGCTGTGATACATTTCTTTCTTGACAAAAGCTCTAAATTCAATGTAGTACATTACTTTTCTTTTACATGAAGTGTGTAGGAAAATGTATTTCCAGTGGTAAGATGGCCTATTTATTTGCCGATGAGAAATAGACAGATAAGGCAGAAATTCTAATTTAAAAAAGGATGTTATTCAAGTAACTAGTGAATAGTGCAAAGAATAAAATTATTTTTTAGTCAGATCTCTTCTGAAAATGAGACTCTTATGTAAGGGATTGATGCAACAACAAAATATGCCATAGTGTTACATCACTATGTTGCAGTCTCTCTGTTTGTGTATGATGCCATACACAAACATATATAACCTCAGAGCTGATGCAGGCTCTGCTTAAAATAAAGCTAAGATCTTCTTTCCTAGAGCCTTTCATTCTTCCTTAAGGGTCCTGTTTTCATTTCCCCCTTTCTCCTGTGACTGTTAGGCATTCTCCCTGAGATCCTGGGGACTGTCAAGAGAAACGATGACATGTCTTCTCTTGCAAGTAGACCAGAAGTCTGCAGTGACAGAGTCAGAGCTGATTGCCTATCTTATCTCAAGTCGCTGGTCTCTAATTCAGGCTTTGACAAACAACTACTAGTCCTGTTTTTTTCTGCAACTACAGGTTAGTGTTTAATGTATTACTTTTCTGGGACTTTGCCTATCAAGAATGAGAAAAAAACTTTTGCCTTTTTTGATACCATCTGGGAAGGGACTCAAATCAAAATTTCAAGTCCAGAGAGCCCAGAAGGTGAGAAGGTGAAGGACAGGGGACACTGTCTGTCACTGAGGTCCTATTTTTCCTGCAGCTGCCCCTGAAGGATGACAGACCACGATTTATCAAATAGTAGATAAATTTCAAATCAAACAGAATTATGTCAAATTGACTAGAGAAATTAATTTTGTCCTTGACCAGTGGTGATCATTTTAAAATGTGTTTATTGAAGTGAGATCCTTGCCAAGAAGGAACCATAATATAAACGAAAGTCTTCCTTTGTCATTAACCAACTTTCCTTCACCACTATATTAGAAAGTTTCAGAGCAGTCCAGTATCAATACCTACCTATCCTCTATGATCCATAGGCCACACCAAAAAATACTGTATGTCTGCAGGACAAAATAACACCTTACCTGAGACATCCAGGCACTTAAGTTCAGTATTTCATCTTTTCTATTACTTTTCTGGATGAGCGAGTTGTTCTTAAACTTGCAAGAGAACTAAGTGTAGCTTGCATGGTGTCATTTTCAGAAATTCATGGCTGTGAATTTAGACTTCTTGGCATAGTCACAGTCTGTCTGCTTAGGCAAAATGGTGTGACTGTACACCTTTTTTGATGGCATCTAGCTCAACCACAGAAGTTGCTATGAAACGACAGGCTGTATGGTCATCTACATACCCATTGCATGAGCCCATGGGCAGCAAGGTTAAATTTGACTCAATCATCTTGTATCTACATCTTACTCAGAAGGAACAATCTGTCTTCAGAAAAAGATGGCGAGAGGAACTGTTGGTGGAGGGTAGAATAACTTTGCATACTAGGAGGTGATCACAGATATTTCCTGCTGCTGGTCCTAGATTGTTTCCTTATGTGGTAGTTCAAAGATGCCATGGAAATGGTAAACTAGCATGAGCAGTCTGGTTAGCGTGATGAGCAAACTTTGCTCTGCATGTTGGTAGAAAGAATTTACTAACAATTCTGGGTGCTGAATCTCAGACATGTGCATCCATGCTGTCATATTCAGCACAGTGTTACAGCAGCCTGCTCTGTCCTGCCTTCAAGAAGTCCAGTCCATGCACCAGTCCATCTCTCACACATGCTGAAGTCAAATGATTTCACTGGAGGGTCTTTTCTGAGAGAGACATAATGATACCAATCTGCTGTCTCCACATTATTACAGTCAGGCATGATCATGAAGTCTAGGATAAAATATTTTCTGTTGAAAGAGATCTTCAGTGATCACTAGCTGCAGTATAATGGCCTGGTAACCTCAGAACTGAATAAGAGTTAAAGCACGTGGCATGATATTTAACATCATGCTAATATTTTTTTTTTTGTATGTGGTTGTAGTTGATATAGAATACTGCAATCAATACACTCCCTAAAAGAAATTCCATTACAGAATGAAAAAGATCATGTTACAAAATTTGAATAGAAAATTTTTGCAATGCAGGTATACCTTTAGCTAAGCAAAGCTCCACCCTGTGTTAGTGCATCACTGTAGGGCAGGAGTGTTTTTGAGGTCTGTCTCCCACATGTCCCCACTTAACATGCTTTGGTTTGTGTTGTGAGGCAGTCCTGGAAGTCACAAACATAGTTTCTGCTGTGTGGACTGGAAGCAGAGGATGTGTGACCAATGTGCTCCAGCTAATGGGTTCCAAGTCTGGGGTAACTGAGCAAGTGCCAGGCTGAAGTACCCCTTCGGCTGAGTGCAGTGTGAAGCTGGGTTCCCTCCACCATTTTCTCAGCTCTGCAAATCCCCTCCTATTGCAGCAGAACTGCTTGCTAGTGCGTACCTGCCCCTCATTTTTCCTAAGATTTTAACTTGTGGCACATGCTGTTTTCACTTGCTTCCTTTTTATTGCTTCAGTAATTTCATGGATTATTGAAACCTGACTACCTCAGTCCACGGGTTGTTTTTGGTTGGTTGGTCTAAGCTTTCAGTGGCTTCTGAGGTTTGGCTGTTTTGTCTCTACCATACTTTTACCAGAAAATGGACATCATCTACAGCTTGTTTTGGAAGTTGATCAATCTGCTGCTTCAGCCATGTTTCAAACACCTCAATAGTTGCTTCTATATTGTAGTATGTGTTAATCAGTCAAGTCTGGTTTCCCTGTCTAGCATGACACTTTTGTCTGCAGGTCTATCACGTGCCCAGCTGTGCAGGAAACTTGCTCAAGGCAAAATCTCTGGTCAGACAAAGCCACAATGTAACTTAATGGTACATTATCTGCTGACTTTTTTTCTGTTGAAGTTTGTGTAGCCTTAAATCTGCTCTTAATAAAGTGCATGAGTCTCACTTCTGATGATGAGGAAAGAGTTTTACCAACAGTCATCACTTCCTCAAAATCTTTCTTGTTATAAAGTCATCCTGCTCTCAGCCCCAAATAAAGTAGGGCCAGCCTTCTATGAAGTACTGACCTACTTCAGAATTCCTACCTGTGTGTGCTGTTGTGGTACGAATAATTAACACTTCACGTGTATATAGTCCTAGCTGTTTTATTTCAAGCCAACAAGCCAAAGTCTATAACATTTGGCTTGAATGCTCTTTTACCAGTGCTGCAGTACATGCAATGTTTTACAAGCATGCTACTAATCAACTTGCACTCTGATTTATGTTTCATTATCAAGAGAGCTGAAACTGTTTACATAATTCACGGGTAAGATACTGATGCTTTCTGTTAGTGAAATAAAAAAAAAAAAAGTAAGATCTATCAGCATGTAATATGACCATAAAATTAAGCACAGCCACAGCACCCCCAACCAGACCAGCTGAATCATTGCAAAAATTCATTTGAAACCAAGCTTTCGCTTCCAATTCTTACAGTACATCAGGGAAACTTTCAACTGCTTCCTGGTAACAATTGCCTTGGCTCCTGATGCACTGATGGGAAGGAGGAGAGGAAGCCTTTGCATTTTCAGTGTTGAGATGAAAGAAACAGACTTCTTGTAAGTGGAATTAGCCTTGAGCATCTTGAGGTGGATTCTCTTGCTGATATAGCACACCATCCTTACCACATGCTGCCATGTGACTGCTGTGCAAAGCACTTTTCACAATGACACCTAATTTTGTGGTTTATGATAGCACCTTACTAAGCTCAGAGAAGCAGCAACTTGTGCCTAAAGCGCAGTAGCAAATATCTCGGCCTTCACAGTGAGCCTAAGCTAACGGGTGACTTGGACAAGGCATCCCTGGAGCAGGAGGATCAGCACTTGTGGCTTCTCTGCTCAACCACTGATGACAGATGCTTGTCACTCAAATGCACGGCAGATAATGTGCTGGGGATGACATCTCTGTTCCTCTTCTGACCCAGCAGCATCCTGGAGGCCGGGTGTATGGTGTCTCCCAGCCCTGTCCACTCTGGCAGGGCTATGAGGAGAGGCTGCCAAGCCCCACTGTGGGATCAGAGAGCTGGGGCGTTTCCCTTCTCCTTCCAGGCCAAATTGTTTGGGTAGTCCCACTCAGATCAAAACTGATTACTGATCAAAACTGCTCTTACTGTCAGTACCCTCAATTGACCTTTTATCTTTGCAATGACCTTATTGGTCAGACAATGCACTGTGCTTACAAAAGGACCTAAGTTAGTTCATGTTTTGGAATACTAGTCTTGATCCAGACCCTAATGGTTAAAGGAGTATTGATATTTTCAGGCCAGAACCTCAAGAAATAGGATTTTAGTAACAGAGTCATCCTCATTGCACTTTTCTTATTCAAAAAACCCCAAACTCTGCAATTTGCTCTGTTCTGTTTACCAGAATATCTAAATGGTTCTTCATGGTCTCAACTGTTATCTTACATATGCTAATACAATACTTATTCAAAGAATTTCACTGGTTCATTCATTAAAATTAAGGATTTTTTTTTTTTTTTTGATGGAGTACAGAAAAGATGAAGTTTGTCTTGGATGCTGAATGTAAGGGACCAAAAATCTGCTGATGTTTTTTATGTTACATTAAACCTTTAAATGAGCTTGGATTGGAGAACGCGGTGCATAGACCATGCATGGAATGAAGACCCTTCTTTTTGCAGCATGATGTCAAGGTGTGTGCACCACTTTAATGACTTGTGCCAATCTTGACAATTGCTCTTCAAATCCCTGCAAGTTAAATAATCAAGAATAGCTCCAAATACATAATGATCTGAGGACAAATTACCTTAGGAATTGCTGTGATCAAGAAATATCAGAGCATGTAACACAGTCAAGAGATGAAGAAAAGTAAATGTGCACCACATGCTTAAATAACTCAGCAGACGATAAGCACCTGATGCAGTTTGAGGTGAAGATCCAGAAAAGTGCTTGACTTTGGTCCTGGGTGTGGAGACCTGGGATCTAGCACTTTGCTATCCAGCTTGGCTGTGGGAGACAAACATAGGTTTTGAAGGTGGGTGCAAGGGTCAACAGGTCACACTCTGTTGCTTCTCATGGTGGAGTCAGTTATTGTGCTGTGAGTGGTGTGGTATAGACTCCTCATCCAGCACAAGAAAAAATCAGGCTGCTGTAGCAACGCAGTCATAGTTCAGGTACTGTACTTGAAGCTAATGAGGCCTGCAGATTTCTAGCCCAAAAAAAATAGCTTCTTCCAGTTCTTGGCCCATTATGATCCTTCTGACTTTACCAGTCCCTGCAGTCCCTTAAGTGATTGTGCTTGTATTTTCCTTCTCTTTTCTCTCAGCTAAAAATGACTTCTAGATATTTTGGCACTTTCTCCTCTATGGTGAGAATTTGGCTGGGGTGTCTCTGGGAATAACTATCAACCACTTGCAAAAGAGCCCAACCTCTCTGAGCCTGCCTGTGAGCCAAAGCTTTTATCAGGGAGTTTAACTCTCTGTAGCTCTGCCATGACTCTTCTCTCTTGTTGCCTCTGCTGAGTTAGATGGTGTGATTTAGGACTGAAGCCTGGGAAGGTCAGGGTGAAGGCATCTTCCCTAAGGGAGGTGGGCAAGGGACAGCCGGGGTTTTCTTCCTCTTCACACACCAAGAGAATGTGCTGGAGAAATACAGTGAGAAGTTTGAAAGGGGAGGGAGTACCTTCTCCTCTGCGTTCCCAGCTTTTGAGGGGGATGTCTGCCACTCTGTTGGGAGTGGCACCTGCCCCTTTTTCCCTGGACTTCAGCTTCCCCCTCCCCAAAACTCATGTTCAAAGTCCTTTGTCCAGTTACACCAAGAAAGCTGTAAATCTGTACCCTTGTTTAGCGTGGCATGTACTCTGCCTCTAATCCAATTTCCCTTCTGTTTGTTCTCTGTACAGCCTCATTTGGCCTGACAGCTATTTAATAAACCTATTTGCTTTTCTTTGACATGAGGCAGAAGTGGTGGGTGTTGAAGAGCCATAAGGCCCTAGTGGACAATGAAACCCTTTCCCACTCAACACTCTTCCAGCTCAGCACAGATAGATTGTGTAGAACTGGGAAATTAACTCATCCTATCCTAAAAAAAAAAAATAAAAAAAAAAAAATTTAAAGAAATAAAAGGAAGGAAAAAGAAGAAAGCATTCACGGGCTGGTCCACAATCAATTCAAGTCCATTTCTTACTCCTAAATGAGAATTCCTCTCTGTGTGTCAGTGAAGATCCACAAGGTTCTATGTTTGAGGACAATTATTTATGCACCTTTGCTTTTGTCACCTATAAGAAAGAAAAAATTCAGAGACAGTGGCATTTACAAACAAAAAAATCTTGCCTGAGGTATGAAGGAACAACATTAATCTGAGTAGTTGAGAGAAACTAGCCTGATAATTTACACACCACAGAGATGTTTTACAAAATATCAAGCTTAGGGACATTTTCATTTGGTTTTCATGTATTGATCCTTTGCTCACCTTTCTCTGTACACTTTCCTCAAACTAATGTCAGTTTCTGGAGCACTGCATCAGGTATCTTTTAGACAAACTCCATTTTCATGCACATCCTATTACAGCTCAGATGGAAGACACACGGACTCTGAGTGGAGAAGATGGTAAAAGACCAATATTTAGATATATAGCTACATACAGGAATGAGAAAGATTTTTCTTTTGATGGAGTTAAAATAGAAAACAAACTTTACAAAAGTTTTAGCTTCCTAGTACTCTGCAAATTAACAAAGAGGTTTTCTTGGTCTTTATCTCTTTTAATAATCTGACTATATACATATACATGTAAAATTCAAATGCCAACCACCGACATTCCAGGGTAGTGGAAAAAGCAAATGTGATTTGGGGTCTGCTTTTCCTTTGGATCTGGAATATTATGTAACTGAAGGACAGATTAGGCAAGTAGAATATTTCCTGCCAATTATTCCAGCTCTTTAATACTGGGCAATTGTTTCTTAAGTGGGTTTCTGTGTTGCTGACTGTAGATTTTCCTTTTGGAGCAGAGCCTTAGTGCACTAGATGCTGTATAGAGAGACAGTGAAAAGAGTTTTTTCCCAAAGAAACAATATAGAACATCCACAAGGAGCCATTAATTTGACTACCCAACCTGAACCTGATTTGTGTTGTAGTCCCAAGCTTGTTAGAAACATCAGGGATGTATGGACTCAGTTATCCTCCTCCTAATTTTGTTTCTTATATATTTCTGATAGGCAATAAGCTAATTAAATATACTTCCCCATATCTCTTTCAACTAACACAGCAGGTCTGGGGGTTTTATGATCTTTCCTTCAAAGACACATTTTCTATGATACCATAGATACGTGCTCAAAGGAGTTCTGTTCTTCTTCAATGGCATTGTCCCCAAATCTTACTTTTTAAAACTATTCTCATTTGTAAGGATTTGAAAAGATACCTGAGAAGTATTCACTTACAAATACACAAACTACTCCAGTATAGCATTTCTCTTTGAAGTTCCTGTCTTGCTTCATTTCTGCTGCAAAGAAGGAAGGTCAGCACCAGCAGGAAGAGGTAGTGCTGCTCCCTGATGTCATGTGGGAGTTATATCAGCTGTGGCAGCACCTATCTGCAGTGAAAGGCCAAGTGGCAAGCTGAAATATGTTAGAGAAAAGACTTGCTGGCAGATTGATAGAGAACGCTGACATATTTCTATAAACCGCAATACAAAGGGAGTTAATCAAGATCAGGAGGAGTGTCCGTCTTCTTGAGAAGTCATTTCCCACCTCAATTAGCTGGCAGTTTAGGCAAACATTGGCAGTGGTTAGCCCCCATCAGTCTGAGTGATGCTTTCTTGAGCAACTCTTATACTCCTGCCTTCACTGAGTCTCTGTGACAATGCTGCCGGCCACCGGCAGACTTTGTCAGCAAGCCAATAAATCTTTATTGACAGCCTTAACTTCACGTTTGGCTCAACTAATGGCCCCTCTTAAAGCAGAGAGAAAGAGGAGGAAATTTCTAGGCTCAGCATGCACTATGTCTATCAGAGGTCTGGCAGAGACAATTTCTTTGTTATAGTGATTGTCACATTTTGCAAGCCCGTGTACATCTCTGTTGCTGGACTGCTCTCTTTTGGGATGTGTTTTTTCTCTCCCCCTGTTTGTTAGCTGGTTTGGTGTTTCCTCTTCTGGAATGACCAATGTCCCAATTCTGCAGTGTAGTCTATGCGAGCTCTTTGAAGAAAAGCAACTTGTACAAAATTATGACAAAAAAATCCTCAAGACTAGTGATTAAGAGGGAAAATGGAGCCTTCAGGCTTGTAAGCTTTAACAAAGGCAGTCAATAAACATCTGGTAGAAAGGGATGATTTCTTTTAACCTTTTTACTGTAGTCTCTGATATTATCCAGAATAGGTTACAGTCCTTTTGTTTTTCACTCTCTGGATTTGGCAGACCTCTGCTTCCAAGCTGGAGTAATACATTTTTCCCCTGTCTTTTCTCCAGTTTTTGGTGTCCCTTGGCATAATGAAATTCTGTGAATTTTCCTTCCTGCCTGACAAACACCCTGTTATTGTTTTGGACCACACTGGAGGACCTTTACAGTGAAAGCTCTCAGGAGTAGTATGCAGTACACTGACAAATAAAGTAATAAGTCTCCAGGCCTAGTTTCCTAGTCTCCTACCTTGCAAAGCGTAAGTTGAGCTTTTTTTTTCCTTACTTTGAGTCACCCTTTGACGTTCCAGGTTTTAGAGAATAATCATAATTTTCCTTTCTTGTCCATTCACAATGAGAATTCCTCTAGCTGTGCTAGGTAAATATTCTGAGTGAATGCTGCTGGTGCACATAAAGATTGAAATGAATGCCAGCAGTGGGCACTGAAACTCATCCACTGACTCACCCATGTAGAAGGGTTGTCTGAATAGCTCTTATCACTCAAGGTAAACTGAGATGCTTTAATAGCCCCAGGTTTAATCCAGGCAGCTATAGCAAGTAACTCATGCAACTAGTTTTTTAATTGATAGATAGTCATCTAATTAGGGACTATAGAATGTATAGGATGCATATATTGACTGAGTATGAACTCAGTCAAAAGCTTCCTCTTTCCTACGCCCTATATTTGGAGCTATTTCATTATCAAGAATAAATCAAGGGTTAGTAAATCTCCCTGATAGAAAATTAGTTTGTATGAAAATACAAGTTTATTCTGGGGAAGGGGTTTGCAGACCTGTTACAGGAGAAGCAGGTGCTGGTCTCTTATCTCTGTGTCATTGCGAAGTGCTGCACAAGGATAACATCCAGGTATTGTGAGGAACAAATGTTTTGCGAATGGAGGTGTAGGAAAAGCACTACTGTGGCTGTGACAGTACATTTGTCCATGTGACATGGATGGCTCTCCAAGGGATGTCCTTGTGCATATGTGTGGCTCCATTGGGTATCTGGGAGTAAAGGGGCAAAAAAAGAGTAAATCTCTTCTGTCCCTCTACATGGTACTTTTTTGTTGCAGACCACAAAACAGGAATGCTGTCTTCTGGTGTTGGACCCTTCTGAATGATGGGTTTATACTTCAGTGCTGAACCTTCTTAGTAGCACCAAGGATGTTTTGGCCAGTGGTCCTGACTGCTGGCAGACAAAGGGGTCATGGACGTGGTCTTGCAGTGAACAACTCAGCCATAATGGTGCCTCATTAATTGCTGCTGCTAAATAGGATTGGGGGCCCAGTTTTCATGCTTGGCTCTTCTGTTCTTCGAACCAAAGTGGTCAGGAGCCACTGCACTGCAATTACTGATGTCACCAAAATAAAAGTTTATCTGAGGGAGAACCAAACCTTGAGTATATTTTTTCTTTGTGAATTCTTGATCATTAGGCCAGGGAATATTCTTCACCCCCAGTACTGAGGTGGTATTTAGCAGATGAAGCATGTATCTTCATCTGATCCTCCACCTGAAGGAAGACAACAAAAAAACCCCAAACTATCTCTGCCTGCCTGGAAAAACAGCTCTCTGCCAATGAGATTAAAATATCACTGGCACTAGACATTAGTCTAAAGCATACTTATTTTCTGACAGCAAAATATTCCCGTTTTGGCCTGGCCTCTCTTATCTCATAGCTTCTCCTCGTTCCAGCCTCAGTGCTTCATTACTGCCAGGAGCATGGCTGCCCTGACTGAGCCATCTCTGTGTCATCCCATCCTGCCTCTCCTCTCTTTTTGGCAGGTCTTGACGCTAATTAGAGATTTTAACGCTTTGCAAAGGAGTGTCAAGGGACTGCAAGGCATCTGGCAAGGGGCAGGGTGAAGCTGCCAGGGCCCTGGTGAATGCCAGCTATGGAGGATGCTGGCAGCTCCCTGACACATCTGTGTGTGGATGGGAGAAGCCCTGTTTGGGTCTGCAAGGCCATGTGGAAACCACATGAAATTTCATATATGCTCCTTTTTCTCTCCCTTTGTGGGCTAGAGGGAGGTGAACTGTGGCTGCCTGTTGCTGCATGGACCAGGTGTGAACACATTTTGGGGTCAGCCTCTGCACATCAACAGGATAAAATTGTCACAATAGTCTGCAGGAGAATCTTGTCTGAGAGGTTTTTGATTTGTGCTAGCAAGAGGTTAGAGATGTCAATGCCTTCATGAAACACTAAAGATGGCAGCACACGGATATCTTCACAATGCAGGCCTCAGACTCCAGAGAGAGTTTGAGCTGGGAATGAAGCTTTTGAAATCCCTTTTTCCCCTTCAGCCATTTCCTCTTTAACATGTTGACCCCAAAACACTGGCAGTGTTCGAAAGGGTTGGCACATCAGTACTCAAACACAAAACTCTCTATTATTTCAAATTTATGCCTTAGAGCAGAAAAGATTCAGCTAAGCCTTTGAAGCATCACGTAGCATTTTTCTCAAATCTCTTTCTTCTGTTGGGAGCCTCTTTGGAGGGAGGCAATAACAAAATAAGATTCACTTGAGTGTTTAGAGGGGCTGATGCAATGTTGCAGTTGTCAGATTTACTCAATGCTGTAAAATTGCCCACTTGATGCATCACCACAGTCCTTCGGAACACCAGATTTATAGTGATTGTGTATGTAATGTCTTAACAGGGTTATCCCAAGGGGAATGTTAAAAAAAAAAAAAATCATGTAATAACTTGAGATGACTCTTGTCATCATCAGAAGTTGAGGGTAAAATGTTTTAACCTGCAAGTGTAAGTCTGCAGTCCTGGAAATCAGTGACCAGTGTAATGTTTGGGTTTGCTTCTAACAATTGCAAGGAAGGGGTCAAACATTGAGAGCAAGTTTGAAAGATGAAGATCCAACAACCTCAGACATCAGCTTAAGCCCCTCCATGGAATATCCTACTGTTATCTACCCTGAATGCTAACATCCAACAACTCGTATTTGCATTTCCCACTGTATCTGGAGAAGCATCCTGGAGAGCAAGGGATGAGGCTGCTCTGTCCTAGAGCTTCTTCCCAGTGAAGTGATGCCATTCTGCTCTGTATCACCCTTACTTTGGTGCCTGACCCAAAAAGAGTCACTTGAAATGTAGAAAAAGGTGAATTCTGCAAGAACCCCGTTCCTCTGAGAGGGTTGAAAAAGTTTTATTGCTTGGTTTAACCGAGGCTTTTGCTATCAGCTGGCATAACTTGCAGCCTTTTCCTGCCTGGCAGTTGTAGACAGGGAACTGCTGATAGCTTGTCTGAAATCTGTTTTTTGCTCTGAGTTGATTCCAGAGCTACCTTGTCTGGCGAGCTCTGGGAGATTTATATATTTAAAAACAGGTGGGGGTGGGAAGAAAAAAGTCTGGCCTAACCTCAGAGTCCTATGGGACTGCAAGAGGAAGCAAACTAGAACCCATTTTCCTATTTCTTCCTTGGCCTTATCCGAGAACAGCCAGCCTATCTGTAAGTGGCAACCGTGGAAAATGTGCTCTGGCCACTTGGTGTGAAAGATAGGCAAGACTCCTAAAAAATCTTCTCCGCAGCTTATCACCTTTCTGCTGGCTCCACAGCAAACTAGTGCCCCGGTGCAGAAGGAAACTGGCTGTCTGTAAGGCTGGACAGGGCCTCATCAACAACTGATAAGCTCCCTTGTGAACATTCAGGCTCTTCAGGGTTTACTGTCCTTTCAAATACCACAGAAGCTCTAGCTGGGCAGATTCATACACATACACATGTACATCAGTGCAATTGGTATTTAAAGCCAAGCATCTGGCTCTCCCTCACTCTTTTTGCTGTTTTGGGGATGCTGTATCATTTGGATATAAGTGTAATAGGCCTGCTCATTAGCATGTTTAATAAAGCTGGATAGAGCTATTTAAAGATAATTCCCTTACCACTTCCCTGGCTGCAGTGGAAAACTGTGACAATTCATCTTGCCACTAAAATAGTATCAGGAATAGAAGAACTGAGGGAGTTCCCATTGTGTTTTTGGGAAAGAAAATGTACACAATAAAATTTATGCCTGGAAGTTGTTCAGGTCTAGGTTATTTTAAACTGGGCCAGGGAATGTGTAACAAGCCACTGTTCAAGTTTCATTTTCTGTTGTGATTTCAGTAAAAACAGAAAAGTAGTAAAAACAAAACATTCCTCTTCCATGGAACAAACCTGCCCAGTTTGAGGAAAGCAATTATATAACCAGCTGACTAAAATTAAAATAGGCTACTATGTGAAAGGAACAGAGGGCTGCAAGGAGACAGTAAAAAAGGGATCCCATATAATGAAGTTCTCCTTTATATTTTGAAGAGTAATTCTGTAAGAGAAGGCTTGATTTGGTGGTCATGCAGAAGCTTCAAGTGAGGTAAAAAGCAGTTCCGTTGCTTTGACAACACTTTAAATTCCCAATCTTTGGAGTTACCACTTTCAAACCAAAGTTCTCTTCATGGTAAAGGCTTGCATGGACGGGACACTTAGTGGACAAGTTTAACCACTGCTCCTGTAGAAAACTGCCACAGACTGGAGCAAGGTGAGCAAGAGGGACGGATGTCTCTGGGGCAGTCTGCTGAAAGCACTTCAACTCGATTGCTTTAAAAGAGTTAATGCACAATGGATCTAATCTCACCAATACCCAGAGCCTCAGGGTTTCTCTCTGTCACTTGGCTGGGAATTGTTTAGATCAATATAACTTATAAATCTGAATAGCTAACAATTAAACCAACTCAGTTCAATAAACAAGTAAACAAAGACACAGTGAAACACATCCGTTCCCCATAGGGCATTTTCGATGTTAGACTGCCATTGCGACTGCAATCAGACCTCAGAAGCCTGATGTACTCAGATCCAGAAAATCCTGGCTGGGATAGCCAGGTATACGACTTTGTACTGAAATAAAGGTATTTCTGTACTTGAGAGACTATAAACACTGTGCATGATTAGTTGTCAATGAACAGAACAAAAACATGGAAAAGGGGAAGAGAAGATCATTAGGTCTTCGGCAAAGTTTAGTGTCAAAGAGGACAGTGTTTGCATAGCAAAACAGCACTGTAAAGGAAAAAACAAGGAATTGGTTGTGAGGGCTGGTATGGCATTGCCAACACTCCTTGTATGGCTCTGATTAAGTAAAGCATGTGTTGATAGTTTCCTGGATTTTGTTTTTTGTTTAAAATCCACCAGCAAAAGAGATTAAAATATAAATGGCAATGTAGTTATCCAATAGGACATGTACTAAAGAAGCAGGAGGAAACACTGTAATCACTGGATGAAATGGGTCTGAAGCTGTACAATTAGGGTAAAACTGCTGTTACTGTGCCCCACAAAACTCTTGCTCTTAGAAAGATGGTGAAATTTTAATTATAATTAAAATTTAATTTGTCCATGTTTTCACCATAACAGAATCTAACATATTTCTATATATATATGTATGGAATGCTTTCACAAGAATAAGGAGATTGAAGTAGGAATAGGAAGCTTAAGCTGAAGGGACTGGATGTGTCCATCTGTATTATGCACAAGAGGAATATAATGTATTGACATTACAAATTAGGTTAGTTGGTCTTAACAGGTGGTCTTTTCAGACTTTTAGAAAGAGTTGGACTGTTTTGGCTGTATAAAGAAGTAGAATAACACCTGTAGCTGTGTAAGCATGTTGTGTTTTTTATACACCGGGGTCTTTTTTACTTAACACAAGATCTTTCTAATTCTCGGGGTCTACAGGTGCTTCTGTATCACATTAATGCAAAATATCGTCATACCGAACATCCTTATTTTACCTGGGACTTTATAGGCTTTATTCAGAAAAAGGCACAACATCCTAGCATGCACTCGTTACTTCAGATGACAAAATTAGTCATACAGTGGCATCAGTGATGGGAAAAATATAAATTGAATGAGGGTAGAACAAGAAATCCCTTTTAATCCCATGTTAAATAATCACCATACATAAATTTTCTAGCTGCCAAAGGATCAAAAGTTGGTCCTTGTCTCCATGATTTCAATAGTGCATTTGTTTTCCTTGGTCACCACAAAAACTACCTGATGGGATCTGTTACCCGTTGTATTACCTGGTGGTGGGAGCTTGGATTCAGCCCCTTCAGACTTACATTAAGTTGGAGTCTCACCAGAAACCTCTGGGAAAACATTGGGAAAAAGACACAGTCTGTGTTTGAGGGTTGTAAAGCTGGAGTGCTCTGTATTGCAGAGTCTTGGTGGATACTCGTTGGCAAGCACTGTTTCCTAAAAATGTGTGGTCCCTCCATCCTCCTGGGACATGGGAAAATCTCTCCTGACAAACCTCCCATGGTTCCAGCCCCTGCTGAGTGAGGGAGCTGCTCACCCCACAATGCACGCTGTACACACCATGTGGGAACACGGTCGTGCTGTGGGGAAATGCAGGCAGGAAAATGGGTTTGGATTTTCACTGCCATAGCTGTATTTGCCTCCCCCCAGGACTCTGCTAATTATTTCATGTGCATGGCCATGTGCAATTCTTCAGCAAGTGTTTTGCTGGTTTTAATGCTAGAGGAATTACATGGTGTTTTTCAGGTCATCTTTTTCTCTTTCTCCCTGTTGTAAAAAGCTCTGGCTTTACATCTCTGCTTGTTTTTCTCCCATGCATTCCCTACCTGGCATCTCTGTGGTCTACTTCATATTTAACAATAAGGTAATTTAGGCTGCCAGGCAGCTTTGAGATCCCTTGTTAATACATTTATTTAGAGCTTCTTGCAGATGTAGGGAAGCATATTGCTATTCAATATAAATATAAAGAGACGCCTCCGACTCACTCTCAGACACAGCCCCATAAAATCAATTCCTGTGATGATTTTTAGGGGCAGTGAATTTCAAGGGCAAAGCGCATTGGCTATGGATGTTTTGGATGAGCATGGAAAGCAAGCTGAACTGTTGTGTTTGGTCCAACTGCTGGGAGGATAGCTGGCCCTCTAGTGATCTACTGCCCCACAGGGAGAGCAGGGCTCTCTAAACTAAAGAAGAAAAGGAGGAAAAAACAAATTTCAGCATTGCAAACTCCCCCTTCCCCATTCATTTTCCCCTCAGTTAGGCAACAGTATGGGGAGAAGCTGTGAATTTGTCTTCAGGCTGCCAAACTACTCCACTTCTCCCTTTGGACCAGTTACAACATTTATGAAGGCTGGAGTTTTATAGAAGAAAACTGTCCTGCTTCTTTAATGAGAGTGATCACTATGTCTGCTGCTTTTTAAGAAGACAATAACTTATTATGTTAAGCCTGTGGGATGCTTTTCTGTCTAGGGAGATGTTGTACACTGCAGACATCTGACTGGTTTCTGTGGTGTCCTGCCTGGTGTCAGGAATGATGGGGATCTGCTGTTCCAGGGAGAAAAGCACTGCTGAAACCGGACAGATCTGTCAGCATAGAAACCCTGTAAAGCAGAGCTTTAACCAGAGTCCACCAAGCAGTCCCACTGGTTTTAATCACACTCAGAGGACTTTATCTAACATTCTTTGAAGCAGATGACTCTTCCTACTTAAATGAATTCATGCATAGTTGTATTTGTGTGAGAGTAACACAGGCCTACAGGATATAAAGAGAAACAAAAGGTCACAGAGATCTCTGTTACCCCTCAAAAGCAGATGTAGTAATAGGAATAAGTAATATCTAAACTGTATTAGGAGCAGGGTCTATCCTTTCCTCTGTGTCTGCACACACCCTCTTGTAATGAGTGGCATGAGTCAGTGCTCTGCTGGGGGTGTCAGGACTTTGAGTAGCAAGAACCAAGGGTCTGTATTCTACTCTTCTTCATTGCTTCTCTGTTTTCCCACCAGCCATGTCAAGAGGAACTCAAGGGCATTGATTGCTGGGTATATTCCATTTTCATTGTTATGGAAATGTGATTACATGCTGGAGTGTTTAAGGTTGTTTGGTGTCACTGCTTCATTTCTCCAGACGAAATGTGGAATCCTTGAAAGAACAGGACAAAATGTTGGAGGGGATTCAGAGAGGCCAAGTGACCCTCAGGTCTTGGCAGACCTTTTCCCTGGGGTACAAGAGGTCATTGCAGTATTTTACTGCTGCTTGGCTCAGTTTTAGCACACTCTGTATGATTTTCTTATGTAGAGTAATGCCAGTGAAAGGTAATGGCTCATTTTTCAATGTTTCACCATAGACAGAGTCCAGTGAAAATAAGCCTGATAATGGACAGTGGGAAAGTAATTGGTCAAGGTGGATGGCGAACCAATTTTTTTGGCATCATTTCAAGAGGTTTGTGCCTTCACAGAGGAGGACATGATCTTAGGAGTACTGCATCATAGACCTGGCTGAGCATGAGCATATGACCTCTGTGCTTACTGGCCCAGGCCCACTGGGGTGAAGGTATCTATTCATCAAACGTGGGTTGAGCTACCTGCAGCCAAACTGCAGTGACTTGCTCCTCACTTAAGTACCTATGGCTCTTGGAAAGAAGATGCAGCCTAGGAATAGAATATCAGTGGAGATGCAGAGCAAGTCAGCGACCTCATGCACAGGGTAAGTGACCAAATGTACAGCATACTAAGAGATTTATGGAAGTCCAACATTTTACTCCAGCTGCTGCCACTCTCCTGCCACAGTCCTGTGAGAAATTCAGCTGTTCCCTCCCTCTTCCCATTCTTCCTCCCTTTTTTTTTTTTTTTTCTCATTCAGAGCAAGAGGCCAGAACCAGAATAAACAAGTCTTGACCTTACCAGTGCTAATAATAATAACAGAAATGATAGGTCAGGCCAGCTGACACCATACCTGATTTAAAGTAGGTGTGGAGTTTTTGTATATGGGAGTTGGACTGGGAGAGGTATCCTCCCTTAAGGATATGTCTTTTTAAAATACCTGGTGCTAGAAGGAATGTGGTGTGCTCTGAAGGCAACATGCTTTGGCTGCTCTAAAGCATTTTTATGAGGCCTGGGATAAATCAGCTCTGGAAAGTATGAGTTAGCAGTAATCAGAAGGGAGAGGGAGTTTTATCGAGGATGTGGGAATCACAGACAGCAGTCTTACTAATGCAGCAGTAATGTGCCAAAGGAGATTTCTGTGGGTCTTACAGCAGTGGTGCTTTGCTCCCTCTGCAGAGGAAAGGCAGCATGTGGCCCTGGCACCATCAGGGCTTTATGGAAGGGCTGGAGCTGCCTGTTCCTGGCACCTGCCTCATTGAGGAGGAGGGTTCTTCTGGCTTTGGTTGAAGACTGTGGGGCCGATGCACTGAATTCAGTGGGTTCATTCCTGGAAGAGTCAATGGGGGCAGTAGCAAAGGTCAAACAGCAGTAAGGAGGAAGGAGGGACAGCAGGAGGAAGGGAGTGGTGGCACTTGTCCAAATTCCAACTCTAAAATCAGCTGCATTCACACAAACCCCCAAATTGTTTTGTTCTTAGTATATTGTGTGAATATTTAAGATATAATAATGGTGTATTGGCTCTGTTGAAATATTGAGTACCAGGGATGAAAAATTTGGTGTATACAAGGCACTTTGATTTATGTTTTTGAAGATGTATGGGTGCTTCCCAGCCAAGGAAAATCCAGTCTCTTTGAGGCATCTTGTCCCTCTTGTGTCATGGAATACACATTGGTTGCACTGTTAGGAGGGCATGGCTGATGATGAGGGTGCTTTCTGCAGAGAGGAGAGACCTGTCTGGTGGTGTCTGCATTAGTGTCTGTTAATGTCTGATGTGCCAGCTTTTACTGAGAGAGCAAGAGTTTCCCTTCTAGAGTAGTCCAGGCCTTGATGGACTACTTGATGGACTATCCCTTGATGCTAGGGATTGCAGTCTAGCTTACCACCCATGCCACTCTCCCACTGCCCATGGAGGGGTCCAGCAGGGACTGCTGGCCCTTGAGCTCCCACTTCCCTGGGCTTCCTCCTTCTGCAAATTTCTCATAGAAGTTTACTCTCTGAACTGGCAGTTCCTGGTGCCTGAAGTTTGAGTGGTCTGGGTCATCTTGCCCTACAAATCCCTGAAAGTTAGTGGATTCAGAAATGTATGCACCTAGGAAATGTAAAAGAGCTTCAGCTGCAGCCCTGAAATCCAAGTGAAGGCCCCCACGTGCATTTGTAGCCAGCCATGCTAAAATGCAGCCTGAGAAACAGGGTGATTACATATTCGGGGAGCTATCAGGGAAAGCAAGCTGTGAATATAATGTTTGGAAAACACTCCAGGATGAAAGACATGCTGCAGATTAGGTATCTAATCAATCTTTGTTTCTACACTGAGTCTATCATCTCAGGCCCCATTTTTTTACAAGCTGAAAGATCAATGCATGCTTCAGGTAAATCCCCAGCCTCTTTGCTATAACCCTATGGAATTTAATTTTATTTCCTTACTTGTTAGTGGCAAGCAAAGCCACATTAATTCTATGTACATGATGCTGAACCAGATTCCTGTTGAGATAAACCCCTGTGGTTTCAGTGATGCATGCCAGCTGAGGATTTGGTCTGCCATTTAGCAAGTTTTTATGTGAAAGTATTATTTGGAAACATCCTTTGATTTTTCCCCTGGTGCTGAGCATATTACATAGCAAGAGTTATCTGAAGATTACAGTTGAAGTCAGGATTTTTGTGCAATGCTTACAGCTGTCCTATTTCTTGTGCAGTATAAAATGCATCTGCATCATTTTAGGTTTGGAGCAAATGTAGGGTTTATTGGAAAACATTGTCCATGCTGGAGGGGAGGCCACTGGGGACAAGGAGATTTCTGCTCATGCAATGATTTTGATATGTGAGAATTACAATTCTATCACTTTTGGCGAGCATGACTCTGACGGGCCGTGACTGGAACTGGAACATGATAATTGTAAGGAAAAGGCCTGGAACCCAACAAAATACAGGCAGGAGTGACAGGCAGCCATATGGGATAGGGAGAGATGGGGATAGAGACACACTCCCTGCCAGTATGTGAGATTTAAGAGAAGAGTTGATAATTTGGCTGCAGCTCCACCACTCAGGGCTGCCAGAGTCAGAATGAATGGCAAAATCAACATCTTAGCATGTGCATGTATCTCCCTGGCCTGGAAAAAGCCCACCAGGGATTTACATTTAAGTGAAATTAATACAATTTTTTGAACATACAAACTGTGGAGCACAAATAACATCTTAAGGTGTAAGAGCAGTTGCTTTTACTCAGTAGCCATCTCTCATGTAAAATGACTGAAGAATAAAGGTAAGTGACTGGTACTAGTCATGCAGCATCACCTTACCCCTTTCAAAGTCCTCTGGTTTTGGTTCCTTTGGCTTTTAAAGAACACATTTTAAGATCTTTCTTGCTAAAGACCCACAAATTACTTAAGCAAGGTCACATGAATGTGGTTCTTTGCATGTTAAAGCGGTTGCAAAATAAGTATCTTCAGACCATAAATATGTAAGTTCAGGCTCATCTTGTCTGAATCTTAGACCACACAAGACCTAGGTCATGCTGTAAAACTACCAACATTTACATATTTAATAGGCAGTCAGTAGCCACAAAGAGTAAGTGGGATAACTTAAACCAGTGAGACAAACATCAGGCTCAGTCAAAATAAAGAATGAACTTCTACAAGGCTCTGTCAGTGAAATATTCAAGGACAGAACAGAATTAAAATCTGTTCTAAGATGAAAGCTGATGCTCTCTTCTTCTGGAATTGCAAACTTTACTACTAAAAGAAGTTTTGGAAGGCATTTATCACACTACCTTCTGCTTGCCAGCATTATACATTGCTAACAAAGTATATATGAGACGGACTAAACTTTGAAGGAGTTGTAAGCAAATAAGGAATTTAAATTGAATGTGGATTTTTCTTGTTTGATTCAGTGGCAGTACATATTTGACCTGGCAGTTCAGCATCTTTGTCTGTGGGTTGAAGTAAAACCATAATCTGGAGATAAGGCAAAGTCTACCTGAATGGTTAAAGTCAGGATGACTACACCGTAATATAAACTGGTTTGAATGACTTGGTAATCGTAGCTCTGTGAAATGAAGTGGTACAGTTAAAATACCAGTTTGTATGCCTTAGAACAGAAAATACAGCCCTCATCTAAAAGAAAGGAGGCTATATTCTTATGACCAAGAGGCTATGCTGGCTATATTGGACCAGAAGAAAAGCAGGGGATTGCAGCACAATACTCCAGTTCTCTTTGTAGTAATGGTTACATGAATAAAGATGTTGTTGAGCTCTGCCTGTGGCTGGAACTGGTGAGAACGATGCTGGAATACTGCAGTTTCAGCAAGTTCTGCTTGTGAGGTATATATCCAGAGAGCACTGAAACAGCTATAAAACAGAACCAAAGGTTGGAGAGAAATCACTGAGATAGAGCTTCTTATGTGTGTTTACCCTCCATAAATGTCCTTCAGAGAGGCATCTTCATAGGAAGAGAAAGCTGAACACCAAAGAGCTTTACAGTCCAGTGAAGCAAAAAATAACCTAAATCTGTGGCTGGAAGATGAAGGTAGACAAATTAAGCTGAAAATAACACACATTTTTTTAGAGTGAGTCTGGAATACACTAGTGGTGTAGGGTGGATTCTCTGGCTCCTAAAGTCTTCACATCCAGATGGATGCCTTTCTGGAGATAGTCTTTAGCAAAACACGATTTATTGGACTTGAGGCAAAGGTAACTTGGTGAAATGTAATGACCTGTGATATATAGCAGGTCAGGCTGGATAACAGAGTGGTCCCTCCTAGCTTGGAGCATTACAAATCTATGAACACTTATACTTTAAGAAATCATGACAGCAAGCTGTAATATTTTTCTCTGCTGAGATTTCTCCAAAGCTCCTAAATAAATCATTACATACAAAACTTGCTAACCAGCATTGATTTTTTTTTTTTTTTTTTAGCTGTGTCATGGATTTTTTAATCTTGTTTTTGGAAGAATGGCTTAATAGATTTTCTTTTCTAAGTACAGTTAGGAGGCTCTTACTAAGCCTTTCCAAGAATAAGGAGAAATCCTATATTGTACCTGAGGCCTCACCAAGCTATATATCTTCATTGTGTTTGGCTTTTCAAAACCTTTCCCACAGCAATTTTTACTTTCCATGTGCCCTGATATGAGCTTTAACACCAACTCTACCATGCTGCTGATTACTCATCCCCTATCACAAAATTTATACAAAATATAAGGTTTTGACAAAGCAGGCCGATACAAGAACCTTTTTTTCATAAGACGGAGCTGTTAATCTACACACTTCTCACAACAGGAGCTGGCTTCAGGAATTGTCCTTCATGTGTTTTACTTCCTCGTTTGAAGGGAATAGTTTTGCATCATCAATAAAGGAGTCTCAGAAGCAGCTCTTTACGCAGCCTCTCCTTGGAAGATTCTGCAGGGAAGGGAGGCTGGGTTTAACTTATGACAGTATTTGAGTCCCTTGTTGAGGAAGCAAGTACTTCACTTTAAACAGGTGCTGAAGTCCATCAATGCAAAATAAATAAATTATCTGTGGAAACATTGCAGCATATACTTAAACATAGCCCTGTGCTGCCAGTTCTAATGAGTTACAGCTTCAGTCTGTGGAAGCACTCGAGACTCTTACACAGGTCTTTGAAGGAGAGCACTCCTTCAAAGTGCAGGAGAAGTCCCTTGACTTTAATGGGATGATTTGTGTACTCAAAGCCATGCACATCCTATGTGTAGAACTGGGATAAAGTGCTCTGGAAAGTAAAAGGTAACAAACTGGGAGAGTGTGGAGAGCACACACCACCTAATTTGGCAGTTAGTCACAACAAATAGATCCACAGGTCTTGGGAAGGATGGAAGGATGTAAGGTCTTCAGGCATGATTTTCTTTGGGGAAGGTTGGAGGCATTTTTAGAAGTGGACAAAAAAGAATATCATCTCAAATTTAAACACTTCCCAGCAGTTTGGGAATAAATAAAAACCTGAATCTTAACCTGGTGCAACTAAAAGGAGTTTGCCTGAGATGTTCTATCATCTAACTGTGAGCAGGGAATGAGCTGTCTCTTAACTCCTTCATCGATGGATTGATGTTTGGTTTGTTGCTAAAGAGACAACCAATTCAATTCTTGTAATTCTTCCCTTGTTTCTCCCCTTTCAATCCTATACTTAATGCAAATTTTTAAAAAGAAAAAAAAATGTAAAAGAAAGTTTAGCTTTGTTTCCTTTACTTTTTTTCTTTTTTTTTTTCAGAGGTTATTACTCCTAACAGTGCCTTAACATAATCTCACAGCTGACTGAACACTACCCTCTGACCTTTCTTTCCTTGAGGACAAACTCAGGTTTAATTGACTTTTGTGCCTGTGAGCTCTGCTGAGGAGCGATCAGCAGTGGCTTAGCTAATTAGTATTTAAATGTTCACTAATGTTCCAATGGATTTGTCAATTACAATCTTATTAAAAATTGATGCTAAGATTTCATTTTTTTTTAAAGCAGCAATGTCAGAGCTGATTCAATTTCCCCAGAGGATTAAAGAAAAAATCAAATCTGCTGTTATGATCTTCTCAATCATACTAGAATGCAAGGAAAATACTTTGAATTTTAAATGGCCCATATGTTTCTCAACGTGCAAATATGTTCAATTCTTGTTGCTGGGTTGAAAAGTTTGAGGATGCACAAGCTCTCATTAGGACAATTTGAAAATATTCACACTTTAATTAGATGTGTTGATGTTCTACTCTCCCAACAAAGCCTTTGTAGTTTGAAATACTAGAAGAATTTTCCAGACAATTTTAATACATGACATTAGAACAACTCCACTGGTAATAAAGAATATCAATCTCTTTAGAATTGCTCATGGTGTACATGATACACATTTCATCCAGTGCACTGGGTGTGATCTGTAACGGTTTTTAGCCAAAGAGTTTCAATTTCAAATTAAATCCACAGTTTATGCAGTAAATTATGAAAGCAGCTTCTAGCTGTGGAAAATCTTTAACTGATCAAAACAGAGGCACCTTGTTAAGAGCTGAAAGCTTTCTTCTGACCTGGTGAATGAGGGAAGATAATATAGCAACTTGCTTAAAACCAACCTTCTTTCTACCCCTTTCCACTAATTTATTTCAGCACACAGAGCAAGTACGCAAATATATTAGATTTGGATCAAAGTTTGAAATTTGGTGCCTTAAAGACAGTCTTTAAAGAGATTTCAGAAACCATCTATATAACCAAAATTTTCTTGATTTGACTATTGTTTTTTTACCAAAGACGTCAAGGTATTACAACAACCCAGTAGGTTTGGTGTCTTAGGGGTTTCAGCCACTTAGGGGTAACAGACCACCTGCAAACGAAGCCAGTTTATTTGAAAATGTAACTGAATGCAACTGAGCATTTGGAAAATTTTCATGCACATTAAATATTCAAGAATACTGGCATGATGGGGAAGCCCAAGTTCATTGACCTTCCATAACAGCTCTAATTTGAGCAGCAAGAATGTATGATTATTTTGGGGTGGGATTTTTGCACCCATGATTTAAAAAGGAATTAATCTATATTAACACAATATTACTTTTGTTTCCTATCTAGTGAACAACTAAGAAAAGAGGCTTTGGACTGAACGAGTGAAGAGAGTGCTTGTAGGTTTATCTGAAAAAAGTTACATTTCATTTTCAAATGCTTTGTTTAAACTTAAGAAAACAACAGGCAATCCAAAGTTTTAGAACAGCGCACAGTGCTCTTAGTGTTCTTTTTTCTAAAGCACTTAGGAACTAATACCAGCCTCAGAATTGTTGTAATTTACCCATCTGCTTTTCTTCTGATATTTTTCCTTGATGAACCCTTTTTCTGAGAACCTGTATCTCTTCTGGAAAGGGGTTGTAAATTCATGATTTCCAGTCATCTCTACCACCCCTAAATCTGATGCCATGGTGCAGACACCTCGACTCATTTGGGTCCTAAGGGTCAGTAGGTAGTTTTCCAACAAATCTTTTTTTTGGACCTCTCATTAAAATAGATGTGTTTTCACTTAATATTAGGGGAAATTCTTGGACTACAGCAAAGGAAGTAGGAATCACATGAGCTCCTCTTCTCACATCTAAGCAACAGCATTATCTCCTTCTGTCTCTTCTCCCACCCACTGCCTTTTGGGTGTCCTCTTCCCCCACTCCTCTTTCCCCCTATCTCGTGGCCTCCTTCAGGAAGGGCAGCATGCTCAGGTCCAGGGGATGCATCAGCAGGGGTGTCAGCAGCAGATGGTGGGTGCAGACCTGGGCAGACCCAACCCTGCATTACTAAAACTCTTTGCGGTCCCTGACTGTAAAGATATTAGGCTGTGTCCTTGCTAAAACATCCCCCTGCAACCCAAGAGCCATTAGTTACAGTTATCAGGGAAAGAGTTTTGGTGCTGAGTTTGAGATATTGAACTGGAGACACGGGGTGAGCAAATTCACCTCTGCATCCTACAGGGCTGTCTGGAATCAAAAGGTCCCAGCCCTTCTGCTGGAAAGTGGATGTCTGAGGTAGTCCCAGGACATTACCCTGCCTCCCCCAAGCCCTGATACCGTGGGTGTTAGAAAAAAGCCTTGATAGGGGGAAACATAAACAGATAAAGACATCTGGGGACTGTAGCAAACAACTGTGTTCTGGCACCACGAGCCAAACCGCAGCCTTGACACCGCCAGGAAGACACTTGCTGGGAGGAACCCAAAGGGGGTGAGGAGCAGTGGCAGCACTTAGCAGCCCAACGAGGTTTTGGGGAGGGAGAGAACACCAACACCAGGTTGTGGCTCCAATCAGAGTCATCAAAGGGACACGATCCATGCCCAAATTCACATGCCACTTCTTGATACTGTGAGTATCAGAGAGCCCAAATCACTGCTACCACATCCCTGCAGTAGCTGTGGGGTTGGTGGGATGTCACATTGCACCCGGAGCCTGTTGCTGGCAGGGGAGAGATGGTAGGATAAAGCAGGGGATCCTGATCCCCTGCCAGAAACACATCTCAGCTTATCAAGGCACCATATGGTATGGCAAATATGGTGTCAGTTGATGGGGAGAAACTCTGTGTGGCCAAAGTGGAAATAAATGGAAATGGAACAATTACCTGTAGCAAACTGACATCCCTTGAGAACAGGTAAGAAAGAAGGGACCAGACTGATTTTGACTTTTTAATCCTTCTGTAAATGCATTTCCTGACAGTAGCAGGGTATGTAATGTCTGTCTCTACTTGATTGGCATATTTGTTTTGCTCATTTCTTTATGAAATAATACATACTCATTGTAATTCCTTTTATCTTGACTTTTTGTTTAAATTGAGAGGCCAAAATGGTCTTGCTGAAAATACAGGTTATAGACTTTTGTTGAAACTGTGTGTTGAGGAAAATGAACAGTGAAAGTAGTGGCCCAGTTGTTAAAAGCCAGATAGCTTTTATATTGTTTTGTCATCTTTATTCCCCAAAATATTTGTAGTACAGGGAGAGTCAGCCTACTTCCTGGCTTCTTGCATAATGTAATGTGTTGCCTCTAAAGCTTTGTTGGTAAGAGATGATTGGCCAGGCTTCATAACAGTCCTCCAAGAAATGGGTCACTTTATCCCAAGATTGGGCAGGAGGGGGATGACAGCTGCATGAGGCAGCTCATCTGCACTTCCAGAGGAAATGCATAAAGCCAAATTTTTAAATAAGGAACAAAATCAGTAAGTATCCATGTAGCCTAAATCTGAGATAATAAAATACTGGATTCCAAAAAGCAAGTACAGTAAGAATCTATTGAATTAAGTGCCAAATTGTGTGTAGTATTTATTTGCTAATTTAACTGACACATTTTTAAATGTCCTGCCCAATCCTTTTTAACAGCTGAAAGTTTTGCTTTTTTGGGTCTACCAGGACATGATGTGGAAACATATTGCCCAGGTCAATCCGCTTCTGTCATCTATCAGGTAACATATGCAATCAAAAATAAGCATAGTCCTGGTCCATGGAATTAAAGGGAAAAGGTGAAAAGACAAAATATTCCTCCCCATTTTTCAGTGATGCACAATATATGTTTAATCAGCTTCTTTTAGATACAAAAGCAAGCACATTTCATTTTGTGAAGGCAGTGGGAAAGGGGAAAGCAGTTAAGCTAGTGAAAGGATAGGAATCAGACTCTTCTTCATTTTCGAACAGTTAAGAATTGTAAATTACATTGAAGCAAACCTGAAGTCACTTCTATTCACTGAAAGCCCAGCTTAAAGTACACTGAAGTTGTAAACTCCCCTTCAATGAAATTGGCTCTCAGTTGAAGCAGGCTTCCTGCTTTAAATGAAAGTTATAAAATCATCCTGAAATAGAAACTTGTCCAGTGAGATTTGGGTGCCCTGAAGTGTGTGAGTGCCCCAGCAGTGGGCTCCCGTGCATTGAAGGTGGGCAGCCCCATCCCTGAAACACAGCTGCCTGTGCACGTGTGCTCCAAGTGCAGGGTGCTGCATGGAAACGGCCTCGGCCGACTGCAACCAGATGGTGAGGGGATGAAAGCTCATAAAGGATGCCAGTATTTCAGATAATTTCAGAGGGTTTCTGCTTGGCTGAAGGCACAAGGAAACGCTCTCTTTCGGTGTTTTGCACAGCCAAGTGTTAAATCACTTTATATCAGAGCTGAACCTCAACCTCATCGCCGTTAATCTTCTTGATTGGTTAAGTCTTTGCTTTCTGTCAGAAAATCTGAAACCTGAGTGTCAACGATCAGCACATGAAGCCTTTCTGGCAGTGCCGCCCTTTTTCCACCCCTTTCCCCTGCTGCTCAAGGGAGAGAGTATCCTCTGTTTCTTGCACTCACTGTTTGCTGACTGTACAGCCAGAGTGAGCTGCAGGTATATCCTTCTAATACTCATCCCCAGATAATGGCACTTTTTACTCATGCACTCATTATTCACCTGTACAAAGTAATAGTGGCTGGGAAAATCACAGACTTCATTGTGTATTTGAATGTATCAGCCCTGAGAATCTGGTATCCTTGTTAAATGAGAACAGTGCTATCAGGACAAATCAATCTTTAATCACAAAAGGTCAAATGCAATTCCAGCTTCTATTTGTAAGTCACTGACAGTATTTACCATTTCACCAAAGGCAAAATCCCATTCTTTCATGAACAGGACCTGGTTTGGGCTCCTAGATGAATGTCCACCCTTGGCATTAAGAGATATCCTCCCTAGACTGTGTAGTCACTGCTGCAACCATCCTAAGAGTCATACTGTGGGTGAAAGTCTCCTCCCTGCCCACCCTGCACTGGCTAATGCTTCATTCATCCTCAAGGCAATCCATGCAGGGCACTCATTTCTTTCCAGAGAGCATAACTATAGCAAACACCTGCCCATGTCGTGGGTCTTGCTTCCTAACAGCAGAGGAAGTAATATTCAATGAATTACAAAGATGTTTTCTTCTCATGTCAGAGTTCATGCCTTCTTGTCCATCAAACCTCTTAGCCAGCCCCTTTGTAACTTAAGCATGATGTCTGACTGGCCCCTCAGTCACAGGGTATTATTTCAGTTTTCTAATTGAATCACAAAACGATTTATCAAATGAATTAAGAATAACAAAAAAAAAGGCAGGGTGATGCATGAACAGGCAAATGAACATGGACATTAGGAAGATTAATAGACATGTCTTGACTACTCATATCAGCAAAACTTTGGTGGTGTAAACAGACCATTAGCAAATAAAAGCAGGATGCTAAAAAGGTTAAGGAGGGCAGCCTCTCAGAAATCAAATGAATGTTTGGAAGCAAGGTTTTCCAACTTGACCAAACAGGTTGTGGAAGAGAAGCATCAACTCCCAGCACACAGCAAGAGTTTCTAGGACTGTTCTTGCCATGTGCAGATCACTGCATGAGATTCACTGGATGCAGAAATTCATCTCTGTGATCACTGTCTAGTAATGATCTTAGTTTGAATCACAGTCATTTCACTGTGTGCCTCAGTGAATAACGCTGCCAGAAAACTTGCTTACAAAATGTACACACAGCATGTGCCACTGTGGACCCTTCCTTGCAGTTTGTCCCTTTGGATCTGACAGAACAACAGCAGAGATTTTGCAGAGCAGTTTCACCCAAATTTGGAAGGCATGCTTCTGGTTAAAGCTGGGCTATTTCATGCAGAGGATAATGTTTGCACTGAATGTCAATGTGCATTTGGTTTGGTCGGGATAATGCTTAGCCAGTGACCTTATTCAGCCCCAATTAGCTGATAACTGCCAGCCAGTCACATTCCTCATTGTTAGGAGTGAACAAGGCAATCATGGGAGAAAGGTAGCAATAATAGGAACAGCTAATTAGACTGTGAGTGGTGCACAAGGCAAAGAAAGGAGGAAGAGGGATGTGAGTTTCTAGATGGTCTGGCTGCCAGCTGAAGATGAAGAAAGGATCTGGAGTCCAGTTCATAAGTGTAAGGCTCAGATAAAGGTTCAACTCCCTCTGCCTCTACAGCCTTCTCTCCCAAGCCCTTTGAGCACATTTATGTCTTGCAGCACAGCACTCTCGTGGCTCTGCTCAGAGAGGCACCATCCTCATGGCACAACAGACCATGACACACAGGTGGCAGCTCTAGTCCCAGGAGGATACTGCCCTTCCTGACCTCACTGCTCCATCCTTGGAGTAGACAGTGCTCCCTTGCCAGCAACAACCCAGTGCTCTCACACTAGTTCCCTTTTCCCTGAGTAGTGGTGGAATCCAAAGACCACGGGGGTATATGCACCTCAGATGTTTTAGAGAGATAATGGGAAAGTGGCATGTTTTGTGGGAGCCCATTCTAACACCTTCAAGAGATCACAGAATCATTTACATTGGAAAAAAGCTTAAGACCACTGAGTCTAGCTGCCAACCTAGCACTACCAAGACCATCACTAAACCATATTTCTGTGTGCCAGAGTTCCCTTGAGGACTTTGTACCCACAGGATTTTAGTATCAGCAGCACTGATATTCATCAGGTTGGAAAAACTGTCTTTCTGAAATACACTTTTTGAGAAACTTTTCTCTATTGAATATAGGAACTGTAGAAGAGCAAAGCATCATTTGTAGAACCTGAGGGAATTCTTCATATACTGCCAAGATTTCCAGATGAGGGGAAATATTTTCCTTTAATCCTATTGCCACATTCAGGCCTTGTACTTCCTGCACAGTCACTCCAATTCCAGTTTGTTGTATGTCACTTGGGAGAAAAATGTATACTTATTCCAGCTTAATTTGGCCTACAAAAATACCCAATCACAGTAGAATAATCCTACTGAAACTATGAGATTAGCAACATTTCCTTACCTGCAGTCTTTTTTTTTTTGTTTGTCAGCAGAAAAGTCCTTCAAAAGTCATGGCATTTTTTAAAAGAATTTTCTGTGGACTATACCCTGCTTTCACTAATACTCCTAAAAATCTGGCAATTTCTATCAAAGTTGCTAGAGCTGACCTGAACTTGAATCTAGGCTGAATAATGAAATCCTCTGCATCTACAGGAGACATTTTTTTCCTTGTACTGTTTCAGGGTAACCATGTTTCCTGACTTGGATGGTGGGTATTCCAGGCAAAAATTATTGATTTGAGCAGGTACAAATCAGTGCATCATGAGAGGGTGGGGATGCAGTCTAGAAAGCCCTGATGGTTTGAACTGCAGGGCGGCAGGGAAGTTATGTAAGCCTGCAGAGGCTATCATTGGAGGGGATCCCTGATTTTAGCAGAGAAATCGAGGCATTACTGTGAGACAGATACAATAAAGTGTAAGTCGTTAGGCAGAGAAGATAAAGCACCACTTAAGGGAACCACTGACAGATGGAGTGTGGCTCTGCAGCTCCAAGCAGGGAGAGACTTGGGTGCTTGCCCCTTCTGCCACTGAACCTCCTCACAATGCCTGGAGAATAAAAGCCTCATGGCATAATGGTGGTGGTGATGACAAGGGTAATAAGGCTCATGATAATAAGGACAAGCAGGGTTTCCATTTCCATTACCAGAGCAATCGATCGGAGCTTAAGGTTTTTTCTGCTTTTTGGTTTGGTTTTTTTTTTTTTTTTCATCTAAAGCAAGTTCTGTAAGGGCCATGAGATAAAACCCTGGAAAAGGCCTTTTAAAAGGTCTTTGGAAACAGTGTGGAATTTTAAAATCTAAGCTGTAATTTAAAGAATGAAAACTAATGTAATTGGTGTACAGTCTGTTTCCATTAGGAGCAGGATACTGCCAGGTTCCTTCCCCTAAACCTAGGCTGGGCTAGACATACAGGTGAACTTTTTTTTTTTTTTTTTTTTTTTTGTAGTTCCCTCTCCAGGGCATCTGCAGAGTAACAGATGCAGCTTTTTGCCCATTACATACACAGACACACACATATTTTGCTCTCCAGCACAGAGAGAAAAGAGCAGCTGGTTCAACAGAGGTAGTCTTAAAACTACGGTAATCTCAAAGCTGCCTACATGCTTGAGAGTGGTGGCACCTTGCTGCTCACAAGAGCTGTAGGATGCATCACTGGGTGGCTCCTTGGCACAGAGTGATTTGGGTATGATGCCCCCAAATCCTCACCACGCTCCTTTTGCAACACCTGCCACAACTGACCACTGCAAACAGATAAATCAGGCTGGCCTGGCCTCAGCTGGAGTCCATGCCAGCAAAGTGAGGTACGGACGGTGGGGGGAAGAGGTGCCACACGATGCCTGGGGCTGTGGAAGCACACAGGAGTTATCCTGAAGGGGCTGCTGGCAGGGAAGTTGGTGCAAGATGAGGGTGGGGGAATAACCTGGCTTCTGCTCAAGGTAAAACCACCTCTTTCCTCACCAGGAGCTTGGAGCCAATGCTGAAACTGAAGTGCTAAAGAAATAATCCTTGCCCAGAGCAGTTGGATTTGATTCAGAGCTAAAACTGTGAGTCAAAGATGTTTTTATGTCAAGACATGCTTGAAATCTCTCACTGTGGTCCATTTATTTTAGTCTGCGGCTGCTGGAGATGCAGTTCAGATGGGTAATGATATTTGGGATCTTATGGATGAACTTTATTTCCAAATCAAAATGTCTTTTCTCTGCTCTGCTGCCTGTCGCTCACAGCTGTGAGATGCCTCAGATGATGTTTGCACACATTGTGACATTCTGAGTGTCACACAAAAAGCAGTTGTAAGCTTTATCTTGTGGGAGTTAGTTAATGACACAGCTTTTCTCAAAAACATGACATACATGGCCATCAGTCAGGTGTTCATGCAGACAGCATTCTACCTGGATGAGAAAATTAGCAACTCTTATGTATTTTACCTCCCTCACACCATCAACTGACCAGATTGTATCTGGAATAATAAACCTCGAGCAGATGAAACAAAGGAGACTAACAACTTATTTGCTAAGTAAGCATTAAAATAACTATCTTAAGTTAAAGTCTGTAGTTCAAGCAGGACTGGGCAGAGGTAACTAATATTTGATAGAATGGGATTTTTCCAAGGCACAGTGAACAGAGCACATGAGAGAGGCCAAGAGCAAAGAAGGGTACAGTAGCAGTCTTGCACAGACAAATAGAAATTTTGTCTCTAAAAAAAAACTCACATGAAAATTTCTTCCATTAAAATTCAACAGTATAGTCATTCCTCCATCAGCTGGATGTGCCTAGAAATCTCATGCTGCAGTGTTTTATTGAAACCACTTATGCACATCAACATGTTTTTTGCAGTGGTCATTATACCCCTGCTTTTGCAACATGTTATTTTTTCCCCTCTATGAAACCGTGACTTAATGCAAAGTAATGGCATGTCAAAGGCAAAGTTACAGCCCCTGTCTTGAATGCAATGCTGTCTCCTGCCATGCATGGAATGTAATTACCATTAAGGCTGAAAAATGAGGGAGATGAACAGTAGTGGCAGTTTTTCTCAAGTTTACATAAACACTGGCTGCAAGGAGAGGGTAGGGACATTAAAATCAAAGAGTTCCTGTCACATCAGCGCTTTAAATCTCTAAGCGGCTCCTTGAAAATCATCTGGCCTCGGTGAACACAAACAACCGATAAAAGCTTCAGTTAAGGTCTGCTCTTATCTGCTAATTTCAGGGCAGTCTTGCCCTTTACCCACTGTCCCTAGGAAAGTAGCGATTTTGGCACTTTCTCTTGGCTTGCTAAGCTCTCTGCCGTGGCAATAATATTAACTAGCTGGAAAAGAAGTAAAAATGGGGTTGGAGGTGTTTGAAGAGGAAATCTCCATATCACTCACTGAGCAGCCCTGGGGAAACATTCTGGGTCCTTTGCCCATGCATCCTTACAGTTAAAGACTGGGTGATGGAGAGTGCCACTCCTCTTATTCCTGGGGCTGCGTGTTATCTCCTGGGCACAGGGCAAGCCCTAAGCCTGACCCAAAATCTCTCAGATATGGGCAGCATCTCTCTCCCACTCATTCCCACTGAATCTGCAAGGTTTTTCTCCTACTGGCAGTGCCAGGAAGCAGGAATGCCTTGGGAAGAAGGAAGAGGCAAAGGTGTTTTAAGCGGTTTCTCCCACCCCCCTAGTTGTGGGAGTAGTTCTTTCCCTGACTTGTGCTCAGTTAACAGCCAAAACACAAGCCCACAGGTTTCAGGTTTCATTAGGGACCTGAAGCTCTCATCAGGTTTGCCAGAGGATGTTTCAGAGGTAACTTGTCTGCACGAAACTGGGAAGATTTATTGTCTCTGTGGTTTTATTGAACATATTTGGCTTCTGTTTTCTCTTTTTGTTTTTTTCCATGTGAAACCAAATGGCTTAAGGCAGGATTTGTTTTGTGGCTTTGATGGATTGGAATCTCCTCATCCTGCCGCTCTTAATGGAGCAGAGCTGTAAAGCACTTCAGGTTCAAAACATTCGGTGCTGGTAGGAAACACAAGTTGCTCGTGTCTCTTTCTCCTGGGTTTTCTGAGTTGCCCTCCCTCTCCTTTCTCTGAAACTGGGTCTAGGCATTGTGCTGGAGCCACCAGCAGGCAGCCACCCAAGCAAACAGCCTGTGCCTTTGCATGGTCCCCTTTTGCTCCCCTACTTCCCTTTGGCTTCTCCCCATCCCCAGCAAGGATGGGAGCCATGCCATGGAGATGCCCCTGTCAGTGTCTCATCATGCTGCAAAGGAGAGAAAAAGAGAAGGAAGCAGGTAGGACAAAGACACTCCACTGGCAGTCTGAGTACCAAAACTCAATAATGTCTTCATGACAGAGGGCAAAAGTTGGTCTTCTCCCTGGCACTCTTTTCCTGCTGCCATTGCAGTCACCAGCTCTGGCACTTCTGAAGTGTTATGTAAATGGTCCTCTTGAGTCCAGGCGGGCTCTTCTCATCTTCCAAACTGCAGACTATGTGGAAATTGTAAACAGCTGCAAGTGGTTTACCTAACAGCAACAGAGAAATGACAAGAAAAGCAAAGAATAGGAAAGTCTAAGGCAATCCTGCTTGTAGGTTTTGAGACTGCTACTGATTTGCCCCAAAGTAATCATGTGTTTTCAATAAATATCTAATTTTTCATTAAAACATTGCTTTTTCTGGAAGGCATTTTTCTTGGCAAAACCTTCTCTCCACCAGTGTCTTGCTCAGCATTTGTTTCTAAGCTGATAGAAATTTGTAAGCTCCAAATATCCTGGAGAGAAAAGAGGGTTTCGCCACTCAAATTTTCCAGGTTGAAGGTTCTAGGTGAAGCCAAACTTAGATCTTAAAATGCAGCTAAGTCTTGAAATCACAGAATCATAGAATTGATGCGGTTGGAAAAAACCTTTAAGATTATCAAGTCCAGGTGTGAGCAGAGCATTCCCCACCATGTTCACCATTAAAAAATATTTCCATGCTCTTTGTTGAACTTGGATTCTCCCAGATGGGCTGGAGACTCATGCTAGCAGAAGTCATCTCCACTAAGCACAGGTTGAGTGCTGTGGCTCATTCTTTATCATAAAAATACTTCTAAGCCCATAATTGCTGAATCTTTTGTGATCTGTCCCATGGTACTCAAGAACCGCAAGCAGAGGCTGTCTGGGGATGATTACCAGGCTGAGATAAGAAGAGCCCAGGTGACTAACAGAGCCCATGGTGGTGAAGCTGGTCCACAGCTATGCCAGGACCTCTGGTCCAGGGATCGGGGGTGGTGATATTTGAGACTGAGCACCAGAGACATAGATGGAAGTTTCAGTGTAGATCAGGAGGGAACTGGAGATCTGCAGAGACTTCTCATGGCCTGACCCCTAGGATGAAGCAAACCACCCAGGGCCCTGACATAGATTCACTCTCCTTTCAAAGTTGTGGACAGGTGTTTGCAGTCCTAAACCCTGGAGGGTACTCTCAGTACTATAAATCATTCAGGTATTAATGTTCTTCAGTGATAGGAATCAATATGAACAACTTCAATGTTCTGGTGCTTAGGCAGCAGGGCTTCGTCTAATCTTAACCCCAGTCAGGTGGGGGGAAATGCCATCCATTAAATATTATCTTAATGACAAGGTTGGAATAAATGTATAAATGTAAACACCACAGCACTCAAGCAGAGTTGAAAACACCCCAAGGGACAAGTACAAGTGAGACAAAAACTGGATACTTCAGAAATGGTGAGAATGTTCTTGAGAGTACAATCCTTTTTGCAGTGTCACACAACTGTGATGGACTTTTATCAAACCACTATAGTGATAAAAGCCCAGAATTGAGAAAATCAAATGGAAAAACTAAAAGTGGGAGGAGGGTGTTAATAAAGTCTAGTGTGTAATGTGCCATGTATTGGTTTTTAATCAGGTTCTGTATGTGGCCACAGTAAAGAAATATGACAAGATTCCCTCTGCTTGTATTTCACATTCTTGCTGGCGGTCTAATTTATTCATGCTGTGTTTTTCTGAATAAAAGCACTGGGGCAGGCAAGAAGGGGTGGGAAAAGCAGAGAGAAAAAAGCAGAGACCTTGTTGGAAAAAGAAAAACCCCTCTGAGTATTCATCCTTTACACAGTGCATTCTGCGTTTCATTCCATGTGTGAAAACAAAATGCAGTTCTTCTGTTCCCCAAAGTACCAGTGGACCAAATGGGTTTGAATCCTTTAAATACAATGAAGTAGAATCATTTGGGGTTTGGGGGTTTTTTTGTGTTTCACTGAATTTCCCACTTTGCTTGCACCCATAATAATTTATGCATCTATTTAATTGTAGACAATTTGTCCATTCAGTTTTGTTCATTTTATAAATCTTTGACCCTTGATCTGTTTTGATACATGTAAAGGGATATGGTTTAGCAGCTAGACATGGTTTTAGTTTAATTAACAGCTATACAAAAAGATTTGAACTTTCCTAGCACTAGAGTGGCAGGTCTTGGACCACTGCCTCCTAGTTTTTCCCTCCAGCCAGAGTGCAACGTGTACAGCAGGATGCATTTCACCGGCTAGCTAGGCAGAAAGGGGTAAGCTCCAATCTAAGAGGAAATCATCATGCTGGGAATGACTTTTATGACCTTAAGGATAGCAGACAAGGTAATTTGCATGTAGTATTTCTGCAATTAGAGTCTGCAGCTTTGATCAGACACAGAGAATGGGTCCCAAAAGATATTTTACACTTTCATGTGTTTCTCTGAGTGAATTCTCTGCTGCCATGTGAGGCTTTTTCTGGATAGCTTCTTGCAAAAGTTTGAGTGATGGAGCTTTATTGGTATGTATATTCAAAGGAGGCAATTTAGGAATTACTTCAACATGACTAAAAGGAAAATCTCCTTATGAAATTCTAGAGATGGTTGCACGTTCATTATTTTAATAAGCAGAGGTGGTACTGTATGGCTTGTCTGAACAAATTAACCTAAAAACTTGTAATTTTTTCAATTTATATTTGCTGGTCTGCTAAAGGATAATGTCTCTTCCTCTGAAAACTGTCAAGTTAGTACAGTTCAGACTCTGAATATCAAACCTTGGCAAAGGACTTTGTGTGGACTGAGAGAGAAACTTCTGGAAATAAAGGCAACAACAGAACAGGTTGTTAGACATTTTAAAGAACAGATATTTTGAGGAACATTTTAAATTACCATCAAAACGAAACTGGTTTCTTTTTTCCATATTTGCTTCTTATTTATTTATTAATCTGTATGATGTTTTAGAGAAAGGACATCAAAGAATAGAGTGGTCTATAATACCACCTATAGATAAAACCACAGAACAACCCTTTTGCTGCTCTGTGACCCTGCTTCAGCCCAGACTATTGTCCAGGATGTGAAATGTCATGTCACATGCATGAGAGCATTTGTGGCACAGGGCACCCAGCTGCAGCAGTTTGGGTTATTTTGTTTTTTTTTTTTTTTCTCGTGCAATTTTTATAATTATTGTTTTTCATTTGCGTATAACATTGCACGTGTAAGATACTTCATTGCTTACAAACATCCAGAAGTTATTATTAAAAGGTCCAAGTATACATTATTTATGATTTGATCTAAGGGTGAGTGAAATATAAATTATACAGGAACTTAGAGAAGATTCCCTCTGTCCCTAAAAGCAGTTTAAACAAATACCTCTATCTCCTCAGTTTTTTATGGAGGTCACCCCTAGCTTCCCATTTAGAGACATGATATAAGTGCAGCTCTTTTAGAAGAAAGAAATAAAATCAGATTTTTTTTTTTTTTTTTTTTTTTGTTCCAGGGACAAGTGTCCTCAATTAACACTGACAGCTATTTCATTTCATTTAAAGTAGGTTGGTTTAAAATATGATTCTTATCTCGCCACTGTAGGATGGACTAAGTCTCTCTTTTAGAGCCACCCAGCAGTGGGGATTAAGGGAACTCGGTTCCATTTCTTTCTACAGAAACCCGAGCTCCATTAGCAAAATATAGATTGGAGCAGATATGGACCCAGCATCTGGCCCCTTAGAAATAAGATAAAACTGTAAGGAGGAAATTAGAGAAGATCCAAAGCCTATTTAAATCAATAGGGAAGCTCCATAACCTTCAGCAGATTTTGGACCCCACTCCCAGAGAACAGAAGTACTTGTTTACCATAAAGAAAGAAATCATTATCAGTTCATTAAAGCCTTGATTTTGTTTTTGTCTAAAATCTCTTATTTCTTACTCTAACAGTAACTGCCTCTCTTAAAGAAAACAGGCAGCAACCTATACCATGGTGGAGAGTAGTATATATTGTCCCTTACTAAGAGAGTTATTCCTAACATTCTTCCCACCTCAAATACTGCTCAAATTGTAATTAAGTGATGTGCTGGTTTATGTGCTGGTCTAGAGTTGGTAGAGTAATAAAACCAACTACTGTAATGTTTTGAAAATATCTTTTCAAAATAACAGATACTGATGTGCAGTGCTTTGGTCAGTTTGATTTTGTGGGCTTCTCATTTCTCATACAGGTTTTTTTCTTTCAAAAATCACTGATCCTATTGTTTTTCTTAATACACAAAAAAAAAAAAAACAAACCTGAGGAAGCATAGGGAGGCATGAATTTGAAACACCTCTCTTATCCAGCTCTAGACAGGCCTTCAAAAAGATTGAGTTTACTGAACTGAGAAGAACTGATGCTGAACTCGTTGCTAAGAAAGTGTAATGTATCATATTGGGTTATATAAACTCATTGTTTGAAGCAATTACAAAATCGCTTCTTATCTCTGGGATTGTTTAACTCCTGAAACACAAGGCTCGAGGGTATAGCTACTAAATTAATATTTGATGAACCATGGTCAGCCAGAAGAAATATCTAGGTCTCAGGTCACAGTTATTGCATGTGATGGGTTCACAACAGTGCTCTAAGACATCAGGAAAGCTGTGAGGAGCACAGTCTCCATTTCTACCAAGATGTGGGGACTACTGGTAGGGGGTCCAGCAGGCAAAATTGCCACCACTGGGTGGTCTTAGTCCAGATCACAGCTTGCTATTTGAGTAGTCCAGTTCTAGGTGTCAGTGAGGCTGTTTTCTCTATCACCAATGAAGATACAGAAGAAGAGTTGCAGTACTGCTCTAGATAAGTGAACATGGTGAAGTTTTCTGTCAGCACTCACAAACAGCATCTATGTGGCCCTTAAAATAGTACCTAGCATCCCTCTATCAGGTGTGGAGCTACAACACCTGCATACAAAGACATGCTTCCCTGAATAGGAGAGCATGTCTAGGGTAAGGAACTTGTTAAGGGCTCTCAAGTGCTTATGGTTTCATTCTAGGTACCCTTGGGCAGGTGTTGGCCTTGCTACAATCAACTGGGAAGAGTAGAGATGCTGTGATATGCCTATTTCCTGGTTAGCAAGTGAGTGGACTGATTTGCTACTGTCCATCTGTAGGTCCTAGGACTGAAAAACATCTGTATTTTCTGTGGGGCTAATGGTGCCAAAGATGGAAGGGCATGGAAAGCTACCACTTGCTTGCTGGAATTTGCAGTGGTGAACATAGAGGAGATTCCTGAAATAATAGGGAAGGGAGTATCAGTGCTATTAGTATTTAGTGCTATTAGTGTGGCACTAAAAATTCCACAAAATATCTAACTTTTATGTGGTCAGTCATCTACTTCTACATTTACGCTTCCTGGATGCAACTGAGAACTGCACCCACAGTGCATCTCCATGGACAGCTGTATACAGGTAACTCTCCCTTGGTATGCCATTTTTTTCAAGTTGGTGTTATGTTGGTTCTCCCCTACTAAAATTGTCCTTTTCTTGACTTGAGGTGCTTGCAAGCAGTGATGTTACAGCTTCTACAGCTGTGGTTAATAGGCTGCCAGGTGCTCCTGAAAAATGTCTTTTAAAACTCAAGTTGATGCTGCCTGTTTTAGCATAGTTGTGTTTAACTAGGGGGAGACTGAGTGTAGCATGGAGGTTTAGGAAAAAATTGTCAGTAAAAAATTTTTATGTATTACAGTGATAAAATCATGCACTATGTGACGTGTCTCTGCTTTCTAGTCAGGGTGTTGGTCTTGTCCAACCTACTCATCTCCCATAATCCTTTGCACATTTTTTAGGATTTGTTTTTGGGTGAAAGAAATGCTTGTGAGGATAGTCCTAAAAATAGATTACTCTTGGGCTTTGATCTGATTTTCTTAGTTGCTAAATCTTAGTACAAACACTTTAAAACACAAAACTGCAATTAAGATTAAATTATTTTCAAATTACAATATTGAGAGAGGCAGTAACAAACACAGATTCTAGAGTATTGAATTGATACACCATAGAATTACACTATGTTCCTAGTTTTAAGATGATGTTCTTCTTACAATCTCCTTTATTTCTGTTTTTCAAATATTTACTAATTATTAATATAGGCATGAGAACGCTACCCACAGGCTTTTATGTTGAAAACAGTATCATGTTGAAACAGATAGGTGGGAATAAAGAAACAGAAAAAATATGTTAGCAAACAAGGGGTATAAAAGATTTTTACTTTTATTTTTCATTTCCATAAGTGCTGCTACAGTGAACCAGACCAAAAGATCCATACAAGCCAATACTCTGTTAGTTGTTTTCCTATAAGCTGTTAGTTGTTCTCCTATAAGCTGGCTGAACAAATAGAGAGGGATCCCTTTTCTGGCATATTTTTCCAGCCTAAAAACATTAGTGATATAAGGATAGTGATATAATATATAATATTTCTTGAATCTGCACTGAGGGATGAATTTATTCTCTACAGGTTTGACTAATTCTTCTCTGAATCTCTTTTTATGCTGACTTTCACAGCCTTCTGTAGCAGTAAGTCCCAGAATTTAACTAGTTGAATGAATAAGTACTTCCTTTCCTTTAGGATTGCTGCAGGATAATTTTATCAGCTACACCTTCAAGGGCTTTGTGAGAGGCAAATATCATCACTTCATTAGTTTTTGGTGTGACATCCACCATTTTTAGGCACAGTTACTCTTGAATATTATTTAAAATTCCTATTTTACCAAAGAAAACATTTCTTGATGCCTTTCTGATGGGTTATTTTGTAGGATTAATTTTACCTATTTTTATATGTGCTGAGAGTCAAATGGTAGCTACACCCTTCTTCCATTGAATTCTCTCTAGATTGTCCTCAATAACGTTGTTATTTCAGTCCTTTTTCAGTTGATGTTTTGCTCTTCTTCAGAACACATGCTTTGAAATTTATCTTTGTACTAATGTTTCATACTTGTGAAGAATTGTGTCAGGGAGGTGATGTCATTTTCCTTAGGACACTATAACTTTGAGAAGTCTCATTCAATAAGGCTGCAGGTTAAACTGTTGTAGATCATAGGAGAAAATAGAACTTCATTTTTGGGTAATGAGAGGGGGGGAAAGAACAAATGCAATTTAGTTTTTGCACTTAAAAAGGTGAAATATTCTTAACTATGTCAAAATAAATTATTCCACTTGTCCCTTGCTTGGGCCCAAACATGAATAACATTGAATGAACACCTATTTTTCTGTGAGGCAGTGACGCATTCAGGGGTATGTGGTGAGTTGAAGCTGAAATGAAGTTTTTTCCATAGCTCATTTGGACCAATTGTCATGTGGTACAGAGACCTGAATAACCCCATGGTGTTGGGTTTTCAGGTGAACAGTGACCCAAGCTCTGCCTGTCTGAGCTCCCTTTGCTAGTCCTGACCTAGGGCTCCCTCCAGCTGCTCCAGTGCCCCCTCCAAAGCTGTGCATGGCCCAAGTTAACTCTCAGCTGTTAGTTAGCACAGATCATGCTAAACCCTCTCTGTCAGCTCTTTCCAGCATGTATGCCCCAGGGTGGACCTGGGGATGTGAGGCATGGCTTAGTGGTGGACTTGGCAGTGCTAGGCTAACAGTTGACTCGAGCACCTCAGAAGTCTTTTCTAACCTACAATTGTTCTGGATCCTATGGAATAAGTGGGTTTGTACTCCAATGAACTACTTCACCTTTTCCTACATGGAGATGTTCAGGAGGTCTTAAGGATATCATAACAGGAAAGGGGGAACTGACTTTTCCAATGTCACAGTAGTTCGTGTTAGTGAAAGATGGGGACCAAAAGAAACAAAGAGAAAACTAAATGAGACACCTAAAATACTTAAAAAAATAAATTATTTTAATGGCACTCAGCACCGTATTCAGGATTAGTTCTTTGTTCCTTGATATGAAATGGTCAAATTTTTATTAGGTTATTTCATTAAAACAATATTGACCTGTAGAAAATCTTTGTAAAGAGTCATATGCAAAGAGTCTATTCACTGCTTTTACACCATTTTGAAAGGATTTAAACATAAGAAACTAGTCACAACCCAGATTTCAGTTTGTAGCTATCAGGAGTGAGGGGTGTTTGTTGTGAACATTGTGACTTAGGTTTTCTTGGAGTATTAGTTAAGGGGATGTTATTTGTTTTGGGTTCGTCTGCAAACTGTTGTTTGGCTACAACTGGAACAAATGCATCATCTCAGTTGGACTGGTAACTAATGACATGTTAGAATTTCTTGCCTATTGGAAAGAAGCTTTTTCACAAGACAGAGCACAACTGAAAGATATTCAAAAATATCTTAGAAAATTCTGACAAGCCTACCATATGGCCAAAAGAGCCATTGGAATGGCTAGGACAATTTCAGCTTGTTAAAAAGGGAGCATCCTGAGAGTCCAGTGTAAGAAAAAATTGGATGGAGTTCTGTGTGTCCTGGACTTCTAATGAGTCTGCTTATCTCTAGCTAAAGATAATCCCATCTTCTTCTGATTTAACATGAGAGGCTGGGTGATGGGAACATAATCTTCTACTTCTCAATCCTCCTGTCCTAGAGTTCAAGTACCCCAGTGCTTCTAAGTTCTTTGACACTTTTCCAGTATATTGCTCCCATTCTTCAAGCTCCTTCCCCATTCCCAAACTGTTCCCACAGAGAGTTTTCTATTACTTCTCCAATAGACTACGAATCTTTCACCACCATCTACCCCAAAGTTCCCCTTTTCCTCACTTCATTAGTTGCAGATTGTGGCAGCCTTTGAGTAAAACCGTTGGTAGCGCAGTGTTTGGTGTGCTCTCCTAGGCTCTCCCTCTGTCTCCTACAGTGATAACAGCTGATGAACTAAGTTTTCAAAAATTAACTCCCAGCCGTCTGCAATGGGGGCTGTTAGATGGTGAAATATTCCTAAAAACCTGGTCCAAATAGGACCCTATTGTAATGAACAAAGGAAAATGGTGTGAATTTCCTCCTAAGAGACAAAAGATTGTGTGTTTGAGTGTGCATACTCATGAACATCTGTTAAAATGCTATTTGGTGATGAAAGCTTCCTTCACATGCTCAAGTCCTGACACTATCACTCGCTGTTTAGTCTAAACTTTTATTTCAGCAAGTGCTACACTTTTGCTTTCAGTGACCTTGTACGTCAGTCAGAGGGCATGCCACACACACTGTGATTTCCACTCTGAATGGAGAGGCTGAGGTTGAAAATTGCAAGTTGGAAACTCTACCACCTCAATACTTGGTCCTCATTGTTGCAGCTAAGCTTGGTATTGTGGAATAATTATTGTTATGTCGACAAACCAAACACTGGGCTGGTGACCTCTGCAATATCAACAGTGTTGTTTTCATGAGACTCATTTCAGTAGACATTTACAAGTGACCTTGAACTGCAGCAAAGATACCCTGCTGTTCTTTTGTAGTTTAGATAGCCTACATGGCACAGGCATGATGCTGAAATAGATTCCTTCCACAACAATCTCTAGGAAACCTTACTGTTGGTTGTTTTCTATGTAGCCCTAATGACGGACCTAAACTCTTATCAAAGCTGTGTTACCATTTTGCTTTATGTCCCTTTGCCTTATTTAATTTTCTATATGTGAAAGAGAAGAGGGGGAGAATACTGTGCCATCTGTCCTTTTTTTTTTTGTTTTGTTTTTGTTTTTTTTTTTGTTTTGTTTGTTTGTTTGTTTGTTTGTTTTTTGTTATAACTTATCTGGAACTCTGGTACATGGAGAGTTTTCATTACAGATGTAGGAACTCTAGGACAGGAGGATAACACCTCTGTCTTTTTGCATTTGTGTTTCTGATGATTTGATGCAACAGCAGATTTTAGAAATGCGGCTATGCCCAAGTTATCTGTATTACTCAATCCATGCTGTTGGAACATTACCAAAACATGTAGGAAGAGGATGCAAGTTACCAGTTCTTTCAGAGATGGGAGGGAGATTACTGCTAACTCCTCTGACTGCATCAGAAACCTAAGAGAAACCATTATTTTTTATTTGAAAGGAAAAGTTGAAGAGCCAAAACATAACACCTGATCCAAGTTTTTGTAATGGCTACCTATGACAGGATTTGGAATAAAGACTGATCTGAATGCAAAGAATGTAGGGTAGTGCTTTCTAGCACTCTTCAGGCCCCTTCTTTTCTTAGAAAGCAGTTAATGAAGATATGTAGGGACAGATGCCATGGCTGAACATGAGAACATGGAGAACCCATTGCTTTGGTTTTCAAAGACTTTGTGCTCAGAGGGAATAGGTACACCAGGTATGACCCTTTGTGACTTCTCTTTTGCATGCCTTTTTCTTTTTTTTTTTAAGAGTTTTCTGACATGTATAGCTAATACACCTATTGATAAAGTTCTACAGGAAAGTTTCCTGCAAGTCTGTGCTGATGTGACTGTGGAAAAGGATGTTGAGGAGATAGTCTTCTACTATATGGACAAAGTATAGACCACAGAAAGTTGAAAATCCATCATTTAAATGAAAATAGGGCCTACTGCAGATGCGCTCAGTTACAGGGAAGCTGTTTTGCTTCTGAAGTGCTAAAATAGAGAATCTGTGCTGTCAAACTACAAAACCAAGGATTTTTTGTTACTTCCCATGTCATGAGTGAAAGATGCCTGAGGTGAATTTTCATCTGCTCTCTTCCTTTTTTTCCAGAGCAGATGATGATCCACAGTGGAGCTAGAGAAAGCAGCAGGAGAAAGGCCACATTGCCTGTTATATGGCAGCCTGTTATACATATGCTCATAGCAAGTTTGAAAAAGTCTACTTTTACCTTGAACCCACAAACAATTGAAAGACTGGGGAGACATTCTTCTCTTGACCTATTACAAGAAAGCAGCACTGGAGTAGTTTTATCTATATTGGTAGGCTATTAAAACAACAGTGCAAAATTCTTTACAACTGATCTAAAGAAGTGTAAGAAAGGTATAATGTGTGGGGGGTTTGTATTCATTGATTCTTGGGGGATTTTTAATATACATTAGCTCCTACCTATGTCAGAGATTTAAGATTTGGTTGGATCTATGACAGTGCTTTGTTTCTCTGGGCTCTCCTTTTGCTGGCTTCTCCCACTTTTGTGGAGTGCTGTCTCTCACTTGCTTGGACAGTCTCACTGAAAAGGGAACCACATCCTAAGCAGAAAATTTTTTTAAATGTCAGATCTTGAAAGAAAATTTGAAAATCACATTACGAGTGCTGTGTAAAGCCCTTGTAATTTAGTAGTGACTTTTAAGAGAAAGCTGATGTTTCGCATTCTGTATTGATTAATACATGTTTTTAGCATATCTCAAAGACATTTCAAAGGCCGAAATTTCATAGATCTTCAATAATTGCATAGTTTTTGTCCAGCCAGTTGAACTTCTGAAGAATTAATTTTTTTTGGAGGTTGAAACATTCTATCTGTATCCCTCCCACTAGCTTATGCTTCCATGCACTAGGGTGGACAGAAATATATCTGCACTGTGTCTAAAAATAGGCTTTCTTGTTTTCCAGATTCTACTAAGCAGAAGACTAAGAACTGAAAGATATATAGGTGTGTGTATATGTACCTGTGTAGAACCCATTTAGTTCAAGGATGTTGGATGAAAGAAGCAGGGCAGTTGATAATCACTACTTCATCCAATAGAGTTTAAACAGAGATTTCTGGTAGAGGTCATTGCTTGAGGGTTCTTTTCTTCTTGCTGTTAACTTCACATCGGATCTTGCTCGCTCTTTACCTCCAAGGTATGTTGAAGTTCTCCTGAGACCATCATGTTTGAAATCAGACCAAGACAGTCCTCACTTGACTGAAAACTCCTGTTTCCCTTGCGTTTCTATGCTCAGTGGGGTAGAAAGTCTGTTAAAGTTGCAAAATGCCCTCTTTCTCAAGTCAGGCTCTGAGGAGGATCATAAACATAGAGTGATTTCCAAACAGTCTTCCCTCAAAATCAGAAAGCTGTGCCTTTCCACTCCTGAATCATTTTACTAAAATTAACAGCATCAAAAAGAATAGGGGAAAAACCCAACCAACAAAATTGAAATCTTTCTTCCCTCTTTTGCAGAGTTGTCATGCCTCAATTGTAAATTAGAATTTTAGGACTTTAATGGGGAGTAGAGCATTTGGCTGCCTCATTTCATCCTAAATCAGAAATAGCATAATAGAGCAATTATTTTCCGAAGAAAAGAACAGGAACTACTGCCCAGAAAACTGCCAGTTTTCTTCTGTCTTTGCAGCAAAGCCCTTGGGCCTCTTTCATCTCAGCCCCTGCTATAATTGTAACACCTGCTCTGGAGTTACACGGAGAGCTGAGCCGATAAAGGTGGTGGTTTGCAGACCTGAGCGCACTGGAGCGCCTGAGCATTTTGGAAGGCCCTGCTTTCCCTGGCCCAAATCCAATACACCACTTAGACATCTGCTTAACTTTAAGCATGTGAGTATCCCCTTTGAAGTCCTATGTATATTGTTTTGCTGGACTGAGGTCAATGAGCTCAGTACCTTGCAGGATTGAGCTCCTGAATGTCAGATTTGATTAAATGCTCCCCTTTTCTTCCCCCCTCCTCCTCTTCTACCATGAAAGCCTGACCAGAGCTAAAACAGCCTCAGCAAAAATAAAAAGAAAAAAAAATAAAAGGCAGGCAGCTGTTGGGAAGTGAGCCTGGCTCAGCTGTGGTAGCTTGGTTTTAAACTGTTGCAGATCTAACCAGAATAAAAGCAGAGCAAAAAATCCAATTGGAGATCTGGTTGAAAATTAAACCATCTACACTTTCCTAAGGGAGCTGGAGAATCTCAGCTAGAAGTGACAGCGATCATGATCCTGCCGCCTTTTTCTCCTTAAACTCTTGGTGCTCTTGCTTCACAGGTACAACTGCCTGTTTTATCTAAGTGCCCCCTGTTAATTGTCATCCTGTTTCTGTTTTTTTTCTGTGTGGCTCCAAAACACACTCTCCACAATTGGAAAGGACCGTGCTCTTTCTCCCCCAGTCTGTTCCTTGTCAATTCGCATCAGTTTAAGGTCAGGAAAGCTAACGGGGGAACAAGGCACTGCAGCATTTGAACTCAACCTTGCCTTCCCAAGGAGCAAACTGACAATTAGCACAGGGATCAGCATCAAAAAAGAGCAACCCAGCGTGAAGCCTGTCTAATTAGTCATATGAACGGAGGGCTTCCCCTCCACTTCCTCAGGAACACATGCCTGTCAGATCTGATACAAAGAGACTTCTCTCCCTAACATAATACTGAAATTAGGTTGAGAACAGGTAGCCCTGCTTGTTTAAGCAACAGGAGGCTTAGCTGCAGGATCGACTTGCACACCCATATCCCCAGTTTCAACGTGTTTATGACCATGTGCTTTGCAAGTGATTGCAGAATATTTCTTTCCTTGCAAAATACAGGGGAAAAAGAAAAAGAGTTGATCATGTTGCTAATCTTCTCAATTTAATAACAGTTGTTTAGATGGAAAAATCAACAAGGGGAAAATTAGAGATGAAAGCTGAATGACAGTCTCCTAATCTCAGAGAATTGTGCTGGTTGAGAGACTCTGTGTCTTTTTTTTTTTTTTTTTTTTTTTTTATTTATGAACCAAATATGCCTTGATCCCCTACAATATGATAGACAAAATAAGTATAACTTAAAACTTTGATTACTGCTTATTTTACTGTAGGACTACTACAAGGTAGTGGCTAAGAGCTTGAAATTAAGATCCTTTTGCATTCACACTGATGAAGGTGATAACCAAAGCTCATGCAGACTAACAGCTTGTCTAGACAGAGGCACAAAGAAAAGGAACAAGGCAAATTAACAAAAAGTGTATGTTTTATGATTATTTATGTAAATTCCTGAGTCAAACTCCTAACTCAGAGTTTAAAAGTCCTTCATGTTATTCTATGATTCTGTTGAGTTTACTTTGTAAGTGAAGCAAATGAGATGAAATAAAACTGCTTTTACCATGTCCTGAAAATTTTCTAATGTGGGCTGCAGAATGCATGTGGCATGCTAACAATTCTGAATTTTCATTTTGTTCTTAAACTTAAAGTATGTCTTATAGTAGTGTGGCTTATTTCTGAAAGGAAAAAGGAATAAGCTACTTGGACATATAGAACTTTTGTATTGAGGTAAACATCTGTATAGATGCTACATCCACACAGTAAGGAAAGAAGAAACAAGCCTCCAGCACTGCCACAGTTTTGACAGTGCCTCTGCTGCATTTTTATGATGGTGATGTGTTGCAAGAAGTCCCTCAGCAGTGGTTTCCATATAGACCATACCCTAGACTGAGCTTGCTGCTCTCTCTCTTTCCCTCTCTCTCCCACTTCTCCAAAGTGCTTTATGCCTCAGTTTTATTGATACATCTGTCCTTCCAGACAGACCCTCTGCTCCTTCTGTAGGGGCTGCCAAACAGCCATCAGAGAAGCTTTGCTCCCACAAGGCTGCCTGTTTCTGACAGGAGACTGACAGCTGCATGTCCTGGTTTGGATTCCTGGCGTGGCAGGAGAACACCAGTACCAGTCCAGGCATCTGTATTCAGCCTGCTCCTAAGTTTATATACCAAAAAAGGAACACAGATGTTTTTTATTTCATATAATGCTGGGCCGAGTCTTGGGAGACATGCATACACTTCCTACCAAGCCATTTACCTTCTTCAGGGGGACAAAACTGGAACAGTTTATGTTGTTCTTCCTGTCCTATCTATCATGATCATATACTTATTTGCAAAGAACTTGAGCTGTCCCACTGAAAAGTGTGATAGAAGGCCTTTTCATCATTTGTTATTGTTATTAATGCAGAAGCATGGGCAACCCTAGCTTGAGCCAAGTGTGGTTCATGAGGAACACCACTGTGCCTAAGCAGAAATGCCCAGGACCTGAGACTCTGTAATTCAATTCTTTGTTTCCTCGTGTACCAGGGTGTACGTGCATGTTGATTCCTCTGATACACTGATTCAGAAGCCATGCCACATGCCTGCCAGTGAAGCTGCATCACCCCATTATTTAAAAAGTGCTCTCTGCTTTGTTCATGCAGATGCTCCAAATATTCATTAACTGAAATCAGATACTTGTTGCTTTTAGCAGCTTGTATTTGAATAGACACTTGGTGGCACACTTTCTCTGAACAGTGCTGTGAGTATACTTAGTTGTTTTCATTTTCTTACCTTGTCCTTGGTATGGTGTGTTCATACAGGCTGCCAGCCTTGTCCTCTGGCTTTTGCAGTTTACCTGGAAAGAATGAACAGATGTTTTTACAAAACAAACAAATAAATAAAACATTTCCCCACAGATCCCTTTCCAGTTCCCCAGAAAGTGAAGAATATTGACAGACAGTTTTCTGAAAGTTTTGATGTCCACCTGTGTGGTTCAAGTTCAGCTGAATTTTACTGTAGTCTGTGGGTGGTGGAAACACAAAGTCCTGCTCTCATGGATTTCCTGGGCATTCCTTTACACTCCTGCATTGCTGCTTTCTAGAGGGTACAGTGCTCTTCAGTATTCACATATACTCAACAAAACACCAATGTTTGCTTTAGCTAGTCTTAGTGATACACATTGGTGTTACATTCACACATAAGGAAGAATCTCACTGTATTAAAAAAGAAAAAGTGTTTGTACAAGTAGTAAAAAGATAAGTGCTTTTTCCTTGTAAAAATATTCATGGCTCATAAATAGTATTTACCCTACTGCCCATCTCATATGAATACTTGCCTAATACTGTTGCTCAGACATTAAGCTGACTTTTGCTTCCAGCAGAGTTCAGGGTTGTGAGCTGGATAACACAGGTATCATCTCTGTGAATATGCATTACTGGATCACTAAAATAAGAATTATGTGTATATTGCCCTGAAATTTTATAATTTTACATGGTGCACTGTTGCCTTCCTGTGCTTGGTGAAACATTGGTTGAAATGTGAGAAAAATATAGGCAGTACCCAATGTCTGTTGAACTTACAACTCTGATCATCTTTCCTTCATGCTGCTTCTAGCAGGTACTTCAGTGATGCAATGGACTGCACAGCACTGGGTGTGGGGCCACTAAATGAACAAGTAAAGAAGTCTGCCAAAATCCACTGCCATTACAGCAGAAATGTAAAAAATGGCCATATTGTCAAATATTTAATATATTTAGCCATTGACAAGAACAGAGCAGGAAGGGAAAGAACGGCGGGACAGTAGAATGTTACATATAAAAGATGTCTGTCATATGATGAACTGGTAACTAGTTCCCTGGTGTTTTATCTGAAGTTTCACCAGCCCTGCAAGTAGTATTTTAATTAACAGGATAGTTGTCTAAAGCAGTCTTTCCTTATCTGCTCACTCTCCTTACTTAGTGCATTATGGCATCTGCTGTTCGGCAGAGCTCTGAGGACTTCTGTGAGGAGGAAAAGAAACGGCAGATTTGGTCTCCAAATGCTCTAAAGCTCCACTTGAAACCAGAGTGAGTAAAGGCTTCCCATCACTCACATGTGAAGGTTTCAGATGGTATAACAGTGTCTTTTTCATACTTTACAGTTCTGGCTCAGGTCTGTTAGCCATTTTGGCAGTGTCCCTCTGAGGGAACGTTAGCGATTCTGTTGCTGCTGACTCACAAAAGGCTCCACTTCCTTGACACATCACAGTGACTGCAAAGAAAGCCCTTCTACATGTGAACCATACAGCAGCTCAGTCTGGTTCTTGTTATGTTCTTCTCCATACCACTATACTTCTTCATAGATGCTGTACCCACCCAACTGGGGTCACGTCTGCTGCTAACAATCTGCCGACATATTAGATAATTTATATGGGTTTCTTCACTGCTGCCAGGGGGAAAATATTCCCACATATACTGGTTTTTGTAATCTTTTTTTTTTTTTTTTTTTTTTTTTTTAAACCAGATGCGGGTCAAGCTGCAAAAGCAGGGAAAGTTCCTGAAGTACTGTGTGTTTAACACTGCCTGGTCTGCTGCCCAGAAGTGGAGGATATGAAACAATGGGGTGGTAACTGAACAGGATTTTTCCCCTTGGCATGTCTGATGGGTCTTTTGCTCCTTGGTTTCTTCCTATACTCACCTGACGTGGATGCTGTGCAATTTACTGTTGCTCTCTTTTAATTGAGGGAGGTCTAATCTAATGATTCGCCTGCAGGATCTTCAAGATTGAACACACAGACAGTTTGCAAGACATCCTAATGTCTGTCACAGAGTTTTTGACCCCAAAGCAGTCTTTGTTTATGTAACACAAAACAGGTATGGTTCATTTTTGTGATATTACCATGAGGGAACTCTGTTTGTTGCCTGTTTCTCAAAACTGTTCTCCTTAAGGAAACAAGACTGAAACAATTCTGCCTATCCCACCCTTTCTCCAACAAAACTTCTGAACTACTTGGGTAATTCCAATTTAATTCATAAACAAGGACAGGATGTCAATGAATTTCAATGTCTGCTTGTTTTGTGACTATAGACAGACTAGTGCATGAGACCAGACTTCTCTTCCTATTTCCATTCATGGAAGAATTACAACATGGTTTGATTCTCTTATTAGAAAATTATAGACATAATAAACTTTATCACAAGACATAAATTCATGGGTTACCAGCCTTCATAGGTTCTACTACTAATCAAAATATTCTTTATGTCCCCTTCAATACATGCAATGTAAACATGCAATGAAACTGTACCTATATTTGCTCCACAGCACCACAGCCTGGTTCCCCGCAAACTGAGCATGGGGTAGATGTACCAGCAATCTTGCTCCTTGAGCCTCAGCAACTAGTCTGGTTTCCCAACACATGGAGTTTTGTGAGCTCTGACATGTTCTTCCTCACTTTGATTACACAGGTTTTATTTGTCATAAGTTCCTGTTAATAAAAACATATCAATCAACAAAAAACAAATTTACAAAAAAAAAAAAAAAAAAAAAAGAAAGGGTAAATTCAACTTATATCAGAGGAGGCAAAATTCAAAATTAACTTTAGTTGTTTTGCATGTGCTGCTATCTCATATATAACAGTTTATACCTTTTCCAGTCCCTTGCATGTGGATGACTAAACAAGCTTGTTAGGAGCTTCCCTGTAAGCCTTCAAAAATGACCTCACCTAGACATGTCTTAAGCTATTTGGTATCAGTGGGGGACATTAATATCAAATCTGCTGAACAGATAGTAAATCTGTTTTCTGTCTTTCTTCCAAAGAAGGGAACCCAGCTTTTGTAAAATCTGGGTTCCATATGCAGAGCCAGCTATGAAGTCTTTCCTTTCACAGGAAAAGCCTGCACCAGTGTCCTCAAAGTTTCATCAGCTCTGTTATGCCTCTCATGTCCCTTCCTTCCCCCCCAGGAGATTCAAAGTACCCGTGCTTTGGTCAGGCATGCCTCTTCTTTACTAGAGACAGATGGTGATAAGTAGGTTTCATGTCCCCACTACCTGTTAATAAACAGGCACATTGGAGGACCAAGGTGAAGAGCCTAGCAAGGAACTGCAGCTTCTGGTGTCGGTTGCATAAGTCAACAAAGAAGATGTGACCAGGTTATAAACACCCTATTACTATAATTCACTCTGAGTTTGGCTGCAAAAGTTTGTTACAATCCTTCCTCCCTGATTTATGGCTTTGAGGGGAGGTTATTTTAAGATCTCAAGAACTAAATTCAGGAATATGGTTAGCTGATGAAATGACCCCATCTTTGCTAGATGGTGCATGGCATGTTTCCTGTGGCTGGGCTAAGATCACCAGCAACTGTGTGTTAGCAGAGATCCATCTAAATAGTGGCTTCACAATGTATAACAGTGACACACCACAGGAAGAACACTGCAGAATGATCACTGTTTATTAACTCCTCTGGACCTGGGGCTGAATGTGATGATGTTTCAGCTTTACATCAACGTTTATGTGCTCTGAAAAAGAGCTGGCATTTCACAGCAGAAAATGCTTTTCTTTAAAATAATAAAAAAAAAATCTAAAATAAAATTAGAACCAAAGTGAGATACAGATGTCAAGGACTGTAGGTTGCCAGTGATGACATGAGATAGCATTCAGATGACTTAGGCAGTTCATGAATAAACTGAAAATTCTTTTGTTGAAAAAACAGACAGGAAAAAGAAAAGATGATTTTAACTTCCTCTCTTTCTCTAATGTACAGCCTTCCTTCTTTACCTCTGTAGCCCATGCATCTCTCCCTTACGTGTTTCAGATGCACTCAAAAGTTGTTTTTTTTTGGTTCTTGATTTTCCGTGAAAGCTCTCTCATTTCCGTGACAGCTGGTTCCCTGGATTTCAACATGGTGCATCTTTAAGAATGCACATTTGTGTTAACAGAACAAAAGCAGGATAAGTGACATGGACACATTTGAGATCCCACTCTCTGCTGTGTGGCTGGATCTCCAGTCCCACTGTTGCTACCATCTATACCACCATTGGTGGGACAAATGAATTTTTCTCCTGTAATTCCATCATCGCCATCACAGAAAGCACAACAGACGCAAACTTTAAGGCAAAAGAGCAAGGTCCAGAAATAGATAATAAATAACAAGGTTAAAATGTTATTCAAAACTGTATATACTCAGTTTTTAGAGGAGAAGACCAGCAAAGTGATGGTGACCATTGTGTTGTGCTTGTGACTGTCTGTACCCAATCAGTTCTCTGGTGTTCAGGTCGCACATTAGAAAAGGATCAGTCACTGTAGATTAGCAGATGTCATCCATTTTACTGACAGCAGAACTAAGTAATACTCCTTTTTCTGCAGCAGTCAGTAGTTTCTCTAAAGATGTTTCCAAATTCAATTGCTGTTGGGTTAATTCCTCTTCTCTTATATCATACTGCAGACTGGACAGCTGCCTCAGCTGGTGTCTGAATCTTCAACAAAGAAGAGGTCAGCAAAACTATTTTTCAACATTTAGCAGAAATCTACTGAAACTGTCAATTTTAGAAAGCTGATGGCAAGTTGTTTGACAGATGCCAAGTGGTAAGAGCCCAAATATACTATTGAGAATGTTTATTTGTGGGCATAATCTCCCCTGTCAAACTGAAAAAAAGAAAACCATGCAGGTTTCAGATATTAAGTGACAGATTTCAAGCAGTCTCTTTTGCTGGAAACATGAGTGCATGTTAAACATGGAAGTGCTCTTCCCAATCCCTAGGAACACATCACTGCAAAAGGCACGCAACGCTTTGAAACTGAACTGAGAAAACAAAGAGTTCAAGTACTGGTTGCTGTGCTAAGAAAAATATTTTAAAACCTCTCTGAAAACTGACCTGATTGAATATGATTGTGTTATTAGCTGTTGGTGGGTAGAAAGGTCAGGTTTAAAAATAGACTCTATTTTCTTTGTGAAAGCTCAGAGAGAGTCTACAAACCAAGGTGCCTTCCCAAGTGCCCTGTTTTATAGGCAGTACTGATACCATCTCCCCAGGTGATGCTTTTAATCAGCAGACTCTGATGCCTTTTCTGCAGCAGGTTACTATCACTCCACTTGAGTTTGGGTAAAGCAAAGCAGGAATGTAGGGAGTTGCAGCTCTGGGCTAGAGGCTAAGACCAGTTAATTCTGACCTTATGTTCTAGTTACTGCATTGTACTGATCAAGATCAATTGTGGCATTGCCAAGGAAGGGTGGAGGCATCACCTGAGGTACAAAGCTGTCATTACAACTGTAAAAGTTTAGCTGTGCTTTTCCTAGCATTTCCATCCCTGTACTTAGCACTAAATCTTTTCTCTCTCACTCTTAAACCTTTGGTCTTAGGGTTTTTTTCCAGTACTAAATAGCCGATATGTCTATATGTCTGTTTATTTTGCCAGAATTAACCTTGGTTTCACTTTTTGACATAAAACACCTGTTTTAAAGTACTCACTAAATTATGTCCCAACTTTCCCCCTCTTATCCCTCCTATAGCCTTACTGTGCACCTTTATCTTTCTTTTACAGTGCCAGCCTTGGTTTTATTATCTGCTTAGTAAATCCACATAATTTATTCTAGTAGGCAGAAGGGAATTTTCTCTTCAACTCTCATTTATTTTAGGCCTTTTTAGGGGATCCATGCTAATCACAGTTAATAGTTTTAGTATTTTGTACGCTACATAAAGGTGAATATCACTTTCCACATGATCACTTTACATCCAAGCATTTCAAACCTGAGAGACAAGGTTGGTCTTGGAATTGGCTCCCAAAGCATTCCTGGTGTTAGAAAGAAAAAATTATTACAATTCTTGTACTGTACTTTGGTTCGTGTCTTTGAAAGATGCATGATAGGTTTCCGCTTAACAGTTTCTGCAACAGAAAGAGGGATGTGAACTCAGGTTTATGAAAAAGGGTGATGTCATAGACTTTTAAAGAGAACCCACTCATTTCAGCTTGTGCAGGACTTAAGCTCTTGATTAAATCCTTAATTTGCTGAAAAGTGACAATGTAAAATTCATTTCTTAACTTGAAATATACTAACATGTTTAATAATAATAATTTAAACCTGTTTAAAATAATAATTTCCATTACTGGAAAAATGTTTCAGCTAATGAAATGTATTTTCTTATTTGTTAAATTTCTTTTTTTTTTTTTTACTTTGAAATCCATGTATAGACAGAATTAAAGCCTATGACTTCAGGCTGATTTTCATCACAAAAATATCACTTCAAGAGAAAAAGACAAAATATTTAATCTTAAATTTAAGAGACTACCATGAAGGCAAAATAAGTTTCCCCCAATCCTCAGCAGTGGTTATGGGGAAGACAAGGAGGCTAACCAACTCTAGTGTAACACAGGGCTGCCTCGGCTATTAATCATCAACTACGCTGAGGCAGGATTTGGGTATATTGGGTAACTATGGATAGAGAGACAGGCCAGATGCTGCTCCAAAGTCCTTGCAGGATCCTAGTGGGCAGTAGTGAATGGAGGAGTGAGCTTTTTTTTTCCATTGATGGTCGCCTTGCACAGGAGGAATCTCTCCTGCCCAGCAGTCACTGGTGGGGTTCCCTAAGGCCCAGTATCAGGGCCAGTCATGTTTAATATTCCTATTGATGATCTGCACAAGGGGGTGAGTGCACCCTCAGTAAGTTCACAGATGACACTAAGTTGTGCTGGAGTGTTGATCTGCTGGAGGGTAGGAAGTTTCTGCAGAGGGATCTAAACAGACTGGTACAGTGGGCTGAGGCTCAATAATGCAATGTGCTGGGTCCTGCACTTGGTTCACAAGAAAAACCCATGCAGCACTACAAACCTGGGGAGGAGTGGCTGGAAAGCTGCCCAGCAGAAAAGGAACTGGGGGTGCTGGTCAACAGCCAGATGAACATGAGCCAGCAGAGCACCCAGTTATCCTGGCTTGTATGAAGACCAGTGTGATCACAGGACCAGAGAAGTGATTTTTCCTCTGTACTCAGTACTGGTGAGGCCACACCTTGAGTCCCTCTCAAGTCTGGGCCCCTCACTACAAGAAAAACCTTGAGGTGCTGGAGCGTGTCCAGAAGGGCAACAAAGCTGGTGCACAGTCTCCAGAGAGTATATCTATGAGACAAGTGGAGGCTCAGGAGTGACTTTATCACTCTCTCCAGCTGTCTGACTGGAGGTTGTAGCAAGGTGGGGGTCAGCCTCTTCTTCCAGGCAGCCAGTGTCAAACTGCACCAGAAGAGATCAGTTTGGGCATTGGGAGGAATTTTTTATATGGAAGGGGTTGTCAAGCACTGGAATGGACTGCGAGGTATTGGAGTCACCATCCCTGAAATTGTTTCAGAAATGACTGGAAATGGGACATAGCGCTATGGTTTAGTTGACAAGGTATTGATCAGCCAAAGGTTGGACTTGATGATTTTGGTGGTCTTTTCCAACCTAAAGGATTCTATTTGTATGTTTTTTTAGAGCTCCCCATTTACATCCCTAATGCTGAGCCAAAAGAGCCCGCTCAAATACAAATATAGTTCACTCCTTGTGTAACCCAAAGATCGTCTAAATAAAAGACCAGGAAAACTGATTTTTCTGCTATGGAAAAAATAAGATGCGTGATACTAAGTGTTGTCTCTTTTTTTGTTGGAAAGGAGCCGTTCTCAAACTTTTTTATTTCCCCTTGTTTTTATCTCTGCTATATCCAATGATATATGACTTATACCCATTTATGAACTGTATCTATGGCGGTATTTCTTGTTTATTTCTTCAGCACAAGCAGCAAAGCTTTATCCAATTAGTTAAGTTTCATTTGTGTTTTATGATAACAGCAGTAACAATTCTGTCAAATTTTGTTAACTTTTCCTGTATCTTGAAAAACCCATCTCAACTTTGTATCCTGCAAGAATGCTTGAGGTTATCACATGACTTACTCTTGTCTAGGTATATTTTAAACTGCCAGATTTAAGCACTACAAGACCATAAAGCTTCTTCATCAGCAAAAACTACACACTTACTTATATTAAATATAAACTGTTACAATCTCATGTCTGTCATAGGGCAATGCTAGTTTCAATGTCACACAGAAGCCTAATTGATTTGTATTTTCAATTCTGTACTCATTGATGAAGGTTTTAAGATCACCCATGAATACTTGTACTATGGTCAACAATAAGTTAAGCTCTAAAACCAGTCAAAAATTCCTGATAAGGTTGAACTGAAATATTGATTCAAGCTTTTCTCTGATCCATGCTAAATGAACTGTTAACTTTAAAGGGACCGTAATTTCATCTCTGATCACCTGAAAGTTGATAGCAACCTACTTGGCTTGTAGCCACTTTCTATGGTGCAAATTCCAGGTTGATTGGTTTCCTCACTTTGATATAACTAATGGAAGCAAGGTGGCTTTTCCTGCAAACCCGTGCAAGCAAGGCAGGAAGTGCTTACATCGTAGGGTTGTCTTCACGCTGCTGAAATGAAAACCTTTTCAGTGTCAGCCTTCCAGCAAGGTGTACGATGGGGGTTACACAAACCTGCGGACTGTTTTCCCCCCCAATGTTATTTACGACCACATTATTTTAAATAAGCTTAGTTTCCCTCTGTGAGCTTAGCTGTTGCCAGATAAATCAGCAGTATGTTATGGGTACTGAAATACGTTTTTCAAGCCCTAATCCTGAATGCTTTCAAAACTGCAGGCTTAAAAAAAAACAACATCCTTTTAATGTCAGAATATCCCCTGTCCTGTTCCCCATACTGTTAAAATAAGTGAAAGCAATGCTTTTCAGCATGCCACAGTATGGGAATGCTTCTCCCTCCATCCTTACCGTGTGGAAATAAGCCAGAAATATCTGGCGTTTGCAGTTCCTGATGGGTCTAGCAGCAGGACCCTTTCTTCACCCACTGGGTTTCTGTGATCATGGCTGTGCTTCAGGCAGCAGAAGGCTGCTGGAGCAGCTCTTCTGTGACAGCAATGCTACTCCCAGACCGTATCACATGCTCTGTTACAAGCTCTGCATGAGCCGGGAGAGTTGTAAACCACAGCTCTCTTCTCACTTTCCAAGCTCACTAGGCCAGAAATGAAACCTTCTTCATTCTATGTTCACCTTACTCTTCCTTGTTTTCTATCTTTTAAGCTTCTTTTTTTTCCTTTTTTTTTTTTTTTTTTTTTTTTTTTTTAACTACCATTTTTCTTTACACCTACCAGGGGAGGTGGACACAAATTCATCACTGAATAAAAATGGAAAAAGCACCATTACTGAAGTTTTTGGGAAGTGGCTGATAGCCTTCTTTTAATGCTTTCTGCTGGCCCTCAAAGCAAAACTCGTTTTCTTTACTCGTTGTCTTTGGGCGTATTCTACAGCTGTATGTTCACAGAGGGAAAATATGCAGAGATCAGCAGTTTCAAAGGCAGTCTCTAATTTTAGGTCCTTAGCTTTGGATATTTTGGGACAGAACTTTGGACACAACAAAAAAATTGTAAGGAGCTATAAATCTAGATGAACTAAGTAACACCTAAGACATCTCAAACTGGTGACTCAAAAACATTCTCTTCTATTAAGAAAAAAATAAAAAGGTTTAACATTTGCCAGAAACCATTTTTCTTAGTTGTTGAGGTTTCTATTTTTCCCAGCACTTCCCACTATTCCTACTTTCATATTGCCATTAGAGGGAACTCTGAAACTCTCCTACCAATCCAAGGGCTGCAAAAGTCAAGAGAAAAATTTGCCCTTTCTCATAAATGTGCACATGATCATCTTTAATGCTATGTAAAGTCTGATGATTTTTTTAAGCAAAAAATGCTCCTTGAGAATTTTTTATTTAGCTGAAACTGTTCTAAATACTTCTAAATTTCCAATTTATTGTTAATTAGTATTTCTTTAATGGGCAATCTCCAACTGACAACAAATAAATAATCTATTAAAATCTCACTTGCTTAATAAAGACCAAAAGTTCTGATTTATTACTTTTAAAGAAAATTAAATATGAAATGAGAAAAAAGACCAAAAGGCCTGAAAGAAAATTAAATAAAAGAAGTTCACTTAAACTATCTGTCACAGAGACAAGAAAAAAAGAAAAAATAAATATTGTTTCAGGAGCTTGAGGAACATTTTCCAAGCTGTTCAACTACACAATCAAGTCACACACAGATTTACTTTAACCAACAATGTGACAGCTTTCCTGAAGACTGCAAGCCCTAAAATTCAGGTGGATCACTGTACCTGATCAAAGGAGAGAGAGCTATCACCTCTTTGCAGTCTGCCAGGAAATGCATCTTGACTTCCATCGTCAAGGTGAAAGTCAAGAAGCTCCGTCCTATCTCATGGACAAATAGACAGACATACTGCTGCCTGTCAGGATATCTTAACTCCAGTGAGACTTCAAAAGTCAGGAACTAGAAGAGATTTTTACAATGCTCCAGCAAACTGCTTCCATATCATTGGCATGAATTTTTATGTCTTTAAAATGAGCACTGAAATAAAAAAGTCTTTTTTTCCACTAAAATTTTGGTTCAAAACAGTGGTTTCAGCTTACAGTAAATCTTGTGCTGTGGCAGACCGTGGGTTTCTTGTATTGTCTCATGGAAGGCAACTAAGAAAAGCACCACTGGGTGAGTTGAAGTGTACGGTACTGTAGATGTATGTATGTGTATATTAAAGTGTACACACGAGCACACTTTGTTCATCATGAATAATATTCCCATCTGCTAAGTAAACAAGTCACATTTTATGATTTCTAAAATTTTGAAATTTTCTGAAATGCTTTATGAGTAAAGAAATTAATAATACTTTTTGTGTAAAGAAACCAGACAAACAGATTCTGTTCCAAGCCATTGAAATGTAGTTCTCTCCAATGAAGAAGTTGGACAGACAATTCTGTGTTCTCTGCTGTCTTTTTTAAGACCTGTGAAGGAGCTTTTCTAAACTTATCTTTCTCTCTGTTTAATTCTGCCAGTTAAATAATATTTCCTCTAACTCTGCAAAATAGGTGGAAGGGCTCCTAAGGACTTTGATTTGGAATTGAGCATAAAATGGTTGTATTAAAATAGAGCATTAAAGATGTGGCTTTTCATCACACTTATGACTATTGATTTAAGCCACAAAACCCAAAGCTGGCACTTGGTCCCTTTGAGCCTAGTGCACATTGTGTAGGTCTTGGCAGTTCTGGGGGCTGGGGGGATGACTCATTTTGCTTTAGTTTTCAATTAAGTGATGTTGGGAAAGACAAGCAAAACAAACCTGTGTGTTAATTATTTATATGTATGCACCTTTAAAAAACCACAAAGGCTCATGATTTTTGGTCCGTGTGACATGAAAGGAGGCAGAGGTTCCCTCAATGAATAGTCAGGAAGGCCCTGCTGCCTCTGCCTAGCCCATCCCGCCATGGGGAACCCAGCTTTGCCCTCCACCGCCCTCCGGTCCAGGACAGATTTTCCTGGGGCAGGACGAGGTGTTGGCCTGGCCGCCGTGGAGCATCGTCTTTCCGGGGGGTGGAAGAGGCTGACGCCGCCGCGGGGAGGGAGGCTCACAGTCCCCACGCCCCCGGGGCAGGCACGGCCCCAGCGGCTGCGAATCTACTCAGCCCATGACAAGGATTTTGCAATACTAGAATTAAATGATCACATCCGAACCGAAGTTTGGTGATGCTTCAAATTATAGTTGCAGAGCGTTAGGAGTTCTAGCCCTTAGTGAAAATTTCGTCAGCTTTCAGTGACAGTTTTAAACCGAAAAAAATCTGTGGAGTGCCCAAACTCGGATATTTATTTTTAATAAAAATGTCATCGCTGTCATTAAATATAAACTTTAGGTTTATACGGAAAATAGTGTATTTTCTGCATGTGAAGGGACACTGAAATCTAATTGTGTCCAGCTGATGTGGCGATCTGTGGAAACTAGACGATCTTCCAAACTATGCTATAGGCAAACCACGCTATGCACACCCAGCATGGCACCTTGGAATAGGTGCCTGTACGCCAAAGGACGTGCTTATCCTGGCGCCTTTGCAGCAGCTGTGCGTGCGCTCGTCAGCTTGTATGTACCACGAACAGATATGCAGCACGGCTCTAGGTCGGGAAGGATGTGTCTAATGATCCTCCTGGCTGCGGGACCTCCTGCGAATGCATCTGTCCGTGCGTCCGCGGACAAAGACGTCTCCCGTTCAGGAGCGCGGCAGCTTGCAAAGTGTGAATAATTTTCAGCGAAGAGTTACACTAAATGGGAAAGCTTTTAGCACATTATCCACTGGCAATTGGACTATAATCTAATTGTCAGCCCTCGGGTCTTAATAGAGCCTTTCTCTTTCCACCATTGGATTTGCATCTGGGAGATGCCTAATAGGTTTAAAATGCCTCGCATTTTGCTCCAATAAGCCACCTCCTCGCTGTAGGTGACATTGAGATGTTTTTGTTGTGAAATTGGATCTCGGGTACCTGGGCTTCTGCCTTGCTGGCGCGGCTCTTTCCGTGCAGGGGAGAGCGCGGAGCGGCGGCAGGGGAGCGGTGTCCCCGCCGAAGCCAGAGCGCTGGGAGCGGGGGCTGCTCCTAAATCGGGGAGCGCAAAGAGAGGGGGAATCCGGCGGACAGAGCAATAGCATTGCGTGCAACGGAGGACAAAAAAGCCCGTGAAGGCTGATATCCTCGTGAGGTTGCAGGGGAGCAAAGTCAGAGCCAGAGACGGGTAGCGCTGTAGCCATAGCTTCGTAAAGTAGCGGTGCGCTCGCAAGGCACGAATGGGGACCCTGCCCGAGCGAATAAACACCGTTCTTTATGCAGGAAAAACTGTTTTCATCTACAAGGGTGAAAAACAAGAAAAAGGAAAAGATTTTAACTCTTCCCTCCCGAGGCAGGAGTAAACTCAATCCCAAAGCAGAGCTGTAGGTTACCTTGGGGAGGGGGTACGGGCTGGAGGGTCAGACACATGCTCCGGGCAGCACCAGGCCAGCTGCGGTCGGGGTGGAACGACGGTAGGGAAGGTCTCGGCAGCGGTACCCCGCACCCGTAGGTTCCTAATTAAAGGGAAATGTGGTCCTTGCCCTCCGCACAGGCTACGGATCCGGAGGGGAGACAGGCAAGTAACGGAGGAGGAGGGATGGATGCAAATACCAGGTTATCCCAAGGGACAGCCAGTAGAAGAGCGGGCATCAGCTCGGCTCGGTGCCGGGCCGGTTTTCGGGGCGCAGCCCCGCGGATGTCTCTGCGGCGTGAAGTGTGCGGCAGGGAGGCTTTTGTGGGAACAAAAAAAAAAAAGTAAAAGGGCAACGGCCCCTCATCACTTCGCGAAAGAGTCGCCTAAAACCTGAGAGTGGTTCCCCGGCCGGTGTGCGCCCGTGTCCACACATCCCGCCCGCCGGCGGGCCTGCGCGGCCGCGCAGAAACGCGCAGCGTCGGAGCTCTGGTCACACAAGCGAAGGCGCACCTGAAACCGTCCCTCTGGACCCTGGGTTGCTAGGCGGGTTTCTGCGGGTTTTCTGTCCCTCGTGTGTCGTTCCCATCGTGATTTTGTTTAGGTGAGGAAAGGGCCGGGAAGAAGTGGTGCTCATGGTTTTCACGGGATCGAGTTTTCTCTTTGGCTTTTCAGGGATCAGAGAGGGGTTTTGGAGGCGGGCTGCAAGCTCCCTGTTTGAAACCTGGCGGTGAAACTGAGACCTAATCCTGATTAAAGCAGGGAACCGAACGAGCGCGATGAGGTGTGCAGCGATTATCGCACGCTGTTTTTTGCTGATGCACAAGAGAGTAAAGAGCGTTTCAGCCAAAGGAAGATGGGGGAAAAAAAGTATTATTTTAAAAGAATAATAAAGCCTAATGAAATGTCTCTGCCACAGCAGGCTGACACCAGCGACTAACACATTAATTTGCTAGATTGAAAACAAACTGCAGTGTAGATTGCGTGTTCTTCATATACGGATAAACAATAACGAAGGATTTAATTGAAATGGGTTCAAACGAGGCAACCGCCCTGTTGGGGAGCAGCAGGGTTGGTAACTCTGCTCTCGGGAGAGGGTCGGTACAGCGGTGACAGCCGCCCTGTGCCTTGGGTGTGGCGGGGACTGGCAGCTCCGGTTCGCATCCCCTAGGAAGGGCGCGCGGACGTTTTAAAATACATCCACTTGGTTTGGAAAGCAGAGAGGCATCAAGAGCATTGGGGTAGTGATGTGGTCCCCTGCCACCCCCAGGTCTCTGAAAGTTGGCTCGCCGACGGAGAGGGCCATGGCCGGGACGGCAAAGCAGTTCAGGGAAGCCGGGCTCTCACCCTTTCCGCACTTGGGTTGCTTGATCCCTGTGTCTCCCCAGTCCGGCCCCGGCGGGGAGGCAGACGTAGCGAGGATTAGGCAGCCGGAGTTGCGACCCATTCCCTGCCCACGGGGAAGGAGGGGTGCTTTGGGCGTCTAGACAAGGCTCATTTCCTTATCGGAGGCGGAGCGAGGGAAAAAAAAAAAAACATAAAAAATATATTCTCGTGGGATAGAGCGAAAAATTGCATGGCTTAACCAAGCAAAAGAAAAGACATCCCGTGTGGATGTACCCATTTAAAATAAAATAAAACGAAGCTTCTGGTTTCTTTCCACCCTGGTTTTTTTACCTCCAAAGTACGAGCAGGAACATGCAAGCCCCCAAAGCCAATTGCTCTCCCTGGGGGAAACCGGGGTGACCGGCAGCCCCTTTCCAGCTCCACGGCCGCGTCGCGGCCTCCGTTCCCCTCGCCCGCCGCTCCGCTCCGCGCCCGGGCGCGCCGTGCCCCGCTCACCACTCAGCGCTTCCCACCGCCGCGGCCGAGTCCTCCTCCCTCGGGCCAAGGCAATGATCGGTCCCCCCGCGGGACTGGAAATCCCGCGGCGAGGAAGAGCAGAAATCGGTCCGGAGCTTCCTCAGCTGCCAGGGCTGAGCCGGTGTTTCCCAGACGGACTCACAGAAATATCCACAGCATATCCACAGCCACCCAACGCCCCTATCCCCTCAGTCCCGATGGACAGGGGCAGCCCCTGCCAGGGACAGGTATGTTACGACCTTACTGCTGGGGGACGGAAATGAGCAAAGGAAAAAGAGAGGTTGTTTTTTGGGGCTTTGTTTTTTTGTTTTTTGGGGTTTTTTTTGTTTTTGTTTTTTCTTTTCGGTAGCATCTGCGCTGTTACTTTGACGGGAACCTGTGGGTTTTACTATCCTTCCTTGCGCGGCGTGTACAGTACGCAGGAAACCAAAGGAGATTTAGGCATCCCTGTTACCACCAGAGGAACGGTGCAGAACATAACTTCTCCGGCTGCCTGTACCTTCCTTTGTCTTTCTTTTCAGGCAGGCCGGACCCTGCTTTTCAGGTAGGGCCAAGGGAGAGCAGGGCCGGGATTTCGGGACCACCGCCCGCCGGCCCTCGCACGTCGAGAGGGGTCCCACGAGCGGAGCTGTCGCGCAGGGAAAACCGGACCCGTAGCTGGCTGGATGTCCCTCGGGATAAAGTGGTAAAGTGTTGGGAGGACTTTTTGTTTGTTTTTTTAAGATTGATGTCGGCAGAACCTCTCGTCTCTGTTTCCCCGTGTCAAGCAAGAGGCGATATATTCGCGAGCTGACCCTCCCGGCGTGCCGGCCGCGGGGCTGGCTGGTCTCTTCCCTTTCGCCCCTCTCCTCCGACTCGCCTGAGGCGATACCGGGCCCCCAGACCCCTATGGGCCACGCCGAAATTTTCTGTCAGACGCTTTAGTAGCTTCTAAATACGCACGCCCCGTTTGCGATAGATATTTTATCTATTAGCAAATTCAGATAGCCAAAGAGCAAACTGCAGTTGGTTCTCGCTGATCTCAAAGCGATAAAGCACTGTTTCGTCTTCCCCACTCCAATGGCTGGGAAGGGTGATCCAAATAATTATTTCTCCATAATAGTTAATTTAGTGTAGTAGGAATGGGAGAATTCCCATTCCAACGCCAGGTATGTATGGCTCTTCGCACGAGCCTGCGTAATAAGAGTCCTCAGATTCTGTTCTAGGTTTAAAAGGTGAAACTTCAGTGACAAAGTTGTACGTTCTCTTGTGAGTCGTTCTAGCGAGTAAATATTTTCAGTGATATTTTTATTTAAAGGAATTTAATTAAACGCACCGCTTTTCTTTGTTTAATTTATTTATGAGAGTATGTTTACATTGTATATGTATATGTGAAAGAGTACTGATGAGCAACTTACTTAAATCACCTCCTTGGAATAAGCTACTCGTTGGTACGATCAGCCCGTGCCGACTTTCTCTGCCTTATGTGCTTGTTCAATACCATCTATTTCGGCGCAGCCGATGAAACGGATTTGAAGAAAGCTGTGCGATCAGCGGCCCACGCACTGGTTTGGCTGAGAAGGGAATGCTGCAAGGATCTCACCTGGAGTCGGTGGGGGCAAGTACATCTCACCGGGATGACAATATTTGGGATCCGGTGCAGGAAAACCAAGGGCACGAAAAGCCTTAAGGAACATTCTGTCGCAACAGAAAGCACACAACGACGAAAACGGCTGCTTTGAAAGCTGTGGTCTTTTAATATTTGAATGCAAAAGAGAAAATTGACACTCACACACACGCACCAGAAAAATCCCCAATTACATTTCATCCTTTCAAGCGCCTCTCCGCCGTTTCTTGCCTCGGCAAAGCCAATAGCCTAGGGACCTTCTCGGGAGCATCCCCGGCCGCGCGGCCTGCCCCCCCGCTTCCCCCTCCGGGGCTCGGAGGAGCGGAGGGCGCTCCCCGAACAGCAGCCGGGGCCCCGGCGGGGAGCGGGGCTAGGGAGTCAGCCCAAAAGGGGAGCGGCTGCGGGGAGCCGTCCCGAGGGCCAGCCGCCCCCTCCCCACCCTGCGGGCGGGCAGAGCCCCTCCCTCGTCTCCCTCCCTCCGTCCGTCCCTCCTCCTCCTGCTGCTATTGCTGCCCGCCTCCGCCCCCTCCCCCGCGGCCGGGACGGGCCGGGCCGAGGCCCTTGACGTGTCCCGGCGCCGATTGGCCGCCGGCCGATAGGATCTCCGCGGCCCCGCGTTAAGGCGGGGGAGCGCGCGGCGCCGGGAGCAGAGCGCTCCCGGTATCCCGGCTTCGCCACCCCCGGCTGGTCCTCCCGCCCGCCCCGTCCGGGCAGCACCGCGCCGCGTCCCCGCACAGTGGCCATGGAGTACACGCCGCCCCCCAAGCCGCAGCTCTCCTCCCGGGCCAACGCCTTCTCCATCGCCGCCCTCATGTCGAGCGGCAGCTCCAAGGACAAGGAGTCCCCCGAGAGCACCATCAAGCCTCTGGGTGAGTGGGGTCGGTGGTGACCGCTGGGGTCCGTGGCGTCCGTCTGTCCCTGTCCACCCTGGTTCGCCCATCTCAGCGCTCCGGCAGTCGGGCCAGGAGCGGCGCGTCCCCCCCGCCCAAAGGTTTCCCTCTGCAGAGAGGAAAGCAGCACCACCCAAGCTTGAGGGTTGAGTTCCTTCATCACCCACAGTAGTTTTTAAGAGAGGATGTTTATAGCATAAAGAGTTTCTTAAATTCCTCCAGTTTCAGTTATGCCTCTTGTTCATCCAACTTCGTCATTTGCAGAATAATCCCGCACTCCAAGGTAGTTCAATTTCTCTTCGCTGACATGAAATGAATCTCTTAAATATCTATTGCAAATCTACCCTGGTTCTGAAGTCAAACTGGGGACTCTCCGTTGTCGTGCCTAGGCTTACAAGGGGTAGTAAAACTTGTGCATAGAACTGAAAATCCCTTCATTCTACAGCTCCTCGATGTAGGCTCATATAGGCTGTTTTGCTCTACATAGACCGTGACGAGTTTTTTGTAAGCACTTGCAGCTTTCGGGTACGGGATTTCAGCTCTATTCGGTTGCCTCGACTCAGAATCCTGAAAGCTTTTTAAAAACATCTTCCCCGTAACATCTTCCCCTCCTCCTCCCCTCTAAGTTTCTGCGGTTTGTCATCCTTGCTTGTATCCAGGAGTTCGCAGAAAACTACAAAATATGTGTTAAGCTTTCAGGGCGCCAATGAACAGGATTACACTCAATCTTAAAAGAATTTATAAAAGGCAGCTCCTCAGTGTCTGCTGCACCTAATCAACTGTCTCAAAAGATTTCACATAGTTTAGGGATTCATTGTGAACTTCAGCTTTAAGTCTGGACGCTAATGTAGGCCGGGAATGTTGCAGAATTCCCGGTTGACGTATTTAAATGGGTTTGTGTTAAACTTAGTGGGGTTGGTTTGGGAGTTTGTGTTTGTTTGTTCTCCTGAAAACGCTTATTTAATTTAACTTTTCAAAAATTTTTAACCTCTTCCCTCATGGTGTTCATCTAAAAATCGAAGGGAAAACGGCTGCCTGTTACTCGGTTTTTATTAACTGGAGCTTTAGGCAAAACCTTTCCCTGGAGTGGTAGGGCGCGTTCGTGCTCCTCCCGTTCTTTGGAGCCGGGCGGCTGATCCGTCGCCGCATCCCGGTACCGCACCGCGGGGCCGGGCAGAGCCTTCGCGGCCCGGCTCCCTCCCGGCCTTGCCTCCGGCGGAAACTCCCAACTGAGCTGCTGAAGCTCCCGAAGCCTCCCGGGCTTGCGGGTGTGGGCGGCGGGAGCCAGGCGCGGCTGGCGGCCAGCGTCGGCAGCAGCCACTGCACCCGCGTAGGTTGCGCGGCGGCACGCAGCTCCCCCGGAGCCAGTTTCTCCAAAGGAGCGGGTTCAGTGTCAGCAAGCCGGCTTGGAGAAAGGCAGACGGAGCGTTCTGGGAGGGTGAGCCCATGCCCGCTGTTTAATTAGTGTTTGGGATTCGGTTCCTCGCGGATGAAGCGCGGAGCCTGCGCGGCCGCTCTCGGGCTCTATCTACGTTGCCCTCTCTGCCAGCGGCGCAATCCAGGAGCAGCCTCCCATGCTCCCCCAGCGTGACCCTGGCCCTCAGCAGCCCCTCGGCGCCCAACGCTCCCGTTTTAATGAGAATTAGTGACCTTTCCGTGGAACCCCTCGGTTAGCGGGGGGGCAGCGCGCAGGGCTGGCTCTGTCCCGCCGTGACCCGCGGAGCGGATCGCAGGCGGGCGGCGGCGAGGCCGGGGCCGCGCCGCTCCCGCCGCCCCCCGGACGTCCACCCCGGTGCTCCTCTGGGGAGTGGCGCCGCTCCGGGCTCTTCCCGGAGCTCATCTTCGAAAATCACCACCAGTGTCCTCCAAAGATGAGCGGATGCCTAAAGAATCGGCCGGGTCTGTGGGTGTGCTGGGGCAGTTGAGCGATAAATACCTTTTATATATATATAAATATATATATTTAAAACAACTTGTCTCGGTGGTCGCGTTGTCCTGGCTGAATGCCCTCTCTCCGTCTCTCTTCCCCTCTCTCTTTCTCTTTTTGTCCCTCTCTCTTTCTTTTTCCTCAAACCCTGCAGAACAATTCGTTGAGAAATCCTCCTGCGCCCAGCCTTTGAGTGATTTATCCAGCCTGGACCCTCACGGGGATTTTAGCAGCAGCCCTTCTTCCCTGTGCACCGAGCCCCTCATCCCCACCACCCCCATCATCCCCAGCGAGGAGATGGCCAAAATCTCCTGCAGCCTGGAGACCAAAGAGCTCTGGGACAAGTTTCATGAACTGGGTACCGAGATGATCATCACCAAATCCGGGAGGTAAGGCTGGGCAGCCCCGGGAGTTTCCTCTGGACATCTTTCGAAAGGCGGCTTTGGACAGGAGAAAAAAGGCAAAGTTACAGAAACCTCGCAGGGTTTTGTTGTTTTGTTTTGTTTTGTTTTTTTTAACCGGGAGAACAGCACGGCTGGGCTAAGGGGAGGAGGAGGAGGGTGAAGCCCCATATTTGCCGCAGCCCCTCGGCGGCCCAGCCCGGCGGTGCGCTGAGCCCCGCTGGGGCAGAAGGAGAAGTGGCCGGGGCCGGCAGCGGGGAGCGGTGCGCTGAAACCCATCCGGGGCGTCCTGGAGGCAGCGAAGAAGGGTTGTTTCCCTAATAATCGGGATTGTGGCTAAAATCCCACGGTGATTTTGAGGCGCTGGCTTGGTGCAGACCGAGGGAAACGCGGGGTCGTGGGGAAGTGATTCTGTCAGAGCTTGGTTTGGTTTGTTCTTTTTTCTCAGTTCCAAAAAAGTGCAAAAGAATTCCAGGCTTTCTTCTTACCTCAAACTATGTAGTTTCTTCGGTAAAGCTTGTGGGGTTTGGGTCAGTCAAATGTAGTCCGGGGGAGCCAAAGGTCTTTTCGAGTTTTTTTTAATCCCCAAAGCTACTTTTTATTAACGTAGTTGCCTGAAGATTATTTTTCCTAACTGGTGAGCTCTATCGGTATCTGTTTTTTGTTTTTGTTTTTGTGGGGGTTTTTTGGCTCTTTTTTTTTGTTTGTTTGTTTTGTTTTTTAAATAGCTAAAAAACACGCAATGTAAAACATGCTATTTAAAGTTCTAAATTTTAAACTGTCAAAAATTATTTAACTTTATTTCTGGTCTACAGGATAATCTTACATTTTAAAATTGTGTTTTGTCAAAAGTTTAGTACAGAAAAGAAATGTTTTAGTTTTGAAAATTCCGTTCAAAAATATTGTGAGCAGGCTTAAGAAAATGCTCATCTAAAACATATGAGAATAACAACGGAAATAATTTCTGGAATATTTCCCTTACAGTAGTATGGATCCCATACAAAATAAATAATTAAAAGAAAATCCAAGTTTCTAAATATCTACGTACCTTAGCTACAACTATTTTCTGAAATCGTTATGTACTTTTAGCTAACAGGCAAATAGTACATTTCTTCTTTACTTTTCCACTTTAGCCATATTTTTCTTTTTGCTCCCCAAATATCGTTTCAATTTCAAGCTGCTTTTTGTCTCTTTATTAGTGAGACACAAGATTTAACTCCCATCATGTGGAAGCAAAATCAATAAATGCTTTTAGTTTTTTTCAGAGGATTTAAATATAATTCTTACTTTTAGCAGCTTTTCAGATGTTCTATTATTTCTGTTCTCTGCCCAAATATTTATTTTCTGATTTGCCTCTTTTTCAGGAGAATGTTTCCTACGATCAGGGTTTCCTTCTCGGGAGTGGATCCTGAGGCCAAGTATATTGTATTAATGGATATAGTTCCTGTGGACAATAAAAGATATAGATATGCCTACCACAGGTCTTCCTGGTTAGTGGCTGGAAAAGCTGACCCTCCTCTCCCTGCAAGGTTTGTAGATTTTATTGCTGGTTTTTTACGTCTCTTTACTTTTTTTTCCCCCTTCAATAAATATCTTGTATTAATCTTTCTCATTCTGTTTGTAAACAGTGCTCTGAGATTTTGAGTCCATGTTCAACAAAGTTGGTTGCAAAACTCTAATGACAATTTTTGTGTTGGAGAATCTGACCTCAGATCTCTGCTAGAGGTTTGATTTATACTGAATATTCTAAGACATGCAGAATTTGGTCAAGAGTTCTTTTATACATATTTTTTATTTTAAAATTTTTTTAAATGAAAATTGTCATGATTCAGATAAGAAAACAAACAAACAAAAAAACCCAATAAAATTGATTGGTCTCTCGGATTTGCCCCCCCAATATTTGACCTCATAATTTAAAGCAATCCAGGCACCACCAGCCAAGCCAAAGTAGAAATAAATTGCAGATCATTGCTGTTTATGCTTGAAATCATATTACTTCTGTAACATATCCAGCATTTGCTGACCAATGATTTTATTCTTGATTTTCATAATCTCTTAGACAACAGGCCAACAGATCAGTTCCTCGGCACAGTTACTTTTCTTTTTGTTAAGAAATCATGACATGTCCTGAGGCATCAGGAAAAAATCCCTCAGTAAAACAAATTCTCTCAAATAAATTCCCTTTTCTCTACAGAAACAAGTGCTTTAGAAGTCTAATTTCTAAAGTAATTAATTAATATAATTAATGACTGATTCCTTTAAGCACTGGGCGACTGAGGCTGCAGCGCTGGGTTGTGCAGTGGGAGGGCACTTCAGAGGAGACCCACACTTCATCGTATTCAGCCCAGCACTTCTGTACCTACTTCAGTCCCCAAGTCCAGTAAGACTGCAGCACATGTCGAAAGGCTTTGCTGAGTCAGAGCCGGAGATATGGAAATAATGTGGATGCCTCTCTGGCTTCAAAGAGACTTTCTGCAGAGGGCTCCGTGCAGGAACACAGATCTGCTCCAGGTGGCTTAGCCCGGGGTTAAGAACTTGCTTATTACAGAGGCAGAAATTATAAGTGAAACACAAGAAATGGAAACAAATTTTTTTGGTGTGTGAGTATAGGCACCAAATTCTGCACGATTTCCTTATATAAATAGTTGAACTGAAATCTTGGTGACTGGTGATCTCTGGAAGGCTGTTCAGGGAAGTAAACAAACAAAAAGCGCAAGCAGAGAAGCTGTGATTAAAGACAGCAACCTAGGAGTTATGTCTGCTTTGTTTTCATGGCCAAAAACTTCTTCTTGCAGTGTGGTTAACGTCTGAGGGCTTCATTTGACGTATTGTAATAGGCACTGATCAAAACCCAAAGAAAAAACACAGATCCTGCTCCAAAGGACTCAGCATCAAAAGAAGAAATAACAGAAGAACAGAAATAGTTTTAAGGCAGGGTTTCCCCCTTCTTATTTTTCTGTTCACGCCCCTTTTGGGATACCTTTAAATAGATTTCTAATTCATATTCTGTCTGGCATAAGCTTGCTCAACAAGGAAATACTAGAACATAAGACAAGAGACTGGAAAAATCAGCAATTGCCCTACTGAGTATTAGACAAAACCTTCTTGAAGTTTAATAGTTATTTTTATTTTACTGTAGTAACTTTTGGTAGTCCTCAGCAGATCAGTGCCCCTGTGTGCAAATGCCTATCTGCACTGTCCCATTTTCAGAATGTTTTGCCCCCAAGTGTGAATGTACACCTTTCCTACTTCACTTTCAGGCTGCTTAGTTAAACAGATTATTGATCAGAGCACAGGTAGAGATAGCTGTTTCTTTGTGTGGACAGTACTAACATATACATTTGTACACTTTGTCCTCCTTCTTTTTGGTGAGAAAAGGATGTGAAGAGGTTCAGTGCGCCAGTGTTTGCATTACCAGCAATTCTTCTAGAGTGTTAATGCATCTTTTCAGGTGGGAGGCCTAAGTCTTGCTTGAACAGATTAAAAGTTCTTCTCCCATCTTGAAACGAGTTTGGTCCTGCTCCAGTCATAGAAACCCTTAATGTAGTTATGATTTCTTGTCCTCCAAACACAGGGTTTTAGCTCTCCCTGCATGAGGAGTGTCAGTGAGAGGTGTGGGTGTGTTTAGTGTCTGGGTGCTGGTAACAAGGTACTTACTCCCCACACACATCACTGCCTGCATCTGCCCAGACACAGGGGAATAATTCAGGAGTTGCATTGTGCCTGTGTGTAAGACTTTTCAGGATTGAACCAGTTTGATGGTTTTACTCTTTCCATTATAAAAATAACTTTCAACACTATGACAGTTTCGTAGGGTTTTTTTTTGGTCTTTGTTTTTTTTTCAAATTAATAAGTATTCTGTGATTCTGTTTGAAAGATTAGCCCTTCAGGGAGCTTTCTATTAAAACCAGTTTTATCCTTGTCTTCCTGCTGTCAGTGTTGAAGACAAGTTTATGTTGCAATGAACAAGTTTATGTTGCAACGAACACTTAAATAAAAATACTTTTCAGAAAGTCTTTTGTAAATCTTCTGAGTGGTATCTGGGGATAGAGTTCCTATGTGATATTTTGTATTTTTCTTCCACATTGTTAAGACCGTGTGAAACATCAGTTCAGTAAGTTTCAGCATGTACCTTTATTTGATCTTGTTCCTTTTTTTCCTTATTTCTTTCACTCAAAAGTTTGTCACTATTTTTCTTAAACTGTATTTGTCTACAATAATTTGTTTAATGAACTTAGTGTTTACAGACTTATGGAGAATTCTAGACAGGAAACCTTTAAAAGGTATTATATTTTGAAAATTATTGGAGACATTATGGTAAATAAAAGTAGCGTACATGGGGCTTGTGGGACCAGACCATCTGTTTAAATAGAGGGAGTGCAGTGTAGCATTCCAAAATATACAAGAAATACACAAGGTTTGGGTACTGCTTCTATCATGAAACATTATATACTGCAGAGCAAATTCACACCCAAATATGGCTCCTAAATCCTTTGTGAATCGATGTGAGGAGCCCCTCACATCTGGTTGGCCTTAGGCAGCAGATCCCAGGCAAACTTCTGGGAGAGCCTCATGTGCTGTGCTGGAATGTGCGCATTTATCTCGCTGACCTGTTTGCTCGTGTGCACTCATGGTTTTGCCAACGACTTCTGCTTCAGAAATCACTGTGTCAAGTGTTCAACCCTCTTCTCTGAGGTACAGGAGAAGTGTGGGAAATAGGTGTAGCTCACCAGGTGGAGCCCCATGTTTCAATGGGATTGCTGGGGTGTAACAAATGGGTAAAGAAAAGTAAGGTTTATTATGGCTTTTCAGTAACTGACATCCTGGTGCCCATCCTTCAGTCACTTTCCTCTTAGTACTCTGCTTACTGGCACTTCGTAGTTTTAAAGCAGTGCCAAACATTAACCATCAGTGGTATAAAACAACTGTGCTCAGCTTTTCAGCGCAGGGAGGTCTTTATTCATTCCCAGCACATATTTGAAATACTTTGGCTTCTTGGTCCCAATTAGCCAAACCTTGCTGAGTCTGACACTCTGTGATCACAGTAAACATTATTAGCTATCCAGACATTGAAAATTGGGAGTCAGGCTCAAAAAAACAGTAACAAATCACAAGGCTGGCTGAAAAGTTGCAGGGCATGTTTGTGACTCTTTTTGTTTTGCTTTCCTTAATTCAGGGCTCTAAGTATTGAAATTTCCACCGTTTTTTTAGAGGAAGGCAAAGTTAGTTTTCATGAGAGCTAGGATTCTTTTGACATAACAAGATTCTAGGTCTTGGGATTTCAGATACATCATCGTTTTTTTATGAGCTTTGCAGTGCAATCAGCGGAGTTGATAGCAGTGAGGATGCCTGCATGCTAGGAATATTTATTGTCACAGGAATTCTGGCACAGCATCTCTCCCATGGACATAGCTAGAGCAGCCAAGCTGTGCTTTGGATCAATGTAAGGAAAACATCCTGCACATCTCAGGCGAGCTGTGCTGGTAAAACTTTAGTTTCACTGTGTCTTGGGGATTCTGCTGGCAAAAACAGAATACAGGATCAGATATCCTTCCTCTTTGAGCAACAGGACTGTTCTTCCCAGCATCTTTAGCATGGGCATTCCTTGATTAGGGATCAGCATGCTCTATTGGAGAGTTATGCCCCACCATTTAGTGGTTTTTCCATTCTAAAATCGTAGCTCAACAGCAAGGGCAAATGTTTATCTTCCTAACCTGGCAGCTCAGTGCTGCCCCACCCACCTAATGGAAGAAAGTCATTTGTGTGGCCAAAGACATCACCCAAAATGAGAGTCAGGCCCTCAGTGAGTGAATACCAATGCAGACAGTAGCAAAACAGGGCTGGTTTGCACTAGCTGAAGGTCTAGTCCAGCTCTTAATTTGCCATCACAAAAGAACAGTTGAGTTTATAATTTTCAGCAATACATTATTCCTATAAAATCATTGCTGTTATATAGCATGGCACTTGTAATTAGTGTAACCATAATATATATATCATTGTATCTGCATGTCTTCTTGCTTCCTTTTCTTCTGCTTAATTTCCCAAGTGTAGCACTGTTAATAGCAGAGCCGTAACTAATTTTTCATGTCAGACCACTGTGCTGGACTGCAGCCTTCTACCTCTTATAAACAGATGTCACCACAGCGAATGTGTGATCGAGTGCAGGTTAAAATCATTATCACGGCTTAACGTTACATATAAAGAAAAATGCATTTTTATCTGCATTCCCCCATTATCTGTGTAATAACACCATGTTTTTTCTCTTGGAGTTGTAGTCATTGTTATTTTAAGTGCTTGTTAGTACAGCTGTGGGGAAAGATGTGATCAATTTTTCATTTGGGAAAAGACACAACAGGGAATGTTAATGTCTCCATTTTAGATAGCAGGATAAAATAATAGGTATGGTTAAGGAGCAGTCTAGCACTCAGTCATAGGATTCTCAGTTATGTTCTGGTGAATTAAATAAGTCATCTGCTTTGCTGTCCTTCATGAACATCTTTATTTCAGGAATTCATTAATTTGGGGGAGACGATGTCATGTTCTAAAGCAGATTTGTATTACCCCAAGCTCTCAGGAAGTCTGTGCCTGTGAAACCACTGCATGTCCCAAAGGCAAAATGATACTTGCAGTTTAATTTCATACAGAGGTGGTGCCCACACACAAGCCCAGAGGTGAGATTTTATTCTGAGCAGGCATTTTCCCTGTGTTTTTTAGGTTGTATGTGCACCCTGACTCTCCATTCACAGGAGAGCAACTGCTGAAGCAGATGGTGTCCTTTGAAAAAGTCAAACTCACCAACAACGAGCTGGATCAGCATGGCCATGTGAGTAGCTCTATGGGTGGGAAAGGGAAAAGAAATCACCAAGGAATTGCTAGCTTGAGCCACAGGGCTAAATGGGGAGAGACTGCCATGGGGAAAGGCTGCCTTGACCCCCATGTTACACCTCTTTTAGCCAGCCCTTCATACCACAGTGGAGGAAGATGTTGTGGGAAGCTTTAATGTATTTTGTTTAATGCATTTTAGTGTCCTTTTGGGTTCCTTTGTTGTTGAGGAACAGGCAACTTTCAAAGTCAGGATTTTCTGTAATATTTCATAAGGTAGAGCCTGGATCCATGGTTCAAATCATGCTTCTACTTCCATTAGAGGTAAAACATCCACCAGGGACAAGTTTAGGATGGAGTTGAGCATCAGAGCAAGGTACCTCTTGAAGGAAGGCAGATGGGCCTTTTTTGGTGCTTCTGCTTGCATTTTGCTGTGACTTGGCAGTATGCTCTGCCATGTGCCATGGCCAGCAAACCCATGTGCGTTTATATGTGTGCTTGGAAGCTCCCTACAGGTGACTTCAGGCCCCCTGTTAGGGTTGGGGCTGTCAATAAGAGCTTTTTTACTTCTGGACTCTTCACAGCATGGGCTCAGTCAGAAGAAAATACTAACCTGACACCAAAGCATGATCTATAGAACTATAAAACATAACTGTGCCTCAATTGCCCTTGAAATAACTGTAGGCTAACTGCAAGTCAAGGTGCCACAGGGTGGGCTTGGGCCTCTGAAGGAGACAAGTCCCAGTTCTGATTGGTGTCAGTTTGTTGTCACAAGTCCTGAGGTTAGAAGATGTTAAAAAGGATTCCGAGCTACTTGCCATGGGTCCTGCTATGCTCCGTCAGTGGGGCAACTCCTTTAGTTATCTGACTGCCTAGTGGTAGGTAGTAAGAATAGGTATCCTCTGTCCTGTCCTGTCCTCTCCCTAAAGGTGCCTGTGAAGTGCAGGAATGACTAGGTAGTGCTTCCAAATTGCAAAGAAAGAGCTAAAATTGTTGCATCTGGGCTTGGTGATTCTCTCAGGGATGGCAGAAGGAGCAAGGGGATCAATTTGAAAGAATTGTTTGCTGAGAACAGGGCAGTTCAGTTCGAAAGAACAAATATAGAGGCAGGGTTAGTAAATGTGGTGTTGGGAAGAGAGGAACGATTTTGAATTCTAAAGCATGTGTATGGGTAGTTAATTGGTTCAGTTGAATAATTGCAGAACACAATGTATCAGAAGTCCCTTCCCTAGTGTGATATTTTATTGCCTGGTCTGGGATACAGTGGCCATTTGTCTCAGCTGTGTTTTGTGCAAATGTTTCTCATCCAAAAGAGAATTTTCACTCATTTTAAGAACTGAGAATTGAACCACAGACATGATCGTTTAAAATACATCCTGGAAATAACAGCATCAAAAATAGCTGAAAACCCTAAATAAATAAACAAAAGAATGCCCAGATAGATTCCTCTGTTCTCTTCTTTTGTAGAGATCCATCTGTGGGTATATTGTTCTTGAACCCAGTTCCCACCGTTGTTCCCTTCAGGACTAGAGGAGAATGGTTTTGCTTTTTTCCTCTCTTATTTCATAATCTGTAGAAGGGCAAAGCTGAAGATTTGTGGTCTCTATCACCGAGTGATGATAGAGCAGTATACGTGAGCACTTAAAAAGAAGCATTTTTCATCATAACAGGGGCCATGTGTGCCTCTAATAAAGGGCTCGCAGAAGTATATTGCAAGCTAGTTAGGAGAGCTGCAGTTCCCAGAAGCCCAGAGGAGTAGGAAGAAGAAGTAGGTCTGAGGAGCTGTCGGGAACAGAGACATGTGGCAGAGCAAGAAGATGTAATCGTCTCAAATACAGGCAGCAGGAGAAAATTATCCATAGTATTTGAAATGCAGCCTTCCCATTAATTTCCAAAAAAGCAGAGGTTGATCCCGTTCTTTACACAAAGGCTCTGAACAGCCAACGACAATGGAAAGTTTTGTGCATTCAGTTAAGGATAGGCCCTGAAGGCTTGGTCCTGCGTTGAGATTTGAGTGACAGGTGTTACCCCTTCAGAGAGCACTCTCTTTATAATATTTTGTGGGGGTTTATGATCCAAATTAGGATGTCAGGTTTCATGTGCTGCCTTACTGAAACTATGCAACTGCCATCATTGGATGATCAGTAGAATTAAGGAAGAAATCAGTCCTCTGGAGCCTTTAAGGAGGGCTCACTGTGCTATGGCCCATGGCATTTCCAAACTCCTGTGTATGGAGAGAAGAGGAGAATTGAAACACCACCTGAACTGTCTCCCTTCAGTTTGAAAGGGCCAGTCTTCACTCTTTAATTATGTTTGATAAGGAGTGTTGGTTCCTGAGAAAGTTTGAGTGACCCGAAAAGACACCTTTAAACACTAGTTACAGGTAGGGAAAAATGGATCCAGCCTGATTCCAGTTTGTTCTAGTTGCTTGCTTTCTTCACTCTCCAGAAGACAGTTTTGGGTTTTAAGGTAATTGTGGTTTATTTGTAGGGTGGTTCACTTCCTGAAAAGGAATATGTAGAGAAGAAAGGCATTTTTTGTTTTAGCATATGTTTGTTTTCTCTTATTCCAAGACTTTTGGAGTTGGCAAGCATTTCTGATTGTGTACCTTCAGCAGCATGTATAACACCAGAGTTATGCACATATTCTCCCCAAGCCTCAGGCAGAAGTTTTATCTCTGTGTGCATGGCACACAGCTCACTCCATGGAAACATTTTCAGATATCTTTACCAGAGGAAGGAAATGGTTCCTATCTCCAGATTTTTATATTGCCAGTTTTTCTGACTGTGAACTATTTATGAATGTGACATTTTCTCCCCAATTTTTAGTGATATTTTTCACACAGAGTGCTTTCTTTAGGACTTTTCACTGTCCTTCATTGGAGTGCCATAATTTCTGGTTTATGGTGAGGTGAGCCACAAGTGCATACATTATTGTAATTGGTTTTCTGGCATTTACTCCAACACATGAATCTATGCAAAAGCAAACTCAAAGCTGTGAACATGTTTAATAAATAACTGTGAAAGCAGGGGGTATGGAATAGCCACAAGGAGTTATGCCCAAGTTTTTCTAGTCAACAAAGCAGAAGTTAGGGACCTTTCAGAAAGAAAACTTTACATGGTAATGCTATTGTTTGGTGAACATGGAAGCGGCATTCACAACACAGTTTGTGAATTCAAAACCACCTTGGAATTTCGCAGCTGGCATCCAGATTACCTCTGGTGATTGGTCTGTAGCCAGTGGGAGTCAGATGCCTACAAACTTGCCTGACCTTACAGCAATCAGGATCCTGTAAGGAGGTATCCCGGTCACCTCCCCTGAGTCAGGCTGTCAGCACAAAGGTGGATGGGGTGGCTGGGGCCTGTGGCTGCCAGCAAGTGTTTGCTGGGGGGGCTGCCACGAATATTTGGGCACCTGATGTATCTCTTGGATCATACTAGCAGGATTGTCACTGAGCTGGAATAAGGGATTTTCTGATAGCTGCACCAGGCAGGAGGGAACTGCTTGGACTTTGAGGCCACTCTTGGAGGCTACTCTGTGAGGATCTGTGTGGATCTTTCTCCTTTGGGCTGTTTTCATATGGTCCTAACACAAGAAGTTTCACAGATAATGAGTGTGTGTCACCAGCAGCTTGAGTGGGGGTGCAAGTGGACAACTACACACACAGACCCTCACATGAAGGAAATGGTGACTTTTATCTTGGTCGTTGGTCTTTTGTGACCTCCTGGCTGCATTCAGTACTTGTTTTGTACATGAATGACCAGACTTGCCTTTGGTGGGAACTAGAAATGTAGCTTACCATGATAAAGGATGTTATCTATGTGCACTCTACTTTTTTGGAAAATTTTCATAAGGGATTACATGGTCTTGTTTGAGAAATGTAGTTCATTTACCACAATTTGCTTTCAGAGAGGAGTAAGAGGAAAGAACATGTGTGGGAGCTGCTCTCAATTTTTTCCTCCTTCCACCTGACTGCTGCTCAGATGTGATGCCTTGGTGTGGATATCATAGCCATGAAAGGCGGTGGAAAGCACAAAGTTCTGTGGGCCAGCCCTTCAGTAAGCTCATCACCATCCACGCATCCTGATTTAAAATGTCTTTTCCATCTGCGTAGAGTGCTCCAAGTAACTAGGATGGCAAGACAAAATTTTACAAAGAGAGGGAAAACTGCTGAGGGTATTAAAGGCAAGGTCCATGGCCATCACGTGTGTTCCTTTATAAAATGGTGAAGTTCTTTGAAAAAGGACCCAAGCTGGTTAAAGCAAACGTTCAACCTTTCAGGATGATGGTTCACTGTCATTGTAGTATCTTTCTTGTAGCTGTGTGCCTCCCCTCAAAGTCCCAGTGTGACTCTTGGCAATATCTGGCCCCAAAGGAGCAGCAAAGAAAAACACTGATGGAAATTGTAGCCATGATAGAGCTGTCTCTAAGCTCTCCACTCCAATGCAATGTGCAACCTTTCTCATTGACTTAGCATGAAATACTGCACCACTCCTGCTATGTTTCAGCTGAAGTTAACGCTTCCTGAGGAATGCACATTAGCTATTCCAGATGTACAGAGCTGACTGTAATGTCATTATGGCCCCTGCAAAATAGAACCACCCACACCATTGCCAATTTTGTCTTGTGACTGTGATTATATCCAAAACAAGGGCTGGTGTGAGCTGAGCTCTGTATTTAATTCTTACATTGTAATACTGTGGTTAGAGGCCGCCAAACAGGCCTCCAGCCAGTGGTAACTGAAGCAAGGGGGACTCTTGGTTTGACTCCAGTGAATGTCGAAATTGGTTGGTTGGTACCTTAGGTTTAGAATTGTTTTGGGAGCTCGTAAACAATTATTAATGAGGATAGAATAGCAAAACCCGGTCATTTGGGGGTTCCGTACTGGTTTCCCTCCTTGCTCGCATTTTTGGTAGTCTGCGGTGAACAGCACCTCTGAAGGAGTTTGTTTTAAAGGTTTGCCACAGTGAAGGGCTACGTGGAGTTTTACTTTTGGTCAGATGGTTTGTGCTGCTGTTGGTAGGTTTTTGGATGGGTCTAATTTTTTCCGTAATTTTTTTCCTGACGGATTTGTGACTGTTTTTCTTTCTGCACCAGTGCATTTTTGCAAGTGGGGACTCTTGGCCACTAGCTTTCAGGAGCTGCATATTCACACCTGCCAACCAGGGCACACTGTGGCAGCAAATAATTCTGTATGTAAACCACCTCACCTGTAGGAACAGGTATTTACGCCTCAAGAAATGCATGCTCACCAGTGGCGTAGGAGTGAGATGAGACTAGTTCCTAGGATGCCTGCTTTTCCACCTTCATTTCCCGGAACTGCCCAAAGGAGCTGGAGAGTTTCAGAGCTCTGAAAACCAGCCCCTGGCTGGTTAGATTTCAGATGCTTCCCCTGCAGTGTTAATTAGATCTTTTCTCCCCCACCACCCATGGTTTTATAGCCTTTGAGGGCCCTGTTGACCTTCCTCTCAGGACAGTGCTCTGTCGTTCTTCCTTGCAGATAATTTTGAACTCCATGCACAAGTACCAGCCAAGGGTCCACATCATTAAGAAGAAGGATCACACAGCTTCTTTGCTAAATCTGAAATCAGAAGAGTTCAGAACATTCATCTTTCCAGAGACAGTTTTTACTGCTGTTACCGCCTACCAGAATCAATTGGTGAGTAGAGCTGCTAATTTCCACAGATGTAACTAGATCCTGCCCTGCTGAAAACTCCCTTATGCCCAATCTAAACTAGGAAAATTCCTGCCATAACCTACCTTTCCATGCCAATCATATTCGCATTCATGAGTAATTCCTGAATATACAGTAGTAGTGCAGATTTCAAAGAGCAGCAAGGATTATTCATAAGAGTAAAAATGGCAAGTAAGAGGCTTTCTTTTGTCTTCCCCTCTGTCTATAGAAAGCTGTTTGCATATTAACATTTAGTCATTTTCTAATTATAGCTCATTAAAGAACTGTTCTTATTTCAGTGATCTTTCATGCCACAAGCTATGAGCTGAGAGAGATTCTGGTTTGCACATGATGATTTCATGGGCTTAAAAGTTGACTAATTAAGCTGTAAGGCTCAAATGTAGGGAAAATCACTCAGAGATATGCTTTTCAGAGGCTGCCCAGATTACATCCAGATGTTTGAATTTCAATTTACATGCCAGTGAATAATATATACAAAATGGAGGAGATCATAACAATGGATTGCTAATGAGTAATTTTAGGAAGTCTATAAACAATCAAAGAACAGAGGCTCTGCTTGATGGTGGATTGGGATTTAATATTTAAGTCAGTGGAAATAAGTTGTTGCCTTCAGTGTGATTCAGAGCACGCTTTAAGGGCTTACTGACTATGGTACTTCGAAAACACTCACCTACTTTGCTCCTTAGTTCCCTCAAGTTAAGAAAAATATAGTCACTGTCCAAATATGTGGGCAGACAGCATCACAGAGTTAATCTACCTGCTGGATTATTTAAAGAATTAGACATTTCCTAATATGAAGCAAAAGCAATTTTGAAATGCTATGAATAAAATGAAACTAATGCATAGGGTGCCAAGGAAGTTCTGAAGATAATACTAGTAATATTAAGTCAGTCCTTTTTACAGACCCCACATTCTGCTTTAAGGCTTTAATGTATTGATTTAGACTTAGATTTGTATCTGAATGCTGTAGAAAACACATTCAGCACCTGGCAATCACAAAGAAATAATGTTTGGACAGGCAGTTAGATTTTTCCATGTAACTTTCTTTAGAAACCAGCAAAATAGTAACAGGCACAAAACCAGCTAAACCCAGAATTTATTTCTGTAGGACGGATTTGTGTCTACCAATGATATTTACACCAGTGATGTTTCTAAACTAACCTTCCCAAAGCACGTACATTGAGTCCTGGAAAATTTCTCAATGGAACATCTCCGGAACCCCTAGAGGTTGATGTTGTCATTTTATTTATGACTAATGAAAATGGAGCCTTTTTTTGTTTTTGCCATTTCTTTCAGAACTGTTTTAAGGAGGGATTGATTACATTTCTGGAGGTTATTAGATAAAAGCTAAATACATTACACTTTCAACAAACTATCTCATAATTTAAGATTTAAAGGGCATGCATTTATTTAAACAGTCAAACCACTGCCACAGAGTTGAATTGTAGGTCAGATTTCATTTTAAAATGCTTTCTAGCAGATGTTCTCTGATTGTTTGTGAGACAGTCTCTCAGGAAAAATATGGCCATAAATGATTGTGAGTCTCATCTGGCTTTGGTAGATACAAAAATTTCTCCTGTGATGTCATACCAAAACTTTAATATCAGGGAGATGGAAGTTTGATTGGTGAAAATATGCTCAAGAGATGAATAGACATCCTTATTATTCTGTAGTACAGTTGGCTTGGTGTGTCAGTGATCTCAGTCAATGGAACTAGTTAGAGCTTGTCTTTTTTCAAGGTGGTTTGCAAAATGCTGCCATAAAAATCTTCACTGGCTGTGAGGCACTAACTTGCCACTCTGCAACATCACCATGAGCTGAGGGCTTATGGATGTCTTGGAAGTAGAATGAGCCTATAACTAACTTTCTGAGCTGTTTCAAGGTCCTTGTGACAAGGCTTCAGGGATGCATCCACCAGTTGTACCTGTGTGATCGAGATAGCCTCAAACCCTCCACCAGCACTCAGGTCCATGGTGTTTGAACACTGCAGACCGTTAATTAAAAACTCAGAAATTCCCTTTGTTAGAGTGTCCCTTTCTCTATGTGTTTTCCTCAGAAGACCTCTTTCTCAGAATTAAAAGTTGGGCCCGATTGTCCTCTTTATTTTTTAAATATTTTATATAAATATATATTTGTCCTCTTTATACTTTATTTATTCTGGGGGAAAAGCCACCCCATTTTGAAATATATTTTTGTGATGAGAGTGTTTCATTGTTTGAGGATTTGGAAAAGATCCCTTTTTTTTTTTTCCCTGAGTCTTGAGGCCCAGTTATTAAAAATGAGGTTGTAGCCTCTTCAATACAGGCTTTTTTTTTTTTTTTTTTTTTTTGAGAGAAGTCAGGCTGACAAAGCCCCTTAATATGAAATGTTGAGAGCTGTTGATTTTCATGGGCTTAAACTAGAGTTGGTGACATTCAGTGCCCTGCAGGATGGGTCCTGTGTTTTCTCTCATCAAGCTCTAACTCCCACTTACAATTTTATTTTTAGCTCTTAGAAGAAGTATGGTTGGAAAATCCAACTATTACAATGATGTCTCAGGTTTTGTTCACCAATTCTAAATTGGTTGGATAGATAGAAAATTTCTCAAGAAAAAATGGTGCTTTTTTTTTTTCCTAGTCCTCAAAAATCCATATTGAAAGCCACCACCGTATGCCTGGAAAGTTTCATCACAAAGGGGAGCTCAGATGTGTTGGGGCAGCAGGGATTCATGGTCAATGGGTTTCTTAGTCAAAACAGAAAGGCTGACTGAATGACTAGGCAGGTTTATAGCTACCTTTGAAGAAGGGAAGAAAGTTTTTATTCATGATCTGTGTTTTTTTCTGTGATAGTTTCAGCAGGGTTACTCCTTCAATCCAAGCCCTGCCACTTTAAATCTGAGTTCTCCCCACATTTTTCCTTCCTTTCCTCAGCCTCTTTTCATAAAAAACCAGTTAAACTTCCCCTGTGTGGTGGGTGGCAGGCCTGGCTGAGAACATTCCCATCCCAGTAAAATAAAAGGTGGTGGTGAAGTGAAGCCATGGCTTCAGGTGCTTGGGCTTGTATTGGCTGATGAGCAGCTCCACCCAGCAGGTTCAGCTGTTAGCAGGGTGCTTTGTGCTGCTTGTTGAAGAGACAACCTGATTGATGCTGGTGAAGTGTTTGGAAGCTGTAATGCTGTCCGTGTGTGTGTTCCTCCTGCTCCGGGCAACAGGAAGGCTGAGCCTGCCCTTTGGTCTTTCCACTGCCATATGTGCAGTGCTCCCTGGTTTGCCTTCCCAGCTTTGCAATGCATCAGGAGCAGTGCATATGCACAGGGCACGCGGGCAAAATTAGCAGTGAAGTCACAGGGGATGGATTGGTTAACACTCTGTACTCTGCAGTGCCCTAACGCTGTATTCTTGTAATGTTGCTCTTTTCTGTGTTCCCAGATAACCAAGCTGAAAATTGACAGCAACCCTTTTGCTAAAGGATTCCGTGACTCTTCCAGACTCACTGATATTGAGAGGTAATGGGGACTTTCTGTTTACTTTCATGCAGATAAGATAAAGAGAAGAGAGAGTTTGTAAGAAAAGCATCCTTTCAACTCCTGAGAACCTGTGCATTTTAACGTTATCTTGCTGAATATAGTAAGACTCCTCCACATCCTTTAAAAATACTTATAAGCTTTATGAAGAAAGAGCTGTTTTGAGTTTTGACATCTGTTCCAGTTGGAGCCAATACATTTGTCTTCCTCGGGGGGCTTCTTGAAGCGGGAAGAGGGTCAGTTTTACAACTTCAGAATGAAAAGCTTTTTTCCTTATCATGCCATTTAATCCTGTTGAGAGCTGTGAATTGGGTCAATGGGAAACAAGGGCAGTGGTCCTGTGAAAAACATCTTTACAGCTCCCCACTGCTCAACACAGTGGAAAAGAGAGACAAGAGCTCCCAAAATTCACTTCAGCAGTCCCAGACACTAAATTGGCAATTACTGCCATCAGGATGACTCCCATAACTCCCTCTCTGACAACAAAGACGCCATTTTTGTTTCGCTGAAGTTGTATTACAAGTTGCATCAGGGGAAAGCTTTATCTGGAAACTGTTTTGTGTGTGTACAGCTCATTACAAGCAACTGCTGCCATAGGGACAGAAGCATTAACCCACAGCTGAGTTAGGAAATAAACTTCAATCTCTTGGTAGCTTTCCAGCATGTCATATTTTTATGGTATCATGTCAAATAACTTGGCAAATGAAGCAAATTAAGCTGCTTGTGTCCTTTAAGCTGGAAGAGAACTCGATGGAGATGGATATAGCACATCCAATTTTTCCTATGAGCACACAATCATGAAAGAAAGTTTGGAGAGGCCAAAACCCTCCAGGCTTCTTTGTGGAGATAACCAGATGTATCTGGGAATCATTTTTCACAGGTGCATACAGGGGAAATCTACTCAATGAAGTCATAGCCACAGAGCTAGAGAAAGTCTTTACAGCAGTTCAAAAGTACATCTATCTAAGCAGGCCCATGGATGAGAAATAGTGGTATCCTTTACACCTTACTAGTGACTGGATCATAAGTGATCTGTTGAGTAAATGGGTAAGAGGGCAGTAATTTGGGGAAATAAAGCTTGTAGGCTGCAGTGTACACTTGAAAATATGTTGAAAATTGATTCTTAAGTAAAAGCCTTCATTGAAAATGAAAACAAACAACAAAAAAGAGGCAGATTTAATAAAATAGCATGGCCTGCTGTATTGACAGAATACTAAGGTGAACAACATCCAAAGCTCAGGTTAGTATGCAATAAATAGTCAAGGAAGGAACTGTCAGAAGAGGTTTCCTTGTTTTACATACAGGAGACATCTAACGACACAGCTTTGTAAGGGCGGAAAGAGCCTGAACAGATAAGCTGGGAGAAAAACTTAGATACCTCTGTGCAGATGAACTGACTATTGTGGAGCTGGATATGAAGGGAATTTTTCCAGAGTACATCTTATTATAACAGCACATGGCATGGACTCAGAAATGCTGAGCATAAGCTGCAGTGCCCTTTTGTTTATTGATAAGTGTAAGAATAGAGCCTGAGACAGGCAGCCAAGCCCAGGCACAAATGTTGCCATGAATGATAAGGCAGACAAATGTGAAGCTTACAATAAATGCAAGAAATAGAATGTGAAAAGTATTAAACTTACATTAGAACGCTGGATTTGAGAGCCCAAGTTTGGGTCAGTTCTGATTTTGACTTAAATTAGAAATCTTAGCCCTGATTACTATTACAATAGTATTTAAGAATCCAAAACCTGCTGCACAACACATCAAGTCATGAGATAATAAAAGTGTAACATGCAAGTAGGCTGGTAAGAGATTGTTTGAGAATTGCCTAAGTTATACAAATGGTGCAAAAATATCAAGGGATTTATTCGGTTCTGACATTAAAATACTCAGGCAGATGAGGACATAATTCTCTAAGTGCCTACTGGTTCTATAGATTTCATCTTAGCACCAGCAAAAACACTTAAAGAAATCCGAATCAAAGCAAAGGAAAAATCAAAGTGAGATATGACAACAGGAAAAATTTTTTATTTGATGTCCATTGTAACATTAATTGCAAATAGGTGAATCTTGAAAAATACTTGACTCGTACTTAAATAGTGCAATTAGACTCGGGTTAGTCAAATCAGAAACTATCACTGCTGAAGAAAAGTGCTTATTTTCTAGGGAAAAGACTGTGAAGGCCAAAACACACTTGCACAGCTCTTGAAAATTGAATAGTTCTGTAGAAGCTGTGAATACTTTCCCTGCACTGCTCCCTCAGCAGGCGTGCACTCAGCACGTGTGTGTGTAATCTACAGTGTGGCGTGGTGATCCTAATGGCCTCCCGTAAAGCATCCCATGATGTTGAGGCCAAGACAGCACTCATTTATCCTGAGTTCCAGCTTTTCCAAATGACCTAAGTAGTGTGAAAGCGCACAGAGCTTTGTATTTCATTTCCAAGTATTTAAGACTGCTTTTTCCTAAACAGCCTTTGGGGAGGGAAACAAATCAGATCAATTGATCTTTAGAGACCTAAAGAAATTAAATTAGTCTGGAGTCAGTTACTGCACTAAACCATCCAGTAATTGGATTGCTTCTTGTAACTGATTGAAAACAGCCTCTATCTGTAACAATATAGGGAGCTTTTCTTTATAGTAGATCTGAGAGAAAAACACATCTTTTTATGACATGATGACAGAAATTGCACTTTTTTAACCTAATTGAATATGATTTTATAAATATGTGACTTTAACGATTTCAGGCTTCCCATTCTAGATTTACGATCCCCATGTAAGAAATTCAAGCTTCAAATGCCTTTAGGATTAAACCTGTTGGCATTGTATGTGTTGAAGTTGAAATAATATATGTAAAGGTAGTGAAATTTGCACAGCAGTAGAGGAGGTAGGTAACAGCAAAACTTTTGAAATGTTCTGTGTTTTCTTTTGTTCTGGTCTAAATACCATAGAATGGTTTCTTCGTACTCACACCTATATGCAAGCCTTTTAACTACTGAAAAAAAATCTTTGGTGAGTTTGGTATGTACTGAATTTTTTATAGGAAGCAGGGTTCCTTTCACAATCAACCCTCTCCCTACATTACTTGTGGTAATCTATTTATAGCAATGGGGTAGACTTTATCTGGGCTACTGTGATTTAGATAAGTTTCTGACTCACCTTTTGATCTTTTTACATGGTATTTACATCTCCTCTACTATAAAAAGGCTCCCACAGTGGTTGTGAATGAAAAATTGAACATTTAGCAGCAATTAGCAGAATGTGGAGCTTAGCATACTGTGGTGTTGACTATGGGATGCCAAATCAAGTAATGAGGCATTTCTGCTGAAGAAAAAACTGCCAGAGGCATAAAGGATACAGAGGCAGAACCCAACATATGAATTTTTTTCATCTTGAGTCTGAATTTATCTTTTGACTTGTTGTGAAGAATTAGCCTGTTAAAAATAAATAGATAAATAAACCTGTCATAATTAGATACTGTTAAAAAAAATCCAGTGAAAAAGGTGATAATTTCAAGAGCTGGAGGCAAGTCTGTGATAGGCAAGTTTGGGGTGTGGATTTTTAACTATTAAGGAGAGCGTTAAGTGAGTATACCCATCTGGACAAGTTCAATAATGCTTCTGGGGTACTTCAAGAGGAAATATGGAATAGTATGGTTGCACATCCAACTAATTTTTAGGCAGAGAAGGGAAGGATGGGGGGGATGGGGAAGTTAGAGAGCAGCATCCCAACTGGATTTGCATGGTAATAAAATTCCAGATTTTCCCCTGAGGAGCTTCACCTCTGAGATGTGGAAATACATCATGCTGGCTTACAAGGCTGTAAGCAAAGTTCATGCTAATGCCTGGGTCGGGGCACTTTCCTGCTGAAAGATCAAAGTCACGTGTTCAGTGATGGGATGAGCACAGCCATCCTCTCTCCCATCCCTTCCCTGCTCACCCCACAGAGCTGCTGCCTTCCTATTGCCTACTGCTGGTCTAGAACTTCCCAGACTCTTGAAAGCTGCCTACCAACAGCCAGAAATAAACACATGCTCTATGACCTACCCCCACATCCGTGGTTAAGTAGGTCTTTGTCATAGTGCTCCAATGAGTCAAACTGCCAGCTGGTCTTTTATTCTCAGCTAGTTGTCAGTCTGTGAATGTCAGCAACCAGCCATGAGATATCATTTCTGATTTTTAGGTTCAGAGAAGAAAAGAAGTCCTGAATTTAGGGAGAAATACCAAAGACCCTGGCATCTAAATGCCCGATACCTAGTGCCATTCCAGATGTTGCTGAGGTTACTCCAGACTTCAGTGGCTGCTCCAGATTGTATTTTCTGCATCATCCCTTCCAGAACACCACATGTGGCTTGGATGCCTTAGCAAATCTTGAAAGCACTACCTGCCTGTGTTTAAACGCCTGAATTATTCTCTTCAAATATGGTTCATCTGACACTGCTTGTTGTTAGCCAGGCAACTGTTCCTTTTCACCCAGCAGAAAGCCCTCTGTGCCTCTTTAGTTCCCAAGTTTTTAAGCACTCACACTCTGGCTCATTTTCCACTTAGGTTTCCTGTTATCTACCTTCTTTCTTGTGCAAAATAGTATAAAACTATTTATCTAGTTGTTTCCATTCACCTCATGCAGATGTAGTGTGTGCATAACAGGTGGGGATGATGTCAAATTAGATCTATGGTTTCCACCCCAGAGAAAGTTTTTCAGGGACTTCCCACTACAATTTCACAGGGCTTCTCTGTACTTGCCTCTCATCATTTGGTTACAGTCAGAAAGAAGTGGTTGCACCACTGCGTGAAGTGGAACTCCATGGGACTGGCTGTGTAAGATAGTTTTCTCATTTTTATTTGCAGTTGAGAGAAGTGGGGTGACTATACTGATAACTGCATGCCCCTTCTTCATAAATGTCATTACTTTTCCCATGCCATGGCTTCAGCCATGCTTTGTCACATCCATGCATATTACAGCTCATGTACAAGTGCTGGATTTTTACTGAGATGGCGACAGTAAACATCATTGTAGAGGTACACTTGTTCTTCTACAATCATCAAACCCTTAATTTTTCATAATTTAAGACTCATTTCCCTTCTTTCTTGTATATATTCTTGCAGTAATGCATCCATCCAACGTTTGCTCAGCAGTTTTGACTTTGTGTTGAAAGTGTTTTGGGGCTGTGGATTAGCCTTTGGGCCAGGTCACATGAGCCACTTGTAGCCTGTAGGCCTTGTTTTGTCCCTGGTTGGTTCAGTTTTAATCTAAGCAGTGGAACAGAACTACTTTGTTCTGTTCAAGGATTTAGTCCATACCATGGACCATCCGCAACCTGAACTATGTTCCTGTGGTCAGCCTCTAATATTCATCTACCAGTAAGAGCAAGTATAAGTAGAAAAATAATATGTCTGGATGTTTGTGCATATGCAAAATAGCAAATAAAAGCCACAGGAACATAAAGGCTGAGCAATATCTGAACAGTGGTTCTGACAGCATAAGCTGTTCTTTGGTTGCCGCTGTGACAGAAATGTATTTACCATTCCTGCTATGCCATTTTTGTTTTTGGGAGGTGAGTGGTTTTTGTTGTTTTTTGGGGGGGAAGTTTTTTTGCTGGTTGGGGTTTTTTTTTTGGTTTTTTTTACAGACTTGTTTTTAGCACTTGTGTCTTGGACAAATTAGTCATCTTTTCCCTTAAAAAGTTCTACTACAGTGCGACTTCCGACAAGTTTATTTTTGTGCCTTCTCAGCCCATTTATTCCATCTGTCTTCACCTCACCTCACTTCTGACATCTTCTGTTATCTGGGCTTTCTTCCAAACATACTAACTGGCAGCCTCAAAAAAAAGGAAACCTTTGAAATGCAGAACTAAAGAAGTCATTCAGGCTGCAAACTGATAATTCATACACTTTATATCCTGTTCTGTATTTTTCTTTCTCGGACTGAATTGCCAAGCAAAACACAATTGTCAGTTTTACTATTTTATTATTTTCTTTCTCTTTTTTATTATTTTTTTTTTTAAATTGACATTGCCTTTCCTTGCAAAAAACAAGGGAAAAAAGTAGAAAAATGCAAATCCCATATCACCAGGAAGAGGGAGCAGATTCTGGGGATACCTTACCTTTCTGCATTCCTAGCACTTGGATAGCAAGGGGTAAAAAAAGAAGAGGTTAATACAAAGAGGCTTCTCATCTCTGCTCTGAATTTTTTACCTCTTGTAGCCATTCTTGAAACCATAACTTTGCAGAAGACATAAGTTCAGAGTGCCTGGCTCAGCCACTCTGCTCTTTCTCACCACAGTTTGACTTTAGCGTGTTGTCTTCAAAGAAGCTTGAACTTGGCTCAAACTGGAAGAGATGGTTGCCCCTCACATCTAACTTCATCCTCTTTGTAGCCATGGTATAGATCTATAAGATAGATACTGGGTGCCCTGGCTCCAGCAAGCCATTTCTGAATCAGCTTTTCTGACGCCTTCACCAATGCTAAATATATTGTCTAAAGCATTCCTGCCCCCAAGGGAGAAGATAGGCTTCCATCTCCTTTCTGCCAAATTCAGAATCTGTGTTGTGGTGATCAACAGGCTGCTGTGCATGCACATCTCAAGTTGAGTAATAGCAAAAGGAGCAGAAGAAATGACATCACAGATGCCTGCCCCCACCTACAAAGAAGCCCTGTTCTTTCATCTTGATTAAAGATCCTGCTCAGGGTAATCTGGGACTTTATCATCTCCTGAGAGAATTTCTATAATCTGGGTTGACAGCAAAAGAAAGTGAGCATCCTCACACAGAGCCTCAGCTACTTACCAAACCGACTCTGTTTTCTGCCCTCTCCTTGTTCAAATCCATGGCAAATCTTGGGTTTGGTCTGTAAAATGTTAGCAAATCATTTGTCAGTTATATCAGGATTTTCCCATCTTCTTTTGGTCCTCAGAGGCTACTCTGTACATACAGGGCACTGTTAGCTAAACAAGGCCAAAGACTCAGCTTGAAACTGTATGTAATAAAACATCCCTAGCCAGAAGTATAGTTTTGGAATTGGTTGCCAGCAGAGGCAGGAGTGAAATATTTAATCAAGAGGTTAGAACCTGCAGAATGGCAAGATGTTCCCTGTGCACCCGAAACCCTTTTTAACTGATGAATTTGCTCAGCCTTTCACATGCTTTGATGTCAGGTTCAAATTTTGCTGTTTTATTTCTTGGACAAAGGAGACAAGTTCTTCTTTCATAATAAGGCTTATTGACAGGGCTGGGCTCGAAGTGTGCTTCTGCTGGAATGCAGATTATTTGGATCAGCCTGAGCTTCTTTTCCTATTATCTCTCTTCACATTTGTCCTTCCTCAGCATCTTCTCTGTGGGTGTGCTTGCCAATACAAGCTTAGTTTTTTTCCTTTTCATTTGGCACATGGATCCTTTTTCTCAAGAAGCTTCAGTCCCTAACTTACTCTTCTCCAGCCTGTCATCTCCTACTCTTATCCAGTTGTACACACTGCACAGCTTCATCATAGTAATATATTGTATGTGTGTGCATGTTTTTCCCCCTCCTCTGGGTATTTCCAAGATATCTGTGAGATGAAGAACAACTTGGAAGAGTGAAACTTGTTGGGAGACCACAGAAAAATATTTGACAGAAAGAAGACATCTTTTCTTTATTCAATTGGCAGCTTGTGACCTCTCTCAGAACAAAGTTTAATGCAAATTTCTTGCTAACAGAAGAAACTGTGGAGTTCTTAGACACATTAAAAGGTAAAAATGGTTAGGTCCCAGTATTAGATAAGAAGTCTCTGATCAAAAAGAAAGAAACAGAAGGACATAAGTTGAGTAACTGGAAGTCACTTTGTTCTTCAGACTGTTTACTGTGGAACAGTGCTTAAAATAATGTGGAGACAGCTTTAAAAAACCTCCACCATACTTTCCATTTGCTATTTTTTGAAAGTGAGCATAGAATCATAACGTGGGAAATATTAATTTATCATTCAGTAATTTATAAAATTATTTCCATAAATCCTTTGAACCACATTAAAATATCTGATGTTGCACATGGAACTATAAAGCCAGAGATAATAATGCACTTCCCTTTTAGAAGTGTTAGTTAATATTTTGGGACTTGAAAAAATGTATTTTATTAATCCATTCTCCAGAGCACCAAATTTGGGATAATGTAAAGTGTTCATACTTCCATAAAGTGAATTTTCAGAAAGATTTTGAGATTTAAGTCCTTTTGTACCCAGTGGAAACAAGAATCTGTGTTCCAGATTGCCAGCTTTGTTCCTGCATTTTGAACTAGATTTCACAGGCACTTAAGTCTTGTTGTTAAAGTTTTGCTTCCTCCTATATATCTGATTGGAGTAAGTCTGTCTTTAAAGGGTGGAGGAGGTTAGTCTCCTCTTTCCAACCTATGTGGGAAACTCCAAAAGTTTTCATAGATTAAATGAGTTGCAAGTGTTGTCTTCACTGTCCAGACTCCAAGTGATGTTCTCTGGGGCTGGAATATTGCAGCATGGTGCAGAAGCCACCACACCCTTTTCCTTTGAAACGCAAGTGTAAGGGAAAGAAATCTAAGTGCAGACTCTGCTCTTGTGTTTCTAAGTGGAAGAAATTGCTTGGAGAATAACTCCGAGATATGCTTTATGAGTGGAGAAAATACACAACTTTTTTTTCCCTGTTTACTTTTGCACACTCAAGTGCGCTTTTGCATTTTGTAGGTCTGCTTGGAGGTTTATATGCAGCATGTGTTGTATGTGGAAAGAAGAGGGGCCACCTGAAGACTGTGGGGGCAGGTGCCTAAATTCTCAATACTTTGCACTCATGATGAGAGTCACAGCCTCAATCTCTAAAATGAAAATTCAATGGGTGTTTTGTGATTGTAACATAAACTGACATGGTTAGTCAAGATAACTCATACAGTTTTGAATATTAAATCTCAGCTGCCTAAAAGGAACTCTTTCTGTGAGATTAGATGCTTTCCCTGATCTGAGTTTCCACATTCCCTTCTGCCATAAAAATCTTTGCCTCTTGTGGCAATGAATGAGATTAATCTTCCAAAATCTTTTGCGTACTATCTGCAACACTAGATGATAAAATAAATAAATAAACCTACCACATAGTTCCCTGGTTTCAAACTTAGCAGATTCAGGGTTCACTAAGAAGTCATCTCTCTTTTTCCTATAAAAGAGGACAACCATATAGAATAATAGAGGTCTCTGTCTAGCATACAAACCCATCTGGAAAGAATTTAGTCCTCAATAATTGTGGGCATTTGATTTAGCTTTAAATCCCTGTAGGTAATTCAAATGTAAATTTATTGGGGTGAGTTTATCCCCAAGCCGCCATTGGATCCAATGTTTTAGAGGTGAAATCGGCCCACTGCGCTAAAACTACAGTCTGTGTTGTTTCTGTTGCATCAGGATGTTATTACATGCTGTAATCTCTGCCTTTATAAGCAGACCCTTACTAGAAATAAAGTCAATAGAAACAATACAGACAATCACCTGTATTAAATTTATTTTTCAGACCTTGATAGACTAGTAATTCTTTGATTATGAATATGTTTATATACCAGTATCTAAATCACTCAGACAACACTGGTCTAATTTGTTATTCTATTATGCTGTACTCATATGAAATAGTCCTTTTGGTCAAGTAAAATTCTTTGTATTTCACATTCTACTTCAGAAGAAAGCCTAATGTTTCAAGAGGCATTCAGCACATAATGTAAACAATGCCATCTGTCTTTTTCTTTGGAAAATCTTCTTCGAGATAGCCCTGATATGCCTACTGTTTTCAATCACTTAAAAGGCAGTAATCCAATTATATCATCCTCTATGTAGGAACTGCCATTGCTTTCAGTCCACTTCCAACTCTGACACAAGTAAATCACTTTGATAAGATCCTCTTTTTTTTTATTTTTTTTTTTGAGGAGACTAGCATAAGTAATGATGCCAGTGATAGACCAAGGACAAAATGACCATAATGGACTTTCTGTAGGAAAGGAAAACATGTGCCATTGTGATTTATCATGTTACTTGAAAAATATTTTTCCTTGGAATTTATGGAAGAGGTGCTCTCTCTAAGCAAACGGCATTAGCAATTATGAATGGACAAATGGCAAATTCAGACAAAACCTTCACCAAGTAGCAGATTTAAACAACTATTGCTACTTAGATTTCTTAAACAGGAACAGAAGGTCAAAGCCATTTTGGAAATGTGCCTAGGTCGTTTTCATCTTTGGTATAATGCCACCTACTTACATGGAAATGCGCTTGGAATGTGTAAGGTTGGATCTTCCTTACAAACTACTAAGGCTTATCTTGCAGATATGCCTTCCTTCTATTTAAAAATGGTTTGGGTGACTTCAGTGCTTTGTGCTACCAGCGAGGCAGGGGCCTGGCAGACACGTCTAACCTCCCAGAATAGACGTGGCACGAGATCTGTAGTATCTGCAAACTTCCTGTTATGAACTGCCCTCGACTCTGATGCTGAGAGAGCATGGTCAGAGCTGAGTTGTCTCTGGACACACCTGTCTGTCTTTGCCCCTGCTTTCAAGTCAAGGGGAGAGCAGCAAATGAGGTGGTCATGTGCGATGCAAAAGCTTGTTTGAAAGAAGCTGGACCACAGGTGTCTCTTTGAACCCAGACTCATCACTCAGCACAAATAACTGCAGAGTTTGCATTTTCAAATTTATGAAGAGTGCTGGTCTGATATTCACTGTCAGAGACCACATCCAGGAAATACTGTAGGAAGTTCACTCTGTTGAAGAAGATGGTAAGTGGTGATCCGCAATACTAAAAAAAAAAAACAGAGCCCAAATCTGGAATTTCCAATGTCATGCTAGTAGGTAAGTCTTTTGGTAAGCAACTTTGGAGATCCTGTATGAAAAAAATGTGATCTGGACAGGAAAAGGCATTGTATTTACCTTAATAAATTAGGGTGGTGTTTAAGATGGTATTGATATATTGTTTCCTTTAACAGAGAAAGCGTGGAGAGCCTTATCCAAAAGCATTCCTATGCCAGATCCCCCATTCGGACCTATGGAGGAGAAGATGATCTCGGAGATGACAGCCAGGCAACACAAAGCAGAGGTAGGAAAACATGCTCATGATGTAAACTCAGTCATGCTTGAGCAAAGCAGGACCACAGGCAGTACTGTAGTACTCTAAAGCATTTCTCTGGTGTGTCTCTCTGCTATGAAGTCATTTAATGAAGAAGAATACTTGTTGTTTGTTACCTTTTGGCCCTTTGGGACATCTGATATGCCCATGGCACATCAGATCACTAGTGGGGGTGATTCAATTCAGGAGGCAGTTCTAGAGACGACCATTCAATCTTTGTCATCAGAGGAGAATTAGTTCCGCCTCCTTTTCAATATGTCTGCAAACCAGAAAACTTCATTACTGTTACAAGTAACAAGATACAGAAAACTTCATTACTGTTACTGAGAACAAGTTAACACTCCCAATCTCTTGTCAGGACTTACTAGGTGGGCTCCACACCACTTGTAAAGTACCATGTAGATGTGCCACTTGCAGCCCCTCCAGCCTTCTGTGAACAGAGGACTTAGTTCTAACCATCTTCAAACAGCCTGTGGTTAACCCACTTTGCCTTCTCAGGAAGAAAATTTAGTAGCTCCTTGAAAAATTGATGTTTAGTTGTTATCTGTTAGTCTCTTGGAGGTGCTACTCCTGCTGAAGCAATTAGCCCCAAATGCTTTATCAAACAATTTGTCTGCATTAGCAGTAGCAAAGTAATAGCAAGGCAGACTTGTTCTTTGTGGGGATACTTCCTGGAGAAATTGCATCTGTCATAATTTACCATTGGAAATAGATCTCAAACCCTTCCTGTAGGATTGCTGACTAGCATAAACTTGTGTTGCATTGTACTTTGCATATTGACTTTGTGACCTGCCTGATATGCCACAGCCACTTGAGGCAAAGCAGTTCTATCTGTCTTCCGACTGGCAGTGCCCTTGTCTTGTCCTCTAACTTCATACAGTGCTGCTAAGATAAGAGCATTATTTCTGGTCATGAGCTCTTTGGACTTGTGCAGGGAAAACACTTATTTTTAACCATGAGCTGCTCTTCAGCAAAATGTGATTAGGTAGGCTTTTTTTTACACATCTATTCTAATAGCAGGTCCTTAGATTATGGAGTTTCTGAAGCAACCCTTCACCTGGTATGATTCCATCCTTTTGCATAGTTCTGGGGAATTATCTTGCTTCATGTCAACTTAGATCCTAGCTATTGTTGAAGACAGTACTAAATTTTCCATTGCTGGAAGTGCTCAGAGCAAAGCACCTGCTCTTCAAGAATTAAATTTCTCCCTAGTATTATGTCCTTCCTCCATTGGGAGCGACAAAATGAACCAGGTGAACCTCAGTATGAGAGCTGGCCATTGAATCTCTTCAGAAGAGAGTCCTTAGAAAGGTGTCATTGGGGATATACTGCTGTATAACAATTAATAAAAGGGTACAATTCTGCATTTGCTCACAATATGGCAAATGAGTAAGTGAGGAAAATTGTGAATCATGGCAAAGAACTTTTTTCTAATCTGGGAGCCATATGCTACATGGGATGTGAGCGCTCTGGGCAACCAGAGACATGCACAGAGGGTAAATTATGCTGCTCTTACACATGAGTAACTGGTACTGCTTTTGCTCTCCCTTTAGGTCTAGTGTCCATAAATAAGGAAAAGTCCTCCAAGACACAAGGAGAGAAACAATGTTCTTATTGAAATTCCATAGATATTTTAATTTCTGCCAATGAATTTTAAAATCACCTCGCATGCAAAACTGATGGAAGTTCCCCCATAAAATAAAAGAGTTGAGAGCCAAATACATATGCATTGCTGGGTTGTGTGTTTTATAAACTCTTTGAGACCTTGATTGCCTCAGAACTACTAATTACCTTGGTGGTGGCAAAAGTGATATGTGAGACTTTTTGGAGTACTAAGCTGCAACTAGAGACCAAATCAGCTGGAGCAGGAAAGGATGCTTGAGGGAGTTCCTCATGAAAATCATTAAATAGTTAGTGTTGGAAGGGACCTTTAAAGATCATGTAGTGCAAACCCCCTTCAGTGAGCAGAGATATCTTCAACTAGATCAGGATGCATAGAGCCCTATCCAACTTCACCTTGCAGATTTCCTGGGATGAGACAACTGGCCACTCTCTAGGCAACCTGTGCCACTGTTTCACCACCCTCATAGTAAGAAATTTCTTCCTTATATCTAGTCTAAAATCTATCTACTTTTAGTTCAAAGCCCATACTCCTGTTGTGACAGATCATGTTAAAAAATTTGTTCCCAGCTTTCTCATAGGCCCACTTTAAGCACTGACAAGTTGCAATTAGGTGTCCCAAAAGTCTACTCTTTGCAAGATTCCACAGCCCAAATTCTCTAAGCCTTTCTTCAAAAGATAAGTGTTTCATTCATGAGAAAGGATCACATACCTTATTCTGCATAAAACAAAGAAATAAATAGCAGTGATAGACTTGGTAATTATTTCAGCACCCTCTCAGAGCATTCTCTGCTCAGCCAATTTCAACCATCTAAAGATGGAAGCAGCAAACCTACAGTACAAGAAGTCCAATTCCAAAGGAATTAACAAGTAGGAAATACGAAAATTCAGTGGAAACTCTTTGATGCATAATTTCTCTGTGCCTACATCCACACACAGGATTCCTAGTAGCCTGGAACAAAGCCAAATGCAAGCCTTCTGGGCATATCCAGATTTGTACCCTGCTTTCCCTGTAATGCAGTAATGCTCAGATACCCTCTGATTTGTAAAGAGTTTTTCTGTGGTCTGTGAGTAATGTGCCATCCTTAGAGTTTGGCTCTGGATCCTAATTTCCAGCATTTATGATTTGGTTCAGTGGTAGGTCCAGGATTTGGTTCAAGTTTATTTCTACTGCTAAATTGGCACAATTTCTTTTTCCTGTTACTGGGCTGTTTTACTTGCTTCATTAAGCAGAAACAAAATAATTCATAATTTGAGAATATATCCCATAAGAGATTTATGATTTAAAAAAAAACCAACAATAAACCAACAAATCAATTTGCGCCTTTTATTTCTGTTTGTTTTTTCTTATAGTTTTGGTTTGAGTATGTGGCTATGATTGGCTACTTTACTTCATTCCAGTAAGTTTTCCTTGATGGATAGAAGTCTTCATATGATTTCTTTCTACAGTTTGGATGAAACTCCTTTCTTGAATCAGATTTATGAAACTAGTACCTGTTACAAAATTTGTTGTCTCAGAATGTTTTGCAATACTGAATTAAAATTATATTTTGCCAAATACTCTTGCCAACAAATTTATTTTCTAAAGTAAGAAAGGTGGTCAAGTAAGAAAATACTTAAGAGACAGGAGTTAAATTGTTGTTTAAAGAGGAATACAAAGAGTTTATTTATAGCATTTTGTTGTATTCCTCATTTCTAGAAATCAGACATATGATGATGACCAGATGCATATAGGAACTACAGAGATGAAGGGCAACACAGTTACCAGATTATTTGAAAATGACCATGTATAATTATCCAAAAAAATTATTGTTTCCCCAAAATTTTACTGTCAACATAAAATAAGTAATCAGTTTTTGAAACAATTTTTCTATTTTTTTTAATGATTTTTCAATCTTCAGGGAAAAAAAGTAATTTAAAGAGTTGGAATATTTGTGGAATTTTTTTTTGAAACTTTTTAGATTAAACAAACCCAAAATAAAAAGACAAAAACAACACTTCCATTTCATCACACATAGAAAATTACCTCCAGAGGAAGTTCTGTACCTCTTACTATGAATTAGCACTAGTGTTGTTTATTAGAGTACTGTACACAGTTAGAAAAACAACAAATACTTTGACATTTATGTTTTCATAATTTTTTGTTCTCTGTTACGGAAACAATCAGGTTGACTGGAAAGATGTAGTTCTGACAGGTTTTACTGGGATAAAAATGGGAAAACTTGTAATGCAAATTACGTTTTTCTGTATTTTTGCCACACTGAAATTTTAGAAAAAATCTCAAAACAACAGTTCTACTAAGGATCCGATGTAAAAGTCTACAAGTATGTCTTCAAAACAGGGATATAATACAGTGAGCTTCCATTTCAGAGTAGATATTTCAGTGCTTAGTAGAAGCATTACAAGATGCTTCAGCGCATAATATCTAAAATGTTCAATGTGCAAAGCTGATTTTACTGTTGAAACCACTGCAACCAGCTTCTAAAAATGGAAATTTGTCTAAGATGTAGCAATGAAGAACAGCAACCAGCAAATAACATTTTAAAGATAGAAGTATTTGGGAAGTATTTCCAATGACAACTGGTCATTGAAATCAGGCATGCTGTGAAAGACTCATTTTCTCCCTGTTCGCTTCTTTACCAGCTTTGTGTGTCGCAGGGCCAATGTTAGGTAATCTTTCTCTTTGCTTGCAGGGTCAGCCTTTACAACATCTGATAACCTGTCCCTCAGTTCCTGGGTTTCCTCTTCAACCAGTTTCCCAGGATTTCAGCATCCACAGTCTTTGAGTGCCCTGGGTACCAGCACTGCATCCATAGCTACACCCATTCCTCATCCGATCCAAGGATCTCTGCCTCCATACAGCCGCCTGGGAATGCCTCTCACACCCTCTGCTATAGCCAGCTCCATGCAAGGTAGCGGCCCCACTTTCCCATCCTTCCACATGCCAAGGTATCACCATTATTTTCAGCAGGGTCCTTATGCAGCTATCCAAGGACTGCGTCACTCTTCCGCAGTGATGACGCCATTTGTATGAGTGACGTGTAAGACAAGAGGAACACAAGATTTTAAACGTGCAAGTTTGCTATGAAAGACACAAGGACCTTCCTGAAAGGCCTGTGGCAGGAGTGCTGAACTCATAACAAACCAGCTAAGAAAATTCATTGTGGATATAGATTCCTCTTTTGAGGGATCACAAGAAGAGTGCATGCAGCTTGGAGCTGCTCACAGATCTATGTGTAACACAGACAAAATGGATCCCAAAGTCCCCAGGATCTTTGGTTGCGTGCAGCTTGTTCCAAAGGTGCATTATACCTAATGGAAAGAGATTATCTTTAAGCAGGAGTGTACAAACTAATTGTCTATAGGTCTTTTTTCATATGCTAGATGAATTCTAAAAAAAGGCAATACTCTTACTCATCTTCATCTCTTCTTGTGACTGATGAGCATCTAAACAGAAATATGTATTGCTGTAATTTTGAGCATGTTTTAGGCTATCTCAGCTTTGCTGAAAACAGGACAAAGTGGAGAAGACCACTGTCCTTTTTAAGACTGGTATATATTCACCAAAACCAGTATTTCTTAGTTTCTACTATAATCACAAAGAGAACTTATTAACAAGTTTTTCTTTCTTTCTTTGTTTCTTTCACAAAACACTTATTGGTTCCAGAAAAAGAACTGTGTTACAGGACTGTAGTAGTTATAATGTATTCTGTCCTTCAGTTTAAAAGGAAGTTTGTCCTATATCTGAGGAGGAGCAATTTAACTGTTGGTTAAGGTATAATGAAGAAAAATTTTGATTTGGAAAAATCTGTTACTTAAACTTAAAAAACCAAGACTTCAAAATTTAAAGCAGTGCTTCTTTGCTACTGTGTGCGCCACTGAAGACCTGTTTCCAGCTGCACGTGTGTATGAAGTTACCCCAATTTCAGGCTAGATCAGTCTATAGACTCTCTGGATCAAACTGTAATTAATGGACTGGTATGAGTAGCACTGGAGTATCTTTCCACACGTTCTAATTTTGTTAGGTTGGTCATGGCTGTTATTACACAAGCTCCTTGACTAGGAAAATGAGGGTTGTACTGCCAGTTGTACTAGAATGGTGGAGTTTCCTTGGGAAAATATCAGTACAGAATGTCACACAAAATTTTTTAAAAATTCAAGTCTGACTTTTTCTCAGTTAGTATTTGGGGCTCTTATTCAAAGTACTGTCCCCTTTTTCTAGTGTGTTGTGTCTGATGCAATGGAGGAGCTATAGAGGCATAAGAAAATAAAGATCTTGTCACAGAGAGCTAGCATGAATCCTTTGCAGTGCTGGGAACAGTACCAGTGTGACATTGGTTTTCTGTGTGGCAAGAGGTAGGATTCCACTGTCCCACAGCTGTAAGTAATAAGTTGACACAGAGTTTCTATATCAAGTTGCACCTAAGCTATAAATTATAACACATCTACTGACAAAAAAGAACTAGCATATGTAATCTCCTATATTACAGATCTCTGTAGAGATGGAACACACAACTGACATTTCCCATTACTGTCCTCTACTTTTGACCATACTGTGTTGGGTGTCATATGGTAAAAAGCAGAGTGCAGTACACTGAGTAGCAGATGAGCTACCCTCATCTTTGCAAAGTGCAAGGCAAGTCACATGCATCCCACAGAAAAAGAACATAATTATGTATTTTCTAGTGGCTGAATTCAAAAACTTCTCAAGTTGGCATTTCAATCCCTTTTCAATCAAGTTATCTGCAATATCACCCTAATTCCCCATTAATCACTGTTGGACCTGCTGATGAAAAATGACCTGGGCCAATTTGCAATTCCTGTGCTCTGTATGTAAAGACGAATGAAAATTTGTTTACAATTCAGACCTGCTGCAAGGAGTTCCAAAAATTAATATAATAGGCCAAGCTCTGCAGTATTTAAATGGCTCAGAATCAGACACTGAATTTGTCTTGGTGTACCCAAATATTAGACTTTGCTGTAGATTCACAGGAAAAGTGCATGTTACAAGATTGTGCCTACTTATAACTGTTTTTATATAAACCCCCTATTTTCAGGAAATTAGATGATACTGATCCTACAAGACTCTATTTCTTCAAGTACACATGACTCTACATAAACAATAATTACAGAAGAGGTTTGGTAGAAAGTTTTCTGTTAGAGTTGTATGAAGACCTTAGGATGACATGCAGTAAAGCCTGTGGGGAAATTCTATTTCTTTTATCTGGTTCCTTCTGCAGCTTCATTAACTTGTCTGGAGTTGCAGGGGATATGGTCAGGTTCAGAATTTAAGCCAGTAGTTTTACTGATGATACTTCCACTAGGAAAGGGTCAAGTGAGTAGGCAACTTCTATATTACTCCAGAAACAAGTTTGAAACAGGTAGGCTAATTTAGGTGTGCTCAGCATGTGACATAAAGGCTGTTCATACATGACTTTCCTTCATGATGCAAATTCAGAGAAATAAACTGTACAATTTTTTCAGCCCTTCCCCAGTCCCTGCTCTGAGAACACCAATATTGGCAGGCAGAAATGCTCCTGACACTGTTTTAGAAAAAATTCTCCAGGCTCTTTCTGGAGAATGAAACTGGATTTTGACAACTTCATTTACAGAATTTATTAAATTAAAGTGCTTTCCACTACAAATAAATTGTGATGCATATCTGAAATAACATGGCAGTAGGCTGTCTCAATATAAAAAACATGATAAAGCCAACTCCTCATCCAAATTCTCTCAGATGTATTTTGTATTACAGATGATGAAGAATTATCTGTCAAAATCCACAGCTTGATTTTTCCAGTCAGACCCAGTCTCTCTCAGTAGGCTCATTCCTCCTTGTGCTGCTCTCTGATGGTTTAATTCCTTTGCACCAGAAACCCATTGGGTTCCCCACTGATGAAGAATCACAGGCAGGTCCCAAGCAAGGGAGTGAAGGAAGCTTGTATCAGATTTCCCCAGGAATGAGATCAATAGGTATGTCCATTCCTCACTTCATCTTCTTTGCCCTCACAGTCTTATCTACAAGACCTGTTGTATAGATTTAAGGTTAAAGGGATTAAGTTCACAGAGGCCACAGGACATCCAGTGAAGAGGTCCTGCCACCTCCCAATGTTTCTACTCCATGTTCCTCTCACCTTCCTGTGGGCCTGGGGAAGATGGGATTGATTGCAGGAATAATATTCCTGCCCAGCTGAAGTCAAATGGTATTTATTGACTGTAACTGGGGTGCGATTTCATTCCACATTGTCATCTAAAAAGAAAGTATGACAGTCAGAACAGTGACTTAAATAACAGCACCAATATAGGAAAAGAACAGAAAAGATTAAAACCCAAGTACAAATGGCTTTAGCACTGAACTCACAAATGGAAGAAAATGAACATAAATTTGTAAGTAATTGTTAAAGAGTTAAATCACTTTTGAAAAAAAAAAATTAATAATCTCCACCACTTTGACAATAAGCCAGTAATTTATTTAAGGACCTGCTTTACTGCTGTCAAAATTGTATCACTTTCAAGACAGAACATCTGTTGTTGGTAGATGGGCTAGGAATGCCGAATATAATCTAAAATTTACTTTCCAAATACAATTCACGTTTTATATCCCATGAGAAGTGCTCTTCACCTTTATGAGCTTTTTTTCTTGGCTCAGAAAAATGGAGCTGGTTTATCTTGTTCAATTTTGTTTGCATTTTTTTGGGGGAGGGGGAGAATTGTTTGCCTTCTTTTAAGAAGAGTGGAGAGAACATGCCTGAATATGCTTTTCAAAGAGAATGATAAGATTTTCCTTGGAAGTGTTCTGAGTATTTTTGTGTTTTTCCTGAATTACCATTTTATCCATAGATTGTCTACACCCTGCAGTCTTTAATCCAACTAAAGCATCCCATATATTAACAAAACTGATTTGGATGTATCTGTCTGAATTTTTTTTCTTCTATTTTTGGTGCCCTGAGAATCTATACATAAAACCTCCCATTTTTCATTTAGTTCTTTGGTTTGCAACATTTCTTTATATGGCCTGTGGCACTGTCAAAGATAGCAAATCAGTGCCACTGGGTTTCAGTTGTACTCTTCTGGCTGTAAACTGAATAACAAGCATAGCCTAGGTAGATACAGTTCCTATGGGAAATGCTTCCTCATGAGTCCAAGGACGGTAAGCTGTAGGGTAGCTAACATGCTTGGTACCACAACCTTCAGAATGCAATTGCAGAATTTCTCACAGTTTTAGCCATGAAGGCCAGGACACTGCATCAACATGTACACATGTAAAAAGATGTGGCCATTTCCAACATCCAGCAACCACTAACTGGCACTTGAAAAGGAACCTTTTTTAACTGAAAAGCATTTGGGCTGGCATCTTGATTATGTAGTGCATCCTCTCTATATATGTGTGCTATACAGAAATAAAAATATTAATGAAAATTTTTGCAAAACCTTGGGATAATTTCTAAAATGGTATGTCAATATAAATTGTGGTAATTTACCCCTAGAGAAGGGTAAAAACAACATTGAGATCAGTATAACACTAATGGCTTCTTGTCTTGAGATTGTGGCCACAGTGCATATACTCATCATCTGCAGTGGGTTGACACTCACTGCAAGATTGATTTTGGTTTTAGTGAGATTTTATTCTCACTATTCTTTACAGAGAATTTTCTGCTGCAGGAGATGTGGTTTCTTTGCAAAACACCTATTTGCTGGCCAAAGCATTTTTTATCTCTGTAATCAAATGTCCTTCCATATAATCTCTAGATTATCAAATGACAACTTTTTTTTCTTTATTTTATCTTTTTAAGAGAAAACTAAGCAGTGAATTAAATAAGCTCTGAAATAACTTTTTATGATAGTTTTTATGATAGGACAAAAAATACAGTTTGCTGTATTTTACCTTTAGCACATTTAAACAATCTTTTTTTTTTTCTTTTTTTTTTCTTTTCATTGTACCATCAGAAATATGAGGAAAGATTTGGTTTAAAAATAAGGAAGGTAAAAAAATTTGATGTAGCCTCTTTAACAGAATGTACCACAGTTCTTCTGTTTGCTGTGTTGACTTTGTTGTTTATAATGCATTGCGTGAGCACATTCACCATGTACCGAAGTGTGTGTTTGTGTGTATGGGGTGGGGGTAGAGGGAAATCTTTTTATGGAAAAAAAAGTTGTGAACATAAACTATGAAGCAACATCTAATGAAAAGTTTCTTTTTAAGTGCAATATATTTATTTCTGCTAGAAATATAATATCAACATTATGTAATATTTGAAGCATTAAATGTTATTTGTAAACAGCTTAAAATTATATATATATCACAAAAACTGTACAGAAGTGCAAATGTGTGGATATTCAGTTTCTTTCATTAAAATATTGGGTGTTTTGATATATCATTCTTATTTAGACAAATCTTACCTCTTCTGGATTTTTTTCTCTAACCAAATTGCTGAGGGCAGTGGAACCAGTCACAGATTTTTCTGAGTACACAAAATTTGTTAGGGCTGCTCATCTACAAAAGGTGGTCAAGTCTTGGATTCATATGGAGTGATAGTTGTACTGTAGTTACATACAATTACAGTTTGTATGGAGTTACACAAATTATTTCTTTTTTAAAATGCTTTACAATCACATTCATAAAAATTCCTGGGTTTGCCAGCAGAACCCAAATAAATGGCTGAAATACAGGGTTCTCATGGGTCCCCAAATAGTAAACACAGACCTAGGAAACACAGTACAAGAAGAGGGTTGAATTAGACCTGTTAAGTCATGAGAAGTGAAGAATATAAAGAAGTGTAAAGAGTAAATTCCTCTCCATAAATGCTGCAGGCTTTTTATTTAAAAAGATTTTATTTCACTCATAATAGCATATATTAAAGCAAGAGAGAGTGACCTGAGAATCTATCTAAGGTATTCAAAGAGGAAAGATAGTGACACACAGTACAGGATTACCTAGAGAGTATAAGGAGCAATACCTATCATTCAAGGTCTTTTAGAACAGGTTGAACATGCACTACACAAGAATGATGTGATTAAAGCTACTCTTGCCTTAGGACAATCAAATGATCTCTTGAAGTGCTTCCAAGCTTCCTACAAGAGCCACCCCATAAAGCAGCTTCTGACAAAATCCTCATGTTGCTCCAAAAATTTTTGTTATGCACACATAGTTTATCTTGTCCCCAAACCGAGATCAGCTGCTGGGTCTTCTGCAACTAGGTCACAAGATCTCTGGTTTGCAAAGAAGCTCAGTGGGATGGAAGAGCAGTGAGGTTCCAAGGAACAGTAGCAGCAGCATGGTCTTGGTTTGCGAAGGTAAGCAAGGAGATAACAGCCTCAGGTAATTCAAATATACCTTTAACTATGCCAAATTGCAACCATGCATTGATGTGTCTCATTAACATTTGGAATGTATGAAAATTAGGATAGATCGCTGAGTTGGTAACTCCGTATGATTCCTTTTGTCTCTGCATTATATTTTTATGGCATCTTGGTAGCAAAACACCTGCATTCTCTCATGGATATTCAATGCCATGAAAGTCTTTTGCTTAACCTCAGGCTAAGGGGGCTTTCTTGATCACAAGTAACACCAAGCACGTGCACTGGCACTTTCCTGAATCAGAACTATTGGCTGCACACTGGTTCAAGACATAGTTATGCCAATGGTCCCATTGAAATCAGCAGGCGTGCTTGCGTAAAGTTAAATCAGTGCTCAAGCGTTGCAGTGGCTCTGCTACAGAAAACTCCTCATGCTTTCTAGAATCAAGACCTTTGTGAATAAGTTGTCTGTGCAACAAACACCTCTATATTTGGAGCCTTTATTTGACATTTTCCAAAGAGAAACCGGGGGATTAAACAAAATGAAGATTCTGATCTGTCTCCCAGTTGGGTTACTTTGAAGAGGTTGATGAGTAGTCATGATGACTGTAGGCTGCTTTGTGTATCACATTTAGAAAACAGATTTATACAGAGATAAGCAGTGCAGAAAACAAATTATTTGGAGAATGCTGTTTCCTAAACTTCCTGTGCAGGAGCAAAATGAATCCATGATTTAATGGTATGCTTAAAATACAGAGCAATAAACAATATTTTGAATCAAGATTATTTCAAATACACATAAAAATTTAGATTATACACCAACAGATCAATATATAAAAACTAACAATAATCACTAATAATAACTCTAAAAATTAAACTTCCAGTGGTCTAATGTTCAAGATATTTAATAAAGTTAGTCATTGATATCAGGGTTGGTCAGTGAGGCTCTAGGGACCTTTGCAGGCATTGCACCTTTGCAGGGATCCTTGTTCTCTAGAGTCAATAACCAGAGGGATCAAGAAAAACCTATGGGGATGCCTACCAGAAAAGCTGGACAGAGAGGTTTTTTTGAAGAGTAGGATAATAATTTCTCCCAATGCAGAGAGTGTTATATATATCACCACTGTAGCATTTTTAGCTCTGTTAATATAAAATACAATTTGACAGGCAGTCACCTCAAAATGCAATATTTTTAAGGCTCTTTAGAATGGAAAGTAGGTCCATTGCAGGAACTGCCTTGACTAACTAATTTGATAAATTAAAATCAAGCAACCATACTCAAGCAAAAATATTTGCCTCTTGGTTGACTTTGAATTGTTTTTATTCCCATTGTGAAATTTGCCAGGAATATATTCAGTAATTTTGAGTGGTTTTAGGGTGTTGTGTCCTAGAGAATCTCCTGAGTTTGAGTCATGTTTTCACAAAGTCCATGAGTACCCCCTGAAAAAGGTCTGTGTTCTCCTGTGTTTGAGGAAGGGTACTTGCAGAAATGGTTGTGAGCTGAATGGTTGTCCTTCAGATATGCAAGGAGCACTCAGATTGCTCTTTGTCTGCTTAAATTACCAACAATTGCAGAATAGCTCAAAGAGTAAGATGAATTTAAAAAAGGGAAAACGCTTGCAACTGAATCTGTAATTGATGATATTTAGAACACATAATCCCCCAAAAGGTGGAGGTGATAACAATTCCTTGGACAGCTGTGGCTTTTCTCTAGATGCTTAACTATGGTCAACTGTTCTGAGAGAGTCAGAGGAGAAACAAAAAACATACAAAAAAAATCTGTCTGTCACCTGTGCCAGAAGTCTGTTACACATGCTTTCAAAGAAAATGTGTTTGTATGGCTTTGTCGCCCCAAACTAGAATGATTTTTGTGCTTTTTACCTGGGTCTCTATCTTAAGGCAACTTATATGATGTGAAAGGAATTATATGGAATTGGTGAAATTCATGATGTCTTTACTTCTAGTCTATGCTGTCTTCTAATCAGCTTCTAGGGACAATGCATACATAATTTTAAGTATAAACACTAAATCATTCAGGTATTTGGTTTCATCAGAAATCACCCTCTTTGAGTTCTCACAGAGGTGGAGTAAATTGTGATGCATAAACTGGTAGTCTGAGCTTAATAGGAGTCACTGAAATTTGCCTGCTTTCAATCAGGGGTTTTCTATTGAAAATCCCATGATTTTCTGAAAAAAGAACTCTATGGTCTTCACAAGTGTTCATTCTGGTGTAGAAGTCGAGTGTGGGAGAGAGCAGTTTCTGTTTATCTTAAAGACATGGTTGATACATCATCACAAATCAATTGTTATTTCTTCCTGTGCTCTCTCATGGATTGATCCCAAGGCAGCCAAAGGAGGAATTACTTTTTATCTTGATGCAAATTGTTTGCTGTAAGATTTGCATTGATAATATCTGAACATGTACCAAGGGCTTTGGAGTGACAGGCTTCAATTACTTTCCCTCTGACTGTCATAGCTTTCAGACTTGAGACACCAGTCATACTGCTCATCTCCAATGATATTACAAATAAGTTGGTTGTACTCAGGGGATTTATCAGCCTGACATTAATTAATTTCTCAATTTTCAGTTAACATACTCACCTCAAACAGTGCATTTCCAGAGGATGATTTGATTGTTTCAGATGGTTAAAGTGTTTGGCCTTCCTTGCTCCTTTCATTTCACAATGCACGTGGCATCTTGTACACTTTTGACTGAACATATAAAAGCCTAACACTTGTGCCCCCATAATTTCCTTTACAAGGCTTTAAACACTTCCAAGTTGTTCTGAAATGAATTGTCATGTGTTGTAGAACCTATCTAGCACTTCAGACAACTTGGCATGGTTTCCAGTAGTTCTGGACAGACAACTACTTGTGTTTTCAGTCACAGAAAATGTTCTCCTTCCTATATGCCTGATGAGGGAAAAGACTAACAAGGAATTTTGCAGACTGAGATTTCAAAGCCACTACAAAGGTAGATGCACAGCTCACAGAAATTTTAGCAAGACTCGTGTTTCTGAGTCCTATTCAGAAAGTCTTTGCTATAGTGCTTTTATTTTAACAGGTTTTTTTCAGAAAAGACCCTAAACATTTTAACAGTTGTTCCTAAATTATTTTAAAGCATCTTTTGCTCCATGCCATAATATCATGCCTTTGTTCTTCTGTTCTTTCAACCTTGGCCAAACTGTTAGAGAACACATGGATACTTCCTTTTCATTTGCCAACTCAATAATAAGAGAGAACTTATGTGAGCTGAAGAGGTTAATTTACTTTTCTCTTTCTTTGTGAAATTTTGGATATGGGCTTTTTTTGTGGATACTTTTCTTCAGAGCTTAGTTCTTTTTGTCTTTGCTTATAGAAGTATAGTCTATATATTTGTCTCAAAGGCAGAGTTGCCATCATGACACTATAGGAAAAACTGAGTTTTGCTGTCCAGAAACTGAGGGATGGGCTTGAGCTGTCTTGACATACAAGAAATCAGAATGTAAAATGACATGGAGAAGCATCAGATCAGTATACTTTTCCCACTGTCAGGAAGTCCCACACTGCTCCTGAGCAGCTGCTGCCATTCTGCATGCAAAATTTCCCCAACAGCATAAGCAAAATGTTTTCCTCTTCAGGGCTTTGCTATAGGTAGCAAAGCAGGCATCGGGTTTGGGACTGGTTTGTCCCCACCTTGTCCACAAACATATAAACATGCAGAGTATTTAATGCTGAGGAAGTGCCTCGTCAGCTTGTGCCCAGAGCTGCTCAAGGCTGTGGATTCCCCAAGTGATCTAAGAGCCTAGAACCTAAGCTCTGCAATGTACAAGTCTCTCTTTCACACACATAAAAACTTATGTCTTAGAATATTTTTAACACTTGTATTATTCTGGAAATGTGTATCCGCTGTGCTGCTGTGATGAGATGGACATTTTCACCAGAATGGACACACTGGAAAATCCAGTAAGATGTAAATAGCAACTGTCCGGATGCAACAGTAGAAATAAATTGGAAGCTGATCATAAGATCCAAGTGGGTATTTAGAGTTAGTGTAAATAGAAATACCAAATTAAGCAAATAACATGTAATTTAGAGATGAATTGCCCTATGTGCCAAGCACAAAACTTTGCACTAACTACGCGCTGCATGATAACATGAGAATAGAGCAGACATTTAAAAACCCAGAATCACATGAGAAATTGCAAACCACAAAAAAGAATACTAAAAGTCACACGTGCAATGTGACTGTAAACAAGACTGCTGTATGGTTAAAGACAACTCTAGCTTAGAAAGATAGTTTCCATAACACATAACCTGAAAGAAAACCAGATCATACATCCAAATTTCAGCCATACCAGATTCTAACTGTAAAAAATTTTAAAAGTGCCACTGTACGCGTGCCTAAACACAGGAAATATGCTTATTCTAATTTTTCTGTTAGAATACACTGCTAATTCCCTGTTTACTTCTTTAGTTCTGGAGTATGTCCACATAAAATAAGTTGCTTGACTGTGGCTTAAACCAGTTATCCAAACACACAAAGACAACAAATGGGACAGCAATAATGGATTTCTTCTTTATCTGGGATTCATGGCAAGTGCTGAACATGCATCCAGATGGAGAAATTATTTAGAGAAGACGAAAAAGACCCCAGAAAAGGAAACAGAGAACTGTGTATCATCTTCATATAACTAATGAAAGCCATAAGAATTAATAAGTCCACCAATCTGTTGGAATAAAATTGAGAAAAGAAAGAGAGGTCTGCAAAATTTCGCCCACCATTGAATATGACATAAATAATTTTAAAATTAACAATGACTTCATTTTTGTTTCTCCCTACATTTCACTGATGTTGAATTAACCAATGCCTTAAAATAGATTTCTCCGTGTGAAGTCACTTTGAAAATTAGCTTTTGAATGAAACATTTCAAGCTAGTGAGGAAATCACAAGTTAAAAAAAAAAAGGCAAGTCTTTGCAAAAATGTTGCGTTATGGTCTGCACTTTTGTTAGTAAAGAGAACAATGATTCCTGAATACGAAAAAGTTCAGGCATAAACCTGATTCTACTGGTACTGTGAATCTCTGTGATGGAAAGTACCATAGCAGGGAGCTCATTTATTTAACACAAGTGTGGTTTCAGCTGTTTTAACTGGATTTCCTTATTTCTGCATACAAGATATTATAAACTAGTTGTTCTTCTTGCTCCACCCAGACCCCCATGTATCTGATATCCACACATAGAGCTATAAGACTGGTTTTAAATTTTAACATGGAATGGCTATTCACCATAATCTAATTTAAAAACTAAAACATTTCAACTCAGAATTAGGGAAACCAACCTTTTCTTCTCCAAGGCATGGTCTGATTTTTCTTTTGTAATTTTACTGTGAATTTTGTGTTGTTATTAAAAGCATGGACATGAGAAACAGAATTTCATGAGAACCCCACCTTCCATTAAACAGAAAAAAGGCAGGAGAAAACTGAGGCATAATAAATGTTTCAAAAGTCAGGATACTAATAAATAAACCACCTTATAATTCTTGTTTGGACACTTTTTCTTTTCTTTTTTTTAATATTTGGGACTGGAAACAGAATAACTTTTGCTGTTGTTGCTATGTCAGCAAATAAATTTAATTCTAATATAATTTATTCCAGTTACATAACCAAAATTAACAATAATGGCAAAGTGAGTTTTCACTGTCACTCTTTACACAGCCTTTAGGACTCTAAAATAAATAGGTCTTGTGGATAGTTTTTTGTTGGCTGATGAACTGGGAAAATAGGGGAAGATAAATTCAGAATTAAATGAAAATGAAAAAAAAAAACAACAAAAAAACCCAAAAAAAACCCCAAACAAATTTGGAGGAGTATAAAGGGCTGATTTAAATGAAGAACAAGAAGACCCATGCATTTTGGGTAAATACACAATGTCATATTCACTGTAAATATTTGACTGTGTCCTCAAGTTATTCACGACCCTCTGTTAACTCACCAATTTACATCAGTTTCAACTGAAATACTAAAACACTTAATCACCTATCAAATAATTTTTTATTTTCAAATTCTGATTTAGTTTCCTCTTATTATTTCCAGCTGAAAATCATTTGGTCTGAATTAGAAACTCATTTCCGCTTCCAGGAACCAGACCTTTCTTTTGACAAATGCACTTATCACTGAACTTCTTGCCCATGTGGGGTCCTAAGACACTCCTTCACATGACTATCTAATCTTTACTCTATTAGACACTGCCACTCCATCATAGGTTTTATTGTTAGATTAGGAAAAAAATAATACGGATGGCAGTTACCTTTGTGATTTCTTGTCAGGCATCAGTGAATTTCCATGAGTTTCTCCCCCAAGCCCTAACACTCAGCCTACTCTGAAGGTACACAGACACAGGAACTTTTCTGTCTGTTTGTTCCTAATGGAAAACTAATGCTCTTTGGGTTATGCATCTGTGAGGCAGGGCCCACCTGGGCGAGCAGCATCCCCTGTCCGCGGCGGGGAGCGCAGCCCCGCATCCCGCGGGCGCCCTGTGCCCTCTGCCGGCGGCGCCTCCGGGAGAAGGCAGGCGGAAGAGTCAACAGCGAGAGGGAAAAAACAGAACTAGGAAAAAGAGGGATTCGCGTACGTAATATTTTCCAGGGCCCCCCATACCCCCTCTGGTATTGCCTAAATTCCCGCTGCCCTGACCTCGAGCCCCTGGTAACCCAGTTCTTTGCTCAGGAACCTCTTCTGCCGCTGCCGCGCAATTTCACTGGAATGCCTCAGCTGTTTCTCGGGCAGTGATATCCCATCCCCCCCCCCCTCCCTCCCCCCCCCCCCCCCCCCCCCCCCCCCCCAGACACACACAATATGTATATAAGCCCAGTCTGCCTCGGGCTTGTTTTCCCAGATTTTTTACCGGGTCCTCAGGTACAAAATCCACATGGTGAGTGAAAGTGTGCTGGCCTGCATGGGATACCTATTTATGTTTCTTAAGCTGATTAGGCTTTTTCCTGGTTTGTTTTCATCTCAGTAGTTTTATTTGTTTCTTTCTACTTACTGGTTGGATGGTATCCAGGCAAGTCATAAATGTCTTTTTGGATCATGAATGGTAAGATACAATTTTTTTCACCCTCTTATTTTTAGCAAATATTACTGTTGTCTGCAATAAATGAGCCTTAACAAGAGAAAAGAATTAGCTTGTATGCACATGTACTACTTCTAATTTCTTCCAGGTAGACAAAACAAGTATTTTGCTCTCTATCTTAACAAAGAAGTAATCTTTAAATACTTTTGGAACATGCACTCAACACCATACCAGGCATAAAATACATAGCCTGATTTTCATTTACACAAAAGCCAATTTATAAAGCTCAGGAAGCCTTGCAAGGATTAAAGCAGATGTCTGCACCCACTTAGAGCTTTCTTTCCACACCAGAGTTGTGTAACTGAATAGTTGTTCAGGACTTGCTGCTGCTGAACCGGGTAAGCGTGCCACACCAAACACCTTACTCTGGGCAAAACTATGTAGATTACATGTTTGCATAAAGATGCATGCATTTTCTTTTGTGGCAATCATTTTCATAAATTTGCAGCCCTTCAGGTCTCAGAAAGCATGCTGATGGTCTCAGCATTTTGTCTCCTTTTCCTTCCACTGATTGTGTCAATCTAAACTGTCATTAATACAGAAACCATCAAATTACAAAGCCACACCCCACCATTTTAAAGTGTAACGTTGAATTAAGTTGAAACTGTCTACACAGTCAAAAATAATTTTGTATAATTAGACAAAATCATATATGTATATCCAAATGTCTTTTTCTGTAGGAAACTGAGTAAAAATAATGAGCATAAGTACTTATTTTCCTCTTTAATCTTCATGATTTTGGATTTTGTATTCAAGTGGACACAAGGAAAGAAATGGAATCGCACACTGAAAAGGAAAAACACAGTCTCTGCAAAAGGATCAAGTTGTCTCAGCTGAACTCCCTAGTGAATTGGGAATAATTCTCTTTTAATGGAAATGCTGAAGTCCCAAGCATGTGTCTGCCATAGCCCTGCCATTCTCTGAGGAGTAAAGACATATGACTGATCTCGAGTTTGAATTCCTCCTTCTTCTTCCAAGCCATATTTAGAGAGCTTTTTAGAAACAGGAGGGTTAAACCCCAGAAAATAAAAAAAAAAAAAAATCCCAATTCTAGTAGTGCTAAAATAACAGGGATTTTAAGACAAGGATAGGGTCACTCCAAAGAGTAGAGCAGAGATAGGACAGAAACCTGACGATGTTTTTTAAGGACCTTAAGGAGAAATGTATGAAAAACTCGAAGGTACAGTTGCAATCTTTTTTTTTCTTTTTGCCAGGTGGGTGTGAACTTCTTTGCCTTCTTTGTATTTCCTTTTCTTCTTGCACAAGGGGTGCAGCTGTTCTATGAAATTTAACAAGGGCAAATGCCAAATTCTGCACCTGAGACAGGGAAACTGCAGTTGTGTGCACAGGGAATGAGAATCTGGAGAGCAGCGCCGAGGAAAGGGACCTGGGGGTCTTGGCTGACAGTAAGCTGAACATGTGTCAGCAGTGCCCTGGCAGCCAGGAGGGACAACTGTGTCCTGGGAGGCACTGGCGACATCTCCAGCCAAGCAAGGGACTCACCTTCAGTACTGTGTGCAGTTTTGGGCACCATAATATAAAAAAAGACATGAAGCTGTTGGAGAGCACCCAAAGGAGAGCAATGAAGATGGTGAAAGGCCTTGAGAGGAAGCTGTGGGAATCAGCTGAGGTCTGAACTTGGTCTGTTCAGCCTGGAGGAGACTGAGGGTAGACGTCACTGCAGCCTGCAACTTCCTTGTGAGGGGAAGAGGAGCGCAGACTTCTCACTCTCATAACCTGTGACAGGTCTTTAGGAAACATCATGAAGCTGAGTAAGATGAGATTTAGGTTTGGTTATCAGGAAAAGGCTGCTCACCTAGTGGCAGGTTGGACACTGGAACAGGCTCCCCAGGGAAGTGGTCACAGCACCAAGCCTTGTCTGATTTCAAGAAGTGTTTGGACAATGCTCTCCAGAACATGGTGTGATTCTCAGGATGTCCTGTGTAGGACCAGAAGTCAGACTCGATGGTCCTGATGGGGTCCTTCCAACAGAGCATTTTATATCATTCTATGGTTCTAATTCATGTAGTAGTGACAATGAAAAGCAAGGTCCAGAAACAGACTCTTCACAAGACCTTTGGGACTTGTTTGTGGAAATCCTAAGTAGAAAGAAAACTCAAGTCAGTTCAAAAGAAGACAGCAGCAAAAATCCATCACAGAAGAGACAGACTGCCCCACTCTTGAACAAGACCAATAGAGATATGATTACTTGAGAAAGCAACATTTACTGTGCTAGAGAAGGTACATACAAGGATGCCTTCTCAATCTCTTGAATTACATGAGAAATTTAACCACGGCTGACTGGTTTTTACATGTCCTTGGGAGTGTGATGTTTTGGGGGTCTCACCTTCTGTAAGAAGCAGGTCAGGGGATCCAGGTTCCAGGGCCAAGATTCACTCCAGCACTTAGCTATTTTTTTTTCCTAACCTGTAGCGCTCCTTTAAAAACACATGAAACACTGAAAAGCACAGAATCTTTATTTGAGCCTCTGTTGCACTTGCACATTTAAGGTTATTTTCCAATACAATCTTTTTTCCTCTTTCCTTCTTTGTCCTCTGACTTTTCATTTTCTTCCTCATTTATTTCCTACTCTATTCTCATTCCCCATACACATCCCCTATTTTCAATGCTACCAATCAATTACTGTCACATCTCTCTTTTGTTCATTTTTATCATTTTAGACCATCCACTCTACTTATAGAGTAGATCTGTGAAAGACCCAGAAGTGAAACTTCTGTGCCTCTTTAAGATCCAGGCTAGTTTTTAACTGCAAACTCAGTGTTACCTTTCCCTTCTTCTTCTGCTTTCTCACCTCAAAGGAAAGGCCCAAACAAATATTACAGGTTTGTCCCTGCTCTTCTGCTTCCAGAGTTCTTTCTCTTGTTTGTTTGTTTTTTTTTTTTTAATTCTTTTTTAGTTATTGGTAAAATTTGAAGGTGTTGCCGTTGTAGTTCACTGTTGAAGACTGATAATCTCCAAGTTACATACAGCCTTTATGATACACACCATGGCATCTCAGGGTAGAAGCAGCATTTTCCTCAATATATTAGGAGCTGGGTGGTCTCCAGCTCAAAGCTGGGTCAGGAGATACTTAGGATAATTTTTTTTCATAAATACTCACTGAGGGATTAGCCAGTATATAATAATAATAATAGGTGGGACAGGAAGGGGTCTTCAGAGATCATCTCCTTGACTCAAGCCAAGATCAATTTATAATTAAAGTACCTCTGGGAAATGTTCATCTTACTTGTTTTTAAGAGGCTCCAACAATGGAGACTCCACAGGTCTTTTAAAGATTCTGATGTTTAACTATCCTTTCTTTAGAAATTTTCTCTAATATCTAACCTGACCCAGACTGAAATTTTAGCCCTCTACTCCTTAACCAGTGCTTCTGTCACTTCTTGTGGCAACCTTTTGCCTATTTGAAAACTGATATTACATTCTCTCTGATTACTCTTCTCCAGGCTACTTTCTACATCCTCCTGGTGTAGACTTCAAGGGTGTTTTCTGCTGTGTGCATATGGCTGGTAGAGGGGGAAATCTGCTTTGCAACTACCATGGCTGATGTAAAATAAGGATGACTGCAAGGGATAAAGGAGATTAGGAAAAGTCCCTGTCTTTCAGTGGGTCTACATGTTTCCTGAAGTGCAGTGTTCACTATCAGACACATTCCTTTGGCTGAGATCTCCCCAGTACTAACTAAAGTTATTAGATGACTGCAAAGTAAGACTGTCATAATCTATTTTGTATTCTTTTTTCTGCAGTTTTTCTAACAATGCTGGCAATAAGCTTTACAATGACATCTGAAATGTGGAGGTTCCATGCTGCCTATAAAATGGAATTCCACATATGGTGTGCTAATATGAAACTACTTTAAACTTGGTATAGGCAGTCCGTGAGTTGTTAGTAGGCACTGAAGCTCTTTCTGTTTGAAAGGCAGATAGACTGTTTCCAAACACCTCAACGGATCATAAAGGTTTCTCTAAAGAGAAAATACTTTTAAAACTTTATCATGTTTTCTCTGACAGTATTTCAGCATTCTCCTCTTTGACATCCTTTTCTCCTTCCATTAAGCGGCAATTTTAAAAGCATCCTTCCCATGAAGTATTTCCTCAGCAAAACCCAGGATTACTAGTGGGCCACAGTTTCCTTGCAGTGCAGCCCTGGGACTCATTCTGGAACCACAGTTTTACTCAATGAAATTTTCTGTGACTTTATGACATGACAGCTGCATGGGAGAAATGGCTAAAAACAGGTCTGTCTTGTGAAATACGCCTTCCATGCCCAGCAGTGCAAGATTTTTAGAATTTTTAGATGTTTTTTTAAATACATACACGCATGTAAACACATACACTTGCATATGCACACTTGAAAGAGCATCGTTTAGTGAATTCTCCTCATTTTGCTGTGGAGCTAGCAGGAGAAAATGAATGCCATCCTATATTCAGGCTTCAGTCCATCATCAATATATACCTTGATATATATCATCAATGTAATTTCTCTGGAAGGGAAATACTCTGAACTCCCACATTTCATGCCATGGGGAGCAATGCTACAAGATCCCTTATCGGGGAAAAAAGTTGCAACACACTGAGGAACTGGAGCGGTTGCACCTGCCTTGTGAAACAATAAGTCAGCTGCTGCTGTCTTATATATGTCATAATGAGTTGTTCTGTCAAACTGAAAAGAAATTGAGAATATGAAACAAACAGTATATTTTAGAAGGACTTTTTTCCTCCCCTCACATAATCTCTTCAGTGCTAACAGCTGCATGCTTTTTGAGAAGTGAGTGAGGCTTGAGATTTTTGTTGCCTATAGTTACTTTTTTCTGAATTGTTTTTGGTAACATCACAGTAAGTAGGATTTTCTAATGGTAGGGATGGAATGGGCAGAGCAGTCCATGCCTTGTGTAAATGTAAATGGGGTTTTTGAGGTGAGAGAGAGTGCCACCAAAGGGTCTTCGTATACTTGTGAGCAATGGTTGGTGGAAGAGCAGGAATGGCCTCAGGATCTATCACAGGACAGTCTGTGGTGCTCCAGGCGACAATCACAGGGAAGTGAAACTACTTCCATTGCCACACACCACTCATGGAGACAAGTGAAGGCAAATGCAAATGGAAGTGGAGCTTGTAAAGAACACCTCTGTATGGAACAGGTAATTTGTATCTGCAGAGCTGGAATCATCATCAGGAGCAATACAAATCTGTGGCGGAGATATTTACAATTTGTACTTGAAACACAGGCCTGATTCTTCTTACTTTGCATGCATCTCCAAGTGCTTCCTTATGCAGACTTACTCAACATTTACAAGTCAGGTGTGATTCAAGATCTGCATAGATCAGTGGTTTAATTTAAATTATCAGCAACTCAGACAAAGTAGCATTAGAGTCAGACAGAAATGATAATGGCCTGGCCAATCTGTTTTCTTTTCAATCAATCAAAGAACCCCAGACTCGGCCTACTAGCCTAGATGAAAGCATACATTGAAACACAAATGAACGTGTTATTTCACCTGCTGTTGTTTTTAACTATGATGAGGCAGCAGCAGAGAGGATATATTGGACAGTAGAGGGCACTGTGACCTCAAAAATAAGCTTCAAACTGGGCTATAACTGCTCGCTTTTGTGAGCACAGCTGATCAGACGCAGACAAATGCCCTATTGCAATAGAAAGAGAGTTCTGTTTCTTAATTGTTGTAGAGACTAGAGAAATAATGACAAAAATCAAGGAGGGGTTGGATTTAGAGAAAGTGTAAAGGCATGACCACTATAAATTTCCACAGGAACAAATTGAAAAATAGGAATGAATTCCATCAAGATGCTTGACACTGTGGCACATCTTAATGTTTTATGAACACAGCCTTTAAAGCCTGAGTTGGGTGCTATTCTTAACGAAGTTTAAGAATGTATAATGAAGTATCCAGGACCATGCTCTGAGACAGATTGTCAAAAAGTTGAAAAGGTGAGGAAGGAGATGAGAAGATGCAACTATTATTTTTAGTCACCAACAGGGACTCCAAGTGCCATTTTAAAAATTTTTCTGTGTAAAATTTGTATCACAGTTTGTTTTGTACGAGTATAGATTAAAGGGTTTGGAGCCCCAGTATTTTTTTTTCTTCCTCTTTATCTAGCAAAAAGACCAGATTTACCAAGAAAGAATGCTCTGCAGCCCTCAAAGTGACTGTGTTAGTCACCTCAGTCTGTCATAAAGAATTCACCCTTTTTCAGTCATATAGAGGAAGCAAACAGCATTCCCAAGCCACGACTTTGTTTGTCTTTTAAGGGGTGTTTGATGTGCAGGATTATCTTGCCTTCAGTCTTGTCTGCCATGTTGCTCAGTTTACCAGAGGTACTTTCTGTCACTGTCTAAATGTGCCTCTTCTCTACCTCCAGTAACCAGGGCAGCAAAGCACATTCTGAAATCCCCACCAAAGTGAAAATCAGGTTAAGCAAAGTGTGAAACAGAAATAAACTTGCTAACATCTGAACAGGCAAGCTTAGACCCTGCTGCTGTTTCTGATACAGCTGCTTGTATTTTACAGTGGTCCACAAGCTTCTCTTGCCAAAACAGGTTTGCCAGTAAATCTCCACCGATGCAGATATATATTGCACCGATGCAATATGGCACCATATTTCAAGAGCCCCACCATTTCTCACATCTGGCTGCTCTGCCAGTTGTTCACTGAAAAGCTATTCTCTGAGCACTTCTAGATCATTGTTTTTCTCCTGTTTTTAAGTCCATTGCTGGCCTTCCTGTATTTCCACCATAAGTGGTGTCTGTATTCTCAATCTCACACAGGGAGCATCTGCCATGAAACATAGTAGTAGCTCAGCCCATGTTCATATGGTCCTGTTCCGTTGTTATCACTTAGCTTCTGCTTGTCACTGCAAGCTGTTTCCTCTGTGTTCTCTGATGCATCTTTTGGCAGCTGCTACTTAGAGACACAGCAGATAAGCACTGACTCCATAAAAAATTAAGTAAAACCACCATGGCTAGTAAATCAGGTTAGGGGAAGCTGGATCCATCACTTCTGCTTATAAATATTGAGTTCTGTGGTCCTCGGATAACTAACTCTTTAATTTGCTCCTCCAAATAGAAGCATAATGACATGCAGTTGCTGTGAATCATGGCATCTATGCCAAATTAGCATGACTACTCACAGTGGCCAAATGCCACGCAATGAGAATGTGGCATGTACAGCAAGAGATCTTCATTTTGAAATCTGTAAGGAGATTATGTCATGCAGGGGAGTTAAAAGTCCTCAGAACAGTGAAGAATTACAGAAACATTCCAGGCCTCAGCTGGGAGGAGATGATCACACTCCATGCCTTAGGAATGGACATTGCCAAATCTCCCCAGTCAGCTGCCCTATAGGACAAAGGAATGCCTGTGCTGCTTTCATCATTCTGTCTGCAACAAGGAAAGAAGGGTTATTGGAAATATGTTAGAACTACCTAAAAGGTTCCCAGTGTAGCCTAAATTTCTTTCCTGAAGTCACAGTATTTCAAGGTCCTTTTTCTTTTATAACTTTCTTTTCAGAGCTGCAGGGAAGCACTTTAGGTAGTGTGAATATATGGTACTGGAAACTGAAAGCAAAGGAATAAGAAAAGCTCTGGTGGAGACTAATTAGGTTTTCTGAGTCACTAGTGTTCTTAGTGTTATTCTGGCAGCAGGAAGTTTGAGACTTATAATCAACATTATAAAAACAAAGGAAGTAATTTCTGTGTCAAAGATAGAAGGGTTTTCAGGACTTCTCATTAAAATTATGTGAATTTTGTTTTCTTTGTTGTTGTTGTTGCCAGGGTAGGCAACCTAGGTAAATTGCTCTTATTTGTTTCTAGTAGAAACAAGGTTTTGCATGTATGAACAGTTAGCTGTACAGACACAGATAGTCCAGTTCTACATGGTTTTTTTATATATATAAAAGTTAAAATGCAACTGCAGTTTCGAAGATGAGAGAATATACATATAAGCAGACGTGTAAGTAGAGATCAGATTACTGACCTACCAGGAGCATTCTTTCCCCTCTTGAGAACATAGGTAATGTATGTTTAAATGGGTTAACTCAAGGGGGAGTATTTGTATCCTGCAGAAAGTGAACTGGTCCCACAAAGCTGTTAAATAGGACAACTATATACACACTATAACAGTTTTCCACGGCATTCTACTCTTTTTGTTTTTCCCTAGCAAATTCCTCCATGTACAAACTCCAATGGCAATCCTGCATCTTTACTTCTGCCTTATGAGACTCCTTTGTCTTCTGCACTTATATTCAGCCTGGTCTTCACAAGAAGAGGTCCCAATTATTTCTATTTTCATAAAGATCCTTCGGTAAGTAAGAATTTGTCTGCTTTGTGACTGAAGCTCAAGTAGTATAAATAATGAGTTAAGTCAGATATGGCCATATGGTGGGGAGCTCAAAACACTCCAATGTCCCGGTTAGTTACCTGAGGCTCTGAGCTCCACATTGCTGACAGCACTCAAAATGGCTCATTTAATGCTAGCTTGAGTACATCTAACCACAAGTCACACAACCATCTCCTGAAGAGACATGCTTTTTAGAACACGCCTTCATTGCATGCTCACCTTGGATTAAATGAACCAAGGAAAGGGAGCCTGAAGTTCCCCAACTTGCTACAATGCAGTCCTGCTATTATTAAGTCTGCTGCTGAACGTGTGAAAGTGTGGGGGATCAAAACAAACTTCACAGAAGCAAAGCCCTGTGGTAGGTGGAAACGGCATCCTTGTCACAAAATCTGCAGAATATGCTCTGAGGCAGTACCACTGGAACAAAGCAGAGCAGTACAAGAAACATCATTACAGACTTGAGAAAAGGAATCTCTACAGGCACCCTTATTCAGATCACCTTGAAGGTGACTGAAGAGAGGAGATGGTATTGGTAAGAAACTAAAAAGTGAAGGCCTCACTTGAGGCAAGACAAAAAGAGAGAATTAGTGTCAAGAAACAATCTAGAAGATGAGTCCGAGTGGGGGAGAGGAAAGCAAGCTCTTAACTGTTTGGTAATGAGGTGTGCCCATCCAGCGTCCTGAGGAATGAAGACTGTTAGAGAATATAGAGGAACTGCCAAGGCCAATGTGCCTCACTTGCAGGGGCTTATTCCAGATAACTCTGAATTATTTCCATTGACAGTGTGTCACAACCACTATCCAGCTGAGATTGCTGATATTTGTCAGAGTGATTTGGAAATATAAAGAGACAGTCCAGTGATCATAGAACATGTGTGAGCAAAGAGATAGAGAAGACCTAGCAAAACCAGAAATATCGTGTTCCAGAATGTGTCTTGTCCTGAGACAGCAGAAAACTGTGGAACAACATCTTATGGATTTTGTTTTCCCTGGACAAAAGAAGTTAGGACAACTTGATTAGGATGATGTCTCTCCTATATAGTTGTATATGTCCATCAGCACTCTTGAGAGTTGAGAAAAATCTAATTTATTTTCAGAGATATATTTCTTCCCTTCCTTTTTTGATATAAACAGAAAGATATGTGCTGATTTATTGGAATCACTCCTTTCACTGTGATGTGCAGGATTAGTAATGCGCTACAGTGTCTAAAATGTGGTGCTGGATATTAAACATAGCACTTCTCAAAAAAATATGCAATTCCTGTGATGATATAAACCCAAGCTTTATTTCTTACTAACTTGTATCTTATAGATTGAAACAAATGTCATTTTATTTTTAGAGGTGTACTGCTCTACTGCAGCTCTTCTGAAGTAATGTTGGAGGTTTTCTATAGCTATTCATGGTTGCTGAATATGGGTACCTTTGCATTTAAGAATGTGATGTTCTGGTTTTGCACACTTATAGTAACTTTTAAAACCTTTAGAATTGTTTAGTAGTATGTGCCTTTGTAACCAGGTTCTGTGGGTCGTACCTGTTGAGATAAATTGCCTGAAGAGTTTTATTAAGAGAAAACAGCCTGAAGGTAATTGATCTGCTGCAGGCTGGAGCAGGCCCAGTAAATCTCAACAGCTGAGCCATCCCACAGCAATTTTATGAACCTTAATAATATCAACCCTTCAAGTTTCTAAGTGTTCCATGACTCTATTGATTTTGGCAAAAATTGAAATATAGGTTACAGGAGGTAAAAATCAGCAGAACGTATCATATTGCTCTTTTTCTATGCTGGTTATGTACAAAACTCTATCTGGAGCCTGTACCCTTCAATCACTCAGACAATAGACTCCTTTGGTTACTGAATTTATAACAAGGCTACTCAATTAAAATCAAATACAAAAAAGAGCAGATTGTGGGACTTTTTCTGCTGAAAAGCAGGTGGGGAAAATACTATGTAGTCTTCTAACACTTGAAGGGTGTTCCTTTTATGCCTTCATTTATATTTAGTATGTAATAAGCACAGATAAATGTTTCTTGCAATATGAAACTGCCGCACATAATTCATGTTGGAAGAAGAGCCTGGGTACTCAGGAGACCAGCTGTCTTATATGAAAAATTGTATTTCTTCCTTGCTTGTTCTTTTGAGATCAGTGTAATACATGTCCTTTGCAGTTATCTCCCCAAAACATCTAGTGGTAGAAGGGTGATTCTCCCCCAGCAAGGAAAGAAATATGGGGCCAAACAAACTTGTGGACACACGGGATTTCTGTCAGTCCCACAGGATGGTTTTAGTACCAGTTTTATCTTTATAGTCTTATTTGGATGTAAATGGCCTTACTGCAACCACAAAGATAGAGAAAGCCATCCTGTTCTTACACTTCCATTGCCTCAGTAGCTGAATCTGAACCAAAATTACTTTCTTCTGCTAACAATGTGACGGTTCTATATCTGTCAAATATTTTTTTTAATGCTTAGTACAGTATTTGCCACATTAGACTCAAACCTTGTGTTTCATAAGATAGGATTCATAAAAATAATTAGGAAAAGGAGAGGGACATAAAGAGGATGCAAACATTTTAGAAGAAAACTATATATGTATGGCAGAGGAAAAAAGTGGAAAGGCTAGGAAAAGTAAACATTCGACCAAAGTAAAAATTCAAACATAGAAAACTTGGGAGCAGAAACATAAAATGAACAGTGCAGAGGGATTAAGAAAAGCCTGCAGACAGCAATGAGGAGCACCTGGGAGGCAAGGAATAGGTACAGTCAAGAAAGATAAAAATAAGAAGGGGTGAGGTAGGAAGGAATGAAATGGATCTGTTTGGAGAGGTTGCAGTTACTGAAGAGGTTATACTCTGCAATATTTAATCACCACTATCAAAAAGTGGTATTTAAATGAATATATTAATATATCCCTGTCGAATGAGCTGCTGCCTGAGCACTATTTTGCGCTGTGTAGGATAGCAAGAAGGAGGAACAGAGGCTTTGCTGGACCTGGGTCTCATTCCACAGTTCTGCTGTATATTCACTGCTCTTCAAAGACAAGTAATGAAGAGTAGGAGCTTTAGGAATTGCTGCTGAGAGCTTCTGAAGATAACTACTCTGGAAAAGTCATGAAACACCTCACGTCTCAAGGGTGCACGTTACACAGAGTTCATGTGTAGCCAGGCCTTTTAACCTCTGAACCCAAAGCAAAGGTTTGGCTGGATCTGCAGGGTGGGTGCTCCTGAGTGAAGAGGCCGCATTGCAAAGGCAAACCCACAATACAACTCCCGAAAAGGGAGCTGAAGGAAGAGGGGTGTTTTCTGTGGGTCGGAAGCCCTATAGAACATAGCAACAACACATACAAGTTACCTTCAATGAGTTAAAATATTGGGAATTTGGGCGGGCAGAGGGGTGCCGGGCACTTCTGGGGCGGACTCAGTTTAAGCAGACGATGTTACAAAGCTAAACGGCCTAGGAACGGGAACGGCAAATGAACGAAACACCAAAAGGCGTCGGACGACGAGGCCGCAGGAGCGTGGGGGTCACGGCAGACCCACCCGCACGCCGGACAACCGCAGCCGTCCCTCCGAAAGGAGAGGGAAAGAGTGAGCGGGAAGAACCCCGATCCCGCCTCCGCCTCCTCCTCCTCCCCCTCTCCCCCTCCCCTCCCGGCCGGGCTCCGGGGCGGCGCGTCCGTGAGCGGCGGGGCGGAGCGGGGGCCGCGGGAGCCGCTCCCCGCCCCGCCGGCAGCGCCGCCCCCGCCCCCACGTGCCCAGCCGGGCGGAGCGGGCGGCGGAGCGAGGACCGGCCGTCCCCTCGCCCCGTTACTACGAGCCCGCCGGCTGCGGCTCCGCCCCGTGGCCTCCGGGCCCTGCCAGGGGGTGGGGGAAGCTCCTCGCTCAGCACCGCCCCCCCGGCTCGGCTTCCCTCCCCTCCGGCGCGGCGCCCCGGCCCCGGCGGGGACTATGCGGAGATGGTCGTCCCGAGCCGAGGCAGGAACAAAGAGTCGCCGCCGCTCAAGCCCGGGCAGCAGCAGCAGCACCAGCAGCAGTCGCCGGGCGCCAGCCCCAGCCGCGGCCGCCGGCCGCACTCGCCCGGCAGGCAGGTCTCCGGCGGGGCCCGCGCCATGCGGAAGGGAGGCGGCGGCCGGCGGGGAGCCAGGGGCGACCCCCGGGGACCCTACCGGGAGGGGCCCGCGGCGGACGGGGAGCGGGACGTGCTGGGCCGCGGCCCCCTGAGTCTCCTGCGCGTCTGCGGAGACCGGCTCCGAGGTGAGTGAGGCTCCTGCCCCGAACCCTGCCCCCTCCCCGCTCTCTCTGCCCGCGCGGTGCATGGAGACAGCCCTTCCGCCCGGGGGAAGTGCGGAGGGGCCGAGCGCCGCTTCCCGTGCCTCTTTCCGGCAAGTGGCGGTACCCTTGCCCCGTGGTACAAGGTGGCTGTTACCAGGGAAGGGAGCGCCAGGACGTCTTTTCCCGGGAAGCTGCGATCGGGGTCCGGTGCGGGAAAGTCCTTCCCGCGGCAGGGAAGGAGGGAGGGAGGCGGCGGGCGGTGGCTGGCACTGCCCGGGGCAGCGGCGGCGAGGTCGCGCTCCCGCCGCCCGGGCCCGTGCTCCAGCCTGTCACAGCGCGGGGACGGCAAAGAGCTGACAAAAACCACAGAGGGATCGGCGAGAAACGGGGGCGAGGGAGAGGGCTTTTTACCACTTCAGCATCCTTTGTGGGAGAAGTGGGGAAACGTGCTGTTTGTGTGACTAACTCTTGTTAAAACAGTCTGTCTGGTGGTGACTATCGCAGCTTGCGGTGCTGGCATGACCAGCTTATTTCTGCTGGAAAGCATGGAGGGCTGTGTATTCTTTGAAAGTCTGACTTTCTGCTTGAGCAAATTTGCCAGTTACAGCTCTGTAGAAATTCCCTTTTGACAAGTTATTCTGTAAAGTTGTTTCAGAAATTAAAAACTTGGAGGTTTATATAGTAACCTTAGTAGTCTATATATTATGTTTAAAGCTTTTATGTGTAGTTATGAACTTCCTGTATGAAGTTTCTTTCAGCATTTTTGAGGTCTAGTCAAGTTTTTTACATAAAACTAATGTTGCAGAGTTCAGATGTCTTTATATAGATGCTGTGCTTAAGTGATGCTCAAAGCGCTTGTGTTCTTTTGGCAGTATTTGTTGTCGACAGAAAGGCCTTCATCACAAAAGCTGATAGTAAGATATGGCTCACGTTCCTTCTGGGTAAGTAGAAGGAATACATTGGGGAGCGGGGTGGGGGGAAATACTGATCTTCTTACCTTGATTTCTCTGGAATTGTAAATTGTATCAAAATATATTTGGAAACACAACTTGGAAAAAGAAAAAAAAAAACATAGCTGATGTTGAAAAGGGACTGGAAATAACTTCCTACATGGTAAATTTTGTAAAGCTGTTACTGTAGCACTTGATGTAGTATCACAACTTTTAGGAAAAATATTTCCAGATATTTATGGATTTCTCATATCCAGTCATTAATTTCTAGGGGAAAAAAAAAAAAAAAGGCAGCAACTCTTATTAAGTAATGTAATTGCAGTAGCTTGTTTGGGAAGAATTATGGGTGGAGGTGCATAGAGTTGTAGAGGGATGTAAATTCATATGTTATTTTCTTTGGGAGTATTTCAGAGTAAATAATGAAATGGCTAATAACAAAAGTCTTGAAAAAAAACCCCTAAAGTATTTGCAAAGAGATGTGTTCCTAAAGTTAACAAATGTTAAGTAATACAGTGTTTGTCAGGTGCACCATTAGATATTCCCTGAAAGAAGTGAAGACTGTCAGGACATTTCAAAGATGTTGGTACTGTTAATCACATCACCAGTAGTCCTGGTTGCTGGAAGGAATTTCTTCAGTTTGATAAATTACATTGCAAGGTAGTGGCAGGGAAAGAGCCCTTGGCTTACAAACTAATTAATGAATAAAGTGTTCCTGAATTGCTTTACTTACATCTATTTATTCAGCATTTCCTAGATGCATAGTTACTTAAATGACATGGAAATGCTAAAATGCTGGTCAGAATTGAAAAATGCTTTCCTCTGATTGAAATTTGAGAGCAGATTAGGGAGAGAACTTTATAATTTCTGGAATTTGAATTTGTCCGTGAAACCTAGATAACCTATTAAATATTTCAGGGAGATTTTTCAGTTGGAGTAAAACCTTAATAGCAGAGCATGAACTAGCATACAGTATTTGTGGTAGCAAAGAATGTATGTATAGTAAATATGAAATAGTGAGTTTTGATTGAGTTTAGTGGAATTTGAATTTTTGTTGTTGCTTTGCTTAAGAACTAAGGCCCATATTTTAAAAACAGAGGCTCCCACAGCTGGAGCTAGTTTAATTATAGTGTAGGAATTTTTTTTTCCTACAAATTATCTCCAATTTATGTACAGCTGTAAAGTTGTCAAGCTTTCAAGGATATTCTTAAACAACACTTCACCCCATTATGTTGTTTGGGTTTTTTTCATACTGACCATTGACTTGAGTCCTTATTCCTGAAGACATCCTTATTATATTGCACAGAATCTCAAAACGTACTTGATTAAGCTGCAGAAGTAGTCAATGCTTTTAGGTTCCTCATTGTTTCCAGTTTTACTGTATTTCTATGTGGTCACTTTGTGGATATTTGCAAAATATGGATCAGTTTACTGTACCCTTCACATCCTGTTATATTATAGTGTGTCAGCATTTGTTATTCTATTGATAAATAAAGCCAAAGAATGGCTGTATTTTTCAGTATTTAATTTCCAGAATTAGAATCCTTTTTATATGCCATTCATATCGCTTTTCTTAGAATAAGACACAGGCAAAAATAGAAAATCTATCAAATTTTACATAATAGCCCTAGTCTGCAAAAATCTTATTATATGCTTTGCTTTTAGGGCTTCTTAGGCTGGGTGAGAAAATGGCATCTGCAAGTTCAATTACATAGTAGCTGTGTAAGTGTCTAAAGCATTAGGGACTATAGTATTCCCTTCCTGTCCCCTCCTTCATTCCCACTCCAGTAAGGACATTAATGAGATCAAAGGGTGGTAATTTAACAGAGCTGAGCTGCATGTTTTCAGTCAGAAACTGGCTTAATGCAGTCTGTTGAAAAATGCTGATTTGGACTTAGAGTGGAAGTCTGTGAATTAAGCCCATTGTCTCTTGAAATATGAGTAATTAACATTAATTGCTGTGTGATTTTGAAAGGTCTTCACTTTGTACTTATAATAGAATGATATTATGAAAATGTATGTGAAATTTTCCACAATAACAGTGAATGTATTTACACTTACTGCATTGACTTTCAATAAAACGTTTACTGAAGGGAAGAATCAGATTTAAAGACATTGTTTCCTCTATGAAATAAGTGGTATGTGTCTGGATGTGAAATGTAATTTCCATAATAATAGATAATTTATTTGCATCAATAAAATGCTGCATATTTGCCTTATTTGGAACCACGTGAATTTGAGTTAATGAATAGCACTGATAGCTAGTATATATTGCTCTTTACTGTATATTCTTACCTAACATGTGATCTGTCTTAAAATAGTTCTTTTTTTCTAGCTGGTTTGTGTGTATATGCAAATTTATTTCAGCATCTAATCTTACTGCGAATTTTGGGAATGTTACTGGGAAATGAAATAATGCTTTGTGCACATGTATAACTATTACTCAATAAGCAATAACTAAGAAATGTATGGGCTGCTCTGTTTCTTTCCACACAATTGCTGCAAAACATGTTTTTTATATGGAATACAGTTTGCTGCATTGCTGATAGAGCTAATGTGCTTACATCGAATTCCATGTCATATCAATACCTGCTCTTCTGAAAAACACATTTGCAGCTTTACATGAGAACTAATGTAAATGTCCTTAGTATAAAAATAACCCCTGCAGCTCCTGAACCTTTCCTAAAACATTAAGTTCTGCTTACACCAAGCAGTTTTTGGTGATTTTTGTTCTAGAAAGTACATAAAAAGGTGAAGTTTCAAGGGAAAGATTGGGTTCTTCATTTTCTAACTGGAACCCAGGCTTGTGTTTGAAAAACCTACTTCAGTGATGGAAGTGGAGCTGTAAAACTCTGAGGGAAGTTTCTGAGTGTGGTGTAGTATCACCTCACCTGCTGTGCAAAATGTTTAACATGAGGTCAGTGTTGTTAAATTGTATCAGCAGGTAGTTTAGAAATTTTTTTTCAGGTAAATTTTTTTTGTTTTTCTTTTTGTTTTGTGGTGGTAATTTGTTTTGTTTTGCTTTTGTTTTTTTGTTTTTTAATTTTATTTTTTTGTCTTACCTAGTTTCATCTTGGATCTCTTTATATACAAAACTTAAATTTTAAAATTAGGTCATAATGAAACACACTACTGTTAGCAACCCTGTTTTGACCATGGTAACAAGTACTGGCAGCAGCATTAGCATTTCCAGGCTCTGTGTTCAAGGAATCTGTGGAATATATGTATATATGTGGAATATATATGTGTTGGGTGTATATACTAGGCCATGAAGTGTACATTAAGTCCACTCCCATTCCACATAAATTTAGTGAGTTTGCAAAGGTGTTTTTCTTTCTCTTATCCATGCTGCTTTCTAGAAACAGACATCCCTAGTCTTCTAACATGCAGCCTGAACAAAGGTACATCCACTAACTCTCAGACTATATTCTGTATCAGCATGCAGGCATTGCTGTGTGTTTTACCAATGTCCAAGCTACTTGACTCATTCCACGTCTCAGAGAGGCAGCATCAGTGTCCAGGTGCCAGAATAAGGGAAGGTCTGTGCAAGTCAGCACAGCAGACACGGAAAGGGACACAGTGCTCGGCACCTTTCTGGCCACAGCTGGGTCTAAGGACGGAGAGTGATTGTCCTCTCCACTTTCTGCTTCATACAGCCTGTGTGAATAAGAGGGCTCTTCGTTAACTGTAAAGATTTTCATGGATTAAAGACAGCTAGTGTGCCAGATCTTTTTATGGCAGAAAGCCTAGAGGACAACCGAGACAGCTGCAGTCTAGGAGGAGCACTGTGGTCCCTCTAAATGCCTTCCCATTATCCCTCACTCATGCAGGCTTTGCTTTCATGCTAAGCTGCAGAAGTTGTCAGCACTGCCCAAGCAAAGTGGAGTGGTTCCTGCTCTCTTGGGATCTTGTCATGCTCAAGAGGTCAGAGACCTAGACTATTAACCCACCACTTTATCAGCATTTGTCTCTTCTCTTTGTTCCTCAGATTACCCCCCTTGTTCTGTACCTACATGGCAGCAGTGCAGATAGTCTTCAGATGGACAAATGGAACTTAATTGTGTGCAGAGTCTATAATTTTTTAGCAATTACAATCTCAATTAGATTTGTGTTGGTTGTCATGGTCCATTTGGATTTCTCATATTTACAGCGCAGTGTGCTCTGTAAATTAAAATCTGTTTTATGAGTCCATTAGGAAAGAAAACAAACAAACATGACAAACAAGGGCCAGTCCACTTTGTACAGGCTAGTCTAACATAGGAATTCACTAAATCATCATTTAAGGCATGAGGTTTTGAACTCACAAGTTCTCTAGTACATAGCTCAACTTGAAACTTGTGCACCTCTCAGCAAAATCACAGCAAAAATCTCAGCAAAAAAACACCTAGATGATGGTGTGAGTGTTCATCCTTCCTTTTTCGTCATGATGCTGTATCACCTGTATTACACCAAGAGGCATGAAAGCCTCAGGAGTCCAGCTGCTGCTGGATCTGCCTCAGAAACTTTTTGGCTAAGCTGTTGTGTTTTCACCTTAAAGCTTGAAAGTTTGCTCTGTAGTGTTTCCATGAGTTAGCAGATTCTGAAGAAGCTGCCAGACAATCAATACAGCAGCAGGTGCAGGAGATGGCTGAAGGAGACAGCAGGCTGGAGGTAGTAATGGCTGCAGAATGACCTTAAGCCCTTTCAGGCCGCCAGGTCCTGCCTGTTGGTTGCCCTTGCTTTGACCTAGCAGTGCTGCTCATAGTGTGCTTCAGGCCTTTTAGCATGAATTAGTGAAAATCTGAGCAGGAGTTGAGTGAACAGTCACAGTAGGGGTCATAAAAATTCTAAAAATATTTATGCTTATAAAAAATGCTTGTAATTCAGTTTTGTTGTTGATAACTAAAATGTGTACATTAGATGCTGGTGGGTAAGCTTGAATGATGCAAGATGTAGGTGGAAATGTTGCCTAGTGCTGAATACCATAGAAAATTTCCAAATATTTGGCTGTAGACGTTAATTCAGATGTTCCTATTCTTCTGTTTGCTGGGATCTTGGGTACCTTCTGTACATCTCTGAAGTAGTATTTCAATTACTGCAGTGAACATGATTTCATGTAGTTACTTAAATATTTGAGTAACTTTGCACCTTTTGTTTCCTTTACAGCTGTTTTTGCAGGAGTCCTACATTGGTAAGGTTAAATTTACTGCTTCAGAGTAATATGGTATTTTAAAATAATAAAAGTGTAATTTTTAATTATTTTTAGAAAAGATATTGGAATAATTTATATTTATAACTTTCCTCTCAAGACTAAATTGTCTTTGAGCTGAATAATTCTGTTCTTGTGAAGCTGACATGAAAGGTTTCTTAAGCCTGTTCAGAGAAGAGTGAAGCCTGCTTTTCAGGTGAAAAATTGCTGCTTAATCCTTATGAGTGCACTTAAATTAAAATACATTACAGTTTTATATATAATATATACTATTATAGTATTGTTACTAATGCCATAATAGAATTTAATAAACACTCTGTGTTCATACTTTCTCAATTTACAATTATCTGAATAGATGAAGATATTGGTATAATATATGAGTAAATTACATTAGCAGTTTTTAAGTAAACTTTGGGTATTCATTGAATGTTCTTTGATATCTGTGACTTGGTACATATTCTAAACCTCTTTATTTCATTTTAATTGTTATTATTTTTGGCAGGTGTCACATAACAACTCTTTTTGAAAATGACCGTCATTTTTCTCACCTGTCAACACTAGAAAGAGAAATGGCTTTTCGCACAGAAATGGTTAGATTACGTTTCATTGTTTGGAAGACTTCTGTCTGTATCTGATCATAGGCTTTCCAAAATTTCTTAATACATTCTGCATAAGCATACATATTGATCTCTTACAACTACTATGTGTTACACTTTTACATGCAGAGTATTTGTGTGACTTGCACCTGATCCCTATGAATGTATCACTTCACAGTTCACTTAAAATGTAGTCTAAAAGTATGGTTCTGGAGAACCCAAATTATAAAACTGCAAGTACCTTATACTTTGCATTCAGTTATAGTCTTCTTATGCAGCCTTTTTTTTTTTCTAAATATTTTTTCAATTAATATATGTTGGCACATATATATATATATACACATACACACCCCATTTGTCTGCTTTTATTTTGAGAATTGTGAAATAATTACCAGCCCAAATGAGAGATTGCCAGTTATGCTATAAAACAAAGTAGAAGGAATCCCACATTGCTTGTTTTGGTGGCAGTAATGGAAGAGATTTGAAGAACTGGATAGTCAACTTCAATAAGCCTGTCCTGTTTATTACATTACAAAATTTGTTTAAAAATGAAGCTTGTATGTAGTGGTTCCTGAAGCAGAAATTACATCTTTAATTGTAAATAATAAATCTCTTCTCCTGTAGGGTCTTTATTATTCTTACTTCAAGATCATTATTGAGGCACCATCATTTTGGAGTGGAGTATGCGCAATTATGAATGACAAACTAACTGAATATCCTTTAGTGATTAACACCTTACAAAGGTTCAATCTCTACCCAGAGGTAAGCTATGTTTTAAATATAATACCTTCGGCAAATATTTGGTTGTGTTAGCTTGGACTACAAATTTGTAAGAAAAGTTACTCTGGAAAATGTAGTTGTAAAGATATAGTGACTAATGAAGTGTTGCTTAAGTACTGTACTTCAGTTCCAGATTTCAAATGAGAAAGTTACTTCACACATTGTGATCAGTTTCCAAACTTCAAGTGTTTTCAATCAACTATAAAAGCTTTCTAGATCTTAGTAATTCATGCCCAAAAGTTGCAGGCAAATTCTATACTTCTTGTCTTTTTTTTTGTTCTTTTCCATGAAAGTAATTAGGTTGTTGACATTATATACTTCAGGAAATAAGATGTATGAAGTATCAGTAGTGTGTGACAATAATGACTGCAGTGATGCAGGTTGCAAGCGGTTATTTTGTAGGACACACAAAATGGACAGAACTAAGCACATCATAGTTCACAGTGACTGTGTAATCCATGAGTGGTAGTAGTTCACTTAGATATTGCATTCCTCTGTGGAGGACCAGCTGCTGTTGTTTTGTACATACTTAATGTTGGACTTGTTTCCTGGTTAGATCACATTCTTTTTCTGCTTTTTTGTCAGTAAAAAGAGCATGTGTTTAAAGTACAGAAGTGTTGAGGTTTCTGTCTCTAGGTTTTGCCAGTGTGTCTGAAACATTTTGCAAAGGGAAGATTCCTTTGGTTAATATACATTTCTGTAATTTCATGTATCAGCAGCAGTTTAGTTTTATGAGAACCAGCTAATAGTGGCTGGGATTGTTGGGTACTAGCTTTTATAATCATTCTCCTGCTCTCTTGGAGCAGAGCTGCTTTCAGGAGCAGTATGTGTAAGAGTTCTTGGTGTGCATGTATTTGTATAAGCTGCACATAGTGGTTTCATTTGCTTCTTAAGTGCTTGCTCTGGAAGAACTAAATGCTATATAGATGAGCATGTTTTGTTGCCCTCTCACTTGTTTAGGGTTTACTTGGAAATTTTTTTCTAACTTCAGAAGGATTTCAATTCAGTTCTAGAAATGCCCCATTGTGAACATCATTTGAATACTAAAGAGTCATTCCCTTTAGCTGACAAAGATTTATTGACTTCAGCTACGGTCTGACTTTCAAAAATCAAAGATTACTGGTCAAATGAACTTATTCTTAAAGACTCATCAGTATCATCCTGAAAGATGACTAAGTAAATTAGATGATGAAATCAAAACAAGAGCAATCAAGATATAGTGGCTGAGATGCTCTAAGTACACTATGTTGATTACAGTGCAAAATGTGTAGGTTTTTTGTTCATTCAGTTTTCTAGGATTATACTGGTTCGCAGAAATTGGTGATAAGGTATGAATTCATTCATCTTTTCTGTGCCTGTGTGGGCATGCAAAGCAGACAGAGAGTCTCCTCTGCTCCTTTCACACTCATCTACTGCTTAATCTTTAGCCTTCCTATAAATAGTGCTTTGGGGGTTTTTTTAAAGTGTATTTCTTGTATGTTTCTACATTACTGTATTAATAAAACTGTCAATAGGTGCAATGTGACATTTGAAATATGCTGTCTGAATGTATAGAATTTTCTTATGATTATAATGGGGCTGGGTGGTGAGAAGATGCTTGTGGATTTATTTGTTGGCAGTAAAATTTTTCCTTCAGATGCTCAGTATCCAGTTATACTTTCTGAAAGTGTTTCATTTCCTGTTTGATGTTTTGGGATCTTTCCAGCTCTTTCAGCCCATTAGTAGCTCTAAGGCTGAATTATAATAAAATGTTTGTTTGTTTTGTGGATATTAAAATTATATTCATCAAAACCAATCTGGAAATCCTGTTGCTAAATAGGATGTTTAATTAAGAAAAGTAAAACAATTCACTTGTATATACAGCCAGTACTAGCTCTTAAAATCTTCAAAAAAAGGAAAAAAAAGGTAAAATTAGTTCTGTAGCAATCAATGTATCATTTATGTAAATTACACATACAAGCAGAAAAAAAACTATCGAAAGCAACAAAGTCGTCCTTGTAGCTCACCAATGTTATAAGCCAAATAAAGTTGATTTTCCAAGTATTTACTCCATAGTCAGGTTGTTCTAGTAATTGTGGTGCTTTCATTTCTGATGAAAAATGGCAGAGGGATAATGTGTTAGTTTCTGTGGTGGAGAGATAATGTGTTTGCTCTCTGGATGTTCATTGTTATGGAACAGTTGATATTTCTGTGTGTAGTGGTGATAATGAAAATGTGAGTTGAAATGAGGAAGCGTGTTGCAAAGATCCATGTAGTTGGGTTTAAAGTGCACACTCAAAGGCAGCTAGTGGAAGGACTTGACTTTTCTACATGTTCTTTTACAGCAAAGGACTGACCTTGTCCACAGAGCTCTCCATAAGGCTTTTGTTTTCCAGGTTCTGTGTTTACTGTCTTACCTGATACAGAACAGTAGAAATTCCAGAAACATCACTGTGCACCAACTGACCTAGCAATTTTTTACTGCTTACTGATTTGTTTTCATTTTTATGCCCATGTTGACTGTTTCATGTAAAGTAGCTTTTGGCAAAAAATGCAAGAAGTACCTGGCCTGAAACCATTTTAGGGAGTATGCACTTGTAAAATCTGCAGCAGACACAGGCACTTGTGGCATAAACAGGTTAAATGGTTAAGTTAATAAATTAATAGTTGGATTTTGGTTGTTTTTTTTTTTTTTTTTATTCTGGGGTATAACATTGGTTTGGCAATAATGCTTTATATGCTTGGGTAATGTCAGCTTCAGGGCTGGTGATACAGATATGCCATATGGATGTCCCTAACAAAGCACATTCAGGTGATAAGAAGAAAGACACTGGTTTGGTTCTCCAAGCCTATTGAAGTCTGTCTGGAGATGGGGCAGGTGTCTGGTTCATGTATGCACACATGCATTGCCAGAAGCACCAGGGCACAGATGTTCAGAAAGCTTCCAGGAATTCAGGGTACTGTACTTTGTAAACACAATGTTGAGGCACAGAGTCTTGGTCTAGGAAGATGTAGTCATATTTTATATATACAGGATTTACATTGCAAGGGTGTGAAGGCCACAGATGAAGTGAGCCATGATGACTGGAGCCTTGGTATTCAAAATTAATGAATTTTAGAATCCGAGAACAGTTGAGGTTGAAAGGGTTATCTGAAGGTTGTCTGGTCTCAACACTGCTCAAACCAGGGTAAAGTAGAGCAGGTTGCTCAAGGTCATCTCCAGTTTCAGTTTGAATGTATCACACCTCTGTGCATGTTGTTCCAGTGTTTGACCACTCCCAAATTAAAAAAGTTTTTTTCCTATATGTAAGTTTTATAAGGAGTTTCCTGTATTTGAATTTGTGCTCATTGTCTCATCTCTGGTCAACCAAAAAGAGTCTGTCTCAGTCATCTTTATTCTATGTTCTTCTTGTCTTGGGCAGCCCAGAACTGGGCTCAGCCTTGCCAAATAGTCTTAGCAGTGCTGAATGAAGGGGAAGAGTCTCCTCTCTTGTCCTTGTGACATAAAACATTTATCTTTTTTGCATCAAGGGCTTCTTGTTGCTGGCTGAAATATAAGTTGTCCACCAGGACTCACAGGTCCTTTTCAGCAAAACTGCTTTCTAGGTGGTCAGTTTCCAACTGTGCTGGTGCACGGTAGTGTTCATCCCCATTGCATGACTTTGCATTTCCCTGTTGGGAAGATTCCTCTTGGCCCATTTCTCCTGCCTTTTGATGTCCTTCTGAACGGCAGCACAAGGATCAGTCACTCCTTCCAGTGTTTATCCTGCAGGCTTGCTGAGATGTTCCCTTGTGCCATCATCTAGTCTTAAGATGAATGGCACCAGCTTAAAAAAATATCCGCAGCTTTCTCCTTATCTATCAAGACAGTCATCTCAGGAGATTATAAATCCAGGCAGGTGTGATTTCACCTTTGTAAATCCATGCTGATTGCTTCGAATCACGTTTTTCTCCTTTGTATATTTGAAAGTGCTTTCCAGGAGGATTTACTCTATCACATTCTTACACGGGTTGTCTGGTTTTCCTTCTTGCCCTTTTTGAAGATAGAAGTGACGTAAAGGCTTTTATTAATTGTATGGGGAACTAGAAGAGAGAATCATCTTTCTTATATATGTTCTCTGTGACACAGGGCAGAGGCAACTAATACTGCAGTGGTGAAACATATTGTCAGTCTGGGTACCCCTGGGTTATAACTTTCAAAGCAGCTCAACTGGAATGGCCACATTACTCATTTATGAACTCTATAAAGTCAGTTATATCCTGACAGAATGGCTTGGTAATGTTATTAACTAATGACTTTGCTGTGAGATGAGTTGTCATTTTTGCTGTTTGCAAAGTACTGATGTTTTCTGTGTCAGGTGTTGAGATTTAATTGAGTCATTGTTAAAAGAACATTGCAGCCATCTCATGGAAAGTGGAAATACTCTCTTACATTGCATCTGGAAGCCCTTTGTAATGCATGCTTAAAATTAACCTTTCAGAATTTAACAGACTAAAAATCCTAAAGATTTGGTCCGCTAATATTCTTGTGAGATGGACAAAAATTAATTTGCTTGAATGGGTTCAATTTGGTCAACTGTCTTCTGTTAACAACATCTGTTATTTTAATATACAATAAACAAAAATATTCAAATGAGGAACCTTCCAGACAATGCAGTATGTAGGGATTTTTTTTCTGACTATTGAGGCTTGATGCATGAAATTATTTATAAGGCATCTAAATACCAATAGGCATAATTTTAGTCTATTAATGTACACTTGGTCTGTTAGATGCCTCTAGGAAATTGTAGTCAAGAGCGCTAAATTTCTGAGATAAATCCTGAGTTTGAAAATGGTCCTAGAAGAGGGCCAGCTGTCATGAGAGCTTACTCTGGGCAGAAACTTCTAATCCTGTTTTCTCTCCTAGGTGGTCCTTGCCAGCTGGTACCGTATATACACCACTGTTATGGATTTCCTTGGTGTGCCAACAAAGACATGTTGGACTGTAAACAGAGGAAAAGGGCTTAGTCCTGTTGAAAGCTGTGAAGGTAAATTCTGTTTTATCATGGTTTCGCCTTGGAAGCATACAATTGTGGCTTCATGTATTTCAGAAATAATAAATATTCCTCTGTTACCAAGGGTGAGAAATGTGGGGTTTGATTATTAGATAAGTCCTCCTGCCTAGATTGAATTCCTATCCTGGATTTCAAAACTTCACAGTTGTGGTTTGAGCCTTCATAATCTTGGATTGTTGCAAAGAATAAGGTATCCTAAATGTAATACTGTACATGTATTATTTTTGGGTAACTTTTGAAGGATCCTAAATGCATTCCAAGTTCCTGCATTTCATAATTTCCTCCCTCAACTTTGGAGACTTTTTTAGAGAAATTGTACTTAGTGGTGTGGCTGAGGAGAATCCTCTTCCTCTAATGAGCTGCTATTCAGCATAAGAATTTCAACCTTATGCCTTGATTTTGACACCAAAGCAAGGACACTGCCACTGGGTTTTTTCCCCCACCACGTTTGAAATATTGGCTTGTCAAGTAGGTATTAAACAATGCCAAGTAGGTATTAAACAATAAAAGTACCTTACCAGAAAGTGCTTTCAAAGTGTTCTACAGTCAGTTCAAGCTAAATAATAGATAGTAGTTTGTGAAGTTGTTTCATTTTATCATTTAGAATGCCTTTCTGTGATGACAGGGTAGTATTTTTCCTTTGAACAAAGGCTGTAAAAACTTCAGAGCTTGAATGGTTCACTTTCTCTAATTTTGTAAGAAACAATAAACAGTGTACAACCTTTCATTCCTGTTTTTCGTGAGAAAACAGAAGCACCAGCTATTGAGACTACTGTGTTTGGTGAGCATATCATCATCTTACTTTAGAAAACTGTCTTGCTGTATCTTCAGCAGTGGGGAATAATCATTTCTGTATATGAAACTAGGAAGTTTCATTGCCATGCATTTTAATGAATAAGGCTTTTTATGCTGTATTGCTGAAATGATTAGAGCCAGGAGGGTTTGAAGAAATAGTGGGAAAGAGAATAACAGCAGAAGTGCGAGCACAGAAGTGTCTGTTAATGAATAAATTGAAAGACTTGCATTACTGGAAAATATCTTGGCTTATAATGAAACAAAGAAAGCAAAGGACATTGTGTGTGATATGTTTAAAGATGGATTTACTCCTGCAAGAGATGGGGAGTGAGAATCTAGGATTAACAACTCTGTTGTAAAAAGCTCTGTGAAGTCAGAATGTAGTCTAGAGAATATTCTTAGCAGTACTTCTACCTTCTGAATCTCACAGGTTTTTCTCTGCAGTTATTGCATCCCTCTTGGCTTACCCCATTGACTGCCCCAATGTTATGTCTATCCCTCATCTTTCTGTTTTTTTTCCAAACTTGTGCTCTCCTGATTGAATCTTCACAATAGTCTTAATGACATCTGCTTTTTTTTTTAATTGTCTCTTTCTGTAGATACACTGAGATATTATACTGATAGCTTATATGTAATATAGATGTATTAAGATAGTATGGTGCTTTATAACCAATATGGCCTTTCTTCTATATTTGACAACATATATTAACTGTTTTTTGTTAGGGTTGGGAGACCCTGCTTCCTTTTATGTTGCTGTGATTTTTCTATTGAATGGATTCATGATGTCACTGTTCTTCATATATGGTACATACCTCAGGTAAGACAGTTGAGACTGGGCTATTTAGTTGGCATTAGCTGTCAATTTTCAGACAAAATTTGGAAAAGTGAATGTAAAAATATTTTTATGGGTTATTATTTGTTTGTACAGCAGCCCTGCTTTTTTTTTTTTTTTACATATACATTGTCACTAAAAAATTACTGAAATAGAGAAGATTTTTGTTTAAAATAATGATGATGCTGGAAAAAAATTGTGTTTTTTTCATTGAGGTGGTATCTCATTGGTCCCACTGAGTTGTGAATAAAACTAGATGCTGTATGTGTTTTAAACAGCTTTTGACATATTTCTGCTCTTAAAATTAACACCGTAAGTCATTTTTAAACACAAGTTGAATGACAGTGCGAGATTGGGATTTTCCCAGTGCTTTGCTTCAAGTCATATTTGCATGTATTTCCATTTTAACTTAACTGAGAAGGCAAAATATTTTCCACATAATGCATTCTTTTGGACAAATTCTATGCACTTCCCTTTTTCTATAAATTTGTGTTTTCGGTATCTGTCCTTATATTTTTATGGAGCTGTAATACATTTTCATACAAAAATAGATTCCACATTCAACAGAAAAGCAGAAGTGGAAATATGTTTTCTGTTTACGTCTGTTTTCGTTTGTTGATTTTGCCAAAAAGTGAAAGGCAGCTATGTTTTTCTCTGAGAGATGTGATTGGTTTTTCCCCTCATTCTTTTTCTGGCTTCATTGTCATGGGTTTTCTTCTTTCTCTTTCTCAAGCATGTGCTGATAGTTAAAATAAGGAATAGCCCAGGGCAGACACTGTCAGTAAAAACGGGAGGTTGCCTGTGCATGTTTTGAGGAAGTAGGTAAACTTTGAATACTTGTGTCATTAACTTGTAATATTTCTCTTAAGGGAGTTATACAGAAGTTCACATTTTATATATGAATGTCATTGAAAAATCAGTGAGCTCTTTATTTCTCACTGCTTTTAGAAAGCATAGACCTTGAGTTTTGTTTCTGGTTTGGGGTGTTTTTTGGCAAATTTTTGTTTTGTTTCTAGGGCTAACATTTTTAATGTTAAGCATATTCTTTTTGTCATTTTGCATTTTAGTGTTGAAGCTTTTTTGAATTTATGGGATGTAAGGTTGAGTTTTTTGTGCAAGAATGCACAATTCCTGGAGATTGTTTTAGGTATCTTTAATCCTCAGATTTGGCACCCAGAACCTACTGGTTCTGTTTGACTTGTATATTAGTGATGGGTGAAGGATCTGAGAGGATTTGAAGGAAGTTTTTTGGTTGGCTTTTGTTTTGTGTGTGGTGGATTTTTTTGTTGTTGTTTGGTTTGGGGATTTTTTAAAGAATCTTAATGGCTGGCTGCTAATTTTGTTTAGTAGCAAAAATGGTTTCATCTATCATTCAGAGTAGTAGTAAACATGTGTGCACAGAAATGTTCTTTGTTTTTATCACATAACTGGAGTAATTACGAATCTGTTCAAACAAATAGGAACCTTATCTACTCCTCTTTTGAAATGGGAAAAATCTAGGTAATATCTTTGTGTTTACTTGTACTGTTTATTCAATAGGTGAATTTGATTAATATGGAAATGTAAAAGACTCAAGTCAAGGGCTTAAAAAGCTTCCTTATGTTAACACTGCAGTATTTCACATAAAAATTAAATCGTATCTTGCATTGACCATATAATGAGTTAATTTTTAAGTATGTATTTTGAATATGCCTCATTTGATTACCCTAAATTAATCTTAAGAGCCAGACCAAAATTTCCTGTTGGGTGATTGAGCATGCAGATTCTGAAATTTACTGTTCAACATCTTAGGGAAGAAGTACTGTATTTATATTGCCTGGTTTTTAAAAGAGCCGAATGTAATGATCTGAACCGAAATTTGTGAGCAGTGGAATAACTGTTTTCCAAGTTACTAACATTAAAATTGGTGTTCTGCAAAAAAGAGTTGCTGTATGGAGGACTGGTTTGCTCTGAAATAAACACTGCCTCACTAACCAGTATTTTAATTGTATGTACTCTGTTGATTGCCTTCCCTTGATGCTTGAAAGCTTTCCTCCCTTCCCCCCAATAAGCTTATCTGTACACAAATGCTTCTTTGCATTTTTTAAGGAACACTGACCACTATAAGATTCTGTTGTACCTATTTTTCTTCTTTTCACAGTGGGAGTCGACTAGGAGGCCTTGTTACTGTGTTGTGTTTCTTTTTCAATCATGGAGAGGTAGGTTTCCCTCTCCTACCACTCCTTTTCTCTTAATTATTATTAAATTTAAGCTAATTCTCATTTCATTAAATGTAGTGATGTTGCTTATTTATTTGAGATTGAATTTAAATAACTTAAATTCAATTAAAATAAATGAATAAGACAATTGAAAGCAAAGTAGACTGTGATTGGAAAAGATATAGCACAGACCTATGTCACTTTAGTGCTTAAAATAAAAAATCAGAATGGAAAGATATTCTAAATTGGTCCACTTAGTAGCATAATGACTTCAAGTTTCAAAACATTAAAATACTCTCTTTTCATGCCCATAATATGGTACTGGGTTACATGTACCATATGAGTAAGCTTCAGAAGCTTCTTTGAATTGCTATATATTTTCCTGGAAATTCATCAATACAAAGAAAAGTGCAAAGAAACCTCTGTATTACTTACATATGATACCCAGGATGCATGGAATTTAGAAACAGTGTATGTATATAAAGAATTCCAATGCTAAACTTAAGTAAACTTAAGCTGCATCACAGGAAAGAAGAAAAAAAAAGAAGCTGTCATTTAAAACACCTGGATTTCCCAGTTAATGCTGTTTGTGTCATCATTTCATATTTTGGAAGAAAATGCATAGCTTTCATTCTGATTCCCTTGGGCTGTTTTGTTTGGTTGTTGGGGTTTTTTTCTTAGTGCTCATTTTATGAATGGAAATTTGTAAAGGTCTTCTAAATGGAAACTGACTAACTTATAATTTAGTTTAGGGTTGAATTTGTGTTTTGTTTTCATACTTTATTGAGCTGAACTTGGTAGAAAACACTGAGTTGTAAGAACATGTACATAACAGAATTAGAGATGCCTCCCTTCACAGTTTTCTTATAAAACAAAAATCTGTGTGATGAAATAGCTATTTTACTTTCACGTTTCATTTGAAATGTCTTTTCTCTAAATATCCCCCATGTAGGCATGGGGGATATTTAAAGAATTTAAGATTTTATGCATATTAAAGCATTGTCACCCATGGATGCCTGGTTGAGAACAGGTAAATTTGTGCTCTAAGAATGTCGATATGGCATTTTATGTGGATTTCTATTCTTGATGGCATCCTGAAGTAAAATGAGATTTCATCCTTTGCTAGTGAATGCTAATAGAATAGGCACTGTTTTGCCAAGTCTGTGAAGGTGTAACTTCAGAAAGAAATGTGTTGAAAACTTCAAGGCGGTGGTAGCAAAAAACCATTTATTTCATTGTGGTACAGTGCAGTTCTATCCATAGGTGACTGTAGGAGAGCCTCTCCCTCTCTGTGAATGACTAGACTTGGGGGAAAAGCACAGATAATATATTTTGGAGAATGGTGTGAAATCAGATCTGCATAAGCTCTACACAGAGTAGTCTGGGCATAGGTAGGGCTTAAGGAAGGCAGCCCTGATTCAGGCTCAACTGTATTTCTGGAGAGCAGTAGGAAATACTTGCAGAGGTGCAGCATTGGATCTCAGCTGGCACTTTGTCTTTGGACTGTAGCTGAATGAAATAACTCAGACTTATTTGATATTGTGTATATAGTTATGGTAGTACCTGTAGTCACAGGTGAACAGGGGGGCTCTCCTCACTGTGTGCTCTGTTGAATCCCTTGCTGTGTGTCTGTTTGTGTGTAAGAAACACTCAGCTCTTTGATACGTACACTTGTGATTATGTGCAAATCGTCTTGTGTGGGTCGACAGTGCATACTGTCGAGCTAAACCAGCTGCTAAAATTTTTCTTTCCAATTTGGAGAGGCTATGACTGAGCTACACGAGTAAGCCTGATCTGCAAGCCTGGGTATCTCAGCTCTAATGCTATGGAATGTAAAAATGCTCTCTGGCTTTTAGCTAGTGACCCCAAGGCTGTATGTTTTTTGTTTGTGCTGTGCTTGTGCTACTGTGTTTCAATTATTTCAAACTTAGACAAATCTGATATATTTTTACCTGCAGCAGTGTGAGTTTACAACCTTGATAAATCATCCAGAGATGATTGAGTTTAGCATTACGTTCCAAATATAGAAAAGTAGCATAGCCCACATTAGTAAATCCACTTTTAAGGTAATGCTTCCTTTTTATGGTTGTATATGCTCATCATGTTTTTCCTGTCTTCTCCAGTATCATAAGATTCAGTAAACCAAATGCTCTCTGGTCTTGAAAAATATTCAAAATTACTACACTGCTTTAGAATACTAATGATTATATTTGTTGCTTATTAAAAAAAATAACTGATTACATCTGTGCAGTCAGCTGAGGACAGCACATTAATACATATATTTAGGAAAGGTTTATTTTAATGATAATTGGTGCACTCTTATAAAGAGTGCTTCTAGACGTCAGGGACTGTGATTAATGTGATGGGTTTCTGTACTTTGCTTTATTTTGCACTATTAATTTAACATACTTGGGAAGTAGCAAGACAATAAGCAAGGAATTATATAATGTTGATTTTAGTGACTTGTTTGGTAAAACAGTATTTTTTTAAATGGTTTAAAGATTCTAGGAAGCAAAGGAGAAGGAACATCCTGGCAACAGTATCTTACAAGATTTTCATAGGTTCATTATAGTCCGTGTTAAAAGGAATTACATTTTTCTCCTGTAGTTGTAAAGAACCTACTTCTAATTTTTAATGCAAATCTCTTATAGCAAATTTGAACCTATTTTTTGTATATCAAAGTACTCCTGTAAAGTTGTATTCGTTCTTTTTTGATGGTCAGTGCAAGCACTTTATAAAGAGATGAGTATAAACATGGGAGACAACAGTTGTAGCTGAGCCATTTGCCATGAGGCCCATTATTTATTTGTCATGAACCCCATTAATTAAGAAATTAATGAAAAAACGAATCAGTTGTCTTCACTGTATTATGCTTTGGGTTTATTTAATTTCATGACTTTAGTGTACTGGCCTGTTTTGGAGGGCAGCTTCAGATGTTATACTTAATGTGCTGTTACTAATAGAAATGTGAAGTTTGTAACCTAAAGAACTCTAGCATAATGAGGAATATATTGGTTTATTCTTCAGACTATCTCCTCACACACTGTCTCTGTCTAAGTGTGGCAAATCACTGCATGAATTTGTGAATTATTTACCTGAAAGAGTTGATAATTTCAGCAGAACCAGGGACAAGTAGCTGCTGTCCTGCTTTTTTACTGGATATTCTCTAGCTGCCACATTTCACTTTGGAAAAGCAGTGATCTATTTTAATTAAACAGTGTATATTAGGCTTCAAGTGTGGAAGTCACTTCCTTTTCCTTCCTCTTTTCCGCTTCCTGGCTTTTTTTAACTTTCTGACTAAAACCTCGTGTAGCTTGATTTTAGCTTTATTGGAGTATCTGTAGTCATTCATCTTGAAATACAAATGTGTGGTTTTGTGGAAATGTGTCAGTGAATGTTACCATCTAACCCAGTTCTTATTTTTAGTGCACTCGCGTCATGTGGACTCCACCTCTTCGTGAAAGTTTCTCGTACCCATTCCTTGTGATGCAGATGTTGCTTTTGACCTATATTCTCAGGTACCTCTCAGTTTATACTGGGTCTTTACAATGCTTTAAAAAATTGAATGTCACAGGACATTTATTTAAGTGCCTTTATTTAAATATTTCTTTAAATGCCTCCATGTGCTGTAACAATGGTATCATTAACAGAGAAACTTTCCTGTGGCTGTTACATTGCAGACGCTGCACCAGTAGAACTGCACTCATATTACTCACTTATTAAAAGGAAAAACTTCGCAACTCGAAGACATGATTAACATAAAAATCAAAATTACTGTGTTGGCAAATACGTATCTAAAGTAAAAATCAGAATTTTTGGTTGATGTCCCTTCCTTCCCATGAGAAACAAGCTTCATCAATTGGTTTTGTCCCTCTTGGAGAGTGGTATGTTGGCTGCACGTAGAGTAAGCCTATGCTTTGCAACAGAGGATGCTATAGGCACCCATAAGCTAGTATGTTCTTGCAGTTTTCTATGACTAATTAACTAGTCTCATTAACTAGTTCAATGATTTAGAGCAGTCTAGTTACATTAACGCAGGGATGCTCTTGAGTTCATTAGCCCTGCTTTACCATGATTATTTCTGGCTTGCAACATTGTTATGTTATTCTCTTGCCTCTGTTTTAAAAAATAAGCATGACCAGTCATACTTAAGGGCTTCTCCACCAACTCCATTGCATCAGATTTACGATGTATTTATGATTTGGCTGAACTTAGTACTTCTAACCACCAATTTTCCTTTTTTAGGTCATACTGATTTGTAGTTATTGATGTTTAAAGCAAAAGTATTTCATTCTTGTCACTAATTTGTGTTTTTTATATGAGGAGAAGATATATGCTCTCTAGAATTTAATGAAATTTGAAACATGACATGTTTCAGAATTGAACTTGAATTAACACAGGATTAAATATTTTAAAAAGCATTCATTTCAGGACATGGAGAATCGACTGGGGTTTCAGTTACACATGAGTTTCATGTATTTGTCATTGTCTCCTTCCCTGAAACATCATTCAGGATTGCTAGCAGAAAGTTGCAGAAAGTAAATATGGAAGAAATGTGAGAGAGGAGTTAAATCACTTTCACATCCAGACCATTCTGAAACAGTTGTGATTTCAGCTGAAATGGAAATGGTTGTGACCTGACTGTAGAGTGGTCACAAGAAGGAGGAGCACTTGCAACTGACATACTTTGGCCTGCTATACTACATACTGCCAGGAGAAGACTTGTCTGGTAATCAGGAATTCATCAAATAGTTAAGGAACATTAAACATCAGAGCGGTTGTCATGGAAACTCAAGAAAAAAAAGATATTAAATTTACTTGAGCAGTGTTATTTGTAGTTGATCGATATTGCTAGCTATCTTCCAAGGTAACTGCCTTTTTTATTGCATTTTCTGTAGAACTTTTCAATTAAATGCAAACACCTCTGTAATTGTACTTACTGATGCCTATTCTGTCTCTTTTTCCCAAGGATTCCGAGTATTAATACAGGAAGCTTGATTGCACTGTGTGTTTCTAATATCTTTTTCATGCTTCCCTGGCAGTTTGCTCAGTTTGTTCTTCTAACTCAGGTAAGCTCATATTTACCTCTAAATAGCCTCTTTGTCTAACCTGGAACAATTGACTGCTTTGTACAGACAGCCGTTGAATTCACAACTATGCCAGCGCTTTCATTTTAGCCAGGTTTCATTCTGACTGTCAGGAATGATTCTCACCATTTTTCACATCACTATTTTTCTAGTCTTGAGTTTAAAAGTTGACCATTTACACCACTTACCATTCTGTCTCCAGGACTAAAAATATTTAATTTTCCCATATAAGCAGCCTCTACCCTGAGATTAGTACATTAGAACAAAAAAAAAAAAAAAAAAAAACAACCAAAACTTTGTGCCTTGAAGCACAAAAATAAAAAGAAACAAAACATTGATCTTGCATCTCTTCAGGCTGTTATAAATTTTTAAATGTACAAGTGTTTGTGTGGCATGTAATATCTAGCATGATTTTGCATGACTTCCTATATAATTTTGATGAGTCTGAGTGTAGTGCTGTAGTCTGAGATTTTGTATAGTTGAGGTAACTGTAGTTAGCACTGAAATCTAGTGAATGCCGATTGGAACAGTAGGATATTGTCACACAGCAACTTTCTTAATTTGAATTGGTTGAAATGTAGCCTGTTGACTGAAATCCAAATCCATGTCTCCAGACCTTTTCACTTGTCTGCCTTACTTGAACCAGATGTTGCTGGTTCGAGTTGATAGTTTTAAACAATCAATATAAACTGTGGTATGCAAGTTTTCTAACTGCTTAAGAGGAAGCCAATAAATTCTATAAAATATTGAGAGAAACTTGTCACTATATCCTCTTATAAGATGCTGAGCCAGAAATTTGAAACTTCAGATTCACTTCATAATTTCATTAATTTCCCATATGACTTTTAAGAGGCTGTCTAATCAATAAGTCAACAAGTCTTATTTTTCTCAGCAGCAAATTGTGGATGTTTCCATACTTTGCTGAATTCTTAAAATTAATAAGTAATTCTTTTATGGTTTTGACTGACATATTTTTTGGTCTTTAGTTTTGGTTGATTTAGGGTTTTTTGTTCGTTGGGGTTTTTTTTCCATTTTTGTTTGGCTTATTTGGTTTGGGTTTTTGTTTATTTGGTTTGGGTTTTTAGTGTCTGATGCTTTTTTCATAATTTTGTTTTAAATTTAAAGGTGAAAGGTAATGTGTTAGTGCTGAATTTTGGTGATTTTAATTTTTATGAAGTTGAACTTATTTCTTAAATATTCTACTGTATTCAGTAATTCTTATTTAGGGCACCACAACAGGATTTTTGAAAGAAATAGTTATGAAATGCCTGAGAACTTAGCAAAAAGTAGCAATAGAAGTTAATGATTGTTTGAATAATCTTTTCTTTTGCATGAAGGAGTACACTAGAGCAAACTGTTTTAACTTCCCTTTCACTTTTGATTTTAGATAGCTTCATTATTTGCGGTGTGTATTATGGGTTATATTGACTCCAGCAAATTACAGAAGATACTATCTGCTCACATGGTAATGCTTTTTAAAAAACCTTAAGTCCCCTCAAACAGGTCAAAGTACGAAAAGAGACCATTTTTCTCAAATGCTTTCCTTAATTGCACAAAGGTTGAAAACATGCAGTGATAAGGGAGGGAGGGGTCTGGATTGGAAGTAAAATGGAGTTTTGAAAACTGCTGTAGTCTTGACCATGCAGAGACCTTGTGGTTTAACTATTTGGGGAGATACTTAGAAAGAAGGACAAGAAAATAAACTGTTAAGTTGAAAACAAATTTTTCTTTTTTTTTCCAACACTATGTGAGAAAGTCAAGAAAGAAGGGAAATGATAACTAAAAGATGTGTAAGTTTCTGCATAATACCCGATCTTAATTTTTTAAGTTGACATAATGATCAAGTTTTGCTTTTTGAAGTGAGATTACAGTTTTAAATATAAAGGAAGATGTAGCCAAATTTTTTTAAGAAATGTGATGGTGTTTAAATTTTTTTTTTTAATAAAATTGTGCTATGCTAACTCAGTGGTCAAAAAGATAATATTTCCCCAGAAAAGAAACTAAATTATATTTTGTATGTTTTCAAATATTTTTTTTAAATACTGTAAATGATAAACTTAAGGCAGTGGTAAGTTCTGTGCAACTCATTTCTCATATAAAACAGGGACAAAATAAGCAGATTTGTCTGGTAGTTTTTTGACAGAAGCAGGATGACATACTAAAGCTTTCTGGCTTATGTCAATAGCTATATCATAATTTAGGTGCTGAAGTGCCACAAATAGCCTATTTTCAGATAGATAAACAGTCCTCTTATATTACAGAGACAGCTTAGTGAGTCTGGGTAAACTGCCAGTCTGTTTTGTGGTGTTTTCAATTTTTGCCTCCCTCCTAATTCCTCCTTCTGTGGAAAATGAAAGCCTTAACTTTCATTAACTTAACCTCTATGTGAAGAGGGATTTGAAAAGTCTGCAGATTGCTGTGTTATTTTTCCTTATTGTATAAAGGAAGACACAGCTTGTTTATTGATTTTTGCCCTCCAAGTTGGAAAATGCAATTCAGATTGCTTTCTGTTAAAAAAGAGCACAGTAGATTAGGATGGTGGATAAAAGTTGTATTTCAGCTTTGACTTTCAAACTCATATAATTAGGTGCATATGATCAAACAGTCAGAGTTCTGCTTCCTTGACTTTGATTATGAGGGTGTTTTAAATATGTTTGTCAGTTAGGAAGAAAGAAGACATCAAACATTCTATTCATTTTTATGTTTGTCCAGAACTCTAAAAGGTAACAAACAGGATGGAGAGAACTCATACAGTAATTTAGAAAAAAATGAGTATGTTAGAAATAACTTCAGAAATGTAGCTATTGTATTACACAAATTTATCATATGACCAGGATTTGTTCTTGCATACTTTTATTAAATAAATTAAAACAATAGTGTACACTTGGCTGCCTGCTGTGCCATTAAGTCCTTACAATCAGTGTTTTCAGAACAAATCTGCAAGTGTGAGTATCAGGATTGCACTTTGCTGTAAAGTAGGTGTTTTTAAATTTAAAGCTGTTAACACATTCGGTAGTCCTTACCTTTTCTATTTTAAATTGAATCATTTTTATTTTCTTCTTTCAGGTATCTCTTCTGGTGTGTTTTATTTTGATGTTCGGTAACTCAATGTTACTGACATCATATTATGCTGCATCTTTAGTAGTTATCTCGGTAAGTTGCTTAAGAAGAATCATATGCTGTGCTAAGACTGCAGTGCTGTACTGTTATATATGTATTGATGTAAAGTGTGAAACTGCTGCATTACCAGACAGATGAGAAGCATTTCACATCAGAAACAGAATTAGACCATAAAGATACCTGGTGAAAGGGTAAATACTGATTCAAGAAATCATGGATTTGCACCAAAACCTCTGTAAGAGAAATTCAGTTAAGACTCTGCTTTTCTACTTTTCTAGTTCTCTTCTTTTTATAAAAATATAAAATTTATCATGTATGTAATTTTGACCAGAGTGACTGTAAAACAAGAATATGAGCAAGGAGGAGCTTCATTTAAACGCTTCTTATTGATAGTAAATCCTCTAGAACAAATGACTAAACCATATATAACAATGGTTTAAGACTGTTTGAAACTGCTGCATCATACCACTGTGTTAGTGAAATTACTCACTGAAGATTCATCATCTCACCATTCATTATCTTAATTTTTATTTAAATAGGAGAAAACCCCACGACATCTTTCAGTTTTGTGTAGTTTCTCATAAAGGATTTATGTATGTAAGAAATAGGAGATGCAGTGTTGTGAATAGATCCTGTTTAGCTTGCTGCACATGACCTTGATTTCTCATTCTTTTTGTCTGTGTTTATATTTTGTTGATCAGCAAGAGTGTGGCAATTTCTCACTTACACGAACAGTAAACTGCCTTGGCTGCATATTTGCTGTAGTATAGTTTGCTTGTTAGGAATCTATTCTAGTTTCTTGTAGCAGCTTTTGTAATTATTTATTAAGTACAGGTTGAGTTCTCAGCCAGTTGAGTTCCTTGCCTGTTTTCTGCTTTGTAAAAAGTATTCGTTGTTTATGTTATTTGAATGCTTTTATGGGCCTCTCTCTCACACAGGGACTGGATTTTTGGAAGCTTTTAATTACATTGTTTATCAAATTAGCCTAAAATGGGTCTTCCTTGTGTCATATAATGAACGTTTGGTGAAACAGAAAGGAGTGACTCCTACCACCTTCCTTGCTTTGTTGCCTTACAAGAAAATTTTTTGTATTATCCTGCCAGTAATTTCAGTCCCTTGTCATTCACAGAGGCAGATAGAACTCAGTTTCCTATTGGTTTTGATTTAAAGAAGCTTAAAACTGAATTATACGGAATCTCCTTACTCATTTAGGAGAAGAGGAGTCTTCCATTAATTGTACTCAAACTGCAGTAAAAGGTTTTTATGTTGGCAAGTTTTTCAGTGCAGGGTGAAATCATGCTATATATATTCATATATCAGCTTGTATTAATTATGGAAGATTTTTTAATAAATAAATATATGATGTAATAGGCTTACCAAATGGAAAAACCTCTCATTCAAGGTACTTGAATAGCTTGTTGTTACTACATTACCTGAAAATGTGCATTTTTTTTTTATTAGGTAATTCTTGAATGGAGTCCAAAAGTCTTGAAAAGGCGCAAAAGAGAAGTCTATGTATGGGTAAGGAATTTCGTATATTTTGAATTTCAGGGAAAAGCTATTCCTTTTTTTTTGTTTGTTTTTTCAAATACAGAAACAACTTCTGGTGTCATTTCTACTAATTGAAAATCAAGGCATATAGCTGAACTACTGTCTTTAATAAATTGTCCTTGTTCCCAGCAATTAGTCTTAAATTCCTGAAGAAATAAAGAGAGCATAAACATACATTTATATGAGAAAGCTGAAATAGCTTTTAAATGGCAACACATTTAATTTTAAATTGCCAGCTTCACATGTTTACAAAACCGAAGATCTGTATGGAAATCCTTTTAAAATAAAGGTCAGTTTAGAAAAGGCAAGTAAAAGGCTAACAGTGATTGCAAAAATGGGGATTAGTGTTCTACATTAGTTATTCTCTAAAATGTGAATATCTATATAATATTTTAAGGATATTTTTATGACAGCAGCAAACATCTTAAAATTACATAGGGAAGCAAGTCAGAGTAAAACACTGTAGAGTGTGGGTGAGTTTGGAGGGTAGTAGAAGTGCAAACAGGGAGAACACTCCCAAAACTATTATGAATAAAATGTAACACTATAGAAAACATGAGAAGTGACTTGCTGCTTAAGACATAATGTTAACATGTAAAAACACCTGAAATGGGAGCCTACCAAGACTATGCCTGACTTAAGACAGGCATCCTTATTACATAAAGCATAAGCTGTTAGCAAAACTGGATGAAATTCATACAGTTATTATAAAGGAATTAGAATAGGAAGGAATTAAAATATTTATAGTAAACTGCAGTGCATGCATACGTGCCTGGCTGTAGTACCAGGGAAAATCAGAGTGTAGCCAAATTTCTTGTCAGTTTTCTGAAATGGTGGTCCAATGCCCTTGTGTAATGGCAAACTAATAAATCTGGGTTTTGTAAAAAATAAAAACTTGATGATGATGAGAAAGTTGTTAAGCTGTATGTATGTGCAGCATAATGAGAGACATCCAATGCAGCCTTTGTGGCAGGAAGTCATACCTCGCAAAAGTGTTTGACTTCTCTCCAGGATGTAGATAAGGGTGTGTGGGTGAATGTAATGTATATAAATCTCAGCAACTTTTTGGAGAAGCTGTTCTAACTGGAACTGTAAAAGAAATTAAACTCCATAAGATAAGGTATGAATGTTAGAAGGTCAGAAACAAATGGTGGGATTAAATGGTAAGTTTTCAAAAGACCACCATGACCCTAAAAGCATATATAAAATAATTGATCCCAAATAAGGTGCTACCATTCAGCAGAGAAATCTCAGTATTCTTACGCAAAATTCTCTGAGCACACCAACGCTTTACTGAGAAGGCACCAAAAAGGAAAATGCTTGATGGAAATAGAGAAGGACCTCTAGAGAAAGCAGAATTTCTTTTATTTTTTTTGTAAGTTCATATGTAAAATTGTGAATACTGCATATCTCATTCGTTGTGTTTTACCTTAAAAAATAATTAAAAACTAGAATGCCTTCCCCCAAAATCTATTACCATTGAGTATGAAGATAATTATTAATGTAGATTCACCAAATACCTGAAATTTTAAAATACTTTAGAATTCTACATCTTGTAAAATAAAGGTAAATATGACAAAGCTAGTGAATAAAAGTAGAATATAATTATAGGATTTTTTTTTTTAGTGTCCCTTATGCTAGCAGCAGTAAGCTTATAAGGAATAAGAAACTTACTGTGGAAGAAAACCCAGAGGCATTCAATAGAGGATTAGGATACCTCGTAGGTATTTAGGTTTCTTAGCAGCCTTTAAATGGGATGATTGAATGCAGCCCATCATCACATAAAACCCCGGTTACATTAGGGCAAAGATCAGATTTTTGTTGCATTCTCTCTGAAAGCATCTGCTTTGAGTCCCAATACAAGATACTGAGGCAGGTTGTCCTATTCAGTTGATCCAGTTCTATAAAGAATTAGCTAGGTTAAGCTACCCTGCCAAGTATTTAACCTTCCTGGTACAGGAATAAACTTGGTACCTAACTGAAAGTAGTAACTGTACATACGTTATTTATATTTCCATCAACTTCTAACATCAAATCATCTTGAGACAGTCCTGTAAATCAGTAAAATCCTCCAAAGATTTGAATTACCAGGCTAGCACAACCTGATAATATGGAGCAGCTCTTGTCCAAGACCAATCCCTACACACTTATAAGTGCTCTCTTCCTATTCCATCTGTCTTGCACTTATAAGCGTGTCGGGATTGATCTTGGACGAGACCTGCTCCATATCACTGTAACAGAGGGGGTAGCAAAGTTATCTTTAAACACTCTGCTGCAGTGTTGTTTGCAGTGGTACAGCTGTAGTGTAAATAAGTTGTGCAAAATTATTTCAGCTCTGACATAGCAGAGTTTATAAGTAGTAGCTAAATTTAGGAAGCCTTTTAAAAAAGAGAAATTTATAAAAGTTAAAGATGTCCATTTAATTCTAAATGTATTTTTCAAGGTCATTGAAGGATGTGCCTGGTTATTTGGGACAGTCACCTTGAAATACCTGACTTCTCTTGTGTTTGGAATAGCTGATGATGTAAGTTCTCTTATCATAGTATCTGGTTGGTATCTTTCAAAGATTTTATCATTCCTAATATTTGATTTTGACGTCTTATTGGTACGCTTTCCTGAATTTCCAGAGTTTGTTTTGCAGAAGTGGGAAAGAGATTGTATATTTGCTTTTTCTTTCATTATGTATTATCACTTTGAGATGTTATTACCAAAATTTGTGAAAACACAAATATCTTTACTTTTGTCTTAGTGAATGCTCTGTGTGTTTGTTTTTAAGTGTGATTTATAGGGCTTTGTTTGTCTTGGCTATCTTCTACCTACACCTTTATTTACTCAGTTTGTCAGTTCACTCTTCTCTGAAACTAATTTTCAGGACAGTTTTGAAATGCTTGTTGTAACAAGTACAGCCTTTGCTGTGTTTCAGACCCTTATTTCTATTGTTAAAAACCTGTCTGCAGATGTGTATCAAGGGGTAAAAGATAGGAAGGTCACATCTTAAAATATAACTATGCAAAACAGCACTCTGGTTGAATATAATCACAATGGTAGCACCCTTTTTTCTGCTGTTTTCTGCTTTTTATTTAACACTGTACAATCTATGTTAGACTCAAAGATGTTATTCAATACACTGGAAGTAGATTTTTAGTGCTCTTGTAATACTGTAAGCATTCCATTCTAATTAAAGATATTTTTCAATGCAATATAATTTCTCATATTTATGCTACTTTCTTGTGAAAAAGAGGACAGATTTGTGAACTGCATTTTGTTTTTTCTTTCCTGTATATCCTACCAGGCTCATATAGGAAATATTTTGAAATCTAAATTTATTGGCTACAAGGATTTTGATACATTAATGTATACCTGCGCTGCCGAGTTTGACTTCATGGAAAAAGAGGTAATTTGGTCAAAATACGTGATTTTGGAAGAGGGAACTTCTTGCTTTATCTTTATTTGTAACTTAAAACATTTGAGAACTGCACCTCCTACTGCCATAATAAGTTCAAATACGTACTTGCAAAAAGAGACATTAATAAACTAAAGCTAAATTAAATTGGGTTCATTATATTTAACTGAACTTCTAGATTTAAGAAATGTGCTTGCTTGAATGAAAGAAGTGCTTCCTCAGGAATAAATGAAAGAAGGTTACAGTTCTGCAAACAAGATTTTATGGGGCTCTCAGTACCTGGTTTTGAGTATATGGAAAACATCCTGAGAGCTACAAGGGCCTTATGTGATAGGTTTAGACTACAAAGCAGCATTGAAGCTTCATAATGTGGTATTAATAGACTTCTTTTAATTTATCAGTGCCTAGATACGCATTTAGAATGTTTATAAGTTTGTCAACCCAAGTTCTCAAATTCAGATGAGATACAATCTATTTTTCATCTTTGGATGGCTTGTCAAAAAACTGGAAATAATTTACTGATGGCACTGGTATTATGTCTTTAGTGTATTTATTATTTAGTGTATGGGTGGAGTTTACATTTACGTTTTATTCCAGGAAGAGCTCCTTATATTATTTTCTTTAAAATGATGATTTAAATAATTATAGATGAAGGAAAGCAATTAATTAAGTTAATTTCCATTGCAGACTCCAGTAAGATACACAAAGACTCTGCTATTACCAGTTGTTCTGGTGGTTTTTGGGGTAATCATCAAAAGGGTAAGTGATTGAATTAGTGAGTCACCTTTATCTTAAACTCAGATTTCAGGTTTCTTGAAGGGATTTCTAATTATTCATTTATTTATTTACTTACTTACTTGAAATGGGAAGGAATTGATGTGGTGGGTTAACCTTTGCTGACTGCCAGGTGCCTGCCAAGCTATGCTGCCATTCCCTACCCTCAGTATGATGGGGAAAGAGTAGAAAAATCTCAAAGATACTTATGGGGGCCTCACTCTCTGATTCACTGTCATGAGCAGAAAAGACTTGAATTGAGAAAGATCAAATTAATTTTTTGTTAATTAAAAAGAAAAGGCAAGAAGCAAACCAAAAACTAAAATCTTCTCCTCCTCATCGCAGGCTCCTATGGTTCTTTCCCCAGGCTGCAGTAGTTTCAAGAACTAGGTCAGCAAAGGTCCTTTCCATGGGGTACAGTGCTTCAGAAACAGACTGCTCCAGCACGAGTCCCCTACAGGTTGCAGCTCCTGCCAGAAAACTTGCTCCTTTGTGGATTCTTGTCCACTAGCTGCAGTTCCTGCCAGGAGCCGTTTCCTTTGTGGGCTCTCTGTGGGTTGCAGCATCCTTCAAGGCATGTGCATCTGCTCTGGCATGGGATGCTGCACAGGTCTCACATGATTTTGTATCCACCTGTCCACCTTAATCCTTCATGGGGCTCCATGAGAAAAAAAACTTACATCACCATGGTGCTCTCCAAAAGCTCCAATCTCATAGTTCTCATGGAGCACCTCCTCCTGCTCCTTCAATGGCCTTGGTGACTTCAGGGTCATTTCACTCCCAGTTGTCTCACTGCTCACTCTTAAACCTGCTGTAGAGTTACCTTTTTGTAAATGTGTTTTTAATAGGGTTCCCACCAGTGTTGCTGATGAGTTCAGTTTTGGCCAATGGGTAGATCTAGTTTGAAGCTGTCTGGAACTGGCTGTCTTTGACATGGGGGCAGCCCCTGGTCTCTTCCCACAGAAGCCACCCCCTGCAGTGCTCCTGCTACTGAAACCTTGGCATGTAAACCCAATATAGTCAGAAAAATTACAGGTTTTCAAAAATATGTACTTAAAATTCTGTGTTCTCTTTGCAAAGATTTTTGCAAAAGTCTAGTCCCGAGTCAGTGGTAAACCTTGATTTGATGTTAAGCACCAAAAAGTTTGTTATTTAGCTGATGAATACTAAAACTGGAGTTTATAACTGTTTTTGTAAATTTGATTATGTGTAATTTGTGTAAAAACAACTTAGAGTTTGCACAGGAACAGATGGGATAACTGCTAACTGCCTGGCTAATTAAGCATACTCTAAAAGAAGTTTTAGCTAAAACATTGTATGTCTTTTATCTTAGCATTATCTCAAAAAGAGATTACACAGGTGTAGTTTAATTTAGAAAATGTTGAAAATGCTTCAAAATGCTTTTGAAAGTATGTTCAGACTTTTTGTTGTCTCTTGTTTTCTTCAGGCAATTAAATATATTCTATGGTCCTTATCTCACACAGGACGATACGAAAAGTAAGTATTGTCTTCTTTTTTAATGTAAAACTGAGTTTTCTGCTGGAAGTTCATTTGATTTGCTATATGCTACATAATTCAGAATTCTGTATTATGTAAGTCCTTTTCGAAACGTTAATTATGTGCAGTTCAGTAATTGAATGGATGTATTACAAATGTGGGTTTTTTTATATTATAACTAAATCTAAGGTTATCTGCAAATCCTGTTTTAGACATCTTAACCCATATATGCCTGGATTTTATATATAATGATTTACTTTTCTGCTCTGTTCCTAAACCAGTATTTATGTACCTTTATTGCTTTTTTACTATAAATAGTGAATGCAAATTCCTTTTTCCCCATTATTTTCTTCCAGGTTATAAAGATACCTGAGTTTCATCTCATGGAAGGAATTAAAAAAAAACTGCTAAAATCAATAGTCAAGATTTCCAAATAGATACAAGAATTGAAGAAGATAGTTATGATTTGCAGTTTATTTCAAAACTTGCATAGAGGGGAATAAAACATTCTGGCGCTTGATTCATGCTTACTGGGATTAGTTGCATTGTCTAATGCCATTAGAAATGATTTTAAAATGAAACCAGTGCTTCTGTAGTACATAAATAATGGTGGATTTTGTGTTGTTATTTTTTTCAGAGAAGAACGTTTTAACCATGGTGAGGTAAGATTGTTTTTCTGCACAATTTTATTCCTGTGTTAATGCAAATAGTATTGAAATGCAGGTTACGGTGGGCTGATGCTGATACATGTGGTTTATTTGGAGCTAAGTATTTGCATTATTATTTCCCACATCTTAAGTTGGGGCTGGTATGTCACCAGAATAATTCTGAAGTGTTGAACAGAGGATTATGCTGGCTAGTAAGGGAAACTGTGCAAGAGACTGTACAGTAAAATCTTGGGCTTTTACTGTAGCTATTCCAAAAGACACTGAAATTAGGCTGGACCTTCCATTTTCTTCATGGAGACTGAGAAGATTGGTTCCTTTACTGGGGTTTCACATGGCTTATAATATTTAAGTTCTGTTTTGAGATGTGCTATAATGAATGTACAAGTTGTACCACTTGTAGTACAAGTGTTCTTTTTAGTAAAATTGTGCAGAGCAATGTAGTGTGTCCCCCTCTGGAGCCCTCAGCACAGGAAGAACATGGAGCTATTAGAGCAGATCCATAGGAGGCCCACAAAAACAGAGGGATAGGACACCTCTCTTGTGAAGACAGGCTGAGAATTGGGTTTTTCAGCTTGGAGAAGGCTGCAGGGAGACTTTATTGGGGCCTTTCATTGCTTAAAGAGGACCTTTAAGAAAGACAAGGACAACTTTTTAGCAGGGCCTGTTCCAATAGGACAATGGGTAATGACTTAAAAATGGAATCAGGTAGATTTAGGCTAGCTATAAGGAAGAAATCTTTCTACAATGAGAGTGGTGAAACAGTGGGATCAGGTGGCCCAGAGAATTGGTAGATGTTTGTCATGGTTTAACCTCAAGTTGCCTTAGAGGAGTTTAGATTGGATATTAGGAAAAATACCCAAAAGTGTTGTCAAGCAATGGGATAGGCTGCTGAGGGAAGGAGTCATCATCCCTGAAGACATGTAGCTGTGGCACTGAGGTAATGGTTTAGCAGTGGACATGGCAGTGTTAGATTAATGAGTGGACTTGATGTTAGAGGTCTTTTCAAGCCCAAACGATTCTATGATAATCAATCAGATAAAAGCTCTGATTGCATAAATGCCTCTGATTTAGGACAGCAGTTTGACAAGTAATATAGATTAATGTTAGGAGTAGTGAGTGACGTATCTGATGCTTTTTAGAATACTAAAGCAAGCTGCCTCTGATTGTGTGATTATCAAGGATGATCTTATTTGCTTCTCTTATTCCATACTTGGATATTTTGGGCTCTAAAAAGCAGGGTCTCTTAACTTCTATAAAGAGTTTAAACAAGAATTTTTACATACATAATTGCCTGCTAATGTCTAAGGATTTTTAAATGGCTAGCTGTTCCTCTGCCTCCTTTTTCTTTTATTGATAATGTTTCTCCTTCCTGTTATTCCATTCCTTAGCACACTACATACACTTTAGATAAAAGGTAACAGTCATTATCACCATCTGAAATATGAATATCTTTACTTTGACTTGGACTTTTTCAGACAAGCTCATCATTTAAGCTATACTGAAGACGAAGTTGTGTGTTTAAGGAAGAAATTAGAAGTATGCAAATTTGCTTCTTTGTCTTGTGGTCTCTTTTTTTCTTTTCAGCTGGTATTCCATGCATTGCAGCTGTTGGCATACAGTGTCCTAGCAATTTTAATCATGAGACTAAAGCTGTTTTTAACACCACATCTGTGTATTATGGCTTCCTTGGTGTGTTCAAAGCAGGTAAGGTCTCTTTTATCCTGTAGCTATCTCAGTACTTGGAGTATTACCCAGATATTTGTCCTAAAGCAGATTTCTCTGTGTGTAATTGCTGAATCTGAGGGTACAGAAAAAAATAAACCAGATTATATTGCCTGTCAAAAATGGTTCCATTCTCCCTTCTTCTCAAATAAAGCAAAAGACTTGCTTTATGCAAGTTGTCCAACTGCATTATTATAGGAGTTATCATGCTTTGTATCAAGCTTGAGCACAGAGACCTATCTTAGATTTTACTGTTTGCACACCTCTATGCCACTGCAAGTTTTTATTGACTGTTAATTTTATCCAGTGTTTGTCTTTGTCTACACTGTGTTTTCACAGCTCTTCAGAGCTTATTTCCTTGCATATTTCTTGTCTATTAATTCTTTCCAGAAGACTCATTTGAAGTCTTGCATGTTGAAAACATTTCAGTCTTAAAAGTCAAAACTCATATGCCTAACTCAGACTTAATCTTTCTACTTTGAAGTCATCTACAACATCAAATGTTACTAGATTTCTTCTAGATATAAAAAGTCTTAGAATAGGCTTTCCATGTTTCATTATCCGTGTTTCAGAGAAGTGAACGTGATTAAATCTCTATTTATATAGCTGTTTTAGATGCTTTGAACATGCAGCAAAAGTAGAGTAAGTAGTCCTTTGTCTGGGAAGCAGGTAGGCTCATAGACTGACAACTGTCTGAACAGCTGGGCCCAGAGATCAGTGGTGCCAAGTCTGGTTGAAGGCCAGTAACCTGAAAGGTCCAAGCCAGTGCTGTTCAATGTTTTTGTTAATGGAGCGAATGGTGGGGCAGAGTGCACCCTCAGCAGGGTTGCTGGTGGTACAAAACTGGGAGGAATGGCAGAGTCTTTCACATGGTGCCCAGTGACAGGACCAGAGACTATGGAACATGCTGAAACACAGGCAGTTCCCTCTGAACATGTGGAAACTTTCACTGTGAGGGTGAAAACACTGGCACAGGTTGCCCAGGGATATGGTGGTATATCCATCCTTGGAGGTATTAAGAATCTGTCTGGACATGGACCTGGGCAATTGCCTCTGGGTGACTGTGCTCAAGCAGCAGGGCTGGATCTTCAGAGGTTCCTGTCACCCTGCACTGCATTGTGATTTTGTAGAAAGTGTCTAAAGGGGAATTAGGGTGCTACAGTCAAGGCAATTCCTGTCTGTGAAACAGCTGATACCCTTGTCAAACAACTGGAAGATGAGCGAATGAGACAGATTTATGCAGAGAGGAGAAAGCTGTCTCATGTTAGGCCAGCTGAACAAATAATTGTTTTCCAGAAAACTGAATTGCTTCCTGAATGATCTTAAGAGAAGGGCAGTTCTTTATAACACTGGACAGATTACACAGTATCAGTCTGCTTAAATGTTGTGCTCATCCCTTTCTTGATGCCTGATGTACTTGGCATAGGTGAAAGTGCTGTTTGCCAACATCAAATTAATATCTACAGTTAAAATGTAAAATGCTAAGAAATTGTCAAAGCCTCTTTTTTTGGCCACCTTGTAATTGAATATTGGGACTTAGGAATTTCCTCTACTTGCATGCTATTCTGGAAGATACACAGCTGCAGTTTTGCAGCTCTTAGCTGTTCTTGAAATGGTGACATCCTCCTAGGTGGTCTGGTTGTTAAAGTAGTAGCACTTGCACTGGTTATTTTTCTAAGTGACTTTCATAAGGTATTTCAGAGTAATTTGAAAAGAAGCTGCTTTTCAAAAGTCAGAAAAAAATGAAAAAATGTTCTTTTAACATGCAATTTCTATATAACAATTATGATTTAAATTAGTGCTGTCCAAAGTTGTTTGGTTCTTAGTTCTTTTTTTAACTGTGTGTTTCTTGATGGGCTTTTCTGCCCTGTTGGTTGTGGTGGTGGTAGTAGTAACAGAAGTTTTGTAGTGAAGTTCAGTACTAAAAGTATTTATATATTTTGTGCCACAGTAAGATCTGCAGTGATTTTTTTTAGCTGCATGGTTACTTTTCTTTTAAAGCACCTGAGTAATAGCATTTTGATAATTCTTCCTGGATTGTTGTGGGTGTTTAGTACTAAAGCTGAGGTCTTCAGGCCAGTTAGTGAATGCTGGTGCTTTTCATAATTGTTGTGTGTTGGATCTTAGCAGAAGCCACATAAGTCTGTAAATATTAAAAGGGAGGACTGTATTTTGTCAATATTTTTTTTTTTATCTGCTGCTTCCAACTGCATTTTGGCCCTTTAGTTGTTCTGCTGTTTCCTACTGTAGAATGAGAGTAAGCTTCTCAGGGAGCTGCAATTGCAGATTTGCAATTGCAACCCCCTGTTGTGGGGGTTGTCCCTTTTGGACCAGGTGACTCTGGTCCAGTGACTTTTCCTGCCTTCATTGCAGCATCACAGAAGCGTAGTTGGCTTGAAAGAAACAGATCATGGGTGCTAGGGAAGGGCTTTAGATTGCTGTAGGTCAGACATTTATTATGTGCTGAATGGGTGAAATGACCAGCAGTGCTACTTAATACAGCCTGGGAATATCCTGGCCCTGGCTTGGGCCTTAGGAGAAGTGTTCAAGTGAATCCAACTTTAGGTGAACAGCCTAAGTGAAAATAAAACCGATTTCCTTGTCCTGTTACCAGTGAAGGTTCTTTTGCCTGTTCAGCTGTTCCCTGGCTTGGTGCTAATTGATACCCATAGAAGACAAGATGGAATTTTTTTCTGGTCTGACAGATGTGTTCTTGCTTTAGTAGAGAGAGGCTTATAATCTTCCAAGTAATACAGGACTGGCTTCAGCATGGTGGAGAAACACTGGCCCATAAGGATGTTGAGCCTCCATTGAGCAGATCACTTCTAAGACTTAAGAAAAGAGAAGACTTTTTTGTCATTCTTGATTTGGTTGGTTTGCTTATTTTTGTAGGGCCAGGAAAATACCAATTGTTTTTTTAATGAGCTTTTTTGTTCCTACTGGGTGCTGAGGAGTAGTTCGAGGCTGAAAAATCTGACTGTATGTGCAATACTGATCCAGAATTTCTTGGATCGAAGAAGATGGGAGTTGTGACCAAATGACTGATTAACACTCTGTGCACTTTATCATTGGATTAAATTTTAGATGTTTGAATGAACATAAGTTTATAAGTGACAACTTGGTTTTACAGATGCAAGAAAAATTTAACCAAATTTAAGATAGGCAGTTATCTTATTGTAATTGAGGTCAACACTATTTTTTCATCTAGCAGACAATGAAAGTTTGTCTGCAATTGTATGTTTTGTTTTGAAAACAAAATATCTGGAGAAAGACTTAAAGTATTTATTTGGGGAAAAAAAACCAAACAACAAACAACCTAAAACCTTGAATTGATTAAAAACACAACCTCATAAGGGAACAGCATCTGATGAAAGAAATACTTCTTTTGCATTGCATATATATTCAACCATTCTAGGCTCCTTGTGTAAACAAAATAGTGCTAAATTCAGAGACTTTGAACATCAGTGAGGTTTTATAAAAGCATGACAAATGTAATTTTCTTTGATATTAAAAGCTGTGGAACTGTCTAAGTTCTAACATGTCCATGAAGTGACATTTTTTGCAGCTGTTGGTGAAAAGGAGGTTTGCTCATGTAGAGCAGCCTATAAATTAATTCATTTCACTTCATCCTTCCAGATGCACACAGTGGTCAGGCCTATTTGGAATATTAAGTTTCCCTGGGTAGTATTGCTGTTCTTCTCAGAGTGCTTAGTGAGTCTTTAGGGATGAGAGTAGAGTACACTGTATTTTTGGAGAGGTGATTGGAGAATTTTAATCATCTGAGGTGGTTGGTGGTTAGTTTATAAGAAAGATACACTACCTAATTGGTGTAGTCAGCCTATTGGGAGCTTCTAATGACAGACTTTCTTTTATTGTTTCATGTTTTAATTAAAAAATCCCAGGTAATGGTACTATAAATGAAATGTATTTATTTAGTGTGGGTTTGATAGTTTTGATGTGTGAACCTTCTAATAGGGAAAAAAATGTAGTTTATACTTTCTTGCTTAATAATTAGTTCAAATATGAATGAGATAAAGTGTTCCTGCTCAAACTAAGCTTCAACAAAGCAAATTTAGTACTACTTTTTAACTACCCGTTTTCACATATTTATGAATATTTGCTTAGAGCCTCCAGCAAATTCTCTGTAGGAAACAAGGCATGCACCAGTTCAAGAAAGGAAAGAGTAGGATATAAAGCAGCATTAAACTTACTATCCTCAAAGTCTGGTTTTCTAATATGTTTCAGAAGTTTGCAGCATGATCTCTAATCTGTATACTACAAAGAATTCTAGATGTAAATAGAAGATAAAATACTGTAAAAGTCCAGTTAGCTTTATTGAATCCTCTATATTCGGAGATTTTGACATTTGAGCTGGGACTTTAAAAGTTCACATTAATGTGATTTTTTTAATTATTTATTTTATTTCTTTAGACTTGCAAATGTAATGTGCAATATTTGTTAAACATGGATAATTCTTAGGAATTATATTCTGAAATATATATTGTATATAATATATTATTATGTTCTGAGCAGTATTATAATACCATGAATTATAATCTGAAGTTTAATGGAGAAGAAATAGCAGAGATGTTTCATAGTGCAATATGCAATATATTTCTCATAGAGAAATAAAAATTAATTGTTCTGCATACAACATTACAGAATTGTTGTCTAGGAATTAATTGATTCTTGCATTTCAGTTGTTTGGATGGCTCTTCTCTAAAATCCAGCCCAAAACATTGGTCTTTGCTATTTTAGCATTGATGACAATAGAGGGATCTGCAAACCTTCGAACTCAGTGGAACATCATGGGAGAGTTTAGCAATTTGCCACAAGAAGAACTTTTAGAGTGGATAAAAGTCAATACCAGACAAGGTAAACTATTTAATAATGTAGCATGTCCCCATTTACTGTGAGATCAAGCCATGAAACCTGTCATGGACTGCACAGGCATTGCTACGATCTGTGGCTTTGTCATGGCTACTTGTCCACATAAAAGCTATCTCCAATGGAAAAAAACACCAAAAGCTGCTTTCTTAGACTCCAGGCTACTGATCTGGAGGTTCTAATCACTGGTGGAGTATTTTCAACAAAAACATCTTTGCCAAGTCCAGTTAAAACAGATGCTTACTTCAATGACACTGGTCCTGTGTGTGGGTCCATGATCACCATTTTGCTAGAAAAGAATTAAAAATGTCTATGCGTGTTGTAGTTGCACCCCTCCTTTTCCTAATATCTGTCAGAAAACTGGCTGGAAACAAGGTAGTTGCCTTTCTAGAAGGAAAATATGTTAAAGCCATAGTGGGCTGAGATTTTATTGCCCATTTAACACCGATGAAAAAAGTGATAAATGAAAGTGTGTTGTTATAACGAGTATGTTACTCTACCCATTCAAGAAAAATAAGACGTATTAAATCTCCATTCTTAGATGCTTAGTTATCTAATGGCTTATATTGAATTCAAGGTTAAAAAACCCACAAATTAAAACCCTAATTTGGTGCATTTCCTGTTGGTGTCACATACAGCCTTTTAAAAAGGAGTTCTCTACCCTCTTCGTGATTTTTCTACAGGATTACTGTTCAGATAATTGAATTGCTTCTCTAACTGTTTGATTCCTTGTTTCAAAAATTCCTTTGATTGTGTATTTCAGATGCAGTTTTTGCAGGAGCAATGCCTACAATGGCAAGTGTTAAATTGTCTACACTTCGTCCTATTGTAAATCATCCTCACTATGAAGATGCAGGATTAAGGTAAATTTTGCAGTTGAAGTTTTATTTGCATCATCTGTTGATTCTCGTAATGTTTGCCGTTCACAGTAGGAATGGCATCGTGTTATATTGTAAAATTTGTTAAAACCTCCTAGAACTTTGTTAGTTCAGTCAGATTGAAAACACATGCTTTATTTCTCAAGGATTTGTGTTCATCAGGAGGGATGCACTCCAGGGACAGATGGCTTCAAACTTGCATACAAGAAAATTACAATTAAGTTAGGAATTGGATTTCATCAGTACAGTTATATCCTTTCTTCATTCTAGTTACAGCTGACATTGTAGGCACATATAATTTTTTTTCATGATAGCCAGAGTATTTATTTCTATTAGCTTTCTGTAATTTGCTGTCTTTTTTGTGATAATTGGTTAATTATTGAAGCTGAAATTTTGTAGTGGAGTTACTAAGATTTTTACTCTTGTTGTTTTCAAAATCAGGATACTTGCCTAAATTTTAATTGATTTATCTGAAAAGGTCGTGAATTTATTTTACTAAATTTAATACTGTGGCATCACTTTTTTGTTTATTTGGTGAAATGCTTAGAAGAAATTCAACACAAGAAAGCAACAAGATAGAGAGTGATAAAAGAGAAAGGACAGGGATTCATTTTACATGCTGTAAGTCCTTAGTTCTCTGCCTGGCATTAATTTGCTTTAGCTTTTGGTCAGCCCTGAATTGGTCTGACAGTGGGACTTGGATGATTACTGTGGGTCACTTTCAACTGAAATATTCTATCCTAGTTAAGAAATCACGGAACAGCGTACGGTTGGGAAAAATAAGGTACAGGCAATACCCTCATTAAGTATTAGAAAATGAATGAGCTTCAACAGCATCATGCTTTGCACATTTAGAGGAGGATATTACTAGATGTGATATGGACTGGCCTGGTTTGGAGGGACCTTAAAGGTCATCTGGTTCCAAAGCAGGATTGTGGTGTCCAAGGGCTGATTGTGCTTGATCACAGCAGGTGGACTCCAGGTCCTGTGCTCTGCATTTCAGAATGTCCAGCAAGGGCAGTGTGACCAGAGTGACCTGCAGTGATGGGGATCTTTTGTGGAGAGACTTGGCAGAGGATGGATTCCTCCACATCACCCCAGTCCAAGCAAGGTCATTTCTGGCCTTGAGTATTATTATGTGGTGAATGCATTGCTTTGACATCTTTACGCTTTCAGTTCACAGTAACCATGGCTCTTGTTACAAATTTGTCTCCTGCTACAGAAAAAACAAAGGACTGTGTAACTTGTTTTTGGAATCATTATATTTGTGAAAACATAATCATACTTAAGCAAATGGCACTATTGATGTAAATTTTGCTTTAGCATAGTTATCTTGTGAAATAAAAAAGCCTTCCTCTCCAGTCTAAGGTTAAAGCTTACATTTTCATGCTCTATTGCAGCTAACCCTTAGATTTTTCTTTTTGAAGGGCCAGAACTAAAGTAGTGTATTCCATGTACAGTCGAAAACCTGCAAGCCAAGTAAAAAGAGATTTGATAAAACTAGGAGTGAATTACTACATCCTTGAAGAGTCATTGTGTGTAAGCAGAAAAAAGTAAGTAATCTCCCTCTTTTTCACAAGAATGATACATGCCTCAAATATGTAGTCTAAGACTCATATCAAATTTTGGAATGTGATTTGTGCTTTATTTATTAAAAGTCTCCAAAATACATTTTTGTCCAGCATCTATAGGCAGTAATTGATATAATTGACTTTACCCTCATGAGCAACCCTGTGTTCTTTGTGTGAACCTGGAAGGCTGTGTTGTATGGATTTTTAAACTTTACTGAAAACACTAAAAGAAAGAAGGAAAAGAAGTCATTACAGAGGGAAGAAGTAATTATTCTCTGATGGCAAGAACAGATGTGTGTGTATTATGCCTAGTATGAAAGCCTAGTATAAATAAAAGGTGCTGAGTAAAGGATAGCTGGAGCACCAAAATGTTATGACCACTAATAGTCACTAAAAGTTTTGTCACATTTAAGATGTTCTTGAGAAAGAGTTATGTTTTTCCCTTCCCTTTCCTCCCCCCTTGGTCTCTCTTTTTGGCCTTCAGAACACAATTAGTTTGGATTTTCTTTTTTTTCATTTAGAAAAAAATCAAATGAATCTGTTCAATTTCTTTGCTATTATTTTTGATGAAATTAGAAAAATCTCAGTTATTATAACTTTGAAAGGCAGGGAATTGATGTTGGCTGTGATCTTTTATAAAAAGCAAGGAGTTACTACTTTAAGGTGTTTTATTTCCTGAGTTTTCTGTAGAAATGTTAGGAATGTGTATATCACCCTCCATTTTATAGGAAGATTTAGGGGTCCCTGGTAATGTATAATGTGTTGCATAATTTGCCTTGTTTTATGTGGTTTTCCCTCCAAATTAATTATTTATTAATTACATAGCCACAAAAGCCAGATGCATTTTACACATTCTCAATACTATTTTTAAATTACTACTATATTTATTAATTTTGTAATCTGATAATTTTTCTAGTATAAAGACAAATTTTAAAAAGCAGGTGGCTCAATCAAGTATTCATGGGGCACTATGAAGCAAGCTTCATGGGTTTTTTATGGCATTTCCTCATTTCTCTTTTCGTATTCCTATTTTTTTAGGCCTGGCTGCAGTATGCCTGAAATTTGGGATGTTGAAGATCCTGCTAATAGAGGAAAAATTCCTTTATGTACCCTTATGAGTAAGGATTCCAGGCCATATTTCATCACAGTATTTGAAAACAGCAATTACAGAGTCTTGAAGATTCCAAAGGAATAACATTTCAATGCAATGAAGCATCAGTCTTTCAAATCTTTAAACTGGTAACTGTAAGAATTCTAAAACAGAAATACCTTTTTTACTAGACTTAAAATGGAAAAATGTGTATTTTATTTTTTACCATTTTAAGTGAATTCTGATTATAGAAATATCTTAAACCTAACAGTTTGGATTTCTATTTCAGGGTCAGTCCCTTGAGATTTGCTATGCAAATGATTATATGTTTGCACATTTTATTTAACACTGATCCAAAAAGAGCTAAAAGTAGCTATGGAAAAGTTCGTAGGTGGACTTGAAACTTCATTTTTCTGGTGCATGCTATTGGAATCCTATTGATATTAAAAAAGAAGACTAATAATAAGGGTAATATTTGCAGTAAGCAATAGTTTAGCTTCTCAATGTCCAAGGGTTTTTAGCATTCTTATGCATTCAGAATAAGCTGGCATACTATACATGAAATTTTTAAGGGAAAATGCTTTATTCAGGAAAAATCTGTCATAGCCTTAGAAAGATACTAAAACAAATCCTTCACTGCCTTAACTAGACCTTCAGCGCCTAACTTGATAAGAAATTACTTTCAAAATTTAATGCTCTTTTTCCCCATATATTAGATCCTGCCTGGACTTTTTTCATCAGCATTAAAGAAAAATTAAATATATCCCATTTGTGCTATGGGTATAGTCAGTTGTGTGGGTATAATTGCTCCAGCATTATTAGACTGGTTCTGCTGTTTTTCTGTCATCTTGATGTCACACCAGTATTAAAATTAGATAATAGAGAACTCACTTTCTGAGATACCCAGTGCGAGGACACCCTTTAGTCGTTTAAGTGACTTGTTAGAATTTTTGTATGTTTATTGCCATTGGGAGCTGTCACAGTAATTGTGATTCTACAGCATCGTAAGACTTCTAAGGTCTGATTGTTTCGCTGTATATCATTCATGGTTTGGATTTGTTTCAACTCAGTTTTTTGTTCACATCAGTCTATTGGTATGACTGGTCTTTTTAGCCCTAATAGCATCTGGTGATGTTATAGGGACACGATCCATCACGCCTGTAACAGTGTCAATTAAATGGGAACCTGTGATAAAGTAGTAGTATCACAACTGATCAGTATTCTAAAACATCTTATTTTTTTATGATCTGTTTTATTGAGAGGGTGAGGGAGAATGGCTGAAAATGCATTAGCTTTTTAACTTTTACAGAATAGATTTTGGAAAAATTTCTATAAGGAAACTCACAAAAAAAGGGCTTTTGGGAAGTCACTTTTTAAAATGTTAATTGAATTCAAGGAAGCAGGAAAAAAGTCTTTATATAAACATTGTGACTAGTGTTTCGGCACAAAAAGGTACTGTATTTTTATGAAGTTTATGCCAACTGTTGACATGTACTTATGTGGTTAAATAAAAAAGAGAAAATGGAGATTGTTCTCATGTTTCTGGTAGGTGTTACACTTCTCTCATGTCTGTTAAACTGAAATAACACAGTTATCACAGCAGATAGGGTTGAAGCTGAAGTTTCAACTAAAGAAATGCACAGAAGGGCTGCAGATGATTAAACAAACTCGCACACGTTTTTCTGGCATCCTTTTTATTCAAAATACCAGAGCAGGAATATTGTGAAAGGACTGGTGGAATGAAGAAACATTTGAAAGTTAAGGTTCAAAGGTGTGTTTTAGTAAAAATGTTCATTTTTTTTTGAGGAGGTGACTGTTACTCAGTACATGGCCAGACACTGCAGATTTTTGTCTCCAGGGATATTATGCTGTCCCTCTTGTTGAACTGCTCTGAAACCCAAACAATTATTTTCATCTCTTTGATATTAATGTGATGAAATTTAGTAATGAAAAAATATGGAGTAAAAAATGCAACATATGATTGTGAGGAAGAAATATGTGATTTCTTTAATCAAGTGTCTTATGTTATGAATTTCTTGTCATCTCAGTAATTTGCTCTCAGTTTTAAAGGAAAGAATTTCTGTTTAAATAATACAACATTCAACACATAGGAGCACAATGTTATCATTATGCCTGTCACTGCAACCTCAACCAGAAAATACAAGTTGGAGGCTCTTCACTCTCATTGAAGTTGCTTCTCTCTTTGCAGGATCCTAATCAATAAATGTGTAACACAATTAAGTTAAACTTAAAATACATGCAGGCCTTGAAGTAATTCCAGCACAAGACTGGAATACTTCCATATTTGAAGACAGTTTCCATTACATTTTAGTAGTATTGGATCACTGTGCTGATTTTGGCCATGGGCTGTGTTTTGGCAGAGCCAAGGCGTGTACTGCCACAGTGTCCAGGAAGTTGGGGGTGCCTGGGAGGTGGGGAGGAGACACAGCCAGGACAGGTGACCCAAAGTGACCAAAGGGACATTCCAGACCATGGCATCATGCTCAGTGTGTAACAAAGTGGGGAGAGGGAGGAGAAAGGGAGGGATGTTTGAAGGGATGGTGTTTGTGTTCCCAAGTCACTGCTGTGTGTGATGGGGCCCTGCTGTCCCAGAGATGGCTGAGCACTTGCTTGCCCATGGGAAGCACTGAATTAATTCCTTCTTTTTTGCTTGTGTGTGCAGCTTTTGCTTTCTCTCTTAAACTGTCTGTATCTCAACCCATGAGTTTTCTGGCTTTTCCTCTCCAGATTCCCCAATGCTGCTGGAGTGAGCAAGTGCCTTTGTGGGGCTTGGCTGCTTGCTTAGGTTAAACTGAGACAATTTTCTGATTTTTGTGCTGAAATCTGAAATACTGCTTGCTTTGTATTAAATTTCTTCAGTACACTGGGCACAAATACAGTTTGGTATCACACTTCTGATAATTGTGCAAGCTTAATATTCATTATGGAATCCAAATGAAGCACCTTTGTGAAATGAAGGTGCTAAGTCCTGCGCTGCACTTCATTCTATTAATGTACTATTAAAAAAATTCTCTTTCGCCTGTTTCAGTTGAAACAGTGAACTTGAATCAATCTCTTGAATTTTTATGATTAAGACATGGAGTTCCAAAACACAGGACTCGCTCCAAGTGAAGAAAACTCCTTTAGCAAAGCAAATATGTAAGGAAGAGTATAAAGATAGGGTTGTCAGAAATCAGCATTGTTTTTCTGCATGCCATGCAGAAGTTCTGAATATGAGAGCTGGTCAGCTGTGCAGAATTTGCTTGGGTAGTGAAACCTCTCAGTGCTACAGTAAGTTCTCAGCTGTAGCTGTGCAATATAAGCACTTTTATCTCAGTACAGAATCAAAGTAGTGCTGTGATGAACTGTTTGTACTGGAGCTTTAAGCTGACCTTTTAGGTTGGAACAGAGTAATAGGAGGATTTACAGGGTTAGGCAGAATCTCCTTAGCAAACTGGCTTGTTTCTGATCTCATGCTGTAATTCTCCATTATAGATGTAATTCATAAAATGTCTGAAAGCATCAGTTGTTTGAGTGGGTTCATCATGTAATAGTTCAACAACTTTATTACTTCCTGTTACAGCATATATAGAACACTTATTGCCAGTATATCATGAGATATGGAGAGAAAACACAGAGTGAATGAATAATATTGATTTCATATCTGGCTGACGACTCAGGGAGGATCCCTGTGGCCAGCCTTCCACCCTGTCAAAGTTATTAATGTTTGAGTCTTGAGTGCAAGCAGCATTTGTTTTGCCTGTTTGGTAGGAAGGAAGAGGTCCAGTTTTTTAGCCTGAAGTATGTGCAAACACAGACTAGATTGCATTTAAAGGTGATACTGAGCCTGCAACAGGAAAAGCTCTCTCCTTCAAGTGTTTACTTGAAAGGAGACGAATCACTGGTTAATTCTTTAGGCTTGAACAATCTTATTTTCAAAGCCAGTGCACCAAATTCTTACTTCCATTACTAATAATCCCTGTGTTCAAGCGCCTGAACAGCATCATCTTCATGTTACTGAGCAACCAGTTGCTCAGCTTCTCTGACTACAAGTCTCTGGAGTGTCTCGAGATGCTGTTAGCAAACATTATTTGCAGGCAGTTAGTGTTTTGGTGTAGGTATCTGCCTGAGCTTTGCAAAGAAAATAGAAAAAAAATCCTAGCCTCTTCTGAAGAATTGGCTTTTATAGTTTATTTATGAAAATCCTGCTTTTTTTCTTGGCTTAAGCAAAGTAGCAAAGCCTGAAAATAGCACAGAGTAGGATGCCTCCTATTTTTTTTTCCTAAATTAGCTTTATGATGGTGTATGAATTGCTGTCTTGCTTTTATTTGGAATGTTAAAATGTAATGCATCTATATTTGGAGAACTTTATCTTCCATAGCTTATTAATTTTTTTATTTTTTTAAAGCTAAAGTTAGAATCAAGCTTAGTAAATGTGTTGAGTAGAAATTTTTACATTCTTGGAGTATTTCAAAGGCCATTTAACTCAAAACACAAGTTGTATAAAAGCACTAGGTGTAGATGTTTTCCTTAACTTTATTTTTCTTTGTTCTAGATCCTTGCTGGATTTAGCTGCAGTTATCATGCTACTGGCTGCTGCATAAACAATCTTTGATTTGATGCACTTTGGCTATTTTTGTGTTACTACATAATTTAATCATGAAATGGTTTGGGTTGGAATTGTCCTTAAAGATCATCCAGTTCCAGCCCCCTGCCATGACCAGGGATACCTCCCGCTAGTCCAGGTTGCTCAAAGTCTCAACCAGCCTGACCTTGAAAAATAGAAGGAGCAATTATTTTGAGAAAGGATAAATGGTAACAAGATGATCAAAAGAGGTTGTATTCCACAACTTTTTTATTCAGAACTTTTATTTTAGAATTTACTACCTTCAGTGCTTAAAACCAATGAAACTTTACTTAGCAAGTGGTGCTTAGAGAATCTGTAACTAATTTTTAAGCTAATGATGTCTTGGCTATTTACTTGAAGAACTACAGGTTTGTTTTGTTCATTATGTTTTACCTGAAATAAAAAAAATATTGTAAAAAAGCTGTTGAATTAGGAACTTGTGACTTGTATTGTCTTATTGCCCTCCCTTAAATCCTCGACATGCAACTGAATTCATATTTAAATTTAGAAAGAAATTGGTCAGCCCTCGTGGCTTGTTTTGTAAGTTTGTCCTTACACATAAGGATGTAGTGAAGCAATAAAGTTCCAATTGAAGTAAATTGAAAAGCATAAATACTTGCAATGTCAAGGGGCAGCCGGACTGTCAACGGGAAACATGGTTCCACTAAAGTCAGACTTCATATGGAATGTCTCTTTCTGTTTGTTTTTGTTTTGTTTTTTTTTTTTTTTCCTGTGTTCCATTTAGTTTTATTCTGTTTCTCTTTGGTGCTGGGAAGTGGGATAAAACTGAACAAAACAGACTTGAGAAAAATTATAGAGCTGAAACTGAGATGTTTGTGTCTTCCAAAAGTGATCTGGTTTTAGTAAATCTTGTCAAAATGCTTGGCTAACACCAATGATCAGAGCATTTGGTCTTCTGTGTGGTCTTAAACCAGTGAGCTGGTAGGAGCTGGATTTGTTCTTAGGGAGGACTACGTTGCTTTTACCCTAAGCAGCACATCCAGAGGTGGGCTTTACTGGAGAATGTCTTCAGGCTGCTGGATATCTGCCCGACAACTTTTTTTAGGTCATAGTGGAAATGAAGTTTCTCAAGACCTTTGATTACATCTTAAGAGCACTTTGGTCAAATGTTATGTACCGTGTCATGGTGCAGTCCTTTGAAAGGAGTATAACTTGGTCTGACAAATGAATGTGATGGAGTTGACATACAGAGGAGGCACTCTGGACAAAATAAGGGATTGTTGGGATTCTTAATCACTGGGAACATAATGAACAAAGCTTCAAGTAGAGAAGAGGTGAAGGAATGGCTTTTTCAGTCATTTTGTGTGCCTTCATTGTAGGGTGTGCAGTCCTGGCACAACTTCCAAAACGAAAGTATTGGTCAAGTCAGTCACTCAGAACTGGCTACTTAAACTGAAACTTTAACCCAAGAGGAAGGGAGAGAAACTGATATCCTACAAGTAGCTTACTCCATGCTATGTGTATAATAGTTGTTATAAAGAGTAGTAATAGTAGTAATAACAGTAAATCTTGAACGCATTTCAAGAAATAAATAAATTATTATTTTAAAAAGATTGCCTGATCCTCAGTGATCACTGCTGCAAGCTGCTCTTTTGTTTTGGATGTAGGACTAGAGTTTGTTCATTGTTTTTTGTTGCCACATGAAGAGTTGCACAGTCCTTCTCCTCCGAGGCTCCTTTTTTTTGTTCTCTTTCCAGGACTGATGTTAAAGCACATTAAGACAAGTCACTGAAGAAGCAACAGGAGGATGTTGCTCAGCTCTGCTAAGCAGTTCAGTTGGAAAACTTTTGTGAAGAACTGCACATAATGGACATGTGACCTATGCAATTCCCACACCTGCTGTCAGGGTGTTTGAAACAGAAGAGGACATGTCCAGTGTGTTTAAAACCACAAAACAGGAGTGGTCTGTGGTTGGCGATGTCACTTCATAGCGCTATTTGCCAACTTAACTGTGACAGGTGTGTTTTCTGAATTGTTTCAAATCATGTAGACCCTCTTAGACAGCACATGGTTGCTGTCATCTCTGCTGTCAGTGAGGTGAAGCACAGGACCTCTGGTTCCCTATTGCCTCACACTGTGCTTTCCCCTTCTTCCCCCACCTTTTTTCATGCCCTTATTATCACTGTGCTTCACCTAATGCCTTTGTGTTAAAAGTAATATTCCAGTCTGTGACTAAAGGGATTTAAATGCTGTCTGTGCAGAGCAGGCAACTATGGTGGAGAGTTACCTATTCTGTGGTCCTCTATTTAAATTCCATAAATAAGTAACAACAGTGATGAACCTTTTGATGTTGCTACCACTCTGTAAATACCTACAGTTCCTTATGGAACTTCTGCAAATTTGTGACAGGAAATTACAGAAAATGCACATGAAAATTTTGCTTGACATTTCATAAATAAGGGCAGTTTCCTCTGATAAAGTGGCCAAAATGCCAGAAGATATTCTCTGACAGTGTTTCTGATCACACTGATCTGTTTTGGTGGGTCAGATTACATTTTTTAAGAACCAATGATAAAGGAAGCACACAGTTTTGAAATAGAATTGAGAGTGAACAGTACAGACACATTTCATCAGTTTCTGGTCTCCTGATAGCCCTTCATACTTAATGTAAGGTGACTGCATGATTGTGGGCTGCCCTTCTCTGCTGCCATCTGAGCTGATAGCAGAGGGTATGTGAGCAGAGACAATTTCAAGGTAAAAAGCAAAGGACCCAAAACCTCTTGCTGGCTCAGCTTATTGAGCTCTTTGTATCTGTTGTTTCTGCACAGTCAGTGACAGAGGCCCATTGCAGGCAATCTTTCTGGGCATTATTGCACCCTCAGACACAGACTCCGTAAATGAGCTTCACTGTCTCCTTGGTGACTGCCTAAATCACAGCTGTGAGAACAAGATGGGTAGCAGTGAGTCACAGCAAGGTCCATGTAGGAGACACACTCAAAGCCAGGAAGGTCACATTCTGTGCTGTGGGCGGTCACCACAGAGTTTGCTGACCTGCACAGCTGGCATGCCAGAGTTCAGGCAGGATTCATCTGCAGCCAGTATCACTGCCAGGCAAGATGCCATTCAAATGCTACTCCAGCAACTTTAGGGAGGTACCCCTTGGTTTTGGTCTACATGTCCAGTATCCAAGAACCCATTTACTCAGGCTTTGCTTCACAAGTGTTTGGGTTCAGTCTCATCACTGGATGAAACTTCCCTCTCCATTTGCTAGCATGTGTGTTTGATTTTGGAAGGATTTAGAGCAGGATAAACTAAACTTCCCCTGAGGTAGAGATTTTCTACTTCCTCAGGATTACTGAAGTCTAAATGCACAATTTGTACAAGCTGTAATACCACCTCCCAGAACTATTCTGTAACTGAGAAAGATTGAAAGGCTGAGGGGAGATGCAGCAATCACATTCAATTAGAGAAAAACATCGATATATTATTCTTTTTCATTGAATTAAAAATAAAATAAAGGATGAACATTTGAAGAAATGAAAAGCTGATTTAACTTCGAGAGGATGGCTAATGCAAAATACAGTTTTGAGACTGTTAAATACAATCTTCTTCTAAAGCTTTTCTAATGTAAGTGATATTGAAATGGTGGAGAGGTTTAGTCTGGCTTAAAGCTGTATTTCAACATATGTGACAGCATAAACACGAGTGCCACTGATGAATTCATTGTCCCCCAGCCAGTTCACATGCCATCATGAAATTTCTTGCAGTCAGGGCCATAAACCAGATCAGGAATTGGTCCAGATAAAACTCATCTGGGAAAACAAATTTATTTTTTTACATCAGCTGAGTTTGTAGTCTCATTCATCACACACAGCTGCAGGAACCTTCAAATGACCAAGGAGAAAATACATCATGGAGAAATACACAGTCAACCAGCTTTTTTCAGTGGCTTGGTCAAACAAGACTGAAAGAAGCCTGGGATGCTGGACCTTTTGGAAGGGCCCTGCTCTGTCAGGCCCTACCAAAAAACTTCTGAGCTCATACCTAAGTTCAATGAAATTTGATGGGGAGGTAGAGTTCTAATAGGATATTTCATACAGGTTTTGGTGAAACTGGTACATAGGAGGAAAGCAGGAGAGGTCAGCATTTCCCTCTGTACTGCAAAAGCAGCAGAACCCAGCTGCCTGAGTAGCTCTGCTCCAAAAGACTGTCATCTCTGTGCAGGTGTGGTCAGGACATGGGAAAAGGGGATTACTATGGAAAGGAGGGAATGCTAAGGAGAGCAGGCTTTACTGTTTATAGGGCTATTAATTAGTTTTTTCCCTTGGGAAAGTGCTTATATTTCAGAGCTTTTTCTCACAGCTCTGCTCATAAGGGGCAGAGACCTTTCACTGGAGGGATTGAGATGCCTACGAGGTATCTATAAGGCATATTGGTTGCATCAGCCTGATTTTAAGATATTTTTTCCATTCTCATACTCCAGACAGAAAAGCCCCTCTCCTGCCTCATATCTGCAGGTTGTGCTCCAGGGGTGTCTGAATATCCCTACCGCTTTCCTGGTACCCCTACAGTTGTTCAAGGGCTTGGAAGTGGATCCAGCTGCCCTCCTTACAGAGCACTCCCAGCCCTTCCTGAGTCAGCACAGGTGGGACCAGCACTTGCTGCAGGGAGGGCCAAGAAAAGGAGACTGTCTGAACATTGTTTGAAGAGTTCAAGCAAATCACCTTGTGGTCTACAGGGGCTACAGTCCTATTTCCAAGGGCACAACAAAAAGCCAGAGGGCTCTGCAGGTAGGTCCAACCCAAGGTCCTGAAGGCTTGCAGGCATAAACCTCAGCACAGGCTTGGAAGGCAAGCTGTGGAGCTGAGGCATTTCCGTGGGTCTTGTGAGGTGCACAGGTTCAAGGCATGGGGACAGCAAGGAGGTGGAGTGTGTGTTTGTGTCTTCATTTGACCTGCAGACTCCCATAGCTCTGGAGGAGACAGTGATGTGTGTTTCTCTAGAATAGTGGGTTATTTCCTAAGTGAGTCATGTTTATCCCCTTTATTATCTGCTGATAGTTTAACTAAGTCAACCAAACTTAAGGGTGAATAGGGCTTCCTAGTTTAGGCCCTTTCACCAATGCAAGTGCAATCTGCTGCAAAGGGCTGAGCACTTGCAACTGTCCATGAAGCCACTAGGAAATTCAACTGGAAAATAATCAGTTTAGACCAGGTGATGCAAGACTCCTCTTCTGTGTCCATAAAGGTGGAGGGTTGGGCTTCCTCACAAGGTGTTGGGGACTTAATTTTATTATTGCACCTAATGCAAACTTGTGGTGTGATAATGGGTATGAAATAGAAATCTAAGGCAGCACATCTGAAAAGCATGGAGTAAAGAAAGTATGTGGCCATGCACTGAGCATTTGGGATAAGGTAAACTAATGAAATAGAATTAATCAGGGTAGCCTGTTTCATGTGCTGTATAAATCAAATATACTTTGTGGTAATAATTCTGTGCTATAACTTACGCCCATATGTAGAAAGAATGAATAAGTTAACTGTCACACCCAACCTTAATTTTGGCTTGTGCTAGTTTTGGAGGGATTAACTTTGACACTTTTATGAGTTTTCCAGGGTCTAGGCATGCACACGTGTGCTGTGTGGTCCAAGGGCACACAAATAGTGGATTTCTGTTAGGCGCAGTGCTGGATCAGAGTTTTTATCCATGGTACCCTCACAGTGCTTTGTCCTCAGAGTACATTTTACCAGACAATTGTTTTGGAAAGATTTGACAGGCTTAAAGGCTGCCTGCTTTCTAAGTACAAAGCCAATGTCAGCAGCTCCACAAACTGTTGTTGCTTCCAGAAAGCACAGTCTGCTGGCTTTCCGCCTCCACCCTCTCGTTTGGTTAGCTGAGGCATTCCTGCAGCTTTATGGGGAGCAGGATATAGGAAACAGGTCAACGTAATACTTGGTGTTGCTGAAATTAAAGCTGATTTAAAGGGTTTGTGCAAATTATGTGTAGACATGGGCAGCCAACAGCTGAGAGATGAAGGTGAAGGAAACATGTATGCTGGAAAACCTATAGCAAACCCTCTGTAACACTTGTTATATGCTACAAAGTCACACCCTAAAGCCTGAAACTGTGAAAAGTGGGGACTGGTTTTGATGTCAAAGTTGAGTATCTGTGAAGACAAGTATTGTGAGGTTTTGAATATGACCTGGGTAGAGAACTGACCACAGCTGAATACCTCACCTTGCTCTACTTGACAGCTCTGATGTTGCAAGGAGAGAAACTCATTCTTAAAGCTACAGATAGTTTTTTCCATAATTTATAAAATGTTGGCTGTTTCATGACAATTGTTCAAGCTTATATTCAAATTGTTTTGATTAAGAGGGGACAGAGAGATGCACGATAAATAATGTGCATAACAGTCACCAGCCTGAGTGTGCATGCACAGGCGAAGGCACGAGCTTTAATTGTAGGTTGGAGCTGTATCTGGGATACCCTAAGGTAAAGGTTTTGTTCCTTTTATTTAGCATCCCCCCTACTGTTCCTCAGACATAAAGAAAACTCCATGATATGTAAAGGAAAGCCTAAGATTGCAGAAATGGCTAAAAAGGGGAGAAAGCATCATGTGTTGTCATCTCATGTGTTGTCAACAGCTGTCACTGACATAGGTATGAAAATCCAGAACAAAATGTAAAGTGATTGAACAGTGTCAAATATGAGAGGAGAAAAATTCTGGGTTTCAGCTCGAATAGCCAGAGATTTGGAGAGATCAGGAGATAATTCTTAGGAAGTGTGGGAATTATAAGTCTTTTGGTTATGGTATATGGTTGTGTTGAACAAAGCAAGCAGGCTTTGTAGTGCTGTAGGTAGGTGCCACCTGTATCACCCAGAATGCCCTAGCACTGGTCAGCTGTGTCTATGCTGGGGCAAAAGTGTTTTAGAATCATGGAATCAATTTTAGGTTGAAAAAGAACTTAATATCATTGAGTCCAACCATTAATCTAGCACTGCCAGATCCACCTCTAAAGCATGTCCTTAAGCACCACATCTATGCCTTTTCTAAATAACTCTGGGGGTGGTGACTCAACCACTTCCTTGGGCAGCCTGTTCCAGCATTTGACAACCCTTTTGGTGGAGATATTTTTCATAGTATCCAATCTAAACCTCCTTAGTAGAGAGCTATAAGATTTTAGCTGTTGTTGTCCCAGACACTGAAGTGCTGAAAAATAATGACTGATGTGTTGAACATGACTCAGTAGCAGGCCATACGGAGTGGGACAGATTCAGTGCCCTCTTATTATATAAAGGCCTGAAGAAATTTCTGGAATCTTGCACATCCAGGATACCTGGCACCTAGAAGACCTGAATTACAGTTGTCTGGTCAAAAGACTGTTTATTTGCTAACTGAGATCAGTTTGTTACCTGGCAGCACAGTGCAGCATCTGCTAATTGACTGGGAATGAAGCTCAGCCGCAACAAGAAATTTGGAAATACTGAACTGAGGGAATTGCGCATCATCAACTTCAGTCCAAGGGTACTTAGTCATGGTCCAAATTGGCTGGGGTTTGCTTTCAGTTCAATGTTTCATATGCTGTAATCTGTATAAATTCAGTATGTCAGAGCTCTAGAAAATTGCTTTTCTTGCCTTTTCATATTCTCCATATGTTTCTGCTCAGGTAACTGCAGAAACAGCTCATTTCAGTGTAAAATTTCTTATGTCAATATTTTATCCCTTGTAAGCTGTGTAACTAGATGAGATGCTAATATGTAACCCAGAAAAGAATTCTCACTTTAAATGGAAATGCAAAAATAATGGAATTTTGCCATTCTGGAAATAGTTGTTTTCCTTTTGATTTAGGCTGATTTAAACACTCTCTTTTTTCGAGTGCTGGCTTGCAGCTAGGAACAAGGAGTGAGCCTGAAACCTGCGGCACTGATGCTCCTTGACACGGTGTTGCTGCCTGTGTACAAGTAAGGACGGGGTGGGTAAAAGGCTGGGAGCCTATTGACTCTGCAGGCAGGGATTTAAAGAGTGTAGCTGGCATAAAAGCAGAGGCATAAAGCTTTCACCTCAGTAGCTCAAATGACAAAGGCAAAGTAGCTGCAGCAGCACGGGCCCTGAATGTTTAGGCAGATATGCGTCTGAGTTGCAGCGGTCCTGGTAGCCTACCTGGTCAGATGAAAAACCACCTCATGTGCATCTGTGCAGCAGTAATTCCATCCCTAACACTGCTCTGCCATTTTGAGGCAGAGCAGAGATCCAAATTATTGCTCTGCCAGTGTGAGGCAGAGCAGAGATGTGCAGGCATCGCTAAGGGGCCCTCACCTCCTACAGCCCAGAGATGGCTGGTGACAGTGCAGGAGTGTGGGACTCTTGTCTGAATTGAGAGGGGATGGGAAGCACAGCCCTGGTTCCTGCCTCCAGACAAAGTGTATTTCAAAGAAGGTAAAGAAACAGCCTCAGAGCCTTGCAGCATGCTCAGTGTGGTGTAAATTCTTGAGGCAATACAAATAAAGAGGAACACAAAGTGTAGTTAAAGGTCATGAACTTTGCTTTCAGTACTACAGTAAAATAGAATTAAAAAGAGGCATATAAATAGCAAATTGTGTGTCTTGATGAATACAACAGCATTTTGAAAAGGACAAAGGATTCCCCTGAATAATATTTAAACTTTCATGTTGCAAATTGCTTGAATGAATAAAAATGACATTTTTAGAAGGTCAAAAATTGCTTCAGAAAGCTATCTAATCTTTAAAGTTCAGTAAAGAAATCTGCTTCTTACAGCCATGCTTCTACTCATGTCACACTGGACTCACTTCCAGTTGAGGAATCTGAGCTGTGGTGGAACTGACCCTTTTGCTCTGTGGATTAAAATGTATCTATCTGGACAGTGGTCCTTTCTGGATGCTTTTCATTAATACCAGTGACTGAGTGAACTCAACAAACCTCTAGGAAAGTCCATCCCTGTCCCAAGGAAAGCTGAGGATGAAATTCGGAGCATTCAAATCACAGTCTACATGGCAAAGCAAAAATAGCTGCTGTTAGCTGGCAGAGGAGGCTGATAGGATTTTCTGTAGATGTGTTGTTGGCACCATTTTCCTTCAGTCCTGCATGGAGCCTCTTAGTGAGCTGCCTGAAGTGTCCCTGCTCTTGCTTTTGAGCTTCTGCTCTCAGATCAGCAAGATTAGGGGTTTCCTCACTTTCTAGGAGATGTTTATCCATGTTTAGAGTGTGCTGGAGATGAGGGGCTAGAGGAGTGTTGGAAAAGTAGGGGCTCCCCCAGTGCAGGCAGCTCATTGTCCTGGAACTAATGGACTGAACTTGCATTTTGGTGTTCAGCCTGTCTCCATTCAAATACACGCCTGAATGTGTTTTTGGCATCAGTGGTGTTACAGACAACGCAGTTAATTTCATGCCACTATATCAAAGGAGTGTCCCTGCTCTTAAACCTTATTCCCCTGAAGCAAATGTCCCAGAGAATGCAGAAGGATGGGGCTGTAGAGAGGGTAACATGACCTTTTGTAGAAAGGGTAATTGGTGGGAAAAAGTTGCATTTTTAAGTACCTGTCTGAATTAGAGCTCTGCTGGTGCTACATTGGTCCAATGTATGGAAGGACAGTGTCTGGCTCACTTTGAAAAATGCAGCCAGCAAGGAGCAATGTTGTCCTCTTGGAAATGTGCTCATGATCCTTCCTTCTCTCCATCCTTTCCTGGCAATTGAGGAGAGCAGGTAAGCAGGGTTAAACCACGTTGCCATCATTTGAACTGGATTAAACAAGGATTGTGGGAGTTTTGAGCTGCCAAACTCAAACTCAAAATTTCCCATCTGGGAAGGGAATGTGGCATACATTCAAATCTTCTGGGGTCTGACCTCCCCATGGCAAATTCTCTTTTTTGGCCTGTCTTGTTCATCTTTTACACAGTAACTGACTGTGCCTCACCTGGAAATGGCATGTGTTGCTGTGACCCTATACTTGTTTTCTTCCTATCAATTTTATGCAATTCCAAGGCACAGTTACAGTGTGGGTTGAGTAATTATGTTGCTGCTTTACATGCCTCTTATGTAATTATAGTTACAGAGACAATATCAGCCTCCTTCCCTCTAAAGTTGTGCCATGGTAAGGCTGTTTGATCACTATTGCATTTTTGGTAATTCATTTTATCTGCTTATACTAGCACCGACTTGTAAAAAAAAAGGATTTTTTATCTGTGCTATCGCCAAAGGGTAACAGGCATTGTATGCACACTTTTTGTTGGAGAGTCCCAAGGGTGCAGGGGTGGATGGCACAAGCTACAGCAATATGTGTGGTTAGCACTAGATCAAGGAACAGAACGAATAAGAAGGTTTGGCCTGATCTCATCAGCAAATTAGATTAAATAGACTTTGCAAGCTGATTGAAGCTCTAGTTGTCAGAGTGTCAGTGAACCCTTGTTCGTGAGCTGATTGGAAAATTGCAGTTTTCCTTCTGGTAACTTTGAATGCCTTCCTTCTCTTCATCCTGCTATTGTTTCATTCTGGTATTTCAGAGCTTGCTCATTGTGGTTGATATTTCCAAATAAAAAAGTCACATTCAGCAGCAGAAGAAATATTGTTTGAGAATTAGCTGTAGGAACAGTGGTGAGAATTTAATTTTTCTGATAAATGTGTAAATAACTGAAACTTGGACTTGGACTTTGACCATCTGCCCTCATCTGTTTCAGGCCAGCTTACTTGAGTACACCTTTGGATGGATGCTGACATGTTGAGAAGGCAACTTCATTTCATCTTTCCTGCCACTGTGTACGGACTGGCGGAGCAGTCAGCTCAAGGTCACTGTGTAACCTGGAAGGTCTGACTCTTTTCTTGCAAGGGTGATGACCTGCTGTTGTTGAACTACTGAAGATGTATTATGGCAATCACAAATTGTGGGGATCAGCGGTTTCACAAGTCTTTGGACCAAACCTCCCCATCCTCAGTGCGGGTTTATTAGCAGTGAATTTGTTCTTCAGGAGTTGTGGTGGGAGGTTCTGGCTAGGTCAGAGCAATGCACCCACCAGCTGGTGTCTCCTGCGCTGGTATGGTCACAGATGCACCCTGCACAAAGTGAGAGGCTCACTTTGGTGAAGTCTGAAGTACCACTGGGGCTTGACTCTGCCTTTGTCTTGCAGCTTTAGAGAAATTTTATCACCAGGCTCTCATCTCCACTATATACTGTTTTGGCACAGACCAATCACAGTCTCTGGTGGCTCAAGCCAGGTGCCTCTAAAGAAGGATCCCAAAGAAATCCCTGGCCAATTACACCCTTACAATTTGAACTCCTCATCCTCCATGTGACAATATGGAAAAACAGACAAATCACAGTCTGGGTTGTTATCACTCTTTGTTGGTTCACTGTTTTGTTATCAAATGTTGCAACGTTGTTGTCTTCATACTTCCTTAGGTCAGATTTGATGAAAGTTTCAGCTGAATCTGTGGTCAACATTGTAAAGTGTCTTCTGTAGTTCATATATCATGACCTGGGGGGTTTCCATTTTACCTATTAATTTTTAAGTAATATTTAAGCTGCTAGCTTTGTCCTAACCCTTATTAATGTTCAGACTGAAGCTCCAGATTTCACTTCAATCCATCTTCGACTTCCGCAACACAACCAAAATTCAGGTGAAGTTCAACTTGCTGCCTAACAAATCTACATATTTATGTCTACTTTTGAATAATATAAAAATGTCAACATGCAGGCTTAGCCAGAGACAGGTCTTACCTGGAGCACCCATATCTTTGTTCATTTGGTGTGTCTACAGGGTTAAGACCTTGGCAGGACCACCCTGTGTGGAAGGGAGGCAGGAATTTGTGTAGTGTGACAAGTTTGCTACTGATGCCTCCAGTTTCCTGTCAGTTAAAGGTGTCTCATCAGGCTTGACAGTGTGCAGGCAATTTTGCACATGGGTATGTGCACCCTTTCAGTGATCCTGATGCAGATTTGAACTATTAGGGCCTCTGCAGTTTTACCTCCCACTGTCCTCCACAAGCATGTCCCCACCACCTCCCAGCATGCTAGTGGTTCTCAGAAATTATCTGGCTAAAAACAACCCTAACAAGAAAAAAGTTTTCTTTCAGGCAGCCTGATGGATATGACACCTTAGATTCAGACTGGCTTCAACAGCTGTGAGAAAACTCATTGGCTTCAAACCCCACTGAGAGCTACTGCCCAAAGGTCTAACAAGCTGTCAGCCTAAATGCTGCTACAGGATGCCCATCCCTTGTTTCTCAGCACCCTTGTCTGTAAGTGCATGGAGATGTAGGTGGAACTGTCTGCCCTGCTGTTGTCTTCTATGGACACAACAAAGAAGAAACCAAAGGAAACCAAGGGATTTATTCCATCACAACCAAGGGTTCTGCTCCTGCTTCTAGATGTCTCCAGTTTGCAGAGAGTATGGCCCAAAGAATTTTTAAGTGAGTAAGTTGCTAAGAGTTTGTTGTGGTGGAGGGTGGAAGAGAAATTAGATCAATTTTGTCAGTCACCGTTTAGGTGACATTTGAGAAATGCTGAATTAACCTTCAAAATGTCTCCAAATGTCTTGTTTAGGAAAAAAAAAATAAAGGACATTCAGTCTGGGTAAAACAGAAAATGAATGACTGCATGTAAACAAATTCCCTAAAGCATTCATAAATGCATTTCCTCAGCCTCCAGTATTACATCAGGTAATGAATTATTTTTACATCTGTTTTATTGAACAAAAAATACCACCATCTGAGCTTGAAGGTGAAGAGGGAGCAATATATTTAAACTAAACCTGAATGCAGTTAAACACAGAGAGATTATTAAAAAAAGCCCTGAACATCTATAGTATTGCTTCCCTGTTCCAATTAGAAAAAATGAAAACAGATTTAATTCTGTATTTTGTTGATACTTCAACTTTGCCATTAGGTTGTGTGATTCCAATTTCAGACCTTAAAAATACTGAGATGAAAACCAAATGAAATATTAATATAGGTTAATTCTTGTGAAGATCCTTACTGGGCTTCCCTGGTGCTTGTAGACCCTATGCTTGCACTCCCACACACAAGATGCTGACAGATATACAGCTCCTTTCAAAGAGATCCTGTCTTTTAAGGATAACTCAAGCATGCTGGAGCCCTAGTATTGTTACTGGAGCCATGGAGGGAATAGATTTTTCCTTGCTGGTTTAGGTGCCATGGTTCTCTCAAACCATGGGAAGGTAGTTTGAGAGAACCATGGGAAAGGGGAAAAAAGGGAAGCCTGGCCCATTGCTGCTTGGCTACAGGCATCCCGGCACTTAGACAAGGCCAGTTGTCAAGTTTTTCTGAGGCAGTACATCTCAATAGTCACAGTGGACCACGCTCCCCATGGGTATCAGCTGAATACGCTGCCTTCAGGAAGGATTAATGCCTGCTAATCCTCCATTCAAGGGAAAAGACTCAGGTGTTTGCCAAGCACCAATGAGCCAGTTTAGTCCTTTCCTTTTCCTCCCTCCTTGCACTTCTTTTTTTTTTTTTTTGAAGTAAATCCTTCTCAAAATTACAAAAGCAGATCCAAGCAGTCACAGTGACTCAGCTGTAGAGCCATAAGCAGTCCACATTGCAGATTAAAATTGCAATTGGTAATATCATTGTGGGGCACTGTGAAAATGTAAAATCACTCTTTTCCTACTTGCTGCATGCAAAGTACCACATGCAAAGATTTACATCAAGCCGGAACAGTTGCTAGAAGAGGAAAATGAGGAACTGACATCTTCAAAGGGGTTGGAAAACATCTCCCCCAATGCCCTGTTTTACCAGTACTGTGATCTTGGCTGGGTTTATCTGAAAAGGAGAAAGGAGACAGACACTAAAGGAATATATGACAGGGCACTCATTCACAGATGAATGTTGCAGGGTGCGGTATTTCACCACATTTCTGTGGTATCTTACTTCCAAAGATAGCAATCATAATATTTCTAATCTGAAATCCACACAGAGCTACAGTAACTGTAGGTGCTCCTCATTTCAGTTGAGAATTTAAGAGTTTACAAAGATTTAAACTGATTAAACGTATGAGAGGAGTGATGAATTCCAAATACTGATATGCCAATTCTGATAATGCATTTGTAGTGATTGCTTAAAAGTGTAATTGCCTTTCTCATTGAACCCAGTTCTCTTTGTTCTTTGGTCATGGGACAAAATAGATAGGAGTGTCATCAAATCTCTGAAAACAAATAAGACTCCTTAACACTGATTTAGTGTTAAGAAGGGCATCATTTATGCAGGCACCTGATTTCACTGTCTGTTCTTTATTGCTTTTATATCTTATTCCTGTTCTCATGAGGCAATTGTCCCAACAGTGCATAAATAGTACCACGATGTTGTTAAGATTCTGTCTTTCTCCCAGATTAACCAAACCATGTTTGTGAGTTCATTTTGATTTCAATGGCAGAATCTCCTTTGCTGACAACTGGAGCAGGAAATCTTCGCAATCCTGAGTTTCTTCCTGCTACCCATCCATTTAATCCTTTCTGTTAAGATGCTCTGTTGAGTCTGTCCTGTTGGAATGAGGTTAGGAGTTTGCTTTACCCAGATTTCACCCAGCCACTGTTTTCCCTGTGCCACTTCAACATGTCCTAGAAGATACTGGGGCACTTGACTGATTTTGATTCTACATTAATAATGATTATTTTGTTTCTACCCCAAACCAAGGATGCAAAAATCTTGTTGGAAGCTGGACAACCATTTTACCTTTTTTTTTCCATTACTCATTATGGCTAGCTATTGCTAGAAGGGATGAGGCAAAGCCATGTAGAATATAACTCTGCTTTTCAAATGCCATAAACTGAAGAAGGCTTGCTGAACTGCACTTATAAAAGAGAAGCTCTTCAGCTTTGATAAGAAAACAACCAAGATGAGGAAACCAGTATTTCTTCCACATGGTAATTCCCTCCACTAGTTAAAAACACCCAAAATCTGTAAAAGCTTTTTGAAAAAGCTGTGATCTTCATGTCTTTCCTTCCCATTGTGTGTGGAAGGTTATTGAATGACCCCTTGTTTCTTTTCCTTGATCTCCTTTGATCCCCTGATACCACTGGAAGCTCATGCTTTGTTGTCCATTATTATTATCATCTCTAGTCCCTTTCCAGTCTTGGGCTTTGCATCCACAGCATCACTTTCTCTAGATAGAGAAGATATTCTTTTCCCCTTGATGCATAGTTTGGTACTTTATTGTACTCGTACACCTTTTGTATAGGACTAATTTGCTGAATGTCCTTGTCCTGCTTTTGTGAACACTCAGCCCCCATCACTGTTTATCTGCTTGACATCTGCAAAGCTTAGCAGAAGTGATTTCCTTTATATTTTCAAATCACTGATAAGTATACTGAATCAAATCAATATGATATCTCTCCACTTTCTTTTTTGATCTGCCTACAGGGTTCATATTGCATAACACTTGTTAGCAAAGCAATTGCAAGAGCCCTGGGGAAATCACCTGGAGAAGGTGATTCCTCAATGTCCTCTTTGCCTGCACAGTCCTGGCAGAGGGCGCCTGCAGCCAGCTCTGCCTCTCCTCCACTAATACTCCACATTTCCTCCTGTCCCTTTTCTGTATAGCAAGTGGAGCTGGAGGATTAGATGGAAAGGAGACCCATGCCATTAGGGATTGTGTGGGGATTGCTCTGGATTTCAACACACTGCCAACATGGTGACAGGAGAATTTCTGATGCACTGTAAGGGATTTAAAAATGTGATAGGGTGAAAGGAGAAAGCTTTAAGAGAAAGCCTTAAATTGGGGGGCGGTGGGGGGGGGTGGTTGAGATGGGTTGTAGTAAACAAACTTTCCTGATAGTCACTCTACTTGAAAAGTCTTTTTTTTTTCCCTCTGCTTTTCAACGATGCTTTAAAGAACTTAAAAGTGGCTTTAGAGCAGAAGTGCCACTTCTGTCTCTGCTTGCAGGTATGCCACCTGAAATAGGGTGAACCATAAATCACTTTAATAGATAACAGCAGAAGCTTCACAAATCCTTGTGATTCAAACTTCAGAGGCAGCTAATGTAGCAATTCAGAAGAGGAAAACTGGGAAACTGCAGTCGTATTTTGTGCTGCTGGCTGAAAAGATCATGAAATGACTTCAGCTAATCATATAAAGATTGTCAGTCAATAGAGCAGTGGTTCTGTGTTTAAACATTTTAATGACTCCACTGGCAAATGTCCTGTAGCTTGATAATCATTTGTCTTTGAGTTAATTATCTGGGTCATATTAGCTTTGTGAAGCAGAAATGGAGTGGTGGGAGGCTTTTATTACACCACAGAAATATTAAAATCAGACTGCTATTCTGTTAATCTTAAATGAGAGCGTCTTGGCAGAGGCAAGCACTTAGGGCACTTTTACCCTGAAGCTCACCTTCTCCTTGAACAAACAGCAAAGCAATCAGGCATGCTGAGTCTTTTTTTCCAAAAGCTTTTACTTTATTTAAAAAACATATGTCAGAGTTGGTGTGACTGTCTCCTAGACAGAAGGGTGGTATATATGCAGAGGCAGTGTTGAGGGACACAGCTGGGTGCAGCAGCATGCAGAGGTATCCTAACTGGTTCTGAATATGGAGTAGAGTGACCAGTGTACTTATGGCCCCTGACCTTTGCCTGTAACCTCATGCATGCACAGGAGTGCCATACAGAGGGCTATTCAAATGATGGGCTTGGACATGGCTTTTGGCCATGAATAGATGTTTCCTGGGCTTTTTCCAGTCTGATTCCAGACTCTCTGCAGACTGGAGTTCAGGCTGCAGATGCAAGTGCATAGTATGAGTTACCCCACAGAAACCAGGGCTTCCCCAGTGTGAGAAGATGAGAAAGAAGCTGAAAGAGAAGATGACAATGAATCCCCAAACTCTCCATGAAGAGAGTGACACCTATGAAATACTCCAAGCCCATTTTTTGAAAGCCTATCTATGACTTTTGTTAGTCTGAGGGCAGGGTAGCACAATTTATTGAGTTTCAGACTTTTTGTCTATTGGGACCATAAAAGCATAGATCTCATGCTGCTAAATCCCAGTTTGCAATGGGAAGGAGTAAAATTCATCAGAATTTTGATCTTGACTAGGGAGAGGGTTGTATTTTCCCTGAGATTGCCTTTAGATCCTATAGATGTGACTCTGAGCCTAGTGGCTATTTGATCCAGGAATTATGCTATACCACAGCCAAACCCATAAAAATGTCAAGAAGATATCTGAGGATCATGCAAAAATCCTGGAATTATTTGTGTCCCATAGTGTCATCAAATACATGTGGTTAGAGGACTGTTGGTATTCTATTATATTCCTGTCTCTCATGTCTGTACTGTAATTCCAACCCACTAAATTTCAGCAGGATATCAGTGCATTTATTCAAGAAATAGGAATGACCTGTGAAATAGCAAGCGAGCATTATTTGTTCCACCACTTTGTCGCCATTTCAGTTGTTCCTCCCATCCCATTTCTTAGGTGTTTTGTTAGATAATTCTATATCAGTGTGCACTATTTTTCTCCTGGCATTTTGCTTGGCCGACCTGAAAAAAAGTCTCTGCAACCTGTTTTTTAAATGTCAGTTTGTTTTGAGGTGGCAGTTAAATCAGTTCAGTCCTGCCTGAAATAGTAAATGTAAACACATTAAACAGGCCTTGTGCTCTTTGTGAACAGAGCCTGATCAACTCCTACTGAAACCAACAGAAAGAATCTTCCTGACTTGTGATAGGGCTGGGTTAATCTACCAGAAATATTTATTCATGACCCAATAGGCTTTCTCCAACAATGCAAACGGAAGTTCATGCTGCTTTATCTAAGAAAAGAAATTAAACTGATTAGATACTTTCAAAATATAGCAGCTTAATTGCCTTCAGGCTTTTGCAAAGTCTCCAGCTGGCTAGACTACTAATCTTTCACAATTATTCTCATAATTATAAAATTAAAATTATGCCTGTTTTCTGATGATTGATTGTGGTTCAGAATGGCTCATACTTGCATTCCTTGATATACGGATGTAGGCCTGATCTAGTGAACCCACCATATCTCCAGTGAAAGGTGATAAAGGCCTGCTGAGATAGATAAACAGAGAACCTGGCTCCAAATATTAAATAGGTTCAAATGTGTAATGCTGAATTCCCCCAGGCCCTTTCTGATATCCGAGTCCCCATGTGAGCCATATCAACAGCCTGCCTCCATATATTGTTAATTAGGTATCTCACCCACGGCTTTGGGATTTAAAATGCACCTTGACTGTAGTCATGCAGTATTGTGTGTTGCAGTGATTCTTCCTGGCCAAGTAGCGCTCTTTAAGAAAACAGAGGCAGAGCCATTTGCCCCCTCTTGAATCAGGTTAGATTCATTTGCATTAAATTTCTCTCTTTTTTTCCCTATTCATAAGAATGCAGACATTTTTCCAGACTCAACAAGAAACCCCAAGCCACATGAAAATCTTGCTGTAGGAGGGAAGATAGGCTAAGAACCAGGGGAGGAGCTGCAGAGGGGTGTGAAAGCAGAGGCAGCTTGTCCCGGTTTTGCCTGAGATAAAGTTAATTTCCTCTAAGTAGCTGGTAGAGTGATGTGGTTTGGGTTTAGTATGAGAATAATGTTGATAACATACTGATGTTTTGGCTGTTGAAGAGCAATGCTTACCCTGAGTCAAGGACTTCTCAGTGTCTCATGCTTGACCACTGAGCAGGTGTACAAGAAGCTGGGAGGGAGTATGGCCAGGGCAGCTGACCCCAGCTGGCCAAAGAGATTCTCTGTACCATAGAATGTCATGCCCAGTATTTAAACTGGGGGAGTTACCTGGACAGGATTACTGGTTGTGGGGATGGGGTTTGACATTGGTTAGCACATGGTGATCAACTCTATTGTGCATCACTTATTTTTCTTGGGCGTTCTTTCTCTCTTTCTTTTTCAATTTACTAATATTATTAGTATATTTTACTCTGTTTCAGTTATTGAACTGTTTTTAGCCTGCAAGTTTTACATTTGACTCCCCTCCCTGTTCCACTGGGGCATTGTAGCAGGGGATTGAGCAAGCAGCTATGTAGCCTTTAGTTGCCAGCTGGGCTTAAATCACAGTGCAGCTCCTGGGTGCTCCTCTGTGAGGGTCTTTTCCTTAGAATGAGGAGTCATGAGATGAGTCTGAGGGGTTCAATACCGCAGAGTGGGTGCTGGGAGCAGAAGTCAAGAAATGTTCATTTCTAGCCTGGGGGATTTTGGATCTAAGGCGATAAGTGAAGACCTTGCTTAAGCACATTGCTTAACCCTGTGGCCGAGGTCATGGTGATGCTGAAGTGCTTCTCTTTTCTATTTGATCCAGAAAATGTTCTCTGCATGCAAAAAACTTCATAATCAAAGTTCTCTCAAAAATGATAATTTGTTGCAAGAGCTTGATTGAAAATAACTATTTCCAGTGACCCCACACCTTGTCCCACATTACCAGCACATTCTTTGGGGAATGCTGTGGGAATTGCCAAGTGTTTGATGACGTTTGGCTTTCCTCTATGAATTATCTGACACCCACAACATCTCATAAACACCATAATGATGAGTCATGTCTAAATTTTTATTTTGGTGCTGTATTAAAACTGAGCATGCTTCTTCCACCTACATTACATATATACAAAACAGTAAAACCCCTAGGTGTCTCAAATCTCTCTTGGAATAATCCTCCCAATGAGAAGATTAAGCCATGATGTCCAAATGGGACTTGGAGATATTTTGCTACTTGATCTCTTTAAAGTCGCTTTTCACTCTCTAGAAGACACATGAAGTGCCTTTTAGCTTTTATCATGATCAAGGGAGTTTGACTTGCCTTTAATTTTCTGTGTAAAGCATTTAAGGGACCCAAATCCTTTAAGTTAAGGACACTTTATCGATTTACAGTTACAAGAATTTTTCTCTTTGACATTAGTCTTTCCTGCCCAGGAGGCTGAGTTCTGCTGTCACTCCATACATAACTTATGCAATTAAAGGCTTTTAGTCACTTTGTAAAACCATGAGCATGTGTGAAGGTAGAAGAGTGGGAACCCAGACAGCAGTGAGTGGATCCAGGTTGTCTGCAAGCCACCAGTGTAGCCATGGGCTGCTGCTTCAGCACGAGGTTGTCATGTGAGACCAAAGAGATTGGGTGTTTTGGGCAAAGAGGACAGAAGATTATTCTTCAAAGAGCACTGCTTGTATAACTCTGCTCTCATCAGTATTGATCTCAGCCTGAAAGACTGAGCACAAGCAAAAAGGCCAGCTGTTACCTTGGGCTTTCCTGAAAGCTGTGATGTGAGTTTGCAGAGCAGCAATGGGGGAAGCATGTTCATGCCTGAAAGTTCCTTGGCTTTTCCAGCTCTCTCAACTTGACTTAAGAGGATGTTATCTCTCTAAATAGAAGTTCCCTTTGATACTATTCATATTAGGTCTCCTCACTGCACCATTACAGAGGCATGACCATTAGCAAGATCCAAAATGAGAGGAACAACTCCTTGAAAAGCTTGTAGAGAAAGCCTTGTCTTGCCTTTCCTTGCTGTGGATTTAGATCTCTGTAAACAGCCATAGAAGAAACTAGAAGGGCTGTTTTATAACCCAAAAGCTTGTTTCTAACCCAGACAACAAGGACTGGGTAGGCTGATCATTGTATTAGATGAATTTATTCTAATTTATTCATAGTGAGATTATTCCAGGGGGCAGGGTTTGTTGCAGACTTATGTTTTTAAGTAGTTTTTTCCCTTTTCCTCTTTTTCCCACTGACATTATTGTCTTAACAGGCAGCACAAATACCCCTTTTCAGCTTTCCATTTTATCAGCCTCAACAAACTAAAAGCTCAGGTTGTTCTTTTCTACATTCCCTCTTTCTCTTGTTTAACAGAGTGGTCTCATCAGAGAGCAAGTGACACTCACACAGTCTTAGAGCTCTTCTGACATATGCTTCACCAGATACCTGTGGAGTTCATATTAGCCCCCTGACCCTACTGGCTATGGTGGTGTCAGTATCCATGCATCTTCTGGCTGAGGATGCTTAAGGCTTCCTTCTCTTCAGATGTTTCCAGCTGATGAGTTCCCAATTTACAACAGAATTTCTTGTAATTGATGTAGTTGATTATTAACACAGTGTTGTACTTATCGCATTTCTGCTATTTGAGTTGAAGATAATCTTTCTACATGATGCCTCAGACTCTGTTCATTTATACTGAGTTTATTAAAGTTGCTGAATTTTAACCCATTTTCATTTGCCTTGCTTGAGACTAAATCAACAACTAAGATTCTAATTATGTACCACTGTAACCAACTCAGCCTGAGGAATCAGCAATGTCTATTTGTAAATTCATGCATATGTTTGTATGCCTAACCCTCTACCCCCATATTTTATGCATACTCAGAATAAGATGCCATCAAAAATGACAAAAGATTATCTAATGAACCATTCAGCTATAATGCTTATCTAAATTAAACACTGTGTAAAATAAATTAGTTTGCTAGAGAAAATGAAGCATATTTTACCTTTCACTAAATATTGCATTTACTCCACAAATCAATCACATTTCTCAAGGCTAATGAATAAAGTAAAATCTCTTCTCCTGTAAGCACCAAGGCTCTGTTGGAAGGTACGCACGGATAACCTCTACACCACTTTATTTTTGTTTGTGGAATAATTCTTCTCTTGACAAAAGGCACTTGTGCCTACATCATATATGCATACAAGTTTGGTTTTTTTAGAGTGCTTTCTGCAATTTTTCTTTTGTTGCTCTTTTTCCATCAAGTGTTTCTGAAAAGTACATGCAGTCCTTGTGAAGGATAAAGTGAAGTGGCAGGTAGTGTGATGCCTTCTGTGTTCTTGTCTGAAACATATCTGCACAAACAGAGAATTAGGACTTCTGAAGGGTCACTGAACTTGAGGCCTCTTATCAGCATGCATATTCCTTGTAAACAGAGCCAAGAGACTATTCTCAGTCATCTTGGCTCAGAGCTACCCCAAAGCGCTAATATCTTGAGAAATTCTTTGCCAATGTTGTGGGGGGTTCAGTTGGATTATTTTTCTTTTTTCATAGCGCCCTGTGGTTTGAGAGAGGATTTTCCTGATTTTCTGCATCTTCTATTATCAAGAAAATATGTAATCTGAATAGATATAAAGATTTCTGGTATTTAAATGTCAGGGCTTGAACTAAAATAAGTATTAGACTTGCTTTTACTTCTGTTTATGTGTCTTTAGAGACTGCTATTAGGAGGAATCTGGTGCTTGCAATACCTTATACCCCAAAAGCATGTTCTGTAGGTCCACTTTTATAATGTATGTGCTTGTTTCCCACAAAAAAAATCATATTTAAATGCTTAAGTAACTTGTAGAGCATGATCCTTTATTCATTTGTGCCTCACAAAAATTGGTGATGTGTTAGAATAATTTTTTTTTGTTACTCTCTGTAAGTCAAATCATCCTGTGTCATCTCAAAAATTGTAATTATTTTCCCATGAAAAATATCTTCCAAAAAGAGCCCCAATCCTGAAAACAGCAAAGTAGTGGCTACATTTTTCTTTTCTTGCACTGATAATGTCTGCATCTCTAAGCACTGGGTTGGCAGTGTGCAGGAGGGTGAACCATGTTTCTGGGTAGAGTTTTGCTTTGATGTTCTTCAATGGTCGCAATGGGCAATGTTGAATTTTACTGCCTTGCAATAGTTTTTTCAAAGTAAAAGCAAAAAAGAGGAGGCAGAAATTTCCAAGGCAAACCCAAGCTGAAATATTTCTTTACACTTTTAGCAAGAGATGGAAATCTGGTCTAAGAGAACTGAACTTTAAATTACATCAAAAATATCCAAAAGAGAATTAAACAGCTTTCTCATTCAGATTTTATTTGGAACTTGCACAGAAAGCATACATGCTTTCTTGGATTTGTGCTAGTTTGGAAAGCATCCTAGTCCTACACTGTTGGATGTGACTTCTCTGAGGGATGAGTATCTGATTTTTCATTTCATGCTTCTCAGGAATCTACAGTCAAATAGGACTTTATCATCATGCAAGGCTTTATGCCCTAGCAGTCATGCATACAAATATTTCTGTTCACTCTGGGACTGTCAGAAGGATCTCACAGAAGCCTCTTGAAGTGCTAAAGCTGTTGAAAACCAGAGCTCCTCCTGGGATGTCATGGACAAGCCAGCTGGGTGCCCTCTTATTGCTATGTTTTGCCCCCCCCCCACCCCGTGGGCAAGCAGGCCTTGACACTGACTTTTGCTGCCTCCTCCTAAGTGTGGGGTCTGTCGGAACAACTTGCACCATTAAGAAACTAAACGGTCAACAGATGTAGAGCAAGTTGCAGACAAGGAATAAGAAACCTACTGGAGAGAGATGAAATTCCCTAAATCCCTCTCCCCAGAGACAAAAGAGGACCGTGCAAGTGTTTTCCAGATGAAGGGAAAAACTCAGCTTTACAACAGAAGATGCGGAGAGTAGAAAAAAGTAATAAAATGCCATCTCTTGCGCAGTAAGAAAGCAGCATAGAAAATAGATTAATTGTTTATTCCTGTATTTGAATACTCAGAAGGGATGCAGACAAAAACAGTGTGAGGCCATTTAAACTGAAGGATTCTCATATGAGGAAAGGCATCACAATCGTGTCCAGAGGAAAAATTATAACAACTTTTAATGGTACATAGTGCAATAATGAATGAAACAAAAAGCTGTTTCTTCGAAAATAAATGGATGATGACTTTATTTCAGTCCAGAGTCGTACATTAACTCATGCATATGCATAATTTAGATGGATGGGGTAGTTTATGTGGTGACCCCAGTAAATATTATGTAAATTTTAGTGGGATTGAGTCATACTAAATTTGCATGTCAAAGTACTGCTCAGAAATGTTATCTAATTTCCAGGTACTAAGTCTAAAAAACACTAATTGTTCAAAAGTAGGTAGCGAGTATACCTTTATCAGATGAAAAAACTAAAATCTACAATCTATGAAGCTTAAACAAAGCAGTCCAATTTTACGGAAGTTATTACATGCCCATGGAAAAAAAATATTGTCTGGTTCTTATATACAGCCTATCCAAGGTCGCTGCTGAAAAGGCTGCTGCAGATTCATAGTTTTAATTAAGCAGTAGTAAAATTTAGACATAGAGTCTAAATAACAGAACTTCATGGTAATAAAAAGAGATACCTTATTTATTTTCCTGAGAACATAAAGCCCCATGATTTTATCTATCTCCTACTTAGGAAAATGTGTTTTTGTAATATAGGCAATTACAAATAAGTTTTATTCAGTTCTTGCTTTACAGGGAACAAACACATTGCAAAAGATCATAATAATAAAAACCCCTTTAGAAACTGAGTCTGCTTAAGTAAGAATAATTTTTTCACTGAGAGGAAACAAACTCAGTTGCCATTCAGATAGTTAAAGTGCATTTTTAATACAAACACTTCAAGCTGCCTTGTAGTAAAATGAACACTGAAATTAATATCACCCTATCCCCCACCTGCATGAGAAATTTTTCCTTACATTTGAGAACAGTGTAGTGGGAAGATGCCCAGAGGGCTGGGGAAAAGGGATGCCCAGGTGCTTGAGTGCTCAACAGCAAAGTTCTGCCTGACCATTGATCCTCTGTGAAACCTACAATGAGTTCAGGAGACTGGACCATCAACAGATTAATTTTTCTCAATATAATTTGAGTGTTCTGGTTTTGCTTGGGTCTTTTGCCAGCTCTGAGTTTGTGCAAAGATGCATGTGGTTCCCTGCATGATTTAAGTGATGGGGATATTTACAGGGGGTATGGGATAGGGAATTGCTGCCTTGTGAGTAGTGAGATAGACCTGCACTGGCTAAGTGCCCTGCACTGACAGCTCCCCATAGGATCCTGAAGAGGCTGCTCAGGGCCTTTGCCACAGAAGTGTGGAAGGACCTGCACCTGGGGTGCACCATAGGGTCCAGGAGGGGCTGGTGAACCATTCTCTAGTAGCCCAGAAATAAATGGCTGTCCAGATGTGTCACATGTGAGTCCTGCTGGGACACTGGGGTGCCACTGATGTGCTAAGGTAGGACAGAAGGGAAATATCACACTGGGAGGTGACAGAGATACAGTGACAGTGCTGCTGGTGTGAGCTGAGAAGCTGGGCCAGGTGATGTGGCAGGCAGTACCCCAGCCCTTCATTCCCCTCTTCTCTGGCTACAACTTTGTAAGTGGTTCTGTAGGAAACCCAGTTATAATTACATAGAGTGACAATGGTGTTTTCTCATTGGAAAAGTGCCTGTGTTTTCATTTTAACTGGCGTCCTTGCTCTGTAATTGCTTGTAAACCCTCTCAGTTATAAGAGCCAGATGGTACAGTAGATAGCTTTTAGCGACTCCTGAAAAATAGAGAAGACTCTGACTAGACACCATTTACAATTATTTTTTTTCTGTTTGGAGCACATAGATTACAGCTTGCTTTAAACAGAGGGTCAAGTTGAAGCCTCACAACAGAGGCATGCAAACTCCTCACACGGAGCTTGGCACTGGCAGTGTGCAATTGATGAAGCTGCAGTGCCCACCCAAAATACACGTGCTAGAAGGTGCACAAGAGCACGAGGTGTGGGCTCTTGCCGGTCCGTGTCCATCCACTTCATGGTGCACAGGGATGGTGGGGGACCTCTCTTTTCCTCTGTACAGATGCCAGTATGGCTTTGCAGAACATTGTCTGTGCTAGATGTATCCTGGTTTCGACAGGACCTGCATCTCTTGCCCTCCATCGCTCCTTTCCCGGAAAGTCCCCCCCAGCCTTTGAGTTCTTCTTTCCCTACAAAAAATAAAGAATGGTCAGAATTAAAGGAGTCAAAAATAGTTAATCAGTTTTGGGGCTGTGTTTATGTGTTCCATCCCTTCTTAGGGATAGTCAGAGTGACAGAAAAGGAGCAATACCCAGAAGGGGGGCAGAGGCTGTTGCTGAAGAAGCAGTAGATGAGAGGGTTGACAGCACTGTTCAAGGCTGGCAGGTTCTGAATAATCACAGATGCATAGAAGCGCTCTTTGGTGTCAGGGAGTATGTTGAAGTTGTCCAGGATATCAAAAAGAAAGTAGGGGCTCCAACAGAGAATAAATGCTGCAGACAAGACAGAGAGAGGAAGAGCTTGGCATTGGATAGTTTAGCAATTTAGGGAGGTAATTACACACTCATGGAGCAACTGTCATAGCACATAAATATTTGTTCATGCAAAAAAAAAAAAAAAAAAACCTTTCCCCATTCAGGATCTTATTTAAGAGAATAGTTATTAGATTGTACTTTTATTTGTCTTTATTTTTATTTTAATGCCTGTAAAATATATTACATATGTTTCTCTAAGTGTTTAGAGTGCTCCCTCTAGACATATTGAGACACTTCTGAACACTACACAACACATAAAGGGTAAATAGGTAGCCAGTTAAAGCATCATCAGTTATAGTGAAGTGCTCTTTTAATGGTCCCCGGAGTGAGCAGCCAATCTAAATGTACACACAGCCAAAGTGCCGCTCCATGACAGCGCTGCTTGTCACAGCCACCTATTAAAATAAGGTTCTCAGACACCCAGGAGCAAGGAATGACACTCTTTCTCACTGCATTATGGCAAACTAACATGTCATTTGGCATGCTGGCTGGAGGTGCTGTGTACATGGAGTGTACAGGAGGATTCTCCTAATTTCCTGTACTGCCATTTGAGAGATGAATTTGAGGAAGGGAAAAGAGGACTATACTGCTCATAGCATCTGCTTTTGTTAAGAGGTGGTAGGGAAGAAAGGCTAGCCACAGACTTAGCTTTATTTGCAGGCATAGGGAATTAATCTGTTCCTCACAAATTTCTATGCCCTTTCTTCTCACAAAGGCTTTTGATTCAGGATTTGCATAGAAATTCTGGGACAGGGAGTTCACTCAACTAGGCTATAAGTATCTGGGTTGCAAACATATAGGTGATTGTGAAATCAGACACATGATCACATCCTGACCCAGATGAGACAGCAGAGTAACCCCATGCCTGTTTTATTGTAACATTAATCAGAATTTCTTTGCTGGCAGTTAGCTGAGTGTTCACTAAAAGTGCAAGGAAGAGGTTAGCTCCCCTCCTGTTTTCTAGAGCAACCAAACAGGAGGTGTCTATGCACAGATATATGCAAAATAGCAATACACAGTGTCAGAATGTGGATCATAGCGCTCATTATGCAGAACTTAAAGTGGATTTAAAAAAATCCACTGATTTTTAAAAAATGTTAGATGTTAGATGTCAATCTGTTTGCACATAAAGAGATGATGGCGCCTAATATTATCAAGGTCTGCTGAAATACTTGAGCATCCATGTGAGCTCTCAACATCTGATGGCCTTGCAATAGTAGTTGTGTCTGACAAAAGCTTTCTCTGATTGCCACGCAGAAAAGTTCAGATACAGAGAAGCTGTTCTTGGGCTTATGAAAATTATGAATCACACTGGACTCTCTCATGTCTGCAGATGCTGCTGCTGGACAGTGAACCAAGCTACTCAAATGGCTGTTATCACAATATTCTCCAATCTGAATTTTGCAGTGTTGGAAAGAGAAGCAATCTCTTTTTCAGGGTCAAGGGATGACTTTCATCCCTTGGGAGTAAAGAGCTTTGGTTCCTTTCCTGCATGTCTCTGGCAGCTAATCACAAGCTGTGTGATGCTGCCTTTATTTATTGAGATAGAATATCAGCCCCCTAATTGCATCAGAAGAATGTCATTTCCCTGGGAGACAGAGAACACCTGCACTATGTCATCTGTTGCCCAGCTGGGAAAGGAGAGCTCATTCTTTCCACCTTGGCAGGCAACACTTCTGTGACATTAAATACAATTGCTGCACATCTCACCTCTTCTTCTCTCCCTTGCACCACCCTAGCAGCTCACATGCCATACAGTGTCTCTAAGCCTAAAAGACAACTCAGTTGCCATATCTTTTGGCAGTCTGGATAGGAAAGAGATGACCTCTTCCTTTGTTCCTTTTAAACATTGTCTCTTTACTTTCTTTATGCACATGAGGAGCTGTGCATGTAATTTAATTTAAGGCTTATGTCAGATACCTAAAATAGAGACATATCAGCCAGAAGGGAGGGGAAGGAAAATATCAGAAGACAAGTCAGGTGTTTGACTAAAGGTCCTTCTCCAAGCCATCTACTTTGTCTGCTGATGATAGAGGTTGCTGAGGAAAAGCAGCTTCCTAATGTCAGCATTCTCCCTAGCTACCAGCTGTGGGGTTTTTCACTTACCAAGGATAATTACAATGCTGTACTTGATCGCTTTCACCTTTGCCCTGGATATGAACCTACGACTGGTGTAGCCACTGGAGCTTTTGCCACCTGGGAAAAGAACAGCTAGTGAATGAGTAGGACGGGGGTGTGGGTGTGTCAGGGTGTATTTTTCCCTAGTGTCAGTCAGGACCTCAGTAGTTCTTGAAATTTGGAAGCTTGCAAGTCTGCTCAAGTTGAACAATCAAAACCTGAGACACTCAAAATAAAGAAGGAAAAAGTGAGCAGAATAGATCTTCCCAATGCATTGAGGCATGTGTAGTCTTGTGATGGAATACTCAGATCATTTTATAGCATCCTGTGGCCAGGAATTTCTGATCGTGAGCAAAATTCACACTTGCAAGGACGTGTGAAAACACAGAAAAAGTGTTGCCAGGTATATGTTAGAAAAAAACTATTCTGAAAATGGACAAAATTCTAGGAATAGGAATACTAACTTCTAGAATAAGTAGTTTTTACTTTGTATTCATTTTCTCACAGATGTTTCCTATTATGTCCCTAAGGAGAATTTATTGTTTAAGGAAAGAAGGTAAATAATGTAGAAATGAGTTATGAATGAAAAATACAGAAACCCCATTCCCACTGCAGTGATGGATGCCCAATGTGACACTGCATGTCCAAGCACTCCCAGATTTGTGAGGATGGGCTGGAATTGAATCACAAAGCTGGAATACAGGTATGCTGAGACTCACCAGGACAGCTGGATATGATGACAGCCTGAGCTTTGCTCTTTATCCAGATGGTTCGAATCACAATGGAGTATATGACACTGCAGAAGGGGAAGGTAATAGACACAATAAATTTAACAGACATCCCGGTCATTTGTGCTCTAAGAATACACTTACCTGTGTGTAAGGAGTTCACAGAGATGGTGGGACTGGAGGGATAGGAATAATCATAGTAAATGACAACAATAACTATGATATGACTCTATGACACAAGAGTATTTTTTAGAAGGCGATCTGAAGACTTGTGACCGTGGAAGTCCTTATGGTTGTCCTGACTTTGTAGATGTCAAATCTGAGGCTCAGAGGAATGCAGTGATTTGGCCAAAAATCTTTCAGACAAGGGCTCATTGGTGATTTTGAGCCAGCCAGCACCAAATTCATCTGAGTATCAGCCCCGAAACATTAGTTATGATGAGGGAAACAAGGGAGGGACCTGGTTTTGCTGAATGAACACATCGATTTTGCTGTTAATTTATGGGTATGAAGCTGGTGAATAAAATTTCACCCTGGGGAATTTGATAAGGGCAAGATCCATGAGAAATGCAAATAAATATAGCAGGGCTCAGTTCTGGGTCACAGAGCCCTGTGGTAGAAATCAAGGAGGACAGAAGTCTCAGATAAATGGGAAGAGCTAGATGTTTCAAAACCAGATCCACCGCAATTTGCATATTTAGAAAGGTTTATATACTTTCAGTAGGAAAGATGTAAAGTGCCCTAGTACACAATGACCTTGGATAGTTATGGACTTTACCTATGCAAAGCCAATCTGGATTTCTATTGATTCAATATAGAATAGATAAAATAATTCCTTCAAGATGAAGAGCTGTTTGAATCCACATCCTGCTTGAGGATATTAATTGACATAAACCTTAGTAGTCCTTATGTGAAAAATGTGCAATGAAGGACATAATTTCAGGGGGTTTTGTAGAGGCAAAAATGTGTCTTACTGTTATGTGGCTTATTTTTGTTATCAGAAGAGTCATTATTCTTGTTGGTCCTTTCAGACTCATATACAAGTCTTTCCTACAGCATCCTCAATTGCTAGACATGCTTGCAAAGAGAGAATTTGTGCTTAAAATTCTCTGAAGGTTTGGAGGTTTCCTTTCTGTGGAAGTTGGAGCCATCTGGTTTCCAGGCTCCATGGGTGAGAGCTGTAAATTCAAGGTGCAGTCTTGGTCGTGCAGCGGAGCAGCAGTGTCCTTGCCCAGTGAGGGGTTTACTCGCATCTGCCGTGGACTACAGCTTGCTCTCCTTAATCCTTCAAAAGTCCAGCTTGGCTCCAGCTGATTTGAACATTTTCCTTTTATCTCTCGGCTTTTCAAGAGCCTGTTTATTTAACAGCTCAAACACTTGAGAGTTTCTTTGTACTTTTTACAGACAATAGTGGAAAATTCACATACCATTTCTCCTTTGATGGTTCCAATGAATCAGAATGTATTATAATGATAATTGTTGTCGTCTCAAAAATGTTACCAGCTCACTCTTAAAAAGTCCTGTTTCTATTTTCTTCCTACACTGACTTCTTTATTTTCAGTTGAGACAATGTCCTCTCTGATGCAGATTTTCCTTTGTCTGGCAGGACACATTCTATGTTTCTTAAGTGTCAAGACAAAGGAGTCTAATTCTGTAGTCAAAATATTCAGATTCCCTACTTTCAGTCAAATGCCATAAGGATTGAATTATGAAGCCAGGCTGCTCACTTGCCTTCCCTTTGACCCTAGAATTTCTGCCCTCTTGGCTGCAGTCTGGTAGGGGCATGTCTTTTGCTAGGTACAGTTACAACATTTGTCTTCTCACTGGCATTTCACATTGAGATTACATGCTGATTCATTTTAACCCTTAATTTTTAGAACTCCAGAGGAAAGCTGAATTCTTGTTTTCATCCAGCATCTTATAAATACATCCACACATAGCGGATCTGTGTGGGTGTTTTAGCCTTTGTTCATCTTTCTTTTCTCTGCTGCTGAAGCCATTAGAGTCTTCCTTATTAGGTGTGGACCAGAGGTGGTGCAAAGCTGCTCAGGGTGGGTGTCAGGAAAAACAAATCACTTGTCATGCTTGGTAAACTTCTGAGCAACCCTTGTGCCAGCCACCATTATGAATTTATGATGCGATCTCTCTGGGACCCCATAGTACGGCCTAACCCTTTTTTTTTTTTTTTTTTTCCCAGCAATGTTGGCATGGAGATGATGAACTGGACTTTCCAGAAACATGTTACCTAAAGCATAGGCTCACAATTGACAACTACATGTGTGTTTCAAAGCCACAGAAGTAAAAAGAGGGCTCTTACGGAAGAGAAGTATTTTTCTTACCAGGAAAAACCAGCTCTTTTTTCAGAATACTTTTGTAGCTACTTTCTTTCTTATAAAAGGAGGCTGGAGGAGGATGCAGAGATTGGTCAAATCTCAAAATTCTCACTTGAAAAATGAAGTGGCAGATGAGCAAAGAGTAGCAAGGAACAGATGACAAAATGTTTTTCAGAGGAGTGTTTGGAAATAGTCTGTGCCATTCCAGCCAGATCCTAATCTCTGCTCCTTTCCTCTGGACATTGAACTGCTCAGCCTACGTTGGCAAGATGTAAAAGCATGCGGTACACATTGCCACAAAGCTCCTTTTCCAACCCATGTAAAATGCCTGCATGCTGCTTGACTTTGTCTCCACTGGGAGATGTGATGGGCAGCTCTTGAGGTCCAGATGTTGTCAGGCTTCTTTATGTCTGTAAGTGCACAGTGATCTGATTTTCCAGCTCAGGTTGTAGGTGAGAGACTAAAAAAAAGGTACTAAGGTGGAAAAGTCAATCCTTGGATAGAAAATCCATCTAAGCCATTCTGAAAAGTAGCTGCTCAGGCTTTGAAGACCACAGGATAGAAAGGACATGCTGTTGATCTGAAAATGTAATTTTTCTAACCTTGATAAAATGCATATCTTGAGAGGTGGCAGGAAAATACAAAAACATGGCTCACTTTATGGGTATATCTCAGAAATTAAGTTCTTTGGATGTCCAGAAGCAATTTAGCTTGAACCAAATTCTAAAGGATTAAGAGGCATGTTCATCATAGCCTGCTATTAGTGAATGGTGTAGTTTAATATGCATCATTGGTAATTACAGCATTTTTATCCATGTAAATACGTAAGTTATGGTTAGTCATACAAATGCAACTGCAAATAATTGCACCTCATCTATTTTTAAATCATAGACCACTTTTTTTCTTTTTTCTTCCTTTTTTTTTTTTTAAATAAAAAATAATAAATAAATATAATGTCTTCTGGTAAAGCTATGGACTGATATTAACAATCCAAAATGTCATTGATCTGCCCACTCTTTAAATGCAGGGGTTTTTTTTAAAGTAAATAATTGCACTATGACAGCATCTCACACAGCCTCCGTATTTTCTAGTAAAATGAGCCTTTATCATGGCAGAAGTGCACTTAAGCTCCTCCCTGTTAATTACTTCTATTTATCATCCAGTATTGCCTATTGTTCCTTTTACTTTATTTGTGCAAAGTGATGCAGCTGCTTTCTTTTATGGCAGTTAATTTACAGTAATATTTGTCTAAAGAGAAAAGTAACCTCATCTGAACAAACCATTGTAGGCACAAATAATGAGTAAGTGAAGAGCTGGGAAGACATTAGAATGTATAGGCAAGATCTAGGGTTTTTATTTAGAAATGGAAATTACAGGCAAAAATGAATGGCCTTGCTGAATCAAGTTCGAAAAATGACCTTTGGTATTTTTATTAATGTCATTTCCAGTCTCTTTATTTGATTTAATTCAGAGAAATATCTTTTATTTAATCTATTTTTTATTTCATTACAATGCCTTGGGCTTAATTCCATATTTTTCCTTTTAGCTGATTTTGGGGTTTTTTTCTCTTCTAATTATTTTTCAGCTGCTCCAAAGCAAATGTTCTCTTTGGAGTTTAGATTTTAAACAGCAGATGGATATATTTTTCCTCTGTGCTTCAAGAAGATTTTTAGCAATTTATTTTAAATATGACTTTGCAATTATATTAGGTAAATGTTTATGTATTATATTTATAATATTAAAATATAAAAAATATATATTTAGCAAGCATGAATAACAGATAAAAACCCTCTGAATTTCGAGTGCCAGAACACAATTTTGTTTTGGCACAGAGTGGCAATGCAGAACAGAAATACAGTAGCTCTCCGGTCTCCCCATCACAGGTTCTGAGGGGGCCAGGTGCAAATATTTGCAGGAGAGCAGTGTGTAGTCTTGACTTGACCCATATTTAACCTCTGTTCAACAGTGCCCCAGAGGTTTCCAACTATCACAGATACCACTTGAGCTTTGCTTGGTGTATTTCAGAATAGGAGAAAAGGCTTTGGTTATAGCTGATGGCACTTGTCCCAGAAGAGGTGAGAATTAATTGCTGCAGGTTCCCTAATTACATTTTTTTTAAATTTTCTGGGGTTTTGTAGATTGATAATATCAATTGCAGAAGTTGATAGAATAATGCAAATAAGAGGGAACAAGCCAAATTTTTAAGCACCGCATAGAAATACCTGACTCAGGATCTGTGGCACTTCCTGTAAAACATTGAGACAGTGGGGACAAGGGAAGTTTTAATATGAAAAGAACAAATATTCTCCACTTTTTACAGCTCTGAAAGATATCCACACACTTAGGTTAAAAATACCAATCATAGCTTTTCATTTTCTTTTCTTTATTCAGGTCTTGTTCATTGGTATTATAATCAGATAAAAAAAAAACTTTCTGAAAAACCACAAGCTCTTTGATAAATGATTGCTGATTCTCTAGTTGTGCAGGAATGGTAGGAACAGACCTCAGAAGTATTAAAGTCTTTCAGACTGTTGCATTTTTCTTCATAAATTACCTCTCTATGTATACATTTTTTAAACAAGCAGGGGGTGAGGAGGAGAGAATGCCGTGTTTTTCTGGTTCATGTTTTGGCTTGGAATCTGTAGAGGTTACTCACACCACGTCTGGGGGGTTTAGCTTGTCAGTGGAAGGGTTTTCCATGGTGAGCATAAGGTTATCAGGTAAATAATTCATTCCATAGGCTGCAGCATTATGAGTAACACAACTCCTGTGAGTTAGTTGAAGGCTGTCAGGAACATGTGAAATCAGCTCTACTGAGAGAGCTGAGGGCTGGATGAGAGAAGCTTAAAAGATGATGGTGCCTGGACTGTAACGAGTGAAAACAGCTCAGCCAAAGCAGCATATCCAGCATAGAATTAAGTCCTGCACCTGAAAAGTAAGATTTTATCCTTTGTATGCACTTCAGATGAACAGCACCAGAAAAAGTGCTGTCATCAGTGAACTGCTTTGCTCTAGAGGTTAGGTTTTCAGCAGATTCAGGCAGCAGAACTAATTAAGAATTAACTCTGCCAGCCAGTGTCCCACATTGCATCAGACACCTGCCATGCAGTTAAATCAGAGTGCTTCAGCAGAGAAAATAAAGTAGCTGCGCAAACAATATGAATTCTTGCAGAAAAGGTTTTATTTTTTTTTTCCCCTGTGTGCACCCTGCCTTGCTTCCTCACTAAGTGTGGTGTATGTCTTTGCTTCTTGCTTATATCTATTCATGGCTCCTTCTACTGATCCTTGATTTTTCAGTTGCACATTTATGGATCTTCTCACCGTTTTTATGTTGTGGCCTTTTTAAAATAGCATCTTCGGCTAAAGGTCATTAAATTTTTTTAAAAAATCACAAAATTACTTCCTAAATTTATGAAATAACATTTTTCATTTTATAAATAATCTCTTGACAGAGTAACACACAACTGAAATGTACATAATCTCTCTCACCCTTATGAAATAGCACCTTGCTTATCATCAAACCTCCCGTGCATCTGAAAGCATGGGGTGGAACAAAACTTTTACAGAGAAACCGAGTTCCTGGAGAGGTTAGCAGCCATTCCTGCTGTTCTTGAGCCACAAACTGCTTGCCAGAATATTTGTATGCTGCAGCCACATCAGGTGGATTAGCTTTAAACTCCTGGACTGCCAATGATTTTTAAAGAAATAAGTGTCACACCTTCAGGCTATGTTGCCAGATGTTTTACAGATACATCAGCAGGAAAGTTGCAACCTTCACTTTTATGCTTGAGACTTAAAAAAGAGTTCTAAAAAATAGCCATTTCCTTCCAAATTGCATGGCATTTTTTCATAATGTTTCTGCTGACCTTGCCCTGATGCTAATCCTCTTTTTCTGTGGTTTTAGACAATCCTCTCTGTTCTGAAGAAAATAGTATCACTGACAACTAGAAATAAATAAGCACAAAATAAATCCTTCCCTGCACCACTCCCCTTCCTTCCTTCCAGTGCCAGAGACCACTTTGGACCTGTCAAAAATCTGACTTCTGCTGGCAAGGACACAAGAGCATTTGTGTTAATAAATCTTAAAGCAGGAATGTTTCTGGTCAGTTGATGGACACTGCACTGCCCCAAACCAGTGGTTTTTCCTTCCTGTCTTGCCATAAACTTCTTGTGTGAATGTTGCTTAAGGTTAAAGCCACAAAAATTTTAGGATGTTTTATTCATGTCTCAGATGTCAGGACAATCTCATGAAATGCCAGTTTCACTGCCTTTCTCTTTCTCCTCATGTCTTCATCACCTTCCTGCTTCTGGGGATTTACTGTAAAGCATGTCACTGAGCTGATCTGGTTTGAATATCTGTTTTTGGCAGGGAGGAGTGGAACATAATGTTAACAGCTCTGAAATATTTATTGCTGTGTAGCTTGCCTTTTCTTGCCAAACAAGTATAGATGGCGTGTAAAAGGAGTGGCTGGTCTGCAATAGAAACCATGTGAATCTGTATGTTTGAGTGTAAAAGAGATGTTTCACACACCTATGGAATAACTGGTAATTGGGCAGGCTGTGGGGCTTTTTTCCTGAAACACTTAAGATGTTGGCTAGAATTTCCCAACTGCTACCTATTTGAGAAAGCTCATAAAAGAACCCCTTTCACAGCAACAGCCAGCCTCAAAATTTTCTAGTGCCATTTCTTTCCAGTGTTAAATTTCTTTTTGTCTGTGTAATATATATTGTCGGTTTTCTGGGTTTTTTTTGTTTGGTTTGGGTTTTGGGTTTTTTTGTTGGTTTTTGTTGTTGTTGTTGTTTTGTTTTTGTTTTTGTTTTTGTTTTTGTTTTTTTTCTGCTACTGCTGGGCTGCTGATCTACCCACATTTTTATTTACATATTCCCAAGAAAATTTTTTGAACATTGAAAACTAGGCTGGCTTTCAGAGACAGGAAAACATGCAGAGAAATGATCCCGCCTAGGAAGGATAGCTTGGGGGTAGTTTTCCCTCTCTTGTCAGCCTGTTCTTTCTTTAAGGAGAACTTTCTTGATTTTTCTTTAATTATATTATGCAATCTGGCACAAAACATGGAAGGTTTAGCAAACTGACATGCTATTAGCAAAGTGTAAAAATCATCCCTTCTCTCTGGGGAGCAACACTGGTCCGTTTTGAATCCATATCAAAAAGTCAGCTAGATGAGTTCAAGCACCACATGCTTTTGATTCTATCAGAGATAAACTTGTTGCCATTAAAAGCTGCAGAACTTAATCTCTGTGATAAAACAGTAATAAACTTCAAAGTATTTATTTAGGTTATGTAGTCAGTCCTGTCATCATCTAGAAGAGATTAGCCTCTGCCCAGCCCACTCTCACTCAGGATACCAATGAGCAGGAAGCTGAGGGAGACTCACTTGTTGTTCATCACTTGCTGGAAAAGCAGATGGACCAAGAGACAAATCCAAGAGATATTGCAAAAACAGTTCTTCTCTCAGAGTCCATGCAGCCTGTCGACACATTATGGGGGGGATGAAAGGAGTCCCAGCAAGTCTTTCTTGGTGCTGACAAGAAGAAATGGACACCAAGAAATGCAATTGTACCCTTGCTAGTGAAAGAAAGAAAAATAATGGCTCTCAGAAGTGTCACTGCCAGTAGCAACATTTTAAGGCAGTTAGGAAGCCTCGCTCACATTCCACATCTGATTTTCAACTGCTCTTTTGCATTGGTGGCTCCTCAGGACTAGTTAACTTCTGTTTAATGGCAGCTAAAGGCGGTGCCCTAAAAGAAGGCTGATCACTAAACACTGGCTGACCTCTGTTTAGTACAGTTTCTGCAGATCGTCTTTGTGATTTGAGGCAAATCTGTCTCAAATATCTGCAGCTTAGGTTTCCTACTACAAAACAGGATGAATTATATTTGTTCGTATTTTAGGAGTAGTTGGCCCCTTCAACACTTGGAGATTTCTTTCCAATCCTGGTGAAGGAACACTTGTCGAGTACTATGAAGCTTAAGAGCACTTCAAGTTAATTTTAGTTTAATTAGTGTTAAGTGCAGTTTCATGTTCTTCTATTAAAATTATCTTTTGTAATAATGGATAAATATTCATATTGGGTTTATAAAGATATCTTTCAAGCCTGAAGCTGTGGAGATAAGTGGACACACTTAGAGATTCATTCCTTTTTTCAGAGAAAATTTTTCTGGCTGTTAATACCACACCGAGAACACCCAGGGCAAGTACAATAACCCATGTATTATGTGATAAAAACCAAAGCAGTTATGCAGCAGGTATGAAAATGAAATTGTAATGAATGAGTAGAAAAAAGCATTAAGCTGATTGCACACTTGACAGCTTTCACCACACACTTGCCGACCGGGGGGTCAGACTTACCTGATAATTATCAAGGGAATGAAATACACCAGGAAAGCCACAACAGTCATGTAGGGGATCCAGTAGGAGTCATCAGGCCAGAGAGCCCAGCACTGCACTTCCCCATTGGAGAGCTGCCGTTTCCCAAAAATAATCAGAGTTGGTATGGAAAACAGGAAAGAGAGGCTCCAGGCCACTCCAATAAGCACTTTCGCCTGCCTTTCTGTGTAACAGAGTCAAACAGACAGTGTCAGTGGGGCTGGTGGTGCGAGTGAACCCTTGCAGCACTATTGACAGAAAGGCAGGGAGGAGGAGGAAACTGTGAAGAAAGGGAATTTTAAGCTGCAGCTGGCTGATGCTGAAAAGACTTCAAAGGAGAAAAAAAGATTGCATCTCTTTCTCATGATAAATTGTCATGTCATTATGAGCTTCTATTTTACAAGCTTTATTTCAGGATGCTTAGGGTCTGTTGAATCTGAAACACTATGAGAAAGGCACTGGCCAGGGTCAGCAAGTCAGAAACATGAAATGCAAATGGTTCCACTGTGCCCCTGAGAGGCATCCTTTAATGGATGTAAAAGACCTCAGGCCTGCCATACTGCATGCCTAGTGATGCACCTTGAATGTGAGAAAGATTGCAAAATATTTCCTATGAGGAAAAAGAAAATGCCTCAGCTCAGGATCAGAACAAGACTACACAACCCCCTGCCTTTAACTCCATCTGAAACTTTACTGTCCCAAAGAAACACGGGCCTGAAGAGCCTGGACATCTTGTGCACTTCTCTGTGTGATGGTGGGGGTCAAATTTACCTCCTGCTGCTGAACCCAAGCCATGCCAGGAGTGGACTGCTAACCATGACACAGGGCAGCTGATGGTGTTTAAGTGCCCAGCCCTGTTTTATCTGCTGCAAAATACAGGAACTGGGAGATCTTGCTGGACTTCATGGTGAAGAACAGGAGCTAAAGGATCCCAAAACCTGCAGGTTTGCATTACTGCATCCTCTTGATTTCTGGCCACGCCAAGTGAGGAAAAACCAGTAGGGAATAAAATGATGTCTGGTGACACCCACATGATTCTGTAAATATCAATGGATTGGAGCAAAAAGTACCAAGGCTTTAATTTTCAAAAACCTGCATCATCTGGCTAAAACCCAGTTAGCTCTAGCTGAAAACTGTGGGGGGAAAAGGGCTTATCTGTAGAGTACCCATGGTTATCAGTGGCACTTATTCCTCCTCAGCCAGACTGCAAGAGGAACATATGGGGACAGATTTTCTTTTTTTGATCTGAGGAGCTTTAGTGTTCAAATACTTTATTGCCCTAAAATATATCCGAGGTTGTGTGTGCAATAGAAAACCACTTTAAATTATGCATATCAAGAAGAATGTCTTTCCTACTTGAAGCTCAAAGAGCAATACAAAAGCATGTGGGCAAAACATTCAAAAAGTAATTTTATGCTTTATAAAACATCAGTTGCAAATACTCAGTTATCCTGCTCATTTTTAAATGCTACCCACGTTCAAGAAAGTATGGTCTTACTAATCTAGGGCTTAAGGGAACTCTGATGACATCTGTGTAAGTGAGAGGGTTAGATTAAGGCAATAAATATTGTACAGGCAAAAGAGAACTGTGAAGTTTCCCAAAGCATAACAGAATAAATTTAGGAAAAGGAATATTAAGAATGAATTTCGCAAAATATTTCCTGACAGAAAGGACATTTCAAATGTGAGCTAACTACTTTAATTACAATCATGCAAGCCTCAGTGGGCTCCACCTGTGTCTTTTCCAGCTCTGATCTTTTCAGTTAGGAAAAAACCTTATTTTTTTGTACTGTATATTGAACAGAACTGGGCAATTTGTGTTGGGCAAGAGCAGTTTTTCTTTGTGTTTCATAATACTTTTCCCACAATGTTAATTTATTTTTGTTTTTAAAAATCCCTTGCATTTGGTAGAATATAGTCTTGCAAGTCTAAAGAGCTTTACAGGGCACTGATAGATAAGCAGATTTTTGTTTTATTAGAATAATGTTAATTTTCTGCCTCACCAGCAGGGCTTTTTTTATGCTGAATTTTTAATAGTTGCTCTAATATGCTCTAAATGCCAGCAAATCACATAACTAGAGCTGTATCAGTTATAAATTAAATCAATCAAATAACTTTTGAAATACAATATTCTATTGAACCAGTCTGAGCATTTTTCTTCAGAGCTTTTCAGACTGTGGCGGCCAAGACTAATTCCCAGGGTTGGAGTGGGAATCTCAGTTGTGAGCTCTGGCTCTGCCTCTCCTAAAAGGTGTTTCCGTGTGACTGTGCCCTTTGCTCTGCTCCCACCACTCCTGCACTGTGACAATGGTTTTGAGTACATCTCTCTGCTCCCAGCAACATGGCACAGGGGGTCACCTCTTGGAAGGAACTTTGCTTCTTGCCATCAAGAATGTCAGTGCTGTGCAGTCCTTTGATAAATTGAGTGCCACCTTAAAGTTGGGTTTTAAATCCAGAGAGAGTGGAGCTGTTCCAGAACCTCATGGATAGCCCTGTTTTCAGCCCAAACAGCCACACAAGGATCAGTTTACACTTTTTTGGGTTTTGTCATTTACTTCAGCAGTTCTTTTTTCACCTGTTGCTTAGTTTGCATGTTGTTTGCATATACCTTTCCAACATGTTGAAGTATTCACAAACTTTTTTTTGCTATAACTTGTCAGCTTATTTTCTTTTTGATCTTTATTTTACAATTTTTTCTTAATGCCCTTTTGGATGTAGAATTAGGTGACTCATAGTAAAAGCTTTAGGATTAAAAAGCATATTTCTTTCATATACTGTACTTTCTCTGGTCATTTATGTATTTGCAAAGTATAAAACATTCAGTTGTTGAGGTTTGTTTTTTTAAAAACTATGCAAAGAACAGCTCATTGCAAAATACTATTTAACAGGACTTGAGGCTAGTAACTAAACCACAATTTAAAAAATTGTTTGACATTTTCAAAGTGGAATGTTTGATTTTTCTTTTCTAAAATGATATTTCAATGCTACAGGGAAACATAATTTTTCATAGCAGTAAGAAGAAAGAACTCTTTTGTTTCTTGATTGAAGGATTTTGGGGATATGAGTGTTTCATTTTGCAAAGAAATTTGCCACAGGTTGACTCAGAACTGTTCATGAAGTTCCTCTGTGTCATCAATAATGACAAAGATTTGTAAATTTCTTTGTTCTCTATCTGTAGAATAGCTAAGAGGTCATTTCAAAATCATCCCACGCAACACCTCTGCAAGAAACAGCTGGGTGCAAAAGGTGATTATTTTATGTATATTCCAGAAAGTTGCTATGGTAAATATACCTCTCTAGAGCCTACTTTTGGATTTACAGCTGCCTTCTTTTTCCCTTTGAACACAGTCTTTGCCTGTGCGTTAGTGTGTAGCCAGACCTTGCAAGAGACAGATAGGTTTTGTCATTGTTCTCACTGCTTGTGACCTTTTTTCCCTGACCAGAGCTGCACCCAACTGATGATTTTGCTACCCTCCACTGGGGCAAGGTCTGCTTTTCTCCAGTTTTAAAAAAACCCCAAAAACTTTATGGGTATAGATATAGGAAATGGGATTTTTAAAAGGCTTTTAAGAAGATTTGAAGTGATTTTTCATGGGTTCTTTTTGAACTTCAAAGTGCTTTTCAAAGATTACCCATCAAAATCTTTAGTATAACCAGGTGGTAATTTAACAAGCGTTGCTTTTCCTGTGCCATGCATGAAGGAGAAATGCAGGGTCTGTCCCACAGCTCGTCCTGCTCAGCCAGCAGGTGTGTGAGCCCCTGCCCGCCTGCTGCATGAGCCCTCCTGAAGGAGCTGTGGAGCAATGCCACCCCTCCCAAAGCCCACTGGGAAAACCTTGATATCCATCTCCCTGTTTTGAAAGAGTTGACCTGCACACTGGAGAATATAAAGAAAGTATTTGAAGCTTTCAGACCTTGACATCTGCCAAAGCTGCAACACTGTCTCAGCTGTGATTGACTCACAGGTTTTGAAGGCCTGGAAGGACCATTAATCTGATCCCCTGAATAGATCTGTCTGGCAAAAGCCATCATTACTCCAAAACAAGAATGATATTTGCATCTGATTAAAGCATATCTTCCAGACCTCATGGTTCTTGTAACTGTTATTCTTCCTCCCCACCTGCTATTTCTGTTTCTTCACTCAGTGCAACATACTTAACGCCCCACTTTGGCTCTCTGGGAAAGAAATAATTTTTTTCAAACTGTACTGCTAAGAGGCCAGGATATATCTGAGATATCTGAGTGCTGTTAAAAAAAAAAAAAAAAAAAAAAAAAAAAAAAAAAGAAACCACAAACAAACAGAGGAAATGATAAGAATGATAAGAAACAATAGATATCCAAACTTACATGTTCTCTCTTTTGAAGATACATCAAACTACTGAATTCTCAGTACCACACCCTCCACCCAAGTTTTCTTTTAATGTGAATAAATAGACAGTGTAGATATTGCAGCTCCTACAGTCAGTATAGAGGAACAAGGGATAGCTTTTGTCCATTAATACCTTCTAAAAATGCTGGAATATAATGAAAACCATTATACTTTTTAAAATGTCATTTCATTCTTTGCTAACACAATACTTATAAAAACTGCTGAGGGCTAAGTGTAGTTTAATAAATCTTGAAACCATGGCTACTTTGTCATTTGGAAAACTGTAACAGAGTTCAAATGTAGCTAGAGCAGGAATGAATAATTCATAGCAACAAGGTTAAGAATTTTGAAAACTGAAAAATTATCCAATAATGGCTACAGCAATAACAAGTTACTGAAATTCTCCTACCTCCTTGCAAGAACTTCATTGGGTAAACTATGGCATGGTACCGGTCTATGCATAGTGATACGAGGACATAAGTTGAGGCATAAAGAAGGACCACCTGGGGCAGAAAGTATAAGGAGACAACAGTTGAGACACATCTATTGCAGAAGGTGATGTCAACTCTGAACTAGGAATGTTTCAAAACTAATTGGAAAAATAAAAATTAAAAAAAAATAAAAAATAAAGAGGAACCCCGCCTTGTATATTCACCCAGGTATTTTTACCTTTTCCTGTCCACAAAATTTAAAAGATTTAATATGCTTTAACTAATGTGTTTTACCTTTAAATGATCATTTTTGATATTTAGCACTTTTGCTGCTACAAAAAATTCTACACAGAATTTTTGTCAGAGTTCACTGCTATGGGGGCACAAAGGGCGAGTTTTCTGTACCTGGAAGTAGCGAACAATCCTGCAAATGATATCAGGGGCCATAAAATCTCCAGTGTAGCGCCAAATGATGTCAGTCATTATGTTGATGAGTCCTGTGAATGAATCTACAAAGAAATTAAGTGAAGAAGCATTGAAAGAATCAAATACATTACTTCAGATGAACCACAGAGACATGTAGGACTCTTGGGATGCATCAGCTCCCCAGTCCTGGGGACAGTCAAACCCTGACCATCCAGCCCAGTATGCTAGAGGAGCTGGGAAAGCCTCAGAAAACACCCCATAATTACTAAGTGTGTCAGCTTGATTGCAGTTGTGACAAATACTGAACCACTTAATGTCCTTTATTCTTTCTCTGTTATTTAATTTTAAAAAGTCTCCTGCAAAATCACCTGGAGTGGCAGCCTAATGCTGCTAAAGTTTGTGGAAATTTTGTCAGGAGTTAATTTGCAAACTTAATTAATTAATGACTAACGATGCCTTGTCAGCTTGAAGTTAACCTACTTATGCCTGTACTTTCATATTTGCCAAATTAAATACACCTCAGGCTATCTTTTCTATTTTCTTCTTCTTTTTATTTTTTTCTCCTGCAAGAAAATCCAAGATATTCCAGCCTTTATTGTTTCTTATTGGACAAGTGAGTGCTCACAGAGATGCACGTTTTATAAATGAATCACAAGAACTGGTACTCCTGTTTTACGTATGGGTGATATTAAGTTTTGTCTTTAAAACCAACTTCTCTCACTTGGACAAGATAAATGTTTTCAGTGCAGTCCACAGAAGAAAATGTGTCCCAGTCCAACATCCCGCCACTTCAATTAACATGTCATGTTGCTCTTCTTGCACAAGTTACCACAAAGGGAGGAAACAGGTTAGGAAAAAATTTTGTGCAATTTTTCAGGACAAAACCAAGCAATATGAAGAAACCGCTTCAATCTGTTATTAAAAAAAAAAAAAAAATAAACTGGTAAGATAAAGTGCTAGTTTTGCTACCACCATTTTACACATTCAAAAACTATCTCTAAAGTTTAGCATGATATTTTTTAACCCCTGTAATCAAGATTTTGATTTGAAATTAATATCTTTGGAAACAAAATATTTCAACAATTAAAAAAAATATTTTGAGAAATAAACAGTTTGGTACAGTACTTCCAAGCAAATAAGAATGTGTTTTGCAAAACAGGTTTCTTCTAAGTCCTTAGAAATTACAGAAATTCCAGATATTTCCAGTTGGAAATTGAGATTTCAGCTTAATGCTTCAGAAAAAGCAACCTGTTTTGCTTCACAGGAAAATCAGGGTTATTTTTTCTGTATCAGTAATCCTTTATGTCTCATTTTCTTCATTCATTTATTTGTCTTCTCTTCAAGGCTCAGTTCGACATTAAATTAGTGTAACTACATTGCCTCCCTCCTTATGCCTACTCTTCAGTTAATACTCGTTTGCTCTTTATTCTCGCGGAAATCCCAGCCCCATTTTCTCTCTCTTCTTTCTTCCCCTGCCTCCAGAGAGAGGCTGGATCAAAGACGATCTCCAGAAGGAAGTCTGTGGTTTGAAACATTATGTTAAATGCTGTTCATTGATTAGAGCGATGGGGTAAGGAATGATTGTTCCTCTGATGACTACAGTGGCTTTAAGACTTTTCAGTAAAGACTGTAGGTATATAATTAAGGCGGTCTTTGAAAAAACCACAGAGTTTAAGTGTTTCAAAAAGTGAAATGCATCCTCCAGTACTGGTTCCAACCGACCCCTTTCCCTTTCCTTACTCCTGAATTATTGATTCATATTCTCTCTACAGTAATTAAATATATATTGGTTCAAAGTATTACATATCAATAGAGCTTCACCTCAGGGTATCCTCCTGCTTTTGATGGTCTGAGCATCTGCTAAGCAGGTGCTAAATCAGGGTTCAGCTTTCCTCAGGAGGGGGAGGGCACCGAGGCTGCACTCCCTCGTGCCAATCTTAGTGCTCTGAAGAGGAAAGGGAGGGAGAAGGTACAGCACTTCGGCTCTCTCCTCATTTCCCTCTTCTCATGGCCGTCTTCCTGTCCCTTTTCAAGGCAATAAGAGAGTGCTTTAGGAGTGCATCCTGCAACTGTGGGAGTTGGGGTAGCATCCTGGTGGTTTCCTTCATGTAAGCAGTTTGGCAGTCCTAGACAACACACTTTCAGCCTACACCCACGTCAGGTTTTTAGTTTGCATCAGGAGTGTGGTTTTTACCCTGTGGATGGCCCCCACTTCACTTGGTCACGTGATGGAGATCTGCAGGGGAATGAGCCTTTGTTCTTCTGATGCTCGGCCCAAAAGGTACCCTCCAGTTTGCCCTCCTTGCATCCCACACCATGCAGCTACCAGCCAGTGCTCGGGCTCAGGAACCATGGTAAAGTTTATGTAGCAGAAGCAGATCTGTCTCCAGAATTAAGGAATATGGATATCAGCTCTCTTTTTCATGCTACAGGTCTCTACCCACTGCGTGTCATTACCTGCAAATATATCTATAGCCTTAAGTACTTCAGGAGCTTTAAAGACAACTCAGAATTGTCTTTCCCTTGAGAGCCTTGAGTGAGGTTTTTCAGGTGACTGCAGAGGCTTTTAAATGAGGCTTAAACTTCACAGCTTTTTTTTTTTTTTGTGCTGGCAGCCTCGGCTCCTCTCCCCCAGCAGTATGTTTTAAGAGCTCCCTGTGCTGAATTTTAGAATTGCTGTGGAGGGCTTGGCATGAGCCTCTAAGCACGTGCCCCTGAACACAACACACGTGCGTACCAAAGCCAATGCACCCAGCTGCATGTGTGGGCCAAATTTAGCCAGATTTCTCACTGCCCTTTAATTATAGAAACATTCTCCCACTCAATGCCCTCATGCCTTCCTCAGGTTTTAGAAATATCTCTTGTCTTTTGAATCCTAAAAGAACCAGACTACCTTTTTTCAGAGAATCCTTCAGCCCTCTGCTGCCTGCTCCAGAGGGTGTTTCTTATCCCATCTCTGCAAAGGGCCAGGCTCTCTCAGTATGACCACACATGTCTCAAGGATCTGTCCTGCAGACTTTACTTAGGGCAACCAAGTAAATAATGTGCTTTGTGCCAGTGATCAGACAGCATGAAGGGAAAATGCTGCAAACCGACAAATTAGTACAAAGGATTGCTATATACTCTTCAGAGACACAAGTACCTAGTGCAAACCTTTATTAGTAATTTAGCCACTAAATGTGCTGCTCATTAATATTTTATGCTCATCACACCTTCAATAATTAGACTTTATATTTTTCACACCTTCACAACAATTTTTCTTACAAGCCTCTTTTTATGCAAAGTCCCAACATGCCAGCACTATAAACCTGGTGCAGAGATAATGAATTGCCAGCAGACCTTTTGCCACTGGTAGATGAATCCTCCTCACCCTTGTATCATCTCAGATGCAATTATATCCATGACCATAGCATCTTGAAATCCTCATTTGCCATGTAATTTTAATTGCTGTAGTAGTGGTCATTGCATGTAAGTCAGCTGGTTTCAGCAATGAGATCTCAGCAGATCACACAATCCCTGCGATAGGAATGGAAGTTTGCTCTAGAGTGGTTTTTCTATAAAAAATGTAAAAGAAAAATTCCATGAGATTTCAATAAGAATAAAAAATAGAGGGAGGTAGGGAATCAAGATTGCTTTGCCTGGGCAGAGAGAAGAAATAGTTTTGTGGTATTTGTACAACTAGACAGGTCTGCAAACCTTTATCTGCTGCCTCCCTGTTGCCACCATGGCCACAGCCAGTCCCTAAAGGCAGAACTAGTGTCTGCCTTTACAAACCTGTCAGCATTTCAAAATGCAGCATTTTTAGACAGTATTTATCAAAAAGGCCAAGAAAATGCCTGAGAAGGAGAAGTGCACTGTTGTTCCCAGTGGAGACTGAAACATGCTGAATATAGAGCTACAGCATCTGTTGTTGAGAAATATGTCAGGTACTGAAACAACCTGTGAAAATCTGGGGCCCTAAAGGCCAACATAACCCAGGTTTCCACCACGTTCAGCAAAATTCCTTTGGATTTTTTTACGGGCATGACTGAGTTCAGGCCTTGCCTCTACACTTTTGAGCCCAGAAACCACTTGGTTCAGGAGGTGATTGCAGTAGCTTGGGTGATGGATGCTGCCTCATATGACTGATCTCAGAAATGTAAAATAGAAATCACTGCCCTTGGAGGAACAAATCTGAATGTCACCTTGCCAGTGGAGTGGGTGAAACAAATTTTTGTGTCAAAAAGTCCTCTACAGAGAAAGAAGTCCATTATAGAAAGCAAATGGAGGCAATTAGCAATCTGGCATGGGAATAGACAGGTCACAACTGTCTCAGATAATATGTTCATAGAAATTCATTGACTTGATGGTATTGCCAAAGCGATGTACCTGTGCAGACTTCAGGATGTTCCTTTCATTACAGCTGAGGAGGTTCAGGCAAAAATCTGCACAAGCAAGTCTATGAGAAAATATCTTTATCATTTGACTAATAGTACTGACACCACTTTTCCCTCAAGACACTCACCCTGAGGATGAAAGTCTTTTCTGTCAGAAGTGGAGAGCAGATTGCTGGTAATCTGTGATGGGTTAAGAAGCTCCACATGTCATCTCAGCTGCAGTTTCATTTTCCCCTGATGAGAACAGTTCTATTAAGTTGGATGTGATGATCCATGACTTCTTGGTGAAGCTGTGCCTCTTACTAAAATAACCTCTCTCTTTTCATGTCGCTTGCAGAGTGATTCCATTTTAACGAGGTATATTTTGTTCTGCTTTGTAGACAGCACCAAGCTGCACAAGGCAACACTTTTTGTAAGGCAGGACAAAGGGTGCAAGCTCCCAGTCAGGGCTGAGCATTTCATATGGCTCATTTTTTACGGACCTCACGATGTACATTCCTGTCACCTACCACTCCACAAGTATTGTATCCTCTGGAAGCATCAGAAGCAGCAGATCTCTAACACCTGCCTACAACAGAGTGATAGACCCTTAAAAAAAAACAAGTGCATCATTGCCCTTTGACAAAAATAAGGTCCTGCCCATGATTTTTGAACTGATGAGGCATCCACTGCTCTCTGACCTTGCTGTTCTGACACGCTTGATGTGCTGTCAGCTTGCTAGAGTCAGTGCTGTGAACTTGCCTTGCAAGTTAGCAAAACCCATATCTTGTATTTCTATGGGCCTGTGGATGCAAGTAATTTAAATTGGTTGTTCTAGTGGTCCTGGAGGTTGGCTTGAGAACAGGCACAGGGCAGAGAGAGCAGGAGAAGCTGCCCTACCTCCTGCAGACAACCCTGCAGCTCATTTTCTCCCACTCTTCCCAAAATTTTTGTCCCACTGAAATTTTCACAGGTGGCTTTGTAAGTATTCATTGCATTAGAAATAGTTTTTTCACCACATTACCTAAAAAAATCTACCCAGCCCTCTACTCTCATTCAGGGGCTGATAGTGAAATAGGTGGTGTCCCTGATCTGGGTATCTGTACGACAAGATACTTATAAGATGCCCTTTCTATTTATGACATTTTAGTACTTCTAATGCTGAGCCACAAGGCTCAAGTGTGGTGTCTTCATGCAGTCAAGGTGCAGCGAGGGGCTGCGTGTGGAGCAGAGTGGGTACAGGGCACCTGGGTGCAAGAGTTTCCCTCATGCTTTGACAACTGATTCCTCCTCTTCACAACCCTTCCAGGTGCATTTATCTGAGTTTATGGTGGTTTGCAGCCTTTCTCCAGCACTGCAGAGCATCTGGGCACCATGCTGGAGACAGGGCCAATAAGGAGGATGGTTGACAACTCCAGAAGCTGCCATGAATCTGCCAATCCTGATTTTAACTATTTTAGAAGTGTTGATATGAAGCAGATATGATTGTGCTTATGCTATACAAGGATCCCAGCTCTCTGCCAGAGAATCTCTGGCAAAGGGATCAAAAGTGTGAGCCAAAATTTGGGGTGCACTAAGTTTTTGTGGGGAATCACCAAGGACACCCACAAATGTGTTGTTCTATTGTGGTGCCTGCATTGGAACACACTTTTTGCATTGGAGCAGCAGTTTTGCCACAGGTACCAATAATGTGTACTTTGCTGCTCTTGGGCATTTTCTTCTTCAAGCCTGGCAGCCTGAAACAGAAGACCAAATATAATGTATGAAGCAAAACCCACTTAAAAATTGTCAAGAGAAAACCTGCTCAATTGACCTGTTAAAGCTATGTGGATTTTTTTGTGGCAGAAGTGGTGCTTTCTCTTTCTGGCTCATAAGAAGTGACAGGAAATTTTGTTGAACTGTGTTAGCATCTAATTTATTTGTTGCATTTCTTATATTTCTGCTCTGAGATCCACTTTCTCATGAGATGAGGCAGGCCCTGTTAGGCTAGATGTTGTAAAGGATGGTTGCAGTGGGGTTCCAGCCTCACTCCATTGCTCATCCAGGTTGAAAAATGAAGGGCTGAGAATAGCATATACTGTGCAATACCAACCTCTTAAGAAAGAGTACTTATAAGAGAGCTGGAGATCAGGTTTCTAGGAATTAAAATTCGACATGCCCTGCAATTGTGAAAGGCACCAAGGTTTTGTTTAATTTGGTTTTATTAATATATCTCTTCCTACCATTATTTCCTACTGCACCATTGCTGTGGGGATACAGCTGGAGGGGGCTGGACAGACTCAGCAGTTCTGCCAAGAAGGAGCATGGTGCCCTCCAAAACAGGGCAGGATAATGGAAACAGCAGCAGCATATCAAATACAGTGAGGGGCTGGGCAAAAAGGAGGGCTTTGTCACTATATTAACAGTGATCTCATTATTCAAAAAAGCTGGTTTCTCCCAAAAAGCTGAGGAAATGACTGGAGAATAGTTTTCTTGTAAAACCAGGATGTATTATTAACCAGTCATGACAGTAAAGGCAAGTAATTTTCCTTCAGATGTCCCCTTCTTCAGACCTCTGCAGATACTATGGTTTGGGATTGGCAGTTGCCCTTAGGGAGAATATGTGGGGGCAGATGAAGCTGGTGATGATTCTGAACCCTAGGACAAAGCTTCCTCTTCCCATCTTGTGTTACTTGCACATAAACGAGATCACTGTCTACTAGATGAAATATTATTGTGTTGCATGCAGTTGTTCAGTGATTCATTCTGTGTTAAGCGTATATGCCTCAGTGTAAATGCAGAAGACACACTTCTGTGGGTCAATTTGTCTTACTTAAACACAGAAAAACAAGGCTATGCCTCCTCAAAAGACAAAGTAATCACATTGCTTGTAATTCATTGCTGCTGTATATATTTCAAGTGGTGCCTGTACTTGTAGCATTTTCCAGAAAAAAATTATTTTCTGAGATACCAGGTACCAAACAATTCCATTTTTAATTATTTCCTTCCCCAACTTCTTGTATATAGATGCTTCTGCTATTTCTTCTGAATCCTCTATTCTGATCCTTTTGCAAAATCTTTAACTATTTGAAGGACTACAAGTTCTTATCTTGGTCACAACAGAAACTGCATGATTATTCTCATCTAAAAATGTGGACTATCTGAGGAGTATTCTCTTTTGGCTTAGTTCAGACACCCAGGTCTTTACAGTCATTGATTATCCACACTTCTTCCAATGCTGCCTTAGTTGGTTCAGATGCTGTTGGATGCAGATACTTTAGCCAAAGAAGGAGTGGTAAAGGTAAAGCCTTCTTTCTTCCCTCACAGCAAATCAGACTCCCGTGGTGCTCAAGCAGTGACATTACATTCTGCAGTTCAATTTTTGTTGAAGCTTAGGCCTTCCATTGCACAATAGTATTATAGTGTTCATTCTGATTTTTTTATCTGCTTTGTCTCCCCTGGTGTTTGCTCATAACATGAACAAAAGCACACTGGTAAGTTTCATTGGCAAATTCCCAAGTAAAATCATCATGTGGAAAAGGTAGATCAGGCAAATGCACACTGAGCTGTTTTCTATTAAATATGCTGCAGTTCCAGAACAGGCTGAAAATTCATTTCATGTGGTCTGGATCTCAGTCCTGTAATTGAGCTGAACATGGCCAAAACGGACTTCTAAGCATTTGGTCTTAATAGAGCAACTAAGTCTCTGTAGTGCCAAATGATATCTTTGCTGAAATCCTGAATTCCATAAATCCTGTCAATCATTTGTAAACATTTGGTAACTAGCTAGGCAATGGAGTTAAAAGAAGTAACTTTCCAGAGGAAACCTGTAAAACACATGAATGTGAGTTGGACATATTGGCAGGTGATGAACTACCACATGAAATTGTTGGATGTGTTGTCCCACAGCCTTTTGCAAAGATGGGTAAAAGGATATGTGTCGGTGTTATTGTTAGTGACCAAAAGACAATCTAAGTAAATAAATATCATTGCTTTAATATGCAAAAGGGGAATAGAAAAACCCTGATCTTCTTAATGTAATTTTAGTGCATGCAAAGGCTATTTCCAGAGTAATTTCTGTTTGATTGCAACTAGATGTGCTGCAGTACAGATGATGGACCAAAAGGTGCTAATGATGTATTTGTACTTTTGATGTCAAAAGTTTAAAATCATGTCTTTTAATGGGAGCTAATGAGATTCTAAGTGGCGATTCCAAGCAAAGTGTAGTTATTATGGCCATGCTGTTGGCAGCATTACACTTGTGCAATTCTGTTCCTCAGCTTTTACTGCTGGCACATGAAGAAGCCAGGTAGCAAACTCCACACATTTATATTTAAAAATAGAAGTCAAACCCTCATGTAGAGTAACTGTAAAATAAATGTCATCTATGTCAGGTGACAATCCTGCCTGAATATCCATCAGGGAATCAAACAGGAATCCATAAAATTTAGGGGTAATGTTTTCCAAGTAATTCAGAAAGAAATCCATTTTCCTCCTTAATGCTGAAATATTGGACTCAAAGGATTATACAATTTATCTGCCAAGCCCCTTTTATTAAAAACAAAACCAAAAACAAACATAACACAGCTGTCATTAGGATTTGAAAGTCTGAAACAGGCTGAAGATAGGAAAGCCATAATCAGTCCTTCAGGACCACATAACAATTCTGTAGCTGTCAAAACAAGAATTAAGGCTTCCTATAAACTGACATAAATTGGCACAGCAAAAGCTGACTGCTGCTGATGTAGAAAATGCATGGTTCATTTCATTGACTGTCAAGTGTATCTACAAAACATATTCAGGGCCACCACTGGGCCACAGGAAAGGCTATCAAAATAACCTTCCTAAGGTTATCAAAATAACCTTCCTAAACCATCTTCATGTCTGGTTTTGCTCTGGAGCCCCAGAGAAAACCCCAAGCTCACCTCTTGCCCTTCATGTTTCCCTGTGCCTCACCACATGCAACAAGAATAAAACCCCACCTGTTTTTGCACTCTGCCTTGTTCAAAAGATGTGGTGTTTTGATGAAAGTAATTTATAAAAAGATGCATTAAAAGGGCCCATTGCTTTTTCAGCCAGACTTAGAGATGCTGCTGCTCTGTTTTCCCAAACTATGTTAGTAATATCAATAAAGGCTGTGCCTATGCCCCCCCCACACCATGTCTGGACTGTGGCACAGCATGGAGCTGGTGCATCAGGTGTGTCAGTGTGGTCAGACCTCTCTGACAGCCCTGGATTTAGGAACTCCTTCCTTGGGTTCCCAAAGGGTTCAACCTGAGACTGATAATGAGGGCATGAAAAACTTTCAAGACATACACAGAACTTTGCTATAATGGAATCAAAGTTCCCCACCAGTGTCAAAAGTATTTGGATTGCATTAAAATTTTAGTTTAAGGGCTAAGCCAGCCAGTCAGAAGCTATGTCAAGGTTGCAAGTGCAGCACAAAATTGGAACTCCAGCATGCTAAAATCATAAAAGACAGTTTTTTTCAAAATGCCTGGCTTCTTTTCCTGACCAAAAATGCATGACAATCTTTGAGATTAATAACCAGATATTCAGATTTTCCCTGCAGGTAGTTCACTGAGATTGATTGACTCTAAAGAGTGTAAACATCATCTCTAATTTGAAAGCAAAAATCAATTGACTTGTGCCTTTTACATATGCTGTCAGTCGACATCCTTGCAAAGTACTTCTGGAATTGGAATGTCTTCCCAAATGATGAATGAATATGAAGGTTTGTGTTTATTTACAATTCACACAAAAAATGTAACTGTGGGAAATAAATTATGAAGATGTGAGTATGTTTAGCTACATCTGAAGAAATGAATGGTCAAGGAAGGGATGTGAGCAGTTTTACAAACATCTTAGAATCATAGAATTATTTAGAATGGAAACAATTTTTGTGAGGTATAAATAGCACAATCAACAGACTTCATAAATTCAGCAATATGAAGATTTTATAACCACTGTCATTTTAAGAACATTTTCTGCAAGGCACAAAAAATGTATTATGGAAATATTGTTAGCTGAAAACAGTGCTAACCTACCAAAGCACTCATTGAAAATGTATTTTGTATACTAATGAGTGAGTGTTTAAGGATTTGGAAATAGAGTTGAAAATGCAAAACTATCTTGCAGGAGTCCATTCATTTGTGACATTTCAGAATGATCAAATTAGTCTTGAGCAAGAGCAAAATATTTTGTGATAGTATCTGCACACAAAGAGGTCCAATAAAAGAACGCAAAACCATTTCCTTTTACAGATCCTTTCAAATTCACATTGACATTTTAAAGCGTGTAAGTGGAGCACAGAGATATTTAAAAGGCATGCCTCCAAGGGGCATGGTTTTGGAAGCATGGCTTTATTTTTTCGACGATCTTGTTGAATCGATTTTTTCCAGTCTATTCATATTAGCTGGGTAGAGTATTCACAAAAATGCAATTGTGTATTGTAATTTGACTTTGATCACATTAATTTTCTTTCTTGTGTCTCCCAAGCAGTATTCTAGAAAATACAGCAGTGATGGTATGCAGCAGTGGATATTGAACTGCTTGCAAGCCACCTGGGCAGCTCATAAAAACATTATTAAAAGGCAAATGCCCTTTGTTCTCATAACTTCTAAACTACAGAACCTGAAGTGCCTTAATACTTCTAATGCATTGTAATATATTGAGATATGCTCTCTTGGAGTTAGTGTTGTGGCATTCCAGCTGACAGCTTGTGCTCTCCTGCCAGTCTCCATGGTTTGGTTTGACTCTGACTCTCCCTCTAGTTCAAGAAGTCAGGAGCCTGAGTGTGGTTTGCTGGGATGCCCAGTGACTGGCAGGTGGCACATATATTCTTTCTGAAGTAATCTCATCTCCTTCAGAAGGAGCCTTTTCAGAGCATCCTGAACCATTTCCCTTCTACTAATGAGTGTTCTCCCAAACAATGGAGGCTCTGGAGATGCCCAGTCCTGCAAAGGTGCTTTTGCTCACCTGCTGATGTGAATCTGCTCCCAGGCTGAGAGTTCTGGGAGACCTGAAAAGGCCACCGAGGGCAAGAGTGTTTTCTGTGCCCACGTACTGTGTGTGATTTACCAGGTAGAATTATAAGGGAACCATTTTAAAGATAATCCTGTTTGCTGAGAAGTTTGCTGAGAAAGTGGCATAGTGCTTTATTTTCTGGTTGCGCTAAACAGCAATCTTCCCATCTCCTAAGTTCACCCCTCACCATGAATGTTATTTTCAGTCATATGAGTTCTCTCCTTTACCTGAAGAATTGGGAGCACCTTTGAGGATACGCTTTCTTTCAAAATCAAAACCTGTGCAGGTGACCTGGAGCTTTCCCCAGAAAGAGAATAGCAAAAAGACTTGCTGTAGAGTTCAACAGCTGAATAAGTATTGCTAATCCCTGTACTGTGCTGGGGAATTCTTTTGCCATTTTTAATTTTCTGAAAATGTTGGTGTTATTATCTTCATCTTTTTTTCTATCTCACTTAGTTCTTTTGTAAACTAAGTGTTAGCTTTATACTGTCAAGAGGGTCCAGATTTTGTGGCCTTAAGAAATATTTCTGCAAATTGTAGTTACAAAGGGTACAGGACATGTTGGAACATCTAAGACCTTCACACAGGCAATAAGCACCATTCTGGTCAGTATTAAATTGTCAATATATGATTTATTTTTTCAGTTGGCCTCAAGATCTTTATCCCAAATAACAATTTCTCTCTTGGCTTTTGATTTCCCCTAAAATGGAAATTACTTTCCCTTCTGGTATATTTTGGTGTATTAGGGACTCCCCTTTAATAATGAGTAAACTGTATTGCCTTCTTTTCCTCCTCTCCACTGCTCCCCTCCCCATCCTCCACTTCCAGCTCTGAATGTAGATACTAGATTTGGATACCATTGATCTAGATAGGAGTGTGAGTGCTCCTCCCAAAAAGATCACTTGAATGTTACTTTCAGTGGTGAATTTTATGTCTCTAGCATAACCAGAAGAAGTTAGTAGGCAGAGGGCTGAAATTCAGTTTTAAGTATACAAGTTGTTTCATGCTCCATGCCTTTGGACACAGCATGCACTTGCAGTAAGGTAACTTCAGAGTGCAAAACATGCTTTTAATGCCATTACTGACAGAAAATCCATACTTGAGGCAATATACAAATACTTTTTCCTGCCCCAGACACAGTGCAAAACAATTCCATGCTTATTTCCATCAACCACCCATTTTCTCCAAGGCTTCAGAAGACAGCAAACACTGAACCTTGTCTCACTCATTCTACAGCCAGGTCCCAGTAAGCTGAGGTGCTACATGCCCACACTACTCAAAAATGCCTGGTTTAACAAGCATTTGGTAGACATGTAACTACCTTTAAGAAATACCTGAGCAGTGCAAAAAGTGCTCTATTTTGAACAAACCCTGTCAGTTTATTTACTGCATAGAAGGCAAGCTGGGAATTTGGGAGGCACTTAATGGCACCACACTATGTGGTGGAGTCCCACTGAACTTGGCAAGTTGTAAGTACCAGCATACTTGTGCAGGGAGACTTAGGGATGGTCTTCACTTACAGCCAGATTACAAATGCACAGGATACATTACTGATTTGTTTGTCTAAGAAGTTTCAGTGTTTGAGAGAGAAGATTTTACAGCATATTATTAGAGGACACTTCAGAGAAAGTAGGTTGATGCACAACTGATGTGGTTGTCACTTATTAATATTAGATTAGACACCTTGGCAAAGCAAAGATTTCAGGTAGGTAGTTTTATCCCTGTACTGTCTTTTGTGCATTAAAATTTCATTAGAGTTTCATCTTAGAGCAACGAGATTTGCCACTAATAACTCTTTGACACAAAGAAAGTTATTCGATATTTGAGTATCACAACACTGTAAAACCTCATCAGAGCAGATCATCAGAGATTGCAAAAGCATGGATCCCATGAGTAGAGTCTGTATGGGTCTCATGCACCCAGTACTGGGAGGGTTACTTCAAATGGAGTGTGCCATCTAACAAGCTCAGTACTTAGAATGTGTCAAGCTTGCTGTGTGCCTGCGTACGCTTCTGACAGGGATGAGCAGGAATCCAAATTTACATTGATTTTCTGAATGAAAGATAGAAGAATTGTTCATGGTACCCTCCTTTCAAAAAGATGAACAAAACTCAGAAAGACCCTTTCTTTACCAGGATTATGTACAAAGCTGTCCTCAGGAGTGGTGACACTGGATTCCATGCTAAAGATGAGGGAAAACGCCTCTCTGCTTTTCAGCCCTTTCAGAGAGAATCTGCTACCGACTTCCATGGGCAAACAGCTGTGACCTTGCAGTTCTTAAGAAAAGGATTTAAATAAGAGTGAATGTCCCCTCGATTTCTTAAAGTTTTGCATGTTTCATTAAAACAAAGATGACTGAGCAGCAAACGGCATTTTTTATATTTCAGCTGGTTTATCAGATATCACTGGAGAGACAGTTTCATGACAAGCATTGAAATTACCATATTTCATATACCTTACGTTTTTTCTCTGGTCTTACTGGTATTATAGCAGTAACTCCAGCACTCTCATAACACATTAGAAAACTAGTGATTATACAGTCCTTATCTCTGCAGCATGGAAGAGCCATTTTCTAATAGGGCTCTCCTTCTTTTCTGTATGTGGCATCAGCTCCTGATTTTCTCCCTGCCTATGGGAGCTGGATATGAAAATTTGTAGAAATCATTCTTCCATTCAAGACTAGAAAATGTCTGTCAAAAAATACCATCTCAAAATGTATATGGGTTTTGGTTTGTGGATTTGGTTGGGTTTTTTTTAAGGAAAAAATAAGCATATTTTTGTCATGTATCTTCAAGTTCTCACAATTTCAAAGCAAACTGTTTACTCTTGCAGACAACCCCTTATTCCCCTCTTCAAGTGAGCAGGTTTCTGGCGTATTTGATTAATGATTTGTCTATTGTTCTGTTTTGCTGGTTTACAATGAAATAAAAATGTCTTACAAGAAAAAAATCCTTTTGTTTGTTATCCATAATCTCTAAGAAACTGGCATAATCAACCATTTCTGATTCTCAGTGCTGCTATTCCTATTCCTTAAGAACTAGCAAAAAGTCTGACTCGTAAATTAAGTGTTTGGAGATTTTTCCAGATGCAATTTCCATCCTATTTTGACCAATCATTTTCTTGTTAAGCAGGACTTCTTTCTTGCTTGCTACTGCAAGAAATATACTCTAACATAACAGGAGTGGAGAAACACGTGTCTTACCCACCAGTCTCATTTGGATTTCAGGGCTGTGGTGGGTGGGTGTGGGTGTGTGTGTATTACACATGTGCAGAAACAGAATCTGATCCACACTGCATCCTTCAGTAACTTCAGGTGGTTCCTTCCACCAGCACAGCAGGGCACAGCACAGCACTTATATGCACTGAACTCAACAATCTTGAAATTCTTTCCTAACCTAATCGATTCTATGATCCTATAGATTCTTCTTTGTAGTTAATCGTGTAGATGTAGTGTTAATGCAAAGGTTTGGAGTAATATTTGTCACTTTAGATGCACTTATGTTCCATAAACTGCAACTGCCTGAAAGGACATTGTAGAAACTTGGACAGCAGTTTATTCTCCCTAGTATCAAGCAATAGAATGAGAGAAAATGACCTCGGGTTGTGCCAGGGGAAATTTATTCCGGATACTAGGAAAGATTTCTTTGCAGAAAATGTGGTCAAGCATTGGTACAGGCTGCCTAGAGAAGGAGGTTAATCACCATGCCTAGAAATATTTAAAAGACACATAGATGTGATGTGCAGGGACATGATTTAGTGATGGAGTTGGCAGTGTTTGGTTGGACTTGATCTCTTCCGACCTAAACGATTCTGTGATTCTATGAACAAATTGTCTTTTGGGCAGCACCTAGAAAATCTTGGATAAGTTCCAGATGGCAGTTAAGAAACTAATCTGAGAACAAAAGACATAATCCTGCACTTTCCATCAAGTAACATTACTATGCCTTGCTGTGCTTAAAAATAAACAAATGGAAAGGTTCTGAGAAACACCTTCTCTAAAACTTTGTGTTTGGGGATGGGATTTGAGTCAGAGCCTTCTGAGGTCTGATTGAACAGAGGAAGATTAGGTTCTTAGTAGGCAAAAATGAATAGTAATCCTGATATATTTGGTGATGTATGAAGACTGGAGGGATTTATATAGTCAATTTTAGAGATCTAAATTAGGAATTGAATCCTTCTGTGCAAGTCAGTGAAACTTAAGCCCAGGTATAAAGCTGCCTGGAGTGTTTTGCTCTATTGGCTATAAATTGAGCATGAGGAGAGTGACTTTGTATCTTACATACCTACAGTGAGGTGCCTAAAATAGATGGCATGAATAATCCCTAAAATGAATACTAGCATGCAAGAATGCAGTCACGACATTTAATCCAATTATCTCTGTGACAATTATGTCCCATTTTTCTTCCCAGGACTGATGTCAAGATGAGAGCTTTCTTCAGACCTACCTCTGTACACATGGCAAGATGCTAACAGCGCATCTGCCCCCACCCTCCCACACTGTCAACCACCCAGCTGTAAAACAATGAAGATGTCTAATCTAATGCCTAATCTGCATTTCATTTGGCTGACTAGAAAATTTACCAAGACTAGAATTGTTGTTTATCTTGTTGCTGTTTCTTTCAAATGCCACTTGGCTACTTCAGCATATGAGCCCAGGCCATGCTGCATTTTTGTTTTACAGCCCTCAAAGTGCTGTAGTTGCCCATACAAATCTTTATAATCCTCACACAGCCCTACTAGAATCAGCAGAGCTGTGACAGTGAAGTAATTTAGCTGCACAGTGCAAGTCTCAGCACAGGGTTAGAGAAATTATATTTCAGGTGAAAGTGGGGGATAAAAAGCAACTGGGAAAAATAAAACAGCTGAAAGGAAATGTTTTCATTTTAGTCACACAGATGTTTAGTCAGGAAAAACATTTGTATGCAAAGATCTGAAGGAATGGCAGCTTCTTTTGAAAGAATAGAAATGGTAAGTGTGGACCTCCTATGCAGAAATCTGTAGGTGGGTAAATGGAATCAAGTTTAGGCTCTCTGTGTCTATTGAAATGAGAAAATAATGCCTTTGATAAAGATAGGGCATATAAGGTCCATTCATCACTTTTAATCCTTTCAGAAATGATTTATTAGCCAGGAAAAGCAAACAGAACAACTGGTTCCATCTCAGTTTAAAATTGCATGATCTGGGGAGAATTTGGGAGGATAGGATTGTCACTAAGATGTTACATTAATATTTCTTGTTTCCTTTCTGGGGATGTCCAAGGGCCCAAACCTTAGGGATGGCATTCAGAAACACTCCTGGATTATTTAGGAACAGAAGTCTGGTGCCTGCCTGTGATTTTAAACATACACGTACAATGCAAAAGAATAATCATTTCACACTATTGCCTATTTATAGGAGTGTTGTAGTTAGTTTTTCCCCTGCTTTAGAAGCAAGAGGATTTATGAAAGCTTGTTTAGTCCCTAAAGGATATATAAGGAAATACACAAAGTCTTTGTACAAGAATCAACACATCTACTGAAAACACTTTAGAACAAAAAAAAAATACAAATTAACAAAGGATATATCTGGCTTCAGAGTGTTAAAGTGATTGAGATGCAGATGAAATGAGGGCATATCATGTTTGTTGCTAAATTCTCAGGTCCCAGGTGGTCCATCGGAATGCGAAAAAAAAACACATGACCATATGACCATATCCTACACTAAAAGTGGTACTGGAACTACTGACAAGCAGAGAGTATGTCTGCTGTTTTGCATTTGCAGAGGGAGATACAGTTTATATCCTTAGGCACTCTACTCTGAGTCCCTGTGTATTACGAACACACAAACTGTCCCATTCCAGAACAATTTGGTACAGCATTTAGGTACTGTACCTTGAGGAAAGAAAATACTTTTTTTCATGAGTTCTCCTTGCCTGTGTGAACCTCAGCTCTGTACTTGGGTTTAAGCTGCAGAGTGATTTTTGCTACCTGAAAGGGATCTGAAGACCACTGTTCACAGAAAACCCGGAAAAACACTGGTTTAAGGATGTCTGCCTTGTGGGTTGTGGTTGCATTAATTACAAATAATGAATAATGGACATCTTGTTCCTGCATTTGTAAAATTAAAGTAGGCTATACAAATAACAGCCATTACAGGGTTTTTAAGGGGATGATCATACTTGTTTCCAGTAGCAAATTTGGAGAACTCATTATTTTTCCACTTTATATTGCCACTAATGGGAGGGACACTGCATTATACCCTTAGAATTCACATCAGCTCAGCTCCTTTTCTTTGTTTTCTTTTTCTTTGTTTTTTTTTTTTTCTTTTGTGCTATGCAAGTGCTGCTGTTTCCTACCGCAGTGAGCTCCAGTGGATAGAGTCTTAGCAAGCACAAACACTGTGTCCAGCCCTGGAATTTCCAGTGAGCCTCCAAGCCCAAATTTAGATGAATTAGTTCATCAAAAATTACATGAGCATTAAGAAAAATATAACATAACAGGCTTCCTGTGCACTGGTTAAAACCACTTAGGATCTGGTTTGGAATTGGATTCTAAAGCAGAAGTTGTTGTCAGCAAACCTGCAGCTCATTTCTGCATTCTCCAAATGTCCCATCTTTACAAAAGCTCCCAGTCAGGTTTTTGGGATATCTCATTCTGGCCTAAAACTCTCTGGTTGTTGCATTAAGATTTGATCCATTACTGTTTCTTTGTCTTTATTCACATGCTTGCTTGACTCCAACCCATTTGGGTACATACATTGAAGGCAAAGGTGATCCAGCTGCCTTAGACTCCAGGATTACTGCCAAGTCTCCAAGGTTACCTTTTTTTCTTATAGTCCCAGTCTTGTGGTACCATAACTTTACCGTTTCAAGGAGGTAAATATTGCACCAAAAGAAGTTTCTTTGGCTTGAGACCTCACAGGGAAGTAGTTTAACTCCATGGATTGTTTGAACACTAGTCCCAAATTAAATGTTCATACACTTCTAGACTGGACCGGAACAAAGTATTTTCAAGATGCCAAGTTTTCTATGTCAGACCTCTTGCTTCAAGATTTCACCTCTAAAACATGAAATTTACCCTGTTTTCTGTGAGCATTTTCCTTTGGCTGCCTGATCAAATAGAAATAGAATGAAATAGAAACCCTGATACCCCCAAAGAGAATATATCTCCTTCACATAAAGCTTCTTTCTGTCTCTCAGTTTTGATGCTGAAGTTCGTTTCTGGTTCCCTTTCCTACCTTCTGAGGATATTCCAGTTTTTACCCCATCTGCTTCAGGGCTGGTTTGGGAGAAAGTGCATTTTAAGAGGACTGCATGTATTGGATATTTTCCTAGGGAAAATAAAAATTATTTCTATTTCTCCATTTATGCAGAGCTAAATGAATACATACAGACATGCAGAAATACTCATGGCTCTTTATGTAAGAAATCTTAGAGTATAGTAAAAGATGATTCATAATATCAGGCTGGAATTGTACAGCACCAGTGTCCAAGTTGCATATTGCAAACTAGGGAACTATGACTCATCTTTAAATCTGAGTAAAAGTTCAGAGGAGAATTTGAGTTTCTCCTGGACGTTATTAAATCGCCAGGACTGTCAATGGACAGCAAATCTGTTTTGCCTTGTGCTGCCCCAGGGTATTCCAGGCTGTGACCACATTTATCTTATCCTGCATTATGTCTCAGTTTGTGGGGGTAATACATACCTATCTTAAAGTAAATCCCATGTTCCTTTCCTCTTACTGAATTAGTCTTTTTGGTGGAATCAGGATGGATAAATGATTACTTCTTTTCTGAGCAACTAATGCAGCCATGCAACAAATTTTCTTATTCATGTAGTTTCATGGGACGCATTGAACAGGCAATACTAATATAGCTGTGCTTACTTCCAGACATCATTTTTGCTCTTGGTAAATTGAATCACATTTATTCTGTGAATGCAAAATCAAAGTTGTACTAAATGCTATGGTTTCCATAGCCTATGGAGGAAAGTTGGATGTAATCTATTTCTTTCTCTGTTTATCAAGCCATGTGTACAGTCAGGTGACTCGTACAGTCCTTAGACTTCCAGCTAAGTGTTTGGGAGTCAAGCTGCTTGCAAAAGTGGGGAATTTGGATGCTGTTGGATACTCTGTAAAACTTCAGTGCCCATGCCTCAGGGAATATTAAAAAAATAAACTCTTTCTTCCCAATCTTAACAAATCTTTTTCAGCAGTGATGGGAGCATACAGTGCAGAACACAGATGATCCATTAGCAGAGACAGTTTCCTTACATTAATTACACTTTAAAGAGGTTTTAGGACATAATGAATATAAGAAATGCACATGTCCTTGTCTCAATTTTAGCAATGAATTCTGCAGTACAAGTGTAGCATCCTCTAACTTTTCTTTTCTGCAGGTAGGATGATGAAACCTCTCACCTTTTTTCAGCCTTCATATTTTTCCTACAAAGTAGCAGACAATTAGTGTGGAAAGAGTAGAAAGACAGATTTCGGGGAATTAGTTCAGTATTGTGCATTAAGTTTCCGTGTCTTAGGTGGACAGTCATGTAAATCGTATTGGCAGGTTCCAGTCAAGACTTAGCTGGCAAAATAGACAAATTTTCTAGTATAACTGAGAGCTCTATAGACTTTTTGGCCGCCAACAGTCCACCTCCATTAAGGTGACTTGCTGATTTAGCTGCTAATTGGCTCTGTGCAATTAACTTCCAATGCTCATAATCACTGTGATACCTAAGGTACTTGTAAAACTGATTAATTTGTATGTATGATCTCTCTAAAGTGCAGAAATATTCCAAGTATAATTTTCCAGATGAAAAGCTGAAACAGAGACCATTATCTGTTAATAATGTTTACATGTTAATTTCGGTAATGGTGTTATTATATTAAGCTTTTCTACATATCATGGAGTAACAAATCATCTTCATTCCTTCAAGTCACATAGAACAATGAAGAAAATTATTGAAGGACAGGCACTGTCTATTGAAGCAGTCAGTGCCCGACTGGTTTTGGTGTAGAGGGAAAAGAAAAGAAGAAAAGAACAACATTTGTTCATATTTAGCTCTTGTATCTGCACAGTTAGATGCACTCATTTAGTGCATTTAACCAGAAAATTAGTTGGTAGTCTCTGCCTTCTTTCATCTAATCCAAAGCCCCCCTAGAAGTCAGTGAATGAGCCCAGTTGGTTTCAGTCACACAGTCATGCTCTCTCCGGACAGAAGCAGCACAGAATAAAGCAGCACTCTTTGCTTTAGCAGGTCAATTTCCACCTCGAAACAGGGTCTCAGTGTATTGGCTTTTTACCAAACACTAAACAAAATTAGTGCAGCTGATAAGGACCAAGGCCTTCAACTTTCTGCAAGTGGCTGAAGAAGGTGGCAGATACAAATATCTTTATATCACTTTCTAAATTACGTCCTGGTCTTTTTAATGTCATTCTCAAGTCATCCCTCAGGATTTGGTATTTATATCATAATACGGACTGTACAGCCACATATGTTTTTGTTTTCCTTTTTCTATGTAAGCTACCACAGAAGTTAGGTGATTTTCTTTTTCTTTTCTTTCTTCATTACATCCACAATACCTATGTGAGCACATATTTCCAAACAGGACTGTCAGACTATAGCTTAAAATTTGGCATGCAATAAAATGCCTACATGTATTTCTACCCCTAACAATGGACAAAATGCAACACTGTTCCTAAATTACTGATTTCTGCTAAATGATGGAATAGAAACACACTGAGCTAAAGGTCATGACATTTCAAGTTCCAAATTTACAGATGTTAATGTTGGAGAAAAAGATCTAAATAAACTACCTACTTCTGGTCAATAAAAGATACTTAAATACATTCCTCTGTCAGTAGTAGTTGAATGGAAAATAATGACAAACAAAATTCTTTCTTTTCATTTGTTCTTTTCAATTTATTTCTTTTTATTCAAATTCAGACTTTTTTTAATGCATTGACTGATTGGTTTTGGAATTAATAACAGTTCTTACTGTAGATAACAGTTCTTACTGTATTAATTCTTTGGCCCATAAATTACATTTCTTATCCACTACTACTCAAATCATTTGGTTTGATATGTGCCTCATGTCCACTGCTTTTACATTTTAATAGTAAACTTCAGAAGGCCTTCATTTGGTAGAGCTGGGTAAACTGACCTATACGGATAAAGATGTGTGGACAAACCATCTTTTCTGAAAACAATATTTCACTTCAATATTTCCAGCTTTATACAGTGCCTGTGAACTCATCCCACTCTTTGTTCTTGAACCAGTTGGTGATTTCGGTCAGAGGCAAACATCTTAAATACTCTAAGACTCTGAAGTTATGTGAAATGGCATCAGGTAGGGGAAGATGTGAGAGATTTCCTGCCAAGAGAAATAGCTGCGCCATAAGCATAACTTGTGCTAAAATCAGAAGAAATGTATTTGGGGAAAAGTGCTTAGAAATACCCTCCTCACTGGGTAATCTTCAGAGCTTGCTCTTTCTGAGAAATTAAATTACCTTGGAGCTAGAAATCTGTAGGAAACCTAGCTTTAGTTTCAGTCTGCACAGACAAACTTGTTTCTAAAAACAATATTTTTACAGAAGAGGAATATGCCCAAAGGCAAACTGAAAACTGCACGCAAGGCAAATATGGCACTATTCCTCTTTGTTAAATTAGCTGATGCTGAGTGATTAGTACTATTTTTCAGCTCAGCTGTTAACTCTTAGTTGATTTCCTAGTGGTTAATTCCCAGACAATTTGAAAGAGATTTATGCGTGAACTGAGAGTTAGACACAGGCTTAAATGTAGTACTGACACAAGCATTGTATAGGTGTATATTGAATGTGAAACATTTTGAATCCAGGCTTCGGCAACATTCTTAAGCATTCTGAAGCTGAAGGGATTACTTACATTCCTACAGATCCCTGCAAACTTAAGCACCACGTTGAATTATGACGTATTAAAGAAGCAGTAAGAGTCTTCTCTAGATTTGTGGAGTGGGTTGAACCACTGAATTCTGTTGGTGTTGAAAGAAGCCTCAATCAGTTAGCTACTTCTCATCTGCATCTGGCTTGGCAACCAGTCAAGAACAACAGCACTCGCTTCTTATTCATGTATTATGAACAATTTTGCTTTGAATACCTTGTTTATTCTAACACGAAGACTGTATTTTAATTTCATTTTGGTAGTATGTTAGTGGGAAAATGTGAGAACTGGGGGCAGCACTCAACAATTGAGCCACAGATCAATAGACAAAAAGTTTTTAAATGGCTTTGAAATGCCTGCATTGATAAAGCTATATCCTTTATTCTTCTTTCTGTACTGGGTAAAAATAATAAATATTTTAAGAACCTCAAAATAGATGGAAGTAGTAATATTGACTAAGCAGAAACTGTTTGCCAGGAGATTAGGCTTTAGTTGGTAGGATTTAAATATGCTTGGCATGTCAAAGCAATGTGACAAGTCAGTGTTTTCTTAATGTTCTGCATCTACCTCATAACTTGTGAAAGGGTGATGGCTGTTGCCAGCTTGCTTTGTTCTTAATAATATTTTTAAAGATAAGAAAGTGAAATGGCTCCATTTCAGGAATTAAGTAATTTCCTTGTGCCAAAATACTGACAAGCAGTCTTGGTGCGGGAAGATAAATTAGAGTTCTGACTCCTGCATCACAAAAAAGAAATCTACATTGCTTGAAAGGAGCCTTGCTGTTCAAGCTGGAGTTACTTCTTTTAACATTGCAGATGTGAATGTCAAGTGAGTTTTCTATGTGAATTTTTGTAATATGAAACGGAGCAGACTCTTAAACTCAAGCAATTTTAGAAGTCAAGGACAATTTTAGGGAAGTCAGAAGAATCAGCAAGTGGAACACACTAATCTCAGTGAATTTATAACATCAGCTGTATGGCACTATTTGCTGCCCACATTTAATGGTATATTTACCTTGTTGTCTTGGCCACTATCAAGCTCCCTCAAATCTGCACTTGCAATGCCTTCCTCTCCCTTCACGCTGAGAGAATTTAAATCCCTACTGAATAGTTCTACATGCACCTCCATTCTAATATAAAAAGTCCTCTTTCCTATGGGTACAAAATGGAAAAAATCCCATTCAGACATTATCCAGCACTTATCCAGCACAGCAACAACAGTGGACTCCTAACAGTACACCTGACAGTAAGTAGAAAATGGATGATGTTCATCTGGGGCTTCCTCTGCTCTTCTGTTCTTTGCCTGCACTTCTGCTTGGCTGCCTGAGCACATTCCATTCATATGGGATTGGGAACTCTTGGAGCAGAGATTTCTTATTTTGAAACTCCTGTGAACACTGTAGTGTTTGATCTGTGATTGATGCTTCCAAGCTGTGGGGTGAGGCTGTACTGAACTGCCTTACCTGGTGGAAAATACTGCTGGCACATGAAGGAAATGGCACAAAGGTCACGACTGAGATAAGAAGTAAAACCATTTATTACAGATGGCTCAGGCAAACAGGAAAACCAGCTGTCAGCACTTCAGAAGAGGAGTCACTGCACACCTTCTCCTCCTCACCTTGCAAGGATTCTTACATCACCTGTTACAGGTCTGCCTCTTTGCACCAGTTTGCACACCCTGGTTTATCTGTTTATCTGTGAAGAACTGAGAGTAGTTCTTCAAACTGAATATGCTCCTGAGCAGATGTAGTTGAGACCATAGAGTTCATTTAATTATGAAAACATACATAGAAAATTGGGCAGTGTAGTGCTTGGTTTTTCCAGTTTAAACACAGGTACAACAGACACCAAAGGAGAGTGAAGTATTGTTGGAAAATCATATATTAAATGTCTCTTTAATGAAAAAATGTTGTAATTCCTACCATAGCTTAAGGGGAAAAAAAAAAAGCAATAGAAGCATATAAATATATCCTATATACACAAACAGTACAACACAGATGTCTTGTAAGCAGGGATTAGTAGCAGGACACTGTAATAGAAACAGCACATATTTTCCCTTGGGAAACTTAAACCCCCACAAAAGTAGTCCATTCAAGACCACAGAGAAACAATATGCTGCTTATGCTCATTTTCTTTCCTTCTTGCTGAGACCTGCATTTTACAAACTAGGATTCTGTACATTTCACATTTTGGTTAAAAACTACAGAGTCCTTGGATCAGCATCCTTTTGTCCATTAAAAAAAAATCTAAATGCATTCCTCTCACCTTTTTATTGTTATATTTCCCTTACTTTGTTAAATCAGACAACATGAAGTTATTTCCACTCTTCACTGCAGGAGCATAATTGATGGAGTAGTTTTAGTATAAAAACACAAGAGATTCATCTTAAACTAGTTAAATCTAAGCAGTTCCATGACAACAGCTGGAGACATAGCTTCTGGGAAATGCAGAAGCAAACTCAGACTGGAAGATAAGATTTAGTGATATCAATGAGTTGCAGCTGCTGCATACTACTACATCTAGCAACATCTTTTGATCAGAGTCAGACTGAGCCCTAAGATAAGCAGCCATCCGTTTGCTTTATGACAAACTGCAACAGGACATTAGGTGACAACTGAATTCTTCACCACTCAACTTGCATTTTCTTATTTGTCATTTTAATAGTGATTCCTGTGCAGGTCAGGTGCCCTTTCCCTTCCCATACACTACCTGTGATTGCCAGCTGAGTAACAAAGTAGGTCATTCGAGATTTCTGCTTCCTCCTGCAGGTAGAGAAGAGCACGATAGCATTTCCAGCAATTGTGACAATAAAGAGAATCCAAAGAGTCACCAGCTGCTCTGTCTGCAATGGAAAGAAGGAGAAAAAGCACTTAACCTCTGACAAATGAGCTGAGAATGGAAAACAGGAGTGAAATTTGAGTTTTGTAAATTGATTTCAACTATTTAGTCTAAAAGATGTTTTTTTCAGAAAATACTTGATGTGCATCACTGCTAGTGATGTTCACTCCAGTTCAGTTTGCAGTGGCTGTATATTACTTCTCTCTTCACAAAACCACTAGCAGTGTCTGTATTCTGCACTAAGTGCTAAAATGAGAGTCAGCTCTCAGCTCTCTTGTGCTGCTCCAGCAAGCTGTGAAATAACCAGCTGCCTCACTTCGTAAGTAATGTTGATAGATGGGCTACTTTGGAGAAACAGGGGAAATAAATACTTCTTTCTTTCCCAACATCAGTAAGTCTGGGTCGTTCATGAGCCCTGTGAAATTCAGACTTCCACTCCATGATCTCGATGTGCCCCAAGACTGAAAAGGAAGCATGATCCACTAAAGTATAACTGTGTAGCAACTGAAACATGATGACAAAACGTCCCCTAGTGGTGTGTGTACAAAGAAAACAAAGTAAGAAATCTGTCCGGGCTCTCAAAGCATCACTCTGGCTGCAAGATCAACAGGGTCTTTGTCCACGTTTGCTTGTTTGGTGAGTGCACACCTAATTTTACATCTTAGAAACTGGGATGAGTTTTAGGTAATGTCAATGCAGTCACTCAGGATCTTTCCGTTCCAGACAAAAAACCTACAACGTGGGAGTTAGAGGAAGATGGAGGAGGCAGGTAAGTGCTGCAGCTGAGGAGGGGTGCCAGGTGCAGGCCCCACAGGTGTGGCCTCAAGGACCTGTCCTGAGCAGGTTGGGGGAAGGATGCTGTCAGTAAGACCACACCTACCTGACTGGGCTGATGGTAGAGCAGAAGCCAGGGAGAACACTCATTGAAAGCATTTATAAGCCAATATGGGTGAGCAGAAACCAGAGCTCCTTCTGCTTGCAAAGAAAATAGCTCACTGTGAGCATGGGGAGGGAAGGTTAAATGAAAGGAATGGAGCACAGACATGGAGCTTCTTGCTTTATAATTGTCCTTTGTGCCTTCTCTTAGCCCCACTCCTGGCCAGAAGTCATTGTCCCTCCTCGTCCCTCCCATCGCACCCCCCGGGCAGCCTCTCCTGGGAACCAGCCTCAGCTCTGCTCCAGGCAGGGAGCTTCACTACCTTGTGGATCATGTGGTCATGCAGGGAAAGCAAGACCTGATGAGGAGCAATTTGATGTTGCACTCTGTGCCTGAGCCCAGAGATTAGTTTAAAAAAACAATGAAGGCAATGTAATGAGGATTTCACTTTTCCCAGCATGATGATTTTCACCAGCATAATCTACCATTCATGTCATCTCATTTAACTTCAAAGTTCCAAAGAGACACAACTATACTAAGTTGTCTTAGTATTGTCTAGGTAATAGCAGTGTCTCAGAGATGAGTCACCACTCATCTCACCTACCTTGGGATGGGCTGTCTCCACTGAATATAGAGTGACCTAGATGAGATAACCTGTGTGGGCTAGATACTTAGCTTTTAGATTTTTTTAAAAAAATCCATCTTTTTGGGGTATCTGCAAATCTCCTGAATTTCTTGGAAACAAATTTCCTTTAAAATGTGTGGCAGAGATATGGTGAAACTATTTTTATGGGGATGTTTTTCTTAGTACAGGAATTGGAAAGAGATATCTTTTTGGAAGACAATAAAATCATAAAATATAAGATTTTGCTTTACTTTTGTCCTTGAAGTCAATGATTTCTCCTCAAGGATTGTTTTGGTTTTTCCATTTCAGAAAACATATTTCTCACATGAAGAAAACTAAGGACAAGACTCATTCCCATTTTCTTTGGTATAAAATCAGAAGAACATTTTCTTGAAAGGAATTATATTCCTGTATCATACTGATATGGATAGAAACAGAATAAGGATCTGACACTGAAACCTTCTTATGATTCCCACAGAAGAATTAACTATGGAGCAACAGAGGTTGTGTTAGAAGGATGTTTCCCCACCATAGGAGCACAGCACAAATGGTCAGACTAAATCCCTTCTGCCAGTTTAAAAGCAGTGCCTAACAGTTAAGCAATGTTAGACTCCAGAAATTAAACTGGACTGCAAAGATAACTTAAAAATGCAAACACTGAAAATAGAGGTAAGTCTGGAAAGGCTGTAGTCAAAGAAATAAAGACAAAATTTCTATTAATATATTTGTGGGAGCTGCCATTCAGACAAAATGAAAAAAGATGTCATTCCTGGGGATTAACGAGCCATAACAATAGGCAACTTAAATTACCATAGCCTCTCTCACTCTGTGTTAACTTACAGAATGAAAACTTCCATGGTTATTAATGGGATGCCCACTGTGATAAAGGCCTTTGCAGAGGCTAGGATTGGAATTCAAAATTATCTTCATGAATTGGAAACGTGTACTGGAAAAAAAGCAAAATTCTGTCCAACAAGGAGAAGTGCAGGACTGCAGTGTAGTGAGTGTAATCACACATGATTGGATCAGCCTTCAAAGCATCAACCCTCACACACAGCACATGTGCAAAGTGCCACAGCACATCTTGGCATGACCCTACCATGAGGGCAACAGCCACCACCACTTTGGGATCAGCACTGGGCTCATGTGCCTCTGCTCTAATCTTTACAGTCCTGAGCGCAGTGCTTCAAGAGAGACACAAAAATGAGTTGACATAAAAGATATAGTCAGGCAAAACAACTGAATGAATCAAGTTGCTAAATCCAGGAAAAGCCGACTGCAGGAAAAGATGAACATAGACTTGAGGACACAAAAAGACTAATGTAAAAAAGTAAAGGATTAATCTCTTTTTTAGATCCACTATGGACTGAACAAAAATCAAAACTATGGTACAAAATTCAGGAGGAAAATTGAAAAAGACAAAGAAGGATTTGAAATATATCATAGATAGACTGAGTCAGTAAAACTTCCATCTGTGAAGGCCTTAAAAATAGTTATTAGATTAGAGAGACAGCTGATGGATCTTTGAATTTCACTCCAGGTGATTTTTCTCTTGTTTTATTTATCATCTTCAGGTTGTTAAGACATAGAAGTGTTTAATTTCATGTCTTGTTCATTCACTAAACAAAAATCCTTTTTAAGTTACAGTTCTGGACAAGGCAATTTACAAAAAACATTCCTCAATAATATGTTGAGCAAATATCAGAAGCATTCTGATAAAAAGGAAGATAATTCTATCTCCCAAACCTCTGTTGACAAGGGCTTCTTTTGAAATAGGCATTAATAATTACACTAGATGAGAGTGCCATGAGAGACTAGTGTCATACAGCAGTTATGTCAGGTTAGAAAAGCTAGAGATGCTGTTGTCATTATTAAGGTCACCAACAAACGAAAGTCAAGAGGATTTCTTTGGCTTGAATCGAGCCATTGCACATGCTGCTGTTCCACAAGGCTGCTGTGTTTGGAGCATGGAAGTGCTTGACATCCAGAGAACATATTCGTGTTTTGCTACATTGTTACGAGATTAAAACCAGCTTTAGTCAATGAAGAAAATGCCTCTTCATGGGTGAAATGTAAGCCAGTAAACTTGTCTGAAGATTGTGTGCATTTTCCTTTGGCTATAAAAAAGGCTTGCAATATTCTTTCGCTAATAAAATTTCTGAATCCAGAGGCTGGAATAAGTCTAACAGGAAGTGTTTTCTGCTATACATATTATTAGATATATAGATATATAGGTATATAGATATATAGATATATAGGTATATAGATATATAGATATTTGAGGCAAAGATCATCCCTGAAAACTCCTTTAATCAATACCCAAGTTAAATCCTTTTGAAGATATTGGGTGGCATTTTGGTACTACAATACCATCCCTTCTTCCAATTCTCTCCAGCCGGCTTCCTTGCTTTGTCTTCTCTCAGGATTTGTATCCCTTTTGCTGGGGAGCATCAGCTGTGACTGTGGAACGGGGATATACTGGATAGCCCATTCCAGTGGAGGTGCTGTTCCTCATGTCTCGAGGTGCAAAAGCCTTTATCTGATATTAGAGAAGTTGCTTAATAGAAGAGAGGTTCAACTATCAATGGACAAAGCTTATTTGTACTTGAACAGGGACCCAATCTAAAACAGTTTAGCTCTAGCTGCTGAGGGTGCTTGGGAAACAACCTGGAAAAAATAGGTTTCCTGGTAAGAAATGAGCAAATTGAAAAGGACAGGGAGAGATACTCCATGCCTGGAGCGGCTGACTGGCCTCTTATTATGACGACTGCAGGCCTGTGGTAAAATCTTGGTCCTGCTGACTGGTGTCCTTCTGCGCCATGTTTTGGTCTCTTGGGTGAAGAGGCATTATCCCTCATATCACAAGCCAATAGCAGCTTAAGTCTCTGAGCAGCTTTTTCTTGACAGTTGATAAAGTCTGGGAATACACAAATAATCTTGCCTTTGATATATTTTAAAAATTATGGGGTTAGCTCTGCAGCAATTGAGGTTGCAAGAAAGCTGCAATCATGGAGCAAGCCAAGCAATTTTGCAAGAGTGTTCTTAACACATAAGAAGAATATATAAATCCCCTTGTTAAATTGGGTAACTGTCATGCTCATGGTCAGGTTCACCATTAGTAGATTGCATTGCACTTTCTTGAAGGAGGGATAAAACGAGAAAAAATATTTTCTCATTCTCTTCTCATTCTCTAAAATAATCACATTAATTGCAGACCATGTAGAAAACTGAAGCAGCCTAGATTAGCTTTTTAGGTTTTTTTGGGGTTTTTTTTTGTGTTTTTTGTTTTTTTGTTTTTTTTTTTTTTTTTTGATCCTACTGTAGAAGATCTGGAAGCTTGAACATTAAAAACTGAAAATCAAACAAACAAAAACCAGCAACCCCCCTCCCGCAAAAAAAGACACCAAAAAACCCAGGAGAATTAATTTGCCAGAGGCAGACAGGTGCCATGCAGATTGACGGTTTCTGTCAGGGATTTATAATCAGCTTATCTCTAAGGCAAATTGTACCTTGGACTGCAACACTGAAGGGATTTAAATATATATACTTTAAAAGTATAAGATGGCATTTTTCTCATATTTGTTTGAAGTCCTGAGATGAAGAATTTCTGCTAGGTGTGACCAGCTTAAACTGTGGACTTTCAGAAATGAAGTGTGATGTCATGTTTGGTTATGCTTACCACCTAAAAAATAAAGGTTCTTTAACACACAAAAAAAGAATGAACGTGGTTAAACTTCCAAGGAAAGATCCATATTTCTTCCTGTGTTGAAACTTTCTACACAAGTTGTGTTGTGAAAAAACACACAACCTAACAGCCATCTGCTTGAAAAAAAGCTGTAGGTGCATTGCATATACTTTAATTATAGATAATAGTTCTGCCTGTCAAGAAGGAAATAAAGTAAGGGGCCACCAAATATCTTACAAGAAGCTAGAAGCAAGCCTCACACAGTAAATGCTAATGACCTGAATGTGAAGATTCAGACGATTAATTCAAGTCATCTCCTAATTCTCAAGAAAAGAAAAGCTGAAAAAAATGGCTGAAAAGCTCTGGATTCATTTGCTCATAGGCCTTGTCTCCACAAGAAAGAAACATTCTCAAACAACTAGGAAAGTCACTTCAGCCTTAGCTGTCACAAGCAGCAGGAAGTTGTACTGTCCACCCCTGTAATACAAATATATTTCAAAAGAAGGTTCTCCATCCAACAAGGCAAAACTGAGATGTTTCTACACAGAGTTCACACAAGATATTCCTGAAAATTTTGGGAAAACAATTTGATTGGCACACCCGGCGACAACTTGCATGAAGGTAAGAAAGACTGGGAGAAAAGAAAGTTCAAAACCAAGTTTTGTATTTTATCATTGAAAGTGCTTCCATTATGACTGAATTTGAGAGAAACACATTTGGGCAGGCAACAAGCCCTCTAGAAGTTCTGCTTTCATTCTTTTTTTAATTAATGTGGCCTGGAATGGAGCCTGATTCAAAGTGCATAAACATTAGTTCAGCCCCGGGTTTGACTCTGGGACTGCTGCTTTCTCATTTAAATGCTACTGGTTGTGCTTGATAGCCCTCCTATCCCCTGTGCAGAGGCTGCCTCACTGAGCTGCTTTCTGCCTGCCTGCCTGGGTTATCCTCCCAGCCCAAGGTTATGGAACACTCTGGCAAAGCTGGGATGCATTGCCACACTAAACCTTCGCAACATACCAAACGTGCTGGCAGCAGTCACTTTACAAGGAGTCCTTATAATTGGAAAAAACACAGATGGAAGGAACATGAGTTGATTTTTTCTGTTCTGTTGAACTTGAGAAGCAGTTTTTTATGAGTTTGTGTCAATATGATATTCCACTCATAGTCTGTTATGTTTACGTGTTACATAGAGGAAATATCTTCAATATTTTCTTCCTTTTAGACTTAGGGAAACAGACAGACTGAGAAAGTCTATTCACTAAATCAGGACACTTTCTCATGGAAAGGGGCAACTTTGTTATCAAGATTACTTTCTCATCTTTTTGAAATCCTCAAAGCTGGATATATAAAATATAATATATATATATAATATATATATTTTTTTTTTTTTCTTTTTTGTGAACCTCTATTTTTTAAAAAACCCTGTTCCTTAGCTCTGACTTCACCACCATGGATGAGCAGGGCCCTTTTGGTGGACACAATGCATGCTAGTTGCAGTGATCTTTCTAACCTCAACAGCTGAACAAGCCCCTGCTCTGCCCCAAAATTCTCCATAGGTATGATGGTAACAGTCAGTAAAAAATGTGACCATTCAATTTTATCACCAAATAGTTCTTATTTGCCATTCTGTTGTGATTTGGTACAAGACAGATAATAAATGCTCAGTTATTGCAGGATGTTTTACCCATTGCACTCTGGGAAAATCCCACAGAATTAGACAGAGATTCCTGATTTAAATGTCATCAGGAAACGTAAATTTTTAATGGTGTATCTATCTAATTTTTGTAGAATATTTTCAATGTGGAAAGATAACATTAGGTCACTCAAAAGTCCATCCATAATTTTATGTTTTTTCACAGACCTATTTAAAACTCTAAAGCATTGTTTTTCTTAATCACTTAAAAAGATTAAGTATGCCTAATTGTTAAAATTAAAATGTCTCAAAAAATGTAAAAAAATATTATACTTTCTAGGCATATTTATAGAGGAGAGGCAGACAGGTGCAAACCATGTCCCTGTGTGGAGCACAGGGACAGTAGTATGATGGTGGCTAGTGTACAACAGCCCAAACCAGTTGCCTCAGAGCTGCTCTCTGTTGGCCTGCCAGATCACTTCTGTGATCTGGCCAACAGCACTGCAGCAGCAGTTTCCCAAGGAGATCATTCTCAACACAGCATCTCAGGAATAGCAACAGTCCTTACAGCATATTGCAGAGGATGTGTTCAGGAGTCCCTGACTCCTTATTTGTGTAAACTTAATCCTCCTCCTCTCCCCCCACTGAAAGATTGCAAAGTTACCTCTGAATTATTTGATATGTCTATTTTCTAAAATGTGTGATTGCATTTGCAGAGATTACTCCAGAAATTTGACAGCACCCATTATTATTTTCCTATTATGTATTCAATGATGGGATGCTCTGTGATATTTGCTTGAAAATCAGAATGAGCAATAGCATAAGCAAATTCTTTTCAGGATATAAGCAACTCCTGCATTTGGATGAAAGGATAGGGACACCAGACTATGACTTCAGCAGTCTCTAAGAACACCTGGAGCCAAATCCATGTAACTGGATTGTCCTACAAAACCTCTTGGCATGTTGGTCTCCTCAGCTCTTTGCTGAGGTAAACCCCAATCTTCATAAAGAGCATTAGCTCCATAGATAAGCAGTCCATGTTCATAGAGCTGGGCTTACTTGAGATAGATTGTGCTGTCCTGTTCAATATCTGAGCTATATGGGCTAAAACACACAGGTGCAAGGAATGCTACAGGGGGGGAGGACAGTCAAAGACATACGTTTACAATAATTTGTGATAGTTTTGATTGGCACGCAGTTCCTCCGGAGAGCTTTAACACGTCAGTGTCACTGCTGTGCAATGCTGCATGGCACAGGGACCAGGGCTCACTGGGGCCAGAGGCAGGGGCGCGTCATCATTTGGACCTGTGATTGGAGTTCCCACTTGGCAAGGGAGAAACTGGGGTTCTCAACAACCTTGGATATAAACAACAAGACTTTTGTACCCTGCTGCAGATGTGAGGACTCTACACAGCAGGAAACAAAAAGTACTACTTGATGGATTCCCAGCTCTGCTAGGAGGTAGGAAATGATGGTGTGAACACAGTCCCACTAAGAAAACAGGCAGTTGCTGTTCCTTTCACCTTTTGAGCACTCCAACCTTTACTTTCCTGCATAAAAGCAGGGCATCTCCTTTCTCAGCAGAGCTCTTAAAACAGAGATGATCCCTAACCAATCTTTCTGAGGACAAGCAAAGGCTCCTACCATTTTGAAAGCTTCCGGGCTGTTTAGTATCTGACAGGAGGAGATGCTTCCTCCAGCCCTGACAAAACCTCCCAAACCTTGCACAAAATTGTGCCAAACCTATTCCGAGATTCCAGCTTTTCTCCAGGCAGGTTTCTGGTTTGATCCTTGTTAGGTTTACAGAGTTAAGAAGGTCCTAAAGTAGAAGAAGATAATAGGTATTTAGATGATTTCTGCTCTTTCTGGACTGCTGTATTTGGCAGGTGCAGTTGACGCTTACCTAGAGCCCTTTTACACATGCAATAAGCACATACAGAGGAGATTGAAAAAGGATGTAATGAACTCTCCTTTGGCTTGGGAGGTTGGAGCTGTAATTAATACCAGTTTGCACATCTGTTGTCGATTAGGTACTGAAATAGCCAGCAGAATTCCTTGTAGTTTGTCAGTAACCTACCTGGATACCTCACAGAAAGGCACCCAGGAAGAAGGATGATCTGGGTTTTCAGGGACAATTTTCTATAACACAGTAGCAAGACCTAAATGACAGTGGTGATGAGGCAGTGCCTTTGCCATGGGAAGCACCAGCTCATCTTGCATACAGAGCAGTGCATGGTGCATGGATACACCCAGTCCTTTCCCAGAAGCTGCCATTCTGTATGCCAAAAGTCAGTCCAGTTAGCTCACGTGGCCCCAAATCAGACTTCATTAGCAAAGCTTTGGTGAGCAGCTGGCCCTTCTGTGGTAATGACTACCAGAAGAAAATCGGCATTCCTCTAAGTGGAGGAAATGCTCTATTTTTGAGCTAAAATAAATCAACAAAATCCCCCCTTGGCCTGAACTGGCAAAACACTCTCTAACCTGAAACTGTGCAGGGTTTATTTGCTAAGCAGAGGAATAGACAGAAGCTCAAATTTTTCTGAAAGAGAAGCATTTACAGCTCAGCCTTTAGCAGGACTTTCTGGCACTGGAATGCTCTAATGCACATTATTTTACTTTTTCATGTTGCCACCACATCCTAACACTGTCACTATCTGGGGTGGGTACTGGCTGTCCTTTTGCAGCTTGGAGGAAAAGAAAACACCAGCGCATGCTCATGTAGTCTAAGCAGCGATGTGAGATACCCTGGCAGCTGTCATTGGGTAAAATCATTAAAAAGTCATTAACATAGTTATAGGGTGTCACTTCCTGGTCTCCGTTTATCAGTTTAGATCATGTTTTCCTATGACTGCTTTGATAAGGTAGGTTACACCTGCGTTTTCCAAGCAGAAATAGCTTATGTGCTCTGTCTGCACCCTGGCACACAGGCTCTGGGGTCTACCTGTGTAGTGACCACTCACCCACCCTGCCTTCACAGTCAGCCACAGGCTACTGTGTGTTTGAAAATCCAAACCCTACTTTTAAGCTACATTTTGAACAGCGAACTCTGTTTTTCAAATTCATTCAGCCTGTTCCAAACTGAAATTTAAATTCTTTTAGCTGCTCAGCTACAGCATTGTACAGAGGAAGACGATGCTGCTCAGCTTGCTGAAGAGGACAAGGACTCAGCCACAACGTGGGCAGAGCTGGTGGAGGACAGCCAGCTGAGTCAACAGGTGAGTCAACACGTGAGTGCTGAAACTGCTGGCAGGGAGCCCTGTCTTCCCTGCACTGTAGTCATCAGAGCAGGTGTTTTCTCCTTCCTTCCTTACAGCTGCACCAGCTGTCACTCGTCTCTAGAGTCAAAATATTTCCCTGCCTTTCAACAGCTTTTGATGTGAAATCAGCGAGTCTCCTTGCAAAGTTCATGCTACATGTGCCAGAGCCAGGCATCCAGCAGAGACTCAAGTGCAAGTCTAATGAGAAGCCCTCAGCTACAGAATCATTTCCTTTAGCAATGGATGAGCATGCATGACTATCCTTGGTTTCCTAATTATTGTAATTTACTCAATCTCTCCTATTAACAAGCATTTTTCTGCCTGGGGTCTTTCTAATAATGGAATTAATTGTCACTTTTACCATTATAAAATACTGCTCCCATGACATTGCTCAGATTTACAGCCCTAACTGTGAAAAGAAGACAGAAGATAAAGTTGTTAAAATATTTTTTTGTCACTTGTGATTTCTTTTTTTCAAGAGCATTTTTGGAGTCTAACATGAAGAGGGAAAAAAAAAAGGGAATAAAAAATAATTGTCACCCTTGAAATCCTAGGTAATAAGTATTACCTTAGCAATTATAAGCAGCATGTTGAAACAGACCCTCATTAATTAGGACTAGCACTATGGATCATCTCTTTCTTTGTCTAAGAACCTGCTGTAATTCCACTGCTTCCACTAGGATTGTGTCAGATCGCTAAGAATCTCACAGATACAAGATTTGTTTCTGAATATAACTCCTTCTACCTCACATGTCATCAAATTACATAAATGTCTGTATCTTTCCAGCTGAAATTGATCTCTTTGGTGCTGAGCTCCACAAGGAAAGGCAGGACACTCCTGGTCATACTTTTCAATGACTTGAACTTGTACAACATACCATAACAATAAAGAGACACAGGGCATTCAGAACAAAATTCAGCAGTAGCAACAGACATAGAAATCTGAAGGAAATGTGAACTTCAGAACTTCTCTAATCTCTTTCCTACACTCACATATTGCTAGAGTGATGTTTGGTTTTGGAGATGACTGAATACACTTCCCATTCAATTCAACAGCATTCACTACTGAATGACTCATCCAATGCATTCTTAACAACAGATTTCAAGAGACACTGCAACCCCTGCTCAATTTACCAACCAACCAACAAACAAACAAACAAACTAATTAGAACCTGTCCCTCATGATTAAAAAAACCCAAACAACAAAATACCCCTCTCAATTGTGTACAATATTTGTTACAGCTGGAAAATTGAAAAGAAATCCCTTATGTCAAGATGATGCCTCTAAGAAATTACATTAAAAATGTGTGTTAAAAATAATACAAACTTTTGACTAAAAACGCATGTATAATTACAATACCTCTACAGAAAACCAGTACCATCCTCTCTTGGAAGGGGATAGAGTTAACTAAGACATGTAAATCTGAAGTCTAATTTCTACAAGTATTTTGCTTTTCAGTAAATGCCTCACACATGCTGTAGGCTGTCTTTGCAAGGGAAAAAACCACCAATATCTGGGAAAAAAAAGTTCAACAATCTTAGTTGCCTCCCCACATATGTGCTGAAAATGCTCCAAAGCTGCAAGCATTCGAGAAAAGTAATGCACACCTTAAAGTAATACCTTAAAGGAATAGTGAAAGGATCTCCACTCCTCTTCTGCCACCACTTCTGTGAGAGTCACCGTTTCAGTGAAGGTGACAACGGTAAGATCCAGACAGCTGGTGCCTTCCTGAGAGCTGCTGCTGGCTTCTGTGGAGTTGTCCCCCATCACTGGATTTTGCTTAAGTTGTCTAGGTGCTTGTTTTAGTAAGAGTTAATGCAGCCAGGCTTCTCCCGTAAAAGCGCAGCACAAAACCAGCTTCTCACTGGCTACCAGAGGTGTCAGACTTCAGTGCAGCTGAGTGATAGGAAAAAAAAAAAGAAAACAACAAAGCCAAGCTGGCATTCCTTTGAGCTTTCTTTTGGTACGACTCTGACAACAGCCATCCATCTTTCCAGCAGCAGCAGCCAATAACGAATTCAGCACACACGGACCCAGCCATGTGCTTTGTCAACTCTGGATTACCTTGCACCCCAAGATGTTGGCTCTGGAGTCAGGCACACCTGTAAAAGCACGGACCTCCTCCCTTTACTAAGCCCAGGAGCCTGGGTATTCTGCTCAGGAGCATTGCTTACTTACCTTAGCTGAGCTCACTCGGATTTTGATTACCTTTAGTCTTATGCTATATCCCTAAACAAGCACCAACACTCTCTCCCATATTAACAAAACCCTATTAAGTTTGTAAGCTTAAGGTATCACAATTTCCCTTCATAAAAAGGGAACACTGCCTTCCTGACTTCGTAAATAGACCTCTTCCTCACCTTTGCAAAGAGCTGGAGTGTGCTGCACACCCAGGACAGCAGCACTTTTTTCACTGTGCAGAAAACCTGTATGGAAAGGCACAGCTCCTAGATTCTTAGAGGCTCAATACTGTTCAGAACAAGGTAATCAATTTATTTACCTCTATTCACAGATTTTCTGGACACCAATCTCACATAACTTCTGTTTATTTGAATGTTTTTACTTATCTCCAGTGGCATCACCCCAGCTTTACACCAAGGTGACCGATGAGAGTGCACTCACCTTCCCTGCCCAGAGCTCAAAGTCACTTGTAAATACAGCACTTGTTCTGCTTTGCAAAGATGCTCTGCCTCGATGACAGTGCAATCCTAAGCAGAACTTGATGTGTTTCACACTCACACCCCACCAATTCAATCTCTCCTTACCTACTCATGGCAAAACCCAGTCCTGTGTTTATGCAGGCACAGGTGGCCACAGGTGAACTCAGGAGTCTTTAAACTCCTCTCTCTTGCTAGCACAGCACACCTCCTCCCCAGGTGCTGGAGCAGGGGTCTCCACAACATGCCCACATCATCCCTTGATCTTGGGACTGTGCCCATCCCTGCCTCCATGAGCAGCAAGAGAGGGGTCATTAAAAGGCCCTCCAGCTTCCAGGGCCTGTATTAGCAGGGGAAATTCAGGGAAATCCAATTTTGATTCTGAACCCTCCCAAGTTAGGATATGCATGGATCTACAGCTTTGGACCAGGCTGTTCTAGAGACTGCAGAAACCTCTGAATGAGCAATATTCATACTCTCCAGAAAATGCTGGAGTCATCAGAGTCATTCAGCAGAAATTTCTGAGTGAGAAATATTCACACTCTTCAGAGGATTCTGGAGTCATTAGAGTCATTCCGCAGAGTCATTTAGAGGAGGGAATCAGTCTAGACCAATACAGATAATCAGCTCGAGTCACAAAGCAATCAACTCTGAGTAATATGCACCAGTGATCAATATTTAACAGGGACAAATGATTCATGGGTTGGAACATGAAATAGATAAAAAAGAAATATTATAAATAAAAAAATTAAAGAAATATTATAAAGCCACAATATTTTGCTGAAAACCACTGGGGAAATGTTCATATATATACTATATAAAAGAGAGGGAAAATATTTTTGCATCTTTTCTGACTGAATGTACAGGTTGACTTTGAAACTGTGTTAAGAACTGTTTAGGTAGCATCCAAGCTTCTTGAAAACAATTTACTATTTTTTTCCCTCTTCTTCCTACTTCTTATCTTTCTTTCCTATATTTACAAAATTCTCTTAGTTAGAGTTAAAATTTATTACAGTGAACTTTTGGGTTTGATGGGTTTTTTACACTTTCATTCCTACAGAGCTGTTAAGTTCAAGCATATTACAGGCTCTAAGAGGCTTTTCAGTATCTACACCACACGCCAGATCATGCACAGCTCTCAGGACTAACCCAGAGTGACTTGTCTTGTGGCTTTGCCAGCTACTTTCTCTAAGAAGTGCTTATGGTGCTGCAAAAGGTTATACTGTGCCCTGCTCCAGCACTCTCCAGTCTACACAGGGCTAATTCAGGTTTTCCATCACTATTAGCTTTCCTGACAGTGAGTATTTCTCAGTCACTGCCATGTTTTGATGAGGGCTGGTTTTGTCAAAATGCTCTTTAGCCACAGAATTTTAAGCCATGGGCTCTCTGTGGTACCACATCTAGAATTAAGCTAATTCTCTAGAATAAAATACTTTGGGTTTAAGCCACTACAAGCCATTACAACTATTTGAAATTTGGTGTTCAGAATTTTTTCTCCACTCCACTCTCCATGGTGAGATTAAGGAAATTCTGAAATGGATGGCAAAATAAAATACTTTTATGACTCAATCTCCAAAGTTTAAAAAAGGCAAGATGAAATTGTAGAAACTCCTTTGTGCTGAAAAAAGCTGATAGGCTTCAGTAACTGTTTTTTTATCCTCAGTTGGGATCCTGAAAAGACTCTGAGAAATTTCAATATTTTAAGAGACTGAGACATTTTACAGGGAGAGAAATTCAGTCTTCTCTCTGCTTTAGTATAAAATGCTGTCCAATTATAAGACAGTTTTTTATCTAATGTATAATAAAATATGCTTCTTCCTTTTTACCTTTAGAGTGTTTTTTTTTTTAAGTCACTGTACTGCAGTACTGCACCACAGCATGCTTCATAAGTTGGAAAGAAATTGAAAAAATCCATAAGCAATAAGAATGGACTATTTGAAAGAAGAATAGAGAGAACCTGCTTTAGAGGACTCTTCATTTGCTATTTCCTTTATCATTGTCTCGAAAGCTACACACATTTAGTTTTCTTAAATAAAACCTTGAACCAAAGGACCAGAAAACCTAAGAGCATAAATGGTTCCACTGAAAGATGAAGAGAGTATTCTGTGGTTGCTGTGTGCAACAAAACTGATATCCTCCATGTGCAGAAACATGGGGGCAGATGTGCAATGCCTATCTTTTATCTCCATAGTAGCATGGAACTCCTGACTGGAAAGAAGGGAAAACCCCATGCAACTGCAGAAAATGAAAAGAAGGAGAGTGATGTGATGTGATGTGGTAGATGCAGGTAGGTAACTCTGGAAAGAAAAGATAAAAAAGAGGAAAAAAACCCAAGAAGCAACAAATCTAAGTTTTTAAAGATCAGGAACAAATTAGTGATTTTGATTATTTAAGCCTGAAATTCTTCATTCAAAAACTCTGGTCTTCCCTGCACAAGTGTGGAAAGCAATAGGTGGAGGGTGGTTTGTTTTGTACACCACTCTGTGGGTGCTCCATGGCAGGCAGGGGTGCCATCACAAGGGATGTTACACCTCTAAACTCAGAAGCAGTAGGAGGAGGGACTATGCAGGAATATCTGGTTCCTCCTATGCTATCCATTTCTGTATTTTGACTTCCCTGGCAGAAAATGTTGTGCGGAAGTATTTTTGAGCATAATGTTGATAACCTGCCAAAAGTCAGCCACTGTAAATATTCTAATGTGTCTAATTGTTAAAAAGATTAGGCACATCTGAAATGGGGAGAAAAATGGTCTGCTCAAGTGTAGATTAATTTTTACTGAGACTTTTTGGTAGATTTCTTTTTGTTGTATTTAGGCAACATTCAGAGTAAAATTGAAAAAATATTTGGGTTTTTGCTCTTTAGAGCTTTGGCACCCTGGAGGAATTTGGCATAGTCATATTAAATTCAAAGAACAAATAATTGTATCAGACTGTAGGAAGAAAGAGAATGAGATATTTCTTACTTCTAAAAGAGCAGCAAGTTAATTGCTTTTTTGATAAAAAACATGCTTATCCAAACCTTTATATGCTAGCTTTGGAAGACAAAGTTTAGCCTGCTCTTCCCAATACACAGCTCTTCTCCCTAGAAAGCTGAACATTTGGGGCAATTCAGAGGGACTCAGCTGCTGGCTCTGGCAGCATAGCACCACTTTACAGCTGTGTTCCCTCCTCCCCACTGCACAGGAGAGCAGAAATGACACATTAATGACCAATTCCTGCTGTGTGTCAGAAACTCATTCTCCTTTGACTTAACAAGCTGCTTAGCAGATGCGTTGGTTTCCTTTGGCGCCATGCCTCCAGAGGGATGCAGATGTGGGCATCACGGGTAGGCAACACCCAAACAGGCTGGATTGATTCCCTCAAATCTGGAACCAAAAATGTCTTCATGTGGTGCCAGTGCCTGGGGTGTGGCCGGAAAGGGATGTCCATGTTTCTGGACTCTTGTAGGTCAGTGCTGTGCTTCACATGTGCCTTACTTAGGATGCAAGTATTCCGCCACACATTTACACTCACAATTACACTGTTTTTGAGCTCCTGCAGGTGGAGATGACCTCAAATTTCCAACTCTTCAAGACTTAAAATAGCAATGTTCTTTTATAGGCTAAATACACTGTTATCGTAACACCCATTCTCAACCCTCCAAAATGAAGTGGCTGTAACTCGGATTTAAAAATTTGAGAGTCAGAGTAAGATTTCAGAAGCTGGTTTAACTTCCTCCCAAGCATTTAATTTCAGGATCTGTATCCCAAAGCAGGACCTGGCAGCAGCATGTTGACACTGCCAAACTTAGGCATTCCCAGAATGTTCTTTGTGAGGTGTGAATCTCAGCTACACTCAGCAGAGACTCTGGGGTTGTGACTGTCCCATTTGTGCCACATGGATCACCTTGGGGTGCAGGGCCAACTAACAGCATACTGTGTTCACTGCATCCCCAAATTTCTTGGTTCTGGAGTTAGAGGCTAGCAACTACAGCTGAAAGACCCTTCTCTTTGATGAAAAAATTTGATTTGATTTTCATCCAGAATCTGAATAAACTTAACTTTGAAATACTAAAAGCATCACAGAATGAGATAACTGTTCTCTTCTGGGCTCTAGGCTGACCTCTCTCCTGTCAAGTCTCTAGCCAGCTTCAAATCAGATCACTAAACTGGCGGCAAGTTGAATTTTCCTCTTAAAGTCAGTTTTGAGTCAGATCTTTGGCAAACGCTTAGATTTTACCATAATTAAACACTAGAGTTGTAAAAATACATTTTATAATAGATGATAAACATTTTTATAATAAATGATAAAATGTGTGTTGGTTGTTTCTCTTTCTTATATAATTTAAACAATTTATTTTAAGTGGAAATTTTTCCTCATCTTTATGACTGTTTGTAGTCTTATTCCAGATTGGTTCATTTTGCAAAAGGGATACACAGCCATTTCTCATTTCTTGTTAAGAAACTTTTGCAGAAGAATGAGGAATCCTTAAGGGATTATCTTTGAAAAGAAGCAAGCAGATAAAGAAAACACAGAGAGGAATACCATTAAATATGAATATTGTATTAGCAGAACTGTCAGACACCCTGAGATTTCAAATTCCTTCACATTCCTTCACTCTGTTCCCCTCAATATTACCATCAAGGAAATAATATATTTTGCAAGGGCCTGATTCTCCATTCATTTAGCATGTTGCAGAGCAGAATTTCTTCCTGTTCTGTGACTAGAATGGCAAGTAGCTTCCACAAAAAAGGAGCCAAGCCCTGCGAACTGAAACAGATGCCTGATGAATGTGCATTCCTATAAAATATTGAGGCAGTAAACATAGTCACTTGGAGTGTTCTAACTTTTAAGGACCTGAGCAGGTGGCCAAAATGTATGGCATCCATCAGGTGCTGGCATGCAGTTAAGTGTGCAGATGCCAGTAAGTAGGTAGAAAAAATTCCCAGCTCCCATCACCACCACAAAGATTTTTCCTTCAAAATCTTCCGCTTCCAATTGCCAAAGCTCTGTCTGGCCTTCTTAGAGCACTGTAGCTGGAAAGGGGAAAGAGCACACAAATAAAGCCAAGCTGCTAAAGGGAAAGGTGGCTGCAGGTGAGACCTGGCCAGCTCCCAGCACAGCCGGCAGGCGTGCAGCCAGCCCGCCCGTCTGCATCGCCCGGCACACCGTATGCTCATTAACGAGGCAACTGCAGGGAACAAAACGCCAGCCGTATGCTGGTCCTGCCCCGCTCCTCCCTCTGCTTAAGGTCCCATTTAACTGCAATGAGCACCAATGTACCTTGAGAGGGGGGGCCAAGAGGCTGTGCAGATGCAGGTACTAGATCCTATTTTGTCTACAGCTGGCATCAGCAGCTTCCTGTAAAATCTCCCGAGCCACAAGCCAGACCCCCAGCAGTTCGGAGCTCTGTTTTCCGGCATACGGAAGGCCATTGGAGGAAAATGGAGTTCAGGATTTCCACAAGCAAATTTCTTAGCCACTACTGACACATAATGCATTTAATATAGATAAATAGGAATCCTTTTCAATTCTGTTTTCACATTGCATCTTAGAACCAGTTTTCTTTTCCCATGTATAATTGAACCAAAACCTATTTAACAGGCTGATAGACAAGACGATCATTGTAGGTGCATTATAGTCTATTCTTGTCTCTTCTATGCCAATTCTTAATTCATCTTAACCTACAAAATATGGACGACCACATTTATCTGCTTTGGGAAGAAATATTCCTCTCCTTCCATTCCTTACCTTCCTGTCTCCTACCTCTGGTGAGTGCGCACAAGAGGTCATTTCCATTATTCCCATTCAAGCCTGAACTAATATAGGATTTCAGCACTGTTAGATTTCAGAGGATGCCTGGATCTGATAAACCTCTCTCTTCTCCTGCAGGGGATGATCCAATGGCTAAGACTCAGGCTTGGAGTCCAGGGAAGATAGTAAGCACCTCGCTTTTTTGCACATTCCCATTCTGACCCTTATCAAGAGATCTCCCCTCCCATAAGGAAGAGCTTTGGAAAGTGAGCTTGTGACAGAAACTCAGGCCCTTCTGGATGTCATTCCTCATTCACCTGGGCGCTCTTGCCTGCATAGTTATCCCCAGCTCTGGGCACACAGAGCAGTTATAGCATTCAGCTTGTGTTCAACTGCAATTTTTGACAGACCCTCTATATGCAGAGACCTGATTCTCAGTTTAAAGAGGCCACACCATTGGTCCTCAAGTGCCAAATTTGAGCCAGTGAAATCAGCAGTAAGTAAAAACTGTGCCGAGCAGGAGCAGAAGGTATTAAAAAACTGCAAGTCTAGGTAAAGTTTAAAATTAAAGTTCCAAACATAGCAAAAAGATTGTGATTAATACATAAGAACATGTTTTCAGACTACACTGCCATCTTTAATCTCTGATCAAATAGTACTACAGATGCTACAGAGATAGAAGAGAGCAACAAAGGGAATTAGTTTAATCCATCAACACTAAAAGCTTGGGAAAAGACCAACACAAACCACAATGTAGGACAAAAAATATAGAGAGGTAGTGAGAAGAAAAGAAAATGTGAGAAGAAAAAAATTTAAATGCCTGCATCCCTGTTCTCCTTTCTATGGAAAAAGTTGTACCTGAAGTAATGAATACACTCTGTCTTGTGATGATGAGCAGCAGAGTGGAATTACAGATTTACAACAGAGGTAGAAAGCCATTAGATGAATTGCAGGACCTTTTATTACCAATTGCAATTTCATGGCAGAGTTATTATTTATTAAATGTAGAAGCAGACAGTTGAATTCTTACTGCTCTTTGGTTTAATTCCACTTATAAAAAGGCTGAAGAAATTACACAGAGCAGACTAAAAGTGCTCTGCAGTAGCAGGTTTCTTTCTCACTGCCTTGACGTGGATACACACACCCACACAAACAAACAAACAAAAAAAATCATCGTAGGAAAGGGGAACAAGTTACACTCAATTTCTCTTTAAAACAGCCTAAGGTAGAATAAAATAAATGTACTGTACTGCTATCATTATAGCACCTGATGAGCAGTTCGGACAACGTAACACCCTGGAGTACAGAAGCTGAGTTGTTTTACCATCTCCAGGAAAAGATACACTTTACCCCCTGCTCTCTGACACAAAACCAGCAGGCAGTTAGAAAATAAACCCATGAAATTACTCGACACAGGTCAGAATTAGTATGTGGGCAAGGGGAAGAAGTTAATATTGGCCATAATATACAATTGCATCCCAGGTCATCTCCATGAAGAGGGACTATGTATATTTCCAGGCAGCAAAAGGGATGAGCTATTCAAACCCCAGCAGCTTTGTGCCAGCACTTACTTTGAATTTTCTGAACTGCAGAGCAGTGGAAAGAAAGAGGAGCCAGAGAGAAGTGAAGAAATACCCACTGAAGAAACTGTCTCAGCATGGTTCAAATCTCTAAGGCTTTGTTTATGCTTGTCTGTCACTACACATTGGCACACGCTAGGTGTTTAAAAATGTACATTGGCCAGAAGAACAAATGCCATAAAAAAATTCTTTTTAAAACAAAAAAATTCTTTAGTGTTCAGCAAACAATAAAAAAGATTCAGCAGGGGCAAAAAATATATATAAAATTTCTATGAAATATATTTTGTATATAAAAAAGTAGTCTTCTGCAAGCCAGCTATTTTCAGACTATAATGTAGATGTAGATTAGTCTGGCGTGATACAAACCTTCATTTCCAAAATAACTTAGTCTTTTGCTAATATATTTTTCAGGCATACTTCTTTGGATATTATCTGATACTCTTTAGCAGTACACTGATATTCCAGATCACACTATGAAATATATTTTCATTAAATTTGTGGAAATGAACTGCTAGCATTTCCATTTCTGTATAAATAAAACCATTCAATTATGGTTCCAGTCCAATGAAGAAGTGAAACAAGACTGCCTCACATGCTGTCTTGAACGCAGAAAGCACAGTTCAAAGAAACA